>CM056208.1:36362530-36962530 GCA_029692085.1 Gymnothorax javanicus
AAAACTGTTTAGTAATAGTTTTGTGATATTCTATTTGTGATATAGGTTTTGAATAACTCTTTTCCTTGAATAAATAAAATGATAATTTTAAAGCTGCATTTTGTTTTTACTCACATTGCTTTTTTTTGTATTAAACATAGTTGAATGATCTGAAACATTTAACTCTGACAATAAGTAAAAATTAAAGAAATTGGGAAGGGGAAAATACCTTTTCACGGCACTGAATCTTGCAGATTTTGCAAGGATCCACATAATTAGTAGAATTATGCAGGTAGATTAAAATTAGAATTTATCTGGTGTCTGGGGACAATTTCCTTTCAACCAAGGGTACACAATAGTTGATTCAGCTCCACTTCACCAGAACAAATATAAATAGATTAGCAAAGTAAAATCTTTGAGAGTAAATAGTCACTGACGGATGTGAAGCCAGAGATTCTTTACGACGAATAACTCTTATGTTCTGAGGCGAAGACAGTGTTCTGGTCTAGTGAAAAAATGCATTGGCTGCATGACCGAGGAAGAACTCAATTAACAGTCACAAAGTCTGATACATGCCAAAGGCTGATGGCTTTTCGTCATGCATCGTATATGTCTGAATCAAATAGATGAAATTAGTCTCAACTTGTTAAAAGTGATGGAGAGTTTAACTGTTCTGCACTGAATAAAATGAAAGAAAGTAAAACCACAAAGCATTCAAATTGAAATAACTTTAATTAAATTTCAAGAAGATACAATCAAATTAAAATAATGAATCTGATGGCTTTATTTTTAATAGTATTAAATCAATAGCATTGACATTTAAGTCGGCATCAATTTATAAGATAATTTGTTCCAAATACAATTCATAATTTCACTGAGTTTTATTCAGTGACATTATAATAATTTTTATTCTTCTCTCCTTAAACACTGTCAGTTCACATTACGCAATATCATACACAAGACCTTTTACAAGATGTTTTTCTCTGGTGGCAGTTTTCTTCACAAGAGAGAAAAAGCTGTTGTAGACGTTAAATTTGCATTTGATTGCCGCAGCTTTCGGACAGCAATCTATTAGATATTACCTAATTTATCTTGTACTCAGGGAAAACCCAAACCCAGAACTAGACAAATGTTGACTATTGATGAAAAGGGTATATCCCCAAAATAGTGGAATTCTCCTCATTGGCAAAATTCACAGTTTGGCCTAGTGGTGGCAGTACAGGGAAGCGCGGAGGACTTAGACAAGCATTTCAAGAATATTCACAAGAAATATTATTTGATTCCCATCACAACTGTTTGACTTTTTGCATTGTTTTTATTAAATAAGTGAAGTTTAGCCTTAATGTGGTGTTAAAAGGAACAGTCACAGTGTTAACAGAACAATATTATTGCGCCTAGACGTTCATGGCAATGTTGCCCTGACACCCATTAGAACTATTTTACTTGTTGCAATCAGAAATGTATTTTCACCTGATGATGGCACAACAGTAATTCAGTCAGGACAACTCACGTATTAAAATGAAAACCATTTATTGAGTATGGTATAGAATTTAGCAGAGTTTGGGGCATGAATAGATATGCTTTGGGTACTCGGTGCACAATATGTGCACTAACCTGAATAGAGGAGAAGTTATATCTACAATCCCAATTCCGAAATAGTTGGGACAAAGTGTAAACTGTGAATAAAATCAAAACGCAATGACTTTCAAATCACACTAGCTAGTATTTTATTCACAATAGAACAGAGATAACATAGCAAATTTTGAAACTGAGAAATTTTACAATTTTATCCACAAAATGAGCTCATTTCAAATTTGATGGCTGCTACAGGTCTCAAAAAAGTTGGGACAGGGGCCTGTTTGCCATGGTGTAGCATCCCCTCTTCTTTTTAAGACAGAGTGGAGGCGTCTGGGCATTGAGGAGACAAGTCTCTTGAGTTTAGCCCTTGGAATTTGATCCCACTCTTGTTTAATACAGGCTTCCAGCTGCTGGAGAGTTTTGGGTCTCCTTTGACGGACTTTTCGTTTAATTCTGTGCCAAATGTTCTCAATTGGTGAAAGATCAGGACTGCAGGCAGGCCAGTTCAGCACACGGACTCTTCTACTACGAAGCCATGCTGTTGTAATAGCTGCAGTATTTGGTTTTGCATTGTCCTGCTGAAATACACAATAGATGTCGTCTGTAGGGGAGCATATGTTGCTCTAAAACCTTTATATATCTTTCAGCATTCATGGTGCTTTTTAAAACATGCAAGTGTCCCACACCATATGCACTAATGCATCCCCATACCATCAGAGATGCTGGCTTTTGAACTGAACGCTGATAACAGGAGGGGTGGTCTTTCTCCTCTTTAGCCCGGAGGACACGATGCCCGTGATTTCCAACAAGAATGTCAAATTTGGAGTCGTCTGACCGCAGGACACTTTGCCACTTTGCTACAGTCCATTTTAAATGAGCCTTAGCCCACAGAACACGGCAGCGCTTCTGGATCATGCTCAACAATGGCTTCCTTTTTGCATGATAGAGTTTTAGGTGGCATCTGTGGATGGCACGGGGACTGTGTTTACAGACAGTGGTTTCTTGAAGTATTCCTGGGCCCATTTAGTAATGTCAATGACAGAATCATGCCGGTGAGTGATGCATTGGCGTCTGAGGGCCCGAAGATCACGGGCATCCAGTAAAGGTCTTCGGCCTTGTCCCTTACGCACAGAGATTTTTTCTGTTTCTCTGAATCTTTTGATGATGTTATGCACTGTCGATGATGAGACCTTCAAAACCTTTGCAGTTTGACGTTGAGGAACATTGTTTTCAAAGTATTCCATAATTTTTTTACGCAAGCCTTCATAGGTTGGAGAGCCTCTGGCCATCTTTACTTCTGAGAGACTCAGCCTCTCTAAGACATCCCTTTATAGCCAGTCATGTTACACACCTGATGCCAGTTAACTTAGTTACTGCTAAATGCTCTTTCAGCTGATTATCTTATATATTAATTGCTTTTTCAGACCTTTTTTGCCTGTATCCCAACTTTTGTGAGACCTGTTGCAGCCAGAAAATTTGAAATAAGCTCATTTTGTGAATAAAAATGTAAAATGTCTCAGTTTCAACATTTGAAATGTTATCTATGTTCTATTGTAAATAACATATTGGCTCATGTGATCTGAAAGTCATTGCATTTTGATTTTATTCACAATTTACACTTCGTCCCAACTATTTCGGAATTGGGGTTGTACCTATGAACGAGATACCGAATCCCTCGAGTACACAAGCAGATCTAAACAGACAGGTGGAAGCTGGGGTGGTGGTGGGTGAGCAGAAACAAAATAGCAGCATAATAACCAACAATGACAGCAACGAGGTAAATGGTAAACGGACTGCATTTATATAGCGCTTTCTAGTCACATGACGTGACCCCAAAGCGCTTTACATTTATGCCTCACATTCACCCTGATGGCAGAGGCTGCCATGCAAGCCGCCACCCTGCACATCAGGAGCAGTGTGGGGTTCAGTGTCTTGCTCAAGGACACTTCGACATATTCTCTGGAGAAGCCGGGGATCGAACCAGGAGCCTTCTGATTCCTAGCCCACCCACTCTACCTCCTGAGCCATGCCGTGCAAATGCAAGCTGTGCAATGGGTAACTGTGTTGCAGACAAAGCACCAGTGTGAACAGCTGCATTAGCTTGATTAGCCATTTTTGAAGAGTGCGCTGCATTACTGAAGTGATGTGTGCAGACATGATTGGGTAGTGAGAGACATGTGATGTCCGAATTCTGCTATGCTGCAGCTGCAAAGAGTTCCCTGACTGAACTACAGCCGCATTTCATGCTAACTGTTCATAAGTAACAGAGCCATCCAAATCAACAAGGTAGAAGTCAAGACAAAATATTGTTTGCAATGCTATTGCCTGCCATAGTTTTATACACCCTAAATTTTGATCTATAGTCCACTCATACAGCTAACCTTCCGTCACTTTGATCTTTGGCCTGATGACCATGAAAACCTAATTGGTTCAGATCCCTTCCGTGGGGAGTTACTATGTGTCATTTGGTAAAAAAAAAAAATCTATTCATGCCTTCAGTAGATATTGTACACATGCAAGGACAGATGACCAGACAACAGCATGCCTCCCACTAACTAATTCGCTTTGTCCTGTTATTGACCTTTATTACATTAACAATGGAAAAATTGTTACTTTACTGGCAGTTATTCAGTTAACGGCTGTTATAAGATTATTGGCCGTCACAGTCCTCAATGTACCAGGAATGAATGCAAAAAGCTATGCGCAATTCCCATAAAGCTGCTTGACTTATCTCACCAACACAAAGGATCTGCAGCAGCCAAGGCAAATCCATTATACCACCGATCACTCCATTTCAGGGACATAATTATGCATGGAATGATCTACAAAGGCGTTTAATCGTAGCTATAAGTTGACAAAGGAAATACTTGGCATTTGCATGCACTGAGGAGTACATTAATAGATCTTACAGCACTAATGTCTGTCACAATTCATTTGATCATCGATTATTGACATGGATGTTAACTGTTAACATGTCATCAAAGATTTATCTCTGTCTTTCTCAGAATAAAACCAATGCAAGATGTTATGATGGAAATTCAGTGATAATCTTTTACAAAATATTTCCTTTAGAGAAAAGTCTGAAACTTTGTGCACAGAGTGGAGGAGGAGGATAACTCAATATGAGTCATTTACATGATAGTTGGAAACTGGAAAGGCACAAATTAGAGGTTTTTTGCCTGAAATTTACTATTTGTACATCCAAGAAGATAAACAGGGTGGTGGGAAAATATGAAATGGATATCCTGGCCATTCAAAGGAGGAACGGTTGTGGAAATGAATAGCTATGTTCTGTTTTAAGTCCTAGATATCCTGTTCTGTATTAACACATACAGAGCATGTTCTGCTTACATATTATAGACAGTTCCCTCAGCTGTTTCCTGTTAACCTTTGACTCTTTCTGCTAAATCCCGGTCAGATATGACCGATGAGAAAGGTTATTAAACCTTCTCAAACTTTCTGCAATCATATTTCTTAATCCATCAGAATATTTAATGTTATACATCAAAAACAAAATTGAGAATGTGCTCTTTCTGGTGAAAAGTAAATTTTTGGCTATTGTCAAAATTGTTTGGCTGCTCGAAGCACATGATGTAATTTCCAAGAAAAGTCCTTTGTTTTTTTTTTTTTATTTCGCGAACACAGCGAACATTTTGTATGCATTGCAACCCCTTTTTGTCTTCTTCTTCATCATGACTCGAAAAACATCAATCAAAATCACGGAAAGTGACACCACAATGATATCTTTTATGGATTCTGAGTTAGTGTTGGACTTAAATTGTACTCCAGGAGAGTTTTCTTGTGGAAATTCTTTGGAATAGAGTGAAATTTCATCAGAAGTTTGACAGCCAACAACATTGGCAATGATTTTTTTTTTTTTTTTTTTTTTTGTGTGTGTGTGTGTGTGTGTGTGTGTGTGTAGCAGTGTATTTCCTTAGCCATTTTGTCCTCATGTTGGCCAGTTGGGAAACAGTTAATCACAGAAATGCTCATCTCAGTTAGCTCCTCAGTATGAATTGGAAGCACTATCTGGTTTCACAAAGAATACGCGACCAAAAAGAATATGCAGCCGGCCATGAATTGCTCCCAATCACAAAATCATCGGAGTGACAAAGAAGTGGAGTGTTATCATGGCCATGACTCATCCTCTCAGCACTGAGCTTTCTTATCTATTTATTTAATTCCTCCTAACAATTAGCTTTGGTTTTAAAGGACTTATCCAGCCCACACATTATCAATTTCCACAGATTCATATCTTACAAGAAGAGATAAAGAAAACTACCAAATTCAATTATGTGTATTATCATAAACCTGTTGGGCCCTCCCTACCAGATTCGACAATCTGCACCGACACTCTGGAACTGATATTAATGTTTATCCATCCTGAATCCAAGAATGATATAAGTTCGGACACCTGAAACTCATGTCTGATTAACAAAGTAACATTTAATTTGCTGCAGCCAATTGTTTAGAGCAATGTACTGCTGTGGTTTTTCGTGGTCACTGTGGTGCTTGCATTGTTACACGCTAATGTCTAATATTTCCCACTGATAAACAGAGGTACCCTATTATTGACCCTAGCATTCAGTCAGGCTTTCGTGGGAGTGATTCTTGCCATCTTTAACATGGAAAACCACACGCTGTCTGGCATTTAACTTGCTCGGGGTCCCACAAATAATGAGACATCTCCCTCATAAATAATTTCCATACAATTATGTCACCCATGGTTTCTTTCGCCCCAAGGCTAAAAAGCACTACTTAATGCATCCGGGCGGCGATGAAATGTACGTGGAGGGGAAGAATGACACATCTCGTGTGAGGAGGTTACGGGAAGTTGGAGAGCTGAGTGCGGGAATGCGTAATGAGCCATTATTGCTCAGCTGTGACAGAGGCCGAGAGCAGAGGGATGCACATCGATGCAAGGCCACACTTTGCAATGTAAGCACTGCGTTGCTGGAGACCCTTCATTAATTCATGAGCTGGGATGGCTGAATGAAACGGACGGGACCCTGCGTGTTGACTATCTCCCTGGGCGTACGTCAATGACTCACTGAAAAACGCAGGCATGCATAGGCGTTAAACATAAATAAATACAGACAAGCTCAGGATTATTCATATTTTGCATTCAAACAGTATATAAATACTTTTACATATATGGGACGTTGGTTCATACAAGCATATCCACAAATGCCCTTAAAAGGCACAACCCATAGATTCAAAACAGAAAAAAGTGGAAACAGTATTAACCTTTAGAGCGCTAAGTGCAGCTTTTGTTACTCAGTGATGTAAGATATCAAAATCAAAGCTGTTGAAAACCTATCATGTGGCAACTTGTTTCAAAGAGCTCCCGCTTTCAGTAAGTTGCCACATGATAGGTTTTCAACAGCACAAGATAATTAAATTTATATATTTTTTTACATTTATTTCAGAGCTTTAAGGGTTAAAAAATGGACTCAGTATTAGAGAGAAAGTGCACACACAGATCTAAGCTATGTTTGGGGCTGGATTGGTTTTACAGGTGCTGCTCTGTAGCACAGGGCTCTGTAGCTTGCTCTGTGCTACATTAAGCCATCCCTGCCCCCATATCCTTAACCTGGGTACCATTTTAGAGTCCTCTGACCCGTAGCATGCAAGGGAGAATAACTTACTGCAATTCTACTCGGCCTGCCTTTACTCACTGCCTGTTCGATGTTGCTTTGTCCTTTCCTGACCATTTAAGTACATATACCTTTGGATACATCTCAGATGCATGTATATAGATTAAACTTTTCAAGAACTTCCCCTTATCATTCTTTTTATTGCATCCTTAGACAGTTGATTCAAGATTTCCTATGACTCATCTGATAATCAAAACCTACGTGCTCAATAAAATTGAAAGACCCTTCAAAAACATTCCAGTTTAGAAAATATGCGGTTGTTAACTCTCTTTTTATCTATGTGGTCAAATTGACCCCATTCACAAATTAAAATCCCTAACAACAGGGTTGACATACTTATTCAACATGATTTGTTTCCTATCTCCCTGAAAAAAATATGAATTTTATGTTCTGTGCGTTTGTTGTGTGCATCAATGTTGTTAGGGTCATTTTAAACCATAGCTATATTGTTATTTAAAACCATAATTTTGATCTTGTTTTTGTTGTGCTGGCTAATACTGTGAGCACTTTCTCATTAATTTCTCAAACCATAAGTTTGATCTTGTTTTTGTATTGTGCTGGCTAATACTGTGAGCACTTTCTCATTAATTTCTCATTCATTTTGCAATAGTCAAGTAAATTCAATATTTGATGTATAACGGGAAAATGGGGGAGTCATATTTTATTTACCGTCCTATTAAAATGGTCAGTAGAAGCCCCCCGCCCAAAAAAAAAAAAAAAAAGCAGAGAGAGAAAGTCATTTTCATTTCTTTTTTTTTTTTTGGTTATAGTATTATAATACACTTTCAGCTGTCAGTAATTGAAGTAGTCTGAGAGTAATCTGCATTTTCCATGTTCTCCCCTACCTCTGTATTCAAGAGTCAAAAGGTACTGCTTCCCTTAGCTTTGCATAATCAGGGCCTCTCTCTGACCTCTTCGCCCTGAGTGGTTGAGAGGTTGTCCAATCATGTTGTCACCTGAATTCCATAAGCCTTCACAAGAAACTTGAAACAATGGCGGACTATGAAAAACCGGAAGCGTTAAGATCTCCATCTACATTCCCAATTCCTCTGTTGCAAACAACCGCGAATACTAAACGATAAAAAGAACAAAGACACTAGCAGAAAAGTTGTAAACCAAGAAGGAGGTGGACTGAGATAGAAATAAACCTAGAGTCACATTGGTGTGGCTTTCCAAAGATGGGCATAACTTCGCCCTTTCAGAGGTTGGAAATCAGACACTGAGGTTCCTCTGGATGGGTAACTGGCTTTCTTATTTTACTATATTATCCTCTGACATGAAATATGTAATGTTAGTTTGGTTGCAATAATTGAAACCTACATGAACAAGAATTTGAAAGATCTGCAGGCATTGTGTTAACGAGTAGCTTGTTAACATGCTTGTTAGTACTATTACACAGCTCGTAATGCAAGTAGTCTGCAGCAGAATAGTCAACAGTGTTTAATAGCTAGAAACTGTAGCTCTAATAACTGGGGCCTACATATGTTTGATAGCCTAGTGCAGCATAATGGAGCCCAGTGAGGCAGTGAAAATACACAACACATAAGGACAGATCAGAGGGTTGGCAGCTGGGAAGCAGATTTTACGTGTAGTGTTCAGGGATGCAAACTAGTTTCGTTTTGTACAGGACCTCCACTACTCCACCTCGCTCACCCTGTGGTTGGAACTCAAGAGCAATCATCACCGGAGCCAAGCCCTGTACACTCTAATAATGCAAAAAAAGTTTTTTTTTTTTTTTGTTGTTGTTTCTTGCTTGTTAGCTTGTTAGCTTGTTATCTTTTATAATGTTAGTTCACTCACTTTATTGGCTGGTATACAGCCTTGTTTCTCTAACCCCTTCAGTTTACCAAGCACTATTACAAAGACTAGCAAGAGATAGCATGGCATGTGTCTGTGCGTAAAATGCTCAATGTTTAATTTTTATATTACTAGTGTTTCTTCAGAATCAATCATACTGTTTCTCCTCGTGTGTATCCGTTTACCGCTGTTAAACTTAACTCCTGAATGCACTTGAGTCTTATTTGGAAGGAGGAGCTACGGAGGGTAAGAGGGGTAGGAGGGGGAGGGAGCAAAGAGGGAAGGGTGGTGGTGATCAAAATCTCTCTCCCTGTTGCTCTTTTCCCTAAAGTTACTAACTGATGCTTTAAATTGACCCCAAACCAAATTAAAAATTAACTTGAAGATAATTAGAGGGTTCATGAATAATCAATCGAACATTACCGCAACACAATCAATAAAATTACAAATAAATTAAAAAAACCAAACAGAGAGCAACCCCCCCCCCAATAAAAAAATTCAAAAAGAAAACTTAATATCATTTTCACATAAGGTAGGGATTATACAGCAGCATGGCTCACACAATTATTGGGTTAAATCAGTCTTAAGACATTTTCCTTTCACCATATTAAACTCTCAGCACTTCCAAAAACCCTCTATCTCACAGACTAAGCTTCTTGTGCCCAATAAACCCATTTCCCATTGTTCATGAGCTCGGTAGCCTAGCCTGTTAAGAAGAGCAGAAGGCAGACAATGTAATGCTAAATTGTTTGCACAGAGCTGAGCTAACCTGCTCCAGACTTTTGGACTGGCTCCAGACATCAGAACAAGATTACTGTAGCAGTAGGGAAGCAATTTATAGCAACACCCACCCACTGCTGAGTTCTCATCATTCTGTTTCCAAGGTGAGAGAAACGGCCACAGTGCCACCCCCAACCCCCACCACCCCTTCCCCCCGCCTTTCTTTTCAGTTCAGCTGCAGAGGGCGATAGCGGGGAGGTTAGCATCAATGACAAACAGCAAAGTGACTCAAGAGCAAGATGGTGAAAGGAGAGACGAGGGCAAAGAGGACGGACAGATGGAGAGAAGGACAAGAGAAGTGAAGAAAAAAAGGCACAGAAGAGAGAAGAACAGAAATGAACAGAAAAAAAATCCCAAAGTGCTGTGGACGGATACCAGTAAATACAGAGAAGATAATGAAATAAAAAGAAGGGATGAGAAATTAGAGAAAGGAGACATGAGGAGCACACCGGAGGAATGGAGAGATTAGAAAAGGAGAGATTGGGGGGCTATGGAGAAAACTAAAACACAAGGGAGAAAATAACCAGATATTTTCAGAGAGAGAGAGAGAGATGGGGAGAGAGTGTGATTTTAGTGGGTGATTTGCACTGAGAGAGAGAGAATAAGGGGAGAGACATTTGCTGTAAGGTAAATCAAGTTTTGCTGTAAGGCTGTATTTTTGGCCTGAGGAGGTGGTTTCTGCACTGCTTGTCAATCACATGCTACCTTGCACAGTAATTAAAAATGAATATGCTAACAATCACTAATTACAGGCTATGTAATCTGATACAACAGTATATTTAAATACATAAAATGCCTGCACATACAGTGTGAGTAAATGTGAGGAACAAATGGCTTTTATGCAGCTATTTGAATAAGCGCAATACACCACAGCTCATTAGGCTCTTCCCAATTAGAGCGCTCCATTACAACAAAGTTGTGATCCGTGCATCCATCTACAGAAAGAGATGACTCAGACATCTTTAATCATCTTTATTAGTGAACTACCACCTCATTGGTTTGGGAAAATGGTGCTAATGAGTGAATGCCTTTGTGTTTTTGGTGATTTTTACACAACTGCATAACGGTTTGGCTCTTTCAAGGTCGACGAGCGGTGAGAGTGGGCCTGAAGAACGGCGGGTGAACTTCACACATCAGTTAGCAATGCGCATCAGCGAGAGAAAAATCAGAGCAATGAAAGTCAAAAATATCTCCCAGAATCCCCCAGCAGCCACACCACCCCAACACCCCTACGCCCCTCCACCACCAGCCCCATAACCACCCTCCACGGCCACTGTCTCTCCCTCAGCGGTGGGAAAGGTTTATGTCACTGCGTGCCAATAGTAAGCCATCGGTGATTGTGGCTCTCACTGTACTATATCTTTAATTAAATTCGCAAAGGATGTTTTGCCTGCAGAATGTGGGCTGGCATGTTTGTTTGTACTGTATGGTAGCAACATTACGGAAAAAACCATAGACAAATTATTATGAATTTTTTTTTTTTTTTTTTACAGAAGTGTGCTTCGGTCTAACTTAGAGCTGATTTCATTTTGGGAGTGATCCGTGCCAAATTCTGGATCCAGGAATTTTTTATTTAATTGTGCGGTGGTACATAATAGCGCTACTCGTATGTGTCCCAGACATGAGGGGGACTGTTGGGCCTCGGAGGAGGTATGCGCTCCTGTGTGCTCGCTCCTCCTGCTTTCCCTCGCTCACACGGTCTCTCTCAGTGCGTTAGGATCGTAATTGGCATGGAATGCAACAAATATTCCATACCTATAACCAAAAAAAACTATATGCGGGCCAGTGCATCAAAATGGCAATAGACAATCGTAAAAACATATTTTGGTTGGGGCGTAGAATGTACCTCTTGAACTGCATCACCGGGCTTTTGGGTAGCTTCTCCCTCTTTGCATTCTCATTTGCATGTTGAAAGAACGGATCTTAATGTCAATAGCTTATTTGCGGCATATTTACCGATCAACAACAGTTTCAGACAATTGATCTAACATTAGAGGTGGTAGACAAAAATTGCATATAAATCCTTCGCTAAAATTTTTGCAATATGTCCTGCAAATATACGGGGTGTGGAACACAATATCACATAAATGTGATAATACTACACGTACTTCTCCACCATTTAGAAATATCCCCTTCATGAGCTAAAAAGAGGTTTTCTGGTTATCATAGTGATACTTCACCTAAATAAGCGATAAATCCACAGAAATATTTCTCACGCTTACCCAGTGACTAGTTTTTACACTGTTTAAATATAGCTTCTGCATTTTGAACTGAAAATGAACACATTACCTATCAAAGAACTTATCTGATAACCACTCTGCAGGAGTTCATTTAGCAGCATATCATATTCAGACCTGCCCATTGCAAAATCAAGTATGTCATATGAATGAATATTTTGGTTTGTTATGGGAATAAAAATTACATGGTAAATATTTAGCATTGTACTGAACTTGCTGCTTCATACATCAGTCCTGAGTGTCAGTATGTATCTCTCAATCATTTGTCTTGTAACCCGCCAAATTCACTGCCCACTACCCTGTCACCGCTTACATACATGCAACATCTCACTCTCATCCTGTCACCTATGCATCCTGTTGAAACTAATCTCGCTCACTCTCTGACAGTAAGTTTAATATTAATAATTTGTCACCATTTGAAAGCCCTTTGACCCTCTCACCTACAACATCCCCCCTGCTGTGGATACCTTTGGCTCTATTCTGCTCTGGGCAGCTGAATTTGCTCGTATTTCACTGAATAATGAAGTGGAATGTGCACCCAGCATTCTAATTAAAACCCATGGTCATTCATCTATCTAATTGTTACAATGCCTTCCAGGATAATTCTCTCCCCAATGTATTCCCCCTCCGTCACCCCACGCATGCATGCACACTCACACATATGCACACACACAAACACGCGCGCGCGCACACACACACACACACACACATGCACACACTCACGCGTGCACCTCCATTTACACACACACACTCATGCACACATGCACGCACGCGCACACTCACGCGTGCACATCCCACCCCAACAGCAAACTCAGGACATTTGAATACTGCCTGTTAAATTACTAGCAGGGGTTAAATAAATACATTCAAAAAGGATGTGGCTGCATTAGCATGACAGCCTAAGGCTGATATTTTAGAGGTATGGTCATAGTGACCCTGACTCTGGGACTTTCATGATTATCTTCTCCAAATTTACCACACAGGAAAATGCAAAAACTGCTGGTGTTGAAGGAACACATCATATGGAAGCATGTGACCTATGAATTATGAATAATGCAGGAACATTATGTATTTTTCATTTCACATAATAGAGGTTAGGGCACATGGTTTGGATGGAGGGAAGAAACAATACAGGAGCCTTAAGTGAGATTTCATGTACGATTTTGAATGACAAAAACGATGAGTGGGTTTCATAAGATCTATGATTTCATTTCCCATTTGGGACCTCCAGGCTTTTATTATGAATGACTTGAGACTCAAAATTCATTTTAAACAGATTTCCACACTTGCAGCCTCATAATGGGAGAAACTGTCATATGCAAGTGTGCAAATACTCTCTTTTTTGTGATCAAGGAAAATGTGATTTTTTTCAAAACAAATACCCGATTTATATTAACCCATCAACTCAAATACATCAACAAAATGCATTTCACAAAGTCATGTTATGGAGAACCGTAGCCTACAACCCCATAGCAGCAGCTCTGGGGCAACAGCGGTGAGGAAAATCTGCTAGGTGACAGACTGGGAAATGTAAGTAGATACAACACTTCGGGGGAAAGAGGCGACGAATTACAGATGAAGACATGTCCAACATTCAGCCAATGTTCTCTTGAGTGATGAAGATGATGTTAATTAAAAAACAATCCTCAGAACTTAATATTGCTTGAACATACCAGGAAGGTTGTTCTGATCTTGAGTCAGTCTGAGACAGCATGTCACAAATGCATCTGCACTAAGCCTCTACAGGCCACGGCTCATAGTTTGTGAGCTTTGAATGGGCACTGCACTAGCTTCCCAAAATGGTACTATTTTTATAGATTTGTTTTTTTTTTTTTCCTTTTACTCTTCTAACTTCTGTGTATTGCTTTATTAATTTATATATGTTTACACAACATCTATATAACATATTTATAACATTTACAAACAAATTATTATGTTTAAAACATTTATGCAATTATTTGGTTGCATAATAGGAATAGCGGTCACCATTGACTTAAATTGACATTATAAAGTCAACGTATGATACTAAATGTGTGCTGGTAGAATAAAAGGACATAACGTAATTTGCTAATGATAACAATTAATGCTGAAGGGGATATTTTTACAGTACATAATTTGTTCATGTGGTCCTCTGCCCCGCCCCCATTATCATGCATACATATTGAATTTCTAATGTGCAAATACATCTGTAAAAGAATCATTCCATTATGAGTTCATGCACTTGGTTTCCCAGGTGACCTCAGGAACAATATAATCCTTTCAACAGAACATTCATCTCAAGTTGAACAAAGTAATAATAAAAAACAATGGCTGAAAGAGAACAGGAAATCATTGTAGGATTCCGTGTTTGACTGCTTTGTGGTTTTTTTCTAGAGCACAAATTCCCCAAGGTTTACATACAGGCAGGTAAAAGCCAATTCATGGCATTTTTATTCCAGATATTAGAGCATCTGTCAATTTCTAAAAGAAAGCATAAAGCAACCAATAAATATTATACAATGTTAGTCAAATGGCATTCAAATAAACCCAATCATGAGGTGTTAAAACTGTCTACCGACATATTTTTACAATCAAGGTATGAATGCAAAATTGACGACTCTGGGGTGCTTAACTGAGGTGGTGAAAGTTCTTTTTTTGTGCGTGTTTCCTCACATCGGAAAGTCAAGATGGTAATGTACTTACAGAATACCTCTAACGCTGCTTTCACACCGGACACGAAAAAAATTTTTCGCAGGACAGATTACATTCAAAGTCAATGCAAGAACGCGAATACGCGTGTATTCGCGTCTTTGCATTGACTTTGAATATAATCTGTCCTGCGAAAAATTTGTTTCATCCGGTGTGAAAGCAGCTTAAGAGGGAAGGACTCCAGGATGAATTAGATGAATTAATACCCTGTATTGTGAGGTTATTTTCCTCTTTTACAAATTTTGTAAAGCTTCTCTCAGAGTTGGCAGATTAGTTTTTGGTTTGTGCATCACCTAAGATGAAAAGATCTCTGCTGTATTTGTATGAATCAGATCCCTTTTGGGTAATGAAAAGCATCCAAATACTATAATCACAAGATAAAGAATCTCCATTAGCTCTCCGGTTTTTTCTGCAGGGAAATAATGTGTTTAAGACAAAGGGCGTCTTACATGGCATGGCAGCTGTACCAGGTGTACAAACCCATGCAAAGGAAATATATGAGAGCGCTGTGTATTATTCCAAATCAGTGTTCGCAGTTCATAGTTGCACCCACTTAACACAGCTGCACTGAGTGCAAGACAAATGGTAAAGTATGCCATGGGGGGGCGACTGTCCAGATGTTTACAAATGCCGGACATTGAGTTGAATCATAAGACATTTGTTTTGATGTTGAAGGCCTTTCTGATAGGAACTGAAAAATAGGTGAGTTTGCTCAAAAAATTTGTGGATGTCACTGTGTAGTCCAGTCTAGCCTCCTCAGATGGCAAATGATAAACTCTGCACTGCTTCCTCAGTGACAGAAGGACTACTATATAAACCCAGAAATTCAGCAAGCAAGGTTAACGACAGTGATTTACATGAAGCACTCCAGAAAAGTAATTTGAATGGAGGATCTTTGATAACTGAACCAGACTAATTGCCTTACAATAACCAGCCATCTTCTGTTTTACTGATAATGGTCATCACATCCCCTTCTGAGTGGCATTTGCTTAAAATGATCAAAGTGCCAGCAAATCTGCCAGCCACCATTTTCAAACATGCTCTGCACATTCACATTACAGTATAAGCATCTGGTCAACTTCATGCATTTATGCATACTTCCTTTATCAGCAGAAACTGCGGAGGGATTACGAGTGTATGGAGTTACGGAAAATAGAGCAGAAAATGGAAGCACTGCGAGCAACTCTGAATTAGATTCTGCCGTCAAACGTGTGACAGATGAAGTTATTGGCTGAGATTTTTCATATCAAAACCTTTCTATACTTTAAACTGGAGGCGGGGAGAGATATGCAATATTTTAAACTCTAGCGTGACACCCCGAATGGGAATGGAAGCGCATCATTTTGCAGTTACTGTGGCTGAAGGCCTCACAGCATGAAAGACCTCCTGTGAGTCTGAAGCAGCGGGAGACAGATCTGGAGTGGGACCACCATGCCAGGGAGGAAACAAGTCTCCCACTGAGACACACCCTTGGCGGGGTGATACTGCATGGCACCCCGCTGCTGCAAAACATGTTTTTTGAAAACCCTGAGAGCCCTGGAACAATTGCTTGCCACTACATGGCCTTTTAGGTTTTTCATTGGTATGATTGAGCACTTTTCATGCTTCGTTGTCCCATTAGAAGTTCACTTCAGGGGATGCAAAACATTGCCAACACAATGGCAGCAAAACATTGGCTATTTTCCATTCTATGCCTATGTTGTTTATGTCTTGATTAAAAGGTTTTTGGTTGGATGGCAGCAAAGAAGGGGCCAGCCCTATAAACGCAAAAATCTTTGAGTGTTCCGTGAACAGTCATTAATTACGTCATCAGGAGGCCTTAATGGTGAGGTGCAAACTGATTAGCATTCTAGCTAGCTCCCTCAACTCAGACTATTTCAAATGGCCAGCTCTGTGCTAAGCTATGATAGCTAGCCCAGCTACCTCGTGCTGGCAAGATTGCACCAAGTTACACCACTTCAACCTTAACTTGGACACAAACCTGGACACTGAGGTTACTACTTGGAATTATGGTTTATTTTTGATCTTCAATAATGGTGAGCTGCGTAGCTGGCAAGTTGTGTTCGCAATGAGGGCTTGTTTCTCCCTATTAGGGACCAAAGCTGCATTGGAAGCCGGTCACACTTTACAATAATGGTACATCATGTATGCATAAGTAATACTGAGCTAATGCATGACTCGTGATGATTTCAATGCATGACTTAATGTGAGATGCATCATCAATTCCTGTTGCTGACCCTTAGCAAATGATGAAGTCACCATGACTTTGTGTGATTAGTTCACACTCAATAAATCATTGAGTAAGGAATGTTAATTTATCATTACTTCATATATTAGTTAACATGCAGCCCAATTAGCTGGATTCCTGGCAAAAACTTTCCAAGTAATGTACAAATAATATGCTTAACCCTAGAACACTATCGCCAGGTGATTTTCACCTGAGCAAACGTGTTTACGTGATTTTCATTATGTTGCGTTTGTCTGAGTGTCATGGGTCCCTGGGTAGCTTCAGCATCGTCTTTGACATCTTTGAAGGCATGTGTGTTCTGTTTACTTCATGGTACTTTTTTTCATTTTGTTAGACATGACACAGCTGAAAATAAAAGAACACTACTCTAATTTGCCATGTATTGTCATATTTTGATATATTTTGATGACAAGTACTTTTTATTGGGTATATTATATCGGGTAAAAATCACCCGGCATTAGTGATGGTGTTACTAATTTTAGCAATAGTGTTCTAGGGTTAAGTAATGCTGAACTAATGCATGACTCATGATGACTTAATGCATGAATTAATGGAGGATGTATCATGAATTCCTGTTGCTCATCATTAGGCTGTTTGCTGAGGAAAGAGATTCTAACACGTTTGCTTGGAGGTGGAGGTTTTAGCGAATGCAACAGTGTTCTCGTGAGCTGGGTAGAGCAAACTTTGATTGCATGGGGGCTGGGACAATTCCTGACGCAACCGCTAACTACTGCATCTCAATAACTCAGCCTTATATGGTTGCATTTTGGTTCAAACACCGTCTATTGCTGCATTCAAGATGGCCAGGAACTATAGATAGTCCCAAAGTCCAATTGCTCTTGAATGCCTCTCTGAAAGACACAGCAAATCAAAGGATTAATGGACAGTGTTCACAGACATCTACTTGAAATAAGGACTGCATGTTCCAATATCACATACAGTATATTTTAACTATTCAGTATTAAACACTTTGACCCCGTTCAATCGAAACGACAAATATACATTTATTGAGCATTATACTGTGGAGTATATGCACCGCAGATGAAATTGTATTGATTTTCACTGTTTATAGTTATTTTTATGCCCTACATCCAGGCATTGAACAATAATACCAAATTGACTTAATACATCCTACTCATAAAAAACACGTAACACAAACACTATGTTTGTTTTAGAGCAAAAATAAGTATCAAACCAAAGAACTTTCTTTGGTCCTGAAAGTGGAAGAAAGACGATGCTAAAATTGCCTCAAGAAAAGTGTGATTACAGTCACAGGTTATGGGAGATGACCCAGGAGGGTTTCCTTCTTCTAAAAATTCCCTCATTTGAGTTTCACAGCGAAAGGGTGCTTGAATTAACAAGACAATCACATAATTTGACACGTTGAGAGTGAGAAGCCGAGAAAGGAAAGCCTGGTGTATTTTATTCTGAGGGTGAATCGCTCATGTCTGAGGCCTTCCAAAATTCCACTGGCAAGAGGACTTGGAGATGAAAGAACGCCTGGCACCGGCACAGACGCTGGCCTACCCAGGATGCCTCTGAGAGCTGTAACCTCTTAACCTCTACCAAAACCCAACCCCCCTTCACCACCCCCCTCCCCCCATCCACCCAACCAACACTTCCCGGTTCCCTTTCCCAGCTCATTTCAGGCTTGACAATTCCAGAGGCGCGAAAGATGATAGGATTGGGTATTCAGCATTAGGCCCATATCTCTTTGATGCAATCTCATTAGATCTTTTATTCACCGTGTTCCTATAAGACAGAGTGATATATACACACTGTACATGTCTAACAGCAAACTCTGTTTATGGACTTTTTTTTTTCTTTGTTAACCTCACGCTTGCTTTGGCAATGTAAACGCCTGTTTCCCATATTCCCATGCCAATAAAGCCCATTTGAATTTGACTTTGAAATTTGAGAGAGAGAGAGAGAGAGAGAGAGTTTGAGGTCACTCATCAAGTTCTTCATGATCTTGACTAAATTCCCCAACTGATTAGACAACCCTCTCTAGCTGAGTAGTGGCACAAAATTCATCCATCTCTTGCTTCTGGTTATAATTCTAACCTAAGATACCACATGTCAAACCTGGTGGTGGTTAGCCAGGGCTATAAGACCCATAAGACATGACAGAAGATCATGCAGAATTACCTTCGTCCTTGGACGAGTTTATTCGAAGGCGAACTCTCATATCGTGCTCACAAATGGAATGAACCTGTACAAGGCTTAATCAAAAGAACAATTCATCTTCCTCCAGACAAACATAAAAAAGAGAGCACAAAAGATAAATAAGGAAATGAAAACCTATCAAACTGGGCAAATTTACTGACGGATAAATCACTGCGGGGCATTACCACCGAGACATCGCTCCTCCGATTGGCTGTTTATTTTCCCCCACCTCTCCCGAGTAATTATGGCACCAGCAGCGTTTTGACCTTCAGGCTCCAAAAGACCTCGTTCAGTCTGGGCACAATCGGCAGTTATTCAGTGGGAAGTGAGTCCGTGACAGAGACTCTTACATTAGCAGTAGTAATTCATTCATTGAGACATCTCTCCACTCTTCCTGGCTTCATTTGTCAAGAGCACAATTGAGTTTGATTTCTCCTGATCCTGTCAGCACCGGTTGATGCGGCCATACCGCGAATGCTCACTATGTACGATTACCATTTAAAAATAAATCGCCATTTTGTCTTGCCGTGCTCGCAACAGAAGGTGTGCTTTCACTGTTGAGACACTAAGAAAGCTTCATATGTGAATTATGAAATGGATGTACAAACGATAATGGAACAGATGGTAATAGCTCAAAGAGGACTTTTAATTGATTAAATAGCATTACATTGCTAATTTAAAGATGAAATGAGGTTTTTTTTTTTTTTTATAAAGTCTTTTTGGGGAAGACCCACTTAACGCTAGATACAGGGACTATCTCTGCAGGGGATTGGCAGTTATCAAAAACTAAACAACACAGATTGTCAGGTCTGTCCCAGCATGGCACAGACAAAAATTTTTTAGTAATCTTTGCAGAGGAGACAAATTTAATGGACTTCAGCAGTCAAAATGCATCAAAGAGCATCAAAACATACTCCAGTGCCTGTTGCACAAATTGAGCCCTATTTTTCAATGCTGAAGTAATACATTTTCTTCGGATGCATGCAGAGTTAAAACTGATGTTATTTGATATCATGGGCAACCACGGATCAGCATGGTAAGTTTTCCACCCAAATTGGGTATAATGAGTGGTGTTGAATGCTTATTTGTTCTTTTTTTCCCATGTATTTATGGCAAAAGAATTCCTTGTACCTTAAACTAAGAGCATCTATCTGACCACTTGCAAAGGATGACAGCATATTCAGCACAGGACAACAGCTTAAATAGTGAGCCTTTTAAAGGGGCGGAGAGGTGAACAGGTATGCATGAACATGGGTGGGTTTATGCTAATGAGTGCTTTATTTGTGTCGGGAGGGATGATGGTGATTTAACATGGACATCAGTGTTTTTTGAAGCCACAAATATTGTCACTAAACATACCACGGAAAGATAGAATGAGCACTTGATGAACATCAAGATTTCCTTGTGGCCTCCCACACAGTTTAAAGGCCAGTTATCACGGATCTTATTGCCTTCCTCTTCATCCACGGCGGAGAGGGCTTTGTATTTGCTTGTGTTTTCCCCTGCGGCCCAACCGCTGTCATTCTAGAACCTTCTTATCAGCGACAAGCGCGCAGTGCCAATAGAGACTCATAAATCAAGAGCGAGATGCAGCTGATAAGAAATCACGGGCGCGTGTTTTCGGAAGCCTCTCCAAATGAGGCTTTAGTCATTCATCTGATCAGAGCGTTAGATTTCTCTCCATTGTGATAGGGCGCTGTAAAATATTCATGAGCAATAAACAAGCGGCTCGGCTGAACAAGTAGGAGTGACTGACAGAGACGTAAATATGACAGAAGACTCCGTGGAGAAGGTGTTGGGGGCGAGGGCCGGGGGGCAGGGGAAGTGGGGGGGGGATTGAAACCGAGAAATGTCCTCTGTCTGAACAATTCACACAAAGAAGAGAGTAGGCATCAATCTCAGGGGGCCCAGTAGTACTGGTTGTTTACCAAGTGTGTGCACTGTAATCATTTTTTAACAACAGTGAAACATAAAATAAGGTTAAATTACAAAAAAAAAGTTTCCTTTAAATGGTAACAGGAGAATCCCAGGTGCTAGACCGTACCCTCCCCGTATAGCTGAATAATTTTTCGCAATTACTTTTTGTTGGTATTGTTTTTGTAATTTCTTCTGGGTAATATGAAAGTTCAATTTTTTATCTGTATTTATTTTGCATTTTGCTAAAGCGTACCCACATTTTAAGACCCTTTGGAACTGAGCCACATTGCTCAAAAGCAGGAAAGGTCTCTTTTCCTCAAACTATTGATGTTTGCTCATAATAGTGAAAGCACAATATTCCATAAATCCGTACCGAAATCTTTTAATTCTGAGAGCAGTGAAAAAACTGCCGTTTAAGCACTGAATGCAAACCACTACCTGTTAAAGTGCAACTTAATCACGAAGGAGATGAGAACAGCAAATGACATTTTAGTCAGGCAGCTAAACCGAAAGACCAGCACAGAGATAAATCTCTTTGCTTTCACGTAGCTTGACAGCTTAGTTCAAGGGATTTGGCCACCAGCGCAAAGGTTCTAGTAGGTTCAGTCGTAACACAGCACAAGCCTGCATTTTAGGATTCAGGCAAACTGCGTCCGCTCAAATCTCAAATGCAAGAAAACTGTCCCTGTGACCAGTCAAGCCTGTAAATATTTCAGCACATCACATCATAATTCACTTTACCTGCCTTTTTTTTACCTTGTATAAAATAAGTCTTTATGGAACCCATTAGGTTTGGTGAATCTTTTAAAAGCTCTCGAAAACAACATAAAATTCAAGGCTTTAGTTTTTAAGACGTCAAAAACATTTATTATCCATGTGTAGTGAGTATTTCAGGACCATCGTATTGAGTGCAAAGGCAATAAACTATACTGCAGCTGTTTACTTGATTAAGTGCAGCCTCTCTAGCTCCTAGACCCTCTCATGTTTTCTGTTTTCTTTTAAATTAACCACTCATTGTGCCCCAATTTCTCCATAGTGTAGCAACTATCTGCTGTCTGATAGCCAGGCGGTCTTTCCATTTTGCTTATAGTGAAATACGACTTTGCCATTAGAATACTGCAAAAAGATGAGCCTAGCTCCATCTACAAATTAGGTTTTGCTAGCTACCTCACACTGTTTTAGAACCAAGTGGAAAAATTAACCCTTTGCGCAGAATACAAATAATGCCAATTTTTCCTGTTGTGCAATAGCCTATTTAGGCTTCATAAATAAGTATTTGTGTCACAGAGACTCTGGAAAATTATTCCAGTGAAACAAGACATTTGGAAATTCAATTACAGGATTATTTAGGAATTAAATTTTGGAATTTATGGACGCCGGCATCTACAGTATATCTGCGCAAAGGGGTAAGGTAAATATCATGCACAATAATAATAGTGATAATAATATAATAATAATATTTTTAAACACCAACAAAAGTCAAGTGGCAGCGCTGCCACCAATTATTGGCATTGGACGGATTTTTAGCGGCAGCCTGCAGCCCTGTGGGGGACACAGCTCTAGACATCGCAGGGGGCAGCAGGAGATATGACGGAGCAAAGCTTATTTTTCACCTGCCTCCAGGAACACGTCCTCCCAAGAGACCCCCTATCCGCACAACCTGTTTATTGCGTTGTTTATTTTTGTTGCCGGAATCGAATCCTCCCAAAATTCACTCCCTAGGAATCCAGTCTGTTGGTGGCTAGAGACGGGCGAGGCTGTAAAATGGTGTGTGTGCCTGGGCACCCATCTGTACAAAAAAAGAACACAGTGCTCAAGAGTTAGCTTTGGGACTTATACATGTATAAGTTAATCAGCAGTCATTGTTCCTCAGTTCCAGTGTCTGGGTGGGACAGATAGGGTTAGGGATTAAAAGGTTGAGAGGTTGATGGGGGGGCAGAGGCTGTAAGTAATTTTGCATCTTCAAGGTTTATCTTTCACAATATAAGGGGCCAGGCACTGTCCTTCAGCTATGGATGACTAATTGCAAGTTCATACTTTTTGACAGTTTTTGCAGATGCACCCTGTACACGCTTCCAAATTGCAGATATTGCAGTGAATTTGTTCAAAAGCTGAGGGGGTGGAAAATTATTGCCCATTTTCTGTGCTCTGATCCTCTCATTATGAAAGATCTTTGCTTCCTTGCAGAGATAAATGCTACCCTTACTCAAATAAAATGATTTTTTATGAGCCCAAAAGCAGCTGCACAAGGGAAAATGAAGTACAAGCTTTAAATTACAAAATATTTCAAAAATTGATTAAAATACTGTTCGAATATTTTCGATTATTCAATTTTTCATCTCCTGAATATTAAAAAAAAACTACTTTAGTTATATCTGTGTTTTCTATAATAAAGGATGCGGATTTACTGTACATCAGTTTGAATTTATGGTCACAGCCTTGATTCCTGGCTAAATCAAAACTAAACTGTGATTACTATTATTTACCCAAACTATACAAATGACGACAAAGGTAGGCGTATGATTAGGAGTTCACTGATCATTCATGGTCGCACCTTGACTGCAACATTCAAATTTTATGGACAGGGAGTGCTTAATTTTCTCAGAGTGGTAAGGAAATATCATATCACAAAACAAAATGTACAAATCTTGGAAGACTCTTTCACTCATGGACCTTGTTTTCACCAATCTTCAAAGACCTTATTCATTTTCCCATGGACACTGAAGTAATGGAACAAAATGTGAATAAGAAACAAAGCCGCTTACAAAATGACAACAAGGCTATGACTCTCTGCAGACACAATGATAATTAAACATCAATGCTTAAGCCCAAACGTACCCCTCAGCCTACTGCGCTTGAGGATAAAATGAAGGGAGAGGCAGGATTGATATCCCAATATAATTTTGTCCAATGCAATTTTTCAATGTACTCCAACCAGCCGTGCACGTATGGGCACACTCACGCATGTAGACACGCGCAGCAGATGCTCTGAGTGTGAAAGTGTGATGTCCTGGAATGACATGCCTGTGATGTGCTGAAATATGATGCATTAAAAATCACAGGCTAGCAGTTTAAAGCAGGCTCGTGTGATCTGTTTGATGTAGGGAGCAGGGCTCGGCTGGCAGAGGGGGTTATGGGATGGAAATGCTCAGGAGAGGCATCTGAAGGTATCTCAACTGGGTAAAATGAAGGAGGTCATGGTGAGCAATAGGGGGTGGTCTGTATGTGGTCTACATTTTCAAAAGCTGGATAATTTAATCAAATAAATGGTAATGGAGCCTGCCGATGATTCTTTTAGGGTTAAACGTATGAAGCTGAAGGACCACCTACTATATGCTGTAAAGCTCTGTTGCTCTAACCGGGGCAATGGGTATTGGGCTGGGTGTATAAGGGAATTGGGGTGAGAATAAGGGCCGAGGGATGAGGGTAGAGTAATGGAGCCCAATTTCATTTGAAATTTGCTAATTTCAGTGATTGGTTCCCTCCTCTTTGCTTTAAGAGCAGTGAAATGAGCTGGTGTAGCGATTGGTTGGAATGAAAACTTGCGTACTCCCATCCCTCGATGGCACACGATCGAGCGCCACTGTGGTAGAGGAAATGGCAAACACATTTGCTCTCTTGGAAGTTTAGGTAGTTTCCTGTAAGCAGTCCCAAATCTCCCACAAATCAGCAACCTGCACGACATTCGGATGTGAATTTTGGAAATTATTCATGTCATCCTGTATCCTCTAATCCACCGGCAAAAAGTTTTGAATTTACAAATAAGGTCAGGATGAGGAACAGGATCAGGAGATTGGCAGCAGGATCGAGGAGAGAATGAAAATGATTTAAGAGACAACAGTAAGTACAGTTATTTTCCAGGTTAACTTCGCCCTTAGTTCTTAGGGAATGAGAGTTTGTGCGTATCTACTATCCGAAGCGTGGCCGACCAGAAGATACATCAGTTTTCATTTTCGCAAAAGAAAATTAGCGAATTGAGGCCGAAGAAGTGAAGGTGAGTTTCAAGGTTGTGAGAGCCACGGAAAGCCAATGGAAAAGAGACCATGAAATCGTGGTTTGAGAACTGCTGATTTTCCACCCTCCCTTTACTTGGGAGTCGAGTGTAAAAACAGCCTGGCTAATCCGAAGCACTAATTGTTCAATTAATCACTCAAATACCTGGGTGAAGAGAAAACCAGGGCTGGATTTAGATACAGGGTCAGATTTGATGATCAAAACAACAGAACTTCAGCCTTTAAAGGTTTTCGGCTCTCCTTACTCTAAAGCTGTAAGCACAGGGAATCCGCAGTTCAGGAGCCGATTCTGTCATTGGGCCAGTAACTGTGTTTTCATCATGGGTTCACAAGCAATTTATACATAGAAATCAACTTGGTACTGTTGGCTAAAGGTGGGAAAACATAGTTATATATCTTTTCTATATTTCTATATTGAGCTATATGCAGGGTGTTACATTTTGTGTTTTTGCTTTTTCAGTCTTGAGCTAAGCTTTTGTAGTTGGCAGCAATAAAAAGCATCTTCCAATGAATGGAAAGGAGGCACTGAAGCCCCCCGCACCTAGTTTGTTAGTCTGAGCTATTGCTCAACCCACGGTAGACATGTTAGAGAGTGCGCTTTACTGGTATTGTTGACAGGTCGACAAGCATCTCTGGTCTCACAATAGAAAAGTCGATTATTTTGGCACCCATGTAAAGAAGGGAATGTGAAGGTTTCTGGCAGGTAGATCAGAACTTTGAGGGGGTGAGGCATATCGAGCAGTGATGTTCACGGTTCTCTGTTCCGCTCCTATTACGAGTTTGTTTGAAAGGGGCCAGCGAAAGAGATGAATGTTTCTCGGCTATTGATGACTACAGGAACCGTATCTAAAAATGGATTTATCTGATTTCCTAGGAAAGAAATGTGTTATTTTTCACCCTGCATTTCTTCCTCAGGCAGAGAGCATATGTGGAATTTTTTTTCTCCTTTCCCACTATCCCTTTTTTATTCCCCAATGAAAATAAAATTGTTAATCGAATCACGTTCCCCCACTAGCCTGCTCAGCCGGTTATGAAAGAAATGCGATCTAATATCTGAAAACGAGGTTTAATGAACCCTTTTTCAACACGCCGGGGTGCTCGAGACTCTGTTGTAGGTTATTGTTACGAAAAAAAGGGGACAAAGTCTGCTCTGTAATTACACTTAAAAAGTCACCAGAACAACGGAAGTTGTCAAGAAAGCTGTTGAAGTCAGCCTCATTTGTCACGGTCTATTAGAACATGCGCAAGTGCCCGCGATTAAAGTGGTGACCCGTTTTGGTTAATAGCTGCTCCGCGGCTGAGCTAGAGGTCATTAGTGTGGACTGTGATTCTTCACACCGGACCACAGCGATGAGCAATGAACCACAAAAAATAATGGAAAAAAAAACCTGGCACAGAACTCAATTTTTCTTCACCACTCACAAATGAATTATTGGTTTAATGTCTCCTGCCTCACCGAAATGATGCAAATTGCTATGAAATGACCCTTATTTTCTGTCTACAGTTGATACTCCTCCAGCCTAATCCAAAAAGCCCTTTGCTGTCATATCAGAAATGTGTTCTTCCCCTGTGTACGTCCCCTTAACATCTCCCCCTCCATCTTCCTCCACTTCCTGGCTGCCTTTGGAGTTGCTCTTGAGTGGTCATTTACCTTCTCTCCCAGGACACTCTCTGGAGGATTACTGTCAAGCACAGAGGTGTCTTTTGAGCTCTGTAACCACCAAACAGTGCAGGACCAGCAAACACGGTCCTCAATGACAAACAAGAGCGTGTATGTTCTTCTTACTTTTTGAAATGTATGTTATTATGTCATTAATTTCCATTACATTGCTTTACAACATTACCGTCATTTTAGCAGATGCTCTTATCCAGAGTTACGTACAACAAAGTGCTTTGACAGGATAAGGAGTGCATAGAACCCAATCGACAAGTACCATTTAAAAATACCAGGAGCGATAATACATGGAAAGGACTTTGCTCACTTAAATACCTGAGGAGGAAAAAAAATAATCTGTAAAACAATTCATTCAGACAAAAACACCATTCCATCAATATCTAAGCCTGGTGCCAAATACAGCATTAGGATGAGAGGGAGGTATCTAAAGTCTGAACAGGTGAGTCTTCAGACTATGCTTGAAGGCAATCAGTGTCTCTGCTGTCCTGAGGTCTGTGGAAGGCTTGTTCCACCGCGTGGGAGGCAGAATAGACCAACGACGTGACCAGGAAGCACCAGCTGCAGCTGCAATTGCCAAGTGCATAATTTGAGCCTTACTGGGGTCTATTACACCCCCCTCACTGCCACCTCCCACCCCCCACCCCCACAAATGGCTTTCTCTGGGGAATTAGCCCACCTATAGTTGGATAATTTGATAAAGTATATGACAAGAACTTGCCACTCTGAGTCCTCGATTGTATCTCAGCTCTACGAGACGCCACCCAGTATAATCTTTCCAACCTGCTTTCTCTACCTTGTCACCTAGCAACAAATGCAAAGTTTTGTGTTCATTTCATGTACTCTTCAACAAAAGGTCATCACAGTGACGGCATGTTGGCAACATTTTCAATTTTAGGCAATTTTACCGCTCCGACCAGTGAATGTTATAGTTTTGTTGTGTTTTTTGGTCTTTAAAGAGCACTATGGGGCCACTTCAAAGTTTGCAAGTGTCCCCATTATCCTAATTCAAAGTGCCCAATTCTCCCCTGCAGTGCCAAATTTTGCAACTGCAATTAAATTTTAAAATTGAGAGTAGCTTGTTCAGTACTCTGCAAAAAATGAAAAAAAAAAAAACTAGGTAGGATGAATTTACTTATTTTAAGACTTAAAACACTTATTTCTATCACCATTTTTCTTAGAAAAGACAAAAAAATTTGCCCTTGATTTGAGGTTATTTTGACCATCTTGCCAAAATAATCATTTTTCATCAAGGACAAATTAACTTGTTTTACTAAGAAAAATGGTGATGATAAATAAGTGTTTTAAGTCTTAAAATAAGTAAATTCATCCTACCTAGTATTTTTTTCTTTTCATTTGTGGCAGTTTACAGTCTGCTAGGATTGTTTTACTGATTCATATTGCTCCACAGGTTATGCACTGGGCGTTGGTTCTATTGACGTAGCCACTTCTTCTGGCACTTGAATTCTCCAACCCACGCAGGAGTTCAGCCCTTTTATTCCTACGAAATGCACTTTGTGCCGCAGGTTGCTTTGGTTAAGAGCATCTGCTACCTGTCAGTAATTTAACCGTGCCTGGGTCCATCATTACAACCTCCGCTGTCAAGCGTGGGAGTGGAGCAGCTGGCCACAGCCCTTTTCGAGATTTTATACACGAGACCCGTCTGCACACAAGAATGGGGGTCACCACAGGATGAGACAGTCAGCAGGCCACAAGTCTGCGCTTTCAAATTCTGACATTTAAAAATATCTAAAAAACACACACATTTGTATTTTCAATATTTTATGGCACATATGAGACATTTTACGGATAAAGCCGAAAGGAAAAGCAGCAATAACCTTCCAATCTAAAGATGTTATAGATGCATCAGTATTCACTGCTGAGAGAGCCAGACTACACTCTCACAGCATGATTTAGCACCTGCTTTTCAAAGGTCATGCAATCTCAGTGGAAATATGAGGCTTTTCACATTATGTTGAATTTAATAACTGAATGTAAAACACTGGCAGCAAAGTGTCCTCTCCATTTCAACACATTTATCAGGTAAACGTATGCATTCAACAAATTGCAAATATGCATGAAGGGTTAATGTGCATGAACCACACTTTGCTCAAATGCAGCCTTTAATTGCAAAATTCACCCATTAGAAGATACTTAAAAGGCTGGGCGGTACATCACATCTATATTTGCCTGGCCTTAACCACCAATAATATGCACAGAACCCTTAAGTAAAGTGCCTTAAGACTAAGGTCAGACATTAATTCTTCTTTATAGGAATGTATCATCGACCAATACCCACACGGAAAGAACCTATATAAACATATAGGTTTTAATATAGGGCCAGATATAGGTTTTGCATATATGCGACATACATAAAATTGGCCGTTTTCATATATTATAGGTACATATATGTACCTATATGTACATATGTGTACCTTTAATATATGAAAACTTCGTTTTTTTTTCTTTGGCATTTCCAATCCCACCCGAATCTGAGATATCCAATTAGGGAGCTATGTGCAAGTTCTTTGGCTTATTCGCATATGCAGCCCTCTGTTGACAATTTAGGAGAGTGTACACAGCCCGCGACCGTTAGTAATTGCTTTTTATATAATGGACAGGTAAAAGTTTGCGAGTTCAGAACAAGGGCAGAAATGACAAGGCTTAGCAGGTCAGAATCTTATTTTGACCACCTGTCTAGCCAACAGGACGTGCCTAGGGGAACTCTAATCTACAAGACCCTTCCCAGCAGGCCCTTCGCAATTTCCATCCCTGTAGCGCATTGGCCAATTGCGCGCTACTTCTGAAAAGAGCTTCCAACCACTGCTGGTTGATACAAGGCAGGGATTAAAACCTATATGTTTATATAGGTTCTTTCCATGTGGGAATTTAAGAATCCTTGTTATTTCATCCCTGTAGGAAAAAGTCTGGGACGTTTAGTTGCTATACAAGCATCTCAAATAAAAGACAAGTGTCTGTTCATTAAAACTGTGAACAGAAATGTAGACTTTGTTTTCAAATTCATTAACCACAGTGAAATGCTCAAATAGATGTGAGGATGAAAATGACTTTTGAAAGGCATGTTTACTTGAATGCATGTTCTTCTGTGTACTTTTATTTTGTTATTTTTGTTTTATTTTGCTGCATTTAGACTAAGGACCTCTGAGCCATATTCGTCTAGAAACTGCATTACAGACAAGATAGAAAACATTGCATTTGGTGGATGTAACAGTATAGTGTATTACCTTTCAGTGGATGTATATGAGCTGTAATGATGTGAATTCAATTTTATCTAATGTGGTGAATCTGGCAGTGACTTAAACTTGAAAAAATGCTTAATTGATGAAATAAACATAATCAAACCATTTTGTTTTTATACATTTCCTTCTCTTCCACAATACACAACTCAATCTTCATAGAATGGAAATAAGTATGGTCAAGAAAGAATTGATGGCCTTGTTATTGTTAATGTTTCAGGAAAAAAATGTAACAAATAGTATTAGATATTTGTGTTGATATCATAGCTTTTTGTCTCCTCTCACTTGCCATAGTTAATAATGACTGGTTTACACATAACATGTCGTTGTCACATGTCAACATGTATTCAGGATCAAATGTGATGCCAATTTCACATATTCACATGCAATTAATAAGTTATTGCGTGAAATTCTTGTTATTTCTGTAAGGGACTTTGGACTAATATATAGATATTACCTTGAGAATAAAAATATGAGCTAGGCATCATGTATGACAGTTGCAAAAGTGAGATATGAGCTATACAATAAGTATGACAAACAGAACCTGCACTGGGTATATGAGCTATATAGGAGACCTATATGCCCTCTATAAGCACATATATGTACCTGAATTTGGCCTATATGCGGCATATTTGTTCATATAGATTCTTTCCATGTGGGTAAAATCAAAGAGACAAGGACTTGCCTGTCTTATCTTGAAGAAGCGCAAAGAAATGGAGACCCTTCCAATGTCCTTTACCACAGTGTGAGGAGCTTTATGGAGTGGAACTAATTCAGTTCTGGCAGAGTCGATATAAAAGGAAATGAGTTATTCAACATTTGGTTTCAAACATGCTCAGATGAAGATGTCTGAAATTGCTATTATGTCCTTAATTTATGGCATTGCACCCAATGAAAGAATTTTTACGCTTACTCTACTGTATGTTGTGACAAAGAGAACTACTTTTCAAATATTTTTGTCAAACAGACAGTTATATGAATAAATATTTGTGTGTGGAAAAAAAAAATGATTGAAATGAATGAAAGAGAAAGCTAACGTTCAACCTTCAATTCAAGCATTAAGGAAGGCAAATGTTGCCATTTTTTATTGAGGGCAACTACATCTCCATGTCAGATGACAGGACCAGATGAAATGAGCATACAGCACATAGGCTGATTAACCTTTCAACTTGATTACTACTCGTGTCAAAAAGCTTCTTCTTCTCATGGGTCCGAAGGACAATCTAGTCTTGCATGCAGACTGATAGAGATGGCAAGAATAGCGAGAGGGGATAGGGAGCACGTCGATGATCTATTTCAAATTTTCTGATCAAATTTCTGAATATTTCAGTTGAAGGCAGTTTTGAGACAGCTGATTGCCAACTGAGTCGTAAAAGAAATCGGCGCCACGCAGCCAAACGGCGGGGATTTTGGACCACCTGGGATGCGTAACAATCTACTGACATTTCCGGAATGTCAGAGCATTGAAGCATATGCAAAGAAACCCAGCAAAGAAGCTGTCAAAAGAGCCGCACAAACTGTATGCTACTCTAAGTTGTAAACAAGGCAGGATTTATAAGGACAGGTGGCTCAAGTTGACAAATAATTGACAAACTACTCCACACCGGGAGATGCGAGAGTCGCAACGACATGCTAACTTCCAGGAATGTACACCCCAGAATTCCACAAAAACTTGCCGAAAATGCCTGTGAACACCTTAAATTTGTTCATTATCAGCATAAATTTAGGGGAAAAAAAAAAAAAAAATCTGCTCCGTCAGTCCCTGCCTTTGCCAATTTCTCAATGCCCATGTGCGGTTTCAAATTGTTAGCTCACTAATAAGAGGAAAAATGGATTCAGACAAACAGATGGAAGGACAGACAGTTTTTCTCACTTTATAGAAGGAAATACATTTTTAAACTCCTCTAAGGACTACTGAGAGCCTTGTGCAGAGCAGACTCGATGAGCTTGCACTAATTTTCTTAATATGCCTGACATGGGAGCTCAATGCAGGCCTCCCTTGGATGACTACCTGATATGAAGAAGCAGTATGGTTGTGGATTGTTCAGGCTGACTGTGCTGATTGTGATTACCGTTATTTGTTGTTGGAACGCAGCATGGCTGTAATTTCACACTGAGGTCTATACACTCAGAAACCGTAGCGTTTCTTCTTGTATGAAGAATTCTTTGGAAGTGAGAGACTTGATTGCAATGAGAAATGGCAAAAAATGCTGACAAATGATTTACACTACAAGCATTCAAAAGCCATTCATCAGCTGGGTGTCCTATATTTCTGTCAGCCAACTCTTGTGTAAAACGTTATTTGCAGCTTTGACAGATTGATACAATGATAATTTGACGTCTAGGCTCTGACCCAGATGGACTGTCTGGCCTACTGAGCTTCAGGAGGTGGGATGTTAACTAGCAGCAGCCAAAAGTAAAGTGATGCAGCAGGCAAGAATGATACAGCAGGGAGTTACGCAGCACGGCAGTGGGCAGAGATATGTTTGCTGCAGAGGCAGCCAGGGAGAGCAGCTTAAATAACCCACCTTACAGATGGGCAGAGCAGGGACTGATATGCGTAGGAGTGTCCGTGGGAAGGTGGGCATGTCCCAAGTTGTCTGCCAGAACCAAAGTAATTCTGCAAGCTGAACCCGATTTATCAGCTTGGTATTCTATCGGTGGCAGCTAATTAGAAACATGCAAATCAAACATAGAATTGAAAACATGAAAAATACCACAGTAAGGAGATGAAAACCACACAGAAATTCTGCAATCCCTTCAATGCCGTGTATTACTCTGCATAAAGTGCAATTTATGCAATGATTTATTGAAAACTTCAACAGCATAAATTAATAATTTAATACCTTAAGATAAATGGGAGGCATCACTGAGGAAGAAAAGCACAGCATTTCTAGTTTTTCCACTGAGAATTTTATACCCAAAACTGAGTTCTTTCCTGGTGCTTAAAGGATGGACCCTATCATTTTGTATGTCCCTTCAAGTTATTATAATGCTACCACCAGGCCAAACCAGGTCAAACTTTTCATTCTCAAATGCAGTAACAAATACTTTTGATAGGAATCACGTCACACTTATGATCATCCCTGGTACATAGAAAAGGCCCATTTTTGATATTGGTCACTCTTTGACCTTTGCTGTAGTGCCACCACTAGCCCAAACTTCTAATTTAAAAATCTGCAATAACCTCAATAGCTTCAATGGGAATCATGTCAAGTCTGATTTTGATTGTGGTAGCTGTGTAATGTTTCCTGTTGCACAATCATATGCAGGTCAAATTTAACTATTCCAAATTATTCAGTTTTGATAAGAATTATTTCAAACCTTCTGTGATTGTTCCTGTTGTATAGAGATGATGTTGGTGGCCCCATGACCTTCTCTGTAGCACCACCAGCAGGCCAAATGCTTCATTTAATAACTCTAATAGTTTTCATGAGAACCCTATCAAATTTGTTGTCCACGTCTTTGGTGCATAGCGACAGAAGCATATTGATTTTCATTTTTATTGCTTTCGGAAAAACTACATATAATAAGTCAGACTGTTTTAATGGGGATCAGATCAACTTTGCTGTGAACATCTTGGAGCATAAAATAGCAATATTGTTGTTCTGGTGACAATATGACCATTCCTGTAGTACCAGCCTTAGGAAAAACTTGACTTTTTTAGAGAAACGCAATAAGTCAAGCAGTTTTAATGGGAATAGGGCAAAATTTTCAGTGAACATTCCTGGAGCTTACAGTAGTCCCCTTGTTGGTTTTATTGACTCCATACCCTTTCAAGTTGTGCCATCTCCAGGCCAAACTACACAGTTTGTTTATGGGGAGAATGCTATATTATAGTATGCCCTCCCGTTATCCACTGACCGCATTTGCCTAGCTAAACCAAGCTTTGTGCGTGAAGATGCCACCTGTGGAGTCCTGACCAGACCAGTAGAATCATAGATTGTGGGGTAAACTGGGCTGGCTCTTTTCAGCCAGTTGAACAACAGCTCAGCAGACAGTCTGTGGAGAGAAAATAACCTGTAGCTGGTAAACACTGATTGGTCTGTGGAATGATGATGATGCCACAAAAAGAGCAGCAATCTGAATCACTTCAGTGCTTTTGTTCGGTTTTATTTTCGACTAAAACATGACTGAAAAAATTCTAAAAAATTACCCTGATCGAACTAATCACCATTATTCCCTTGAATGCCCAAGTGCCTGTCTTGCGCACAAGATTTGAGCATCTGATGTAAAAATCAATCGTTTGTCAAAACAAATGAGTCCTGCAAAGGATTTGTGGTATAAGCGAACGAATATTGATTCAACTGCACCAAATTTATACTAGACTGAATGCGGATTCAGCAAAAATCAGACTGAGAACATGCCACAAAAAGGAGTCTTTTATGAATAGACTAACACCATGTCCGGGTGACACATCTGCACCATCTAGCTTAGTGGCAAACAAATTAGGTAAAGGGAGAAGTGAAATTATTAAAAAACCTTCTAATTAGGCTTTAATTGGAGTTTTTCTATTACTATTAAAAGTTGAAACAAATGATTGAACCCTAATTAAGAAGATGTCCCTCTGGGTGTGTTCTGTAGGTGGTGTTGATTGCTTCCACAGAGCCAAAAAAGGGATGTAATTAGCAGTTCCCTCAAGTGTCATTGCACATTCTTTCGGTAGGGGGCATCCATGTTTTCAATAGTTAATAACATAATTTCAACACACATGCGTATGAGTTGTCCCATTCAGTGGCAGCTGCTGAACAGATAACTGGGGGTGGAAAACATCCCTTGGATGATTATTGGATGATTATTGACCAGTTTTTCCATCATTGTTCCTAATTAACACGTTTTCCAACAATATGAATAATAAAAGTTTCCTTTTCAATTAAATGTTAAGGTGAGCAAGTAGTTAATTCCATAAAAATATTTTATTTACTTGCCTTAATAGCCTGCCCTTCATGAAAAAAGTACTCAGGATTCTCTCCAATAAATTTTCTCATATCCTAAAAAGCAGCCCATCAAACCTACGCTTCAAGATTGTTTTAAATGAAAACAAAGCAAAGATTGAAATGTGCTCATTTTTGTGTCCAATTGAGGCGTTTTATTTCTTGTCTTAACGAAGAGAACTGGCAACACCTGAGAGAGGTGATTTAAAGTATCTTTAATCATTTTTAGTAAAATGATTGAAGACAGAACAAGACTAATTATCAGTTTAAAGGCATGTTTTATGCCCTCCCTGTTTTCCATCCATTAACCACCATGTGTGTGTGTGTGTGTGTGTGTGTAAGAGGGCATTCAGATGCCACTGACAGTGTGGACTGCAGATGATTGATGACTGTTGATGATTTCCTTTGCCAGCCCATTAATGAGCCAGTCTCTCTGCTTTGTTACTGCGGCATTTGTGTTCATACAGGGATTTGAATTGTAATGTGATTTTTTTTTTTTTGAGAATTAAGTACACTTTTGGCAAAAATAATGACTACTTTCGATTTCTCAAAATAATAAATAAATAACTTTTGGGAATATAAAAAAACACATAATAATGAATCTTAATATGACTTCATTGCAGCAACTTTTTCAGCTTGCATTGTCAGCAAATCAGCAAAGTTTCAACAAAAATCATTTACATTAGTGTTTAAGATGTGAACAGGGGCAAATAGCTTTATTGAGCGGGTTCAGCACATTTTGGATATTTCAAGAATTGTCTGGTGTGAACAAATCTTTCTCGATCAGGCTCAAACCCTAGAACCGAGGCTATAGAATCTCTTGGTTTGGATCTTTTCATGTCAGAGAAAATCTACATTTTTGAGAGCACACAGCATTTTACCAAAGTTAACACCGAAAATAACCATCCATGATGTTAAGAAAGCACTTTTATACGACAACTGCAAGCTGCTACACTCAGGTCTCGCTGCACCACTCTGAGTGCTATCTGAGAAAGGAAAAAAAAAGGAAAAAAAAACTTCATTATGTTATTTATTTTTGGTGATCTCAAGAGGTCTAAAGAGGGCCAAACATATTTATAAACATGAGACTTAATACATCAGCTGTGTGTTTTCCTGCTGTAAACTTTTCTGCATTGCACTTATAAGAGGCACAAAAGGTTTCAATCAATGTGCAAACAGCTATGAGAAGGAGGTGAGGAACACAATTAACTATGCATTTTTCATCAACATTCTTCTTGTGTCAAAAGACAAACGAGCAAATTGAGATTCACGGCAACAGAAAGAAATTATATTCAACATAATGACGGCAGGTAAATCATTCCTTCCAGGAAGTATGGGACAAGATATTTATTTTTGCTCTGCACTCTCCAATTTTAGATTTATAATCAAACACTGAACAGGGGTAAAAGTGCTGGTTCTCTGTCTAATAAAATAATGTTTTAACATACATTACACATCCATGTAGAAATAAAACCGCACGTAGTCCCAAATTTCACAGTACCTTAGTCTGAAAGAGTAAAATCTATGTAAATTTCAGGCAGGGTCACAATATATACTGCCTGGCTGTGCACTCCAGCCCAGGCCACAGAAGAGACTGTCAGATTTAAATTGCGGGCAATCACATCCATGGTATGAACCGAGAGTTCCAGCAGTCATTGTCGATTGTCACTTCCCAAATGTAGCTGAGGTTCTATTACAATCAGACAAATAATAGAGGAGAATAAATAGTTTATTGATAGCACAGAAAGTTTCAAAATGAATAGTCATGTTAAAGAATTGTTCAGAACCATACAATTACACTGGGTCCAAGTTTGGGTTTGAATAAAATCAAAACTTTGCATTGGGATGACATGGCCAGCTCAAAGGTCATGACCGTCATCTACCTCAGTCGACCTTTTTGTGTAGCCCGAACAAACTTTTTGGTTGGGCTCAACGAGGACCAACAGGAAGTGGTTTGAAAAAACGATACACTGGTTCTTGCCCATGCTTTGACCAATTTGATAGCCATGTACTTTGGCCTGCTTATAAAAACTTGTGTTAGAAGAAAATTGGATGGCAAGTGCAATGAAGCAAGTCTGGTTCAAATTGACATAGCACTGTGCTCTGAAGAGATAGACCTATAAATTATCTAAACACTCTGGTTCTAACCTTTGGCCTCAGGCAGCAGTATTTTTTGTGCACTTTTTCCAGTGTTTCTCATAATAGTCAAATGCATCAAATACAATAATTCTAGTTTAAGTCAGACAAATTGCCAGGGTCTTATTTAGCATAACAGATTTCTGAGCTAATCTAATGTGATAGAAATCCATCATGGGTGACATCAGCAAAGCACCCAGTTTATTTAGAATAAAGAGGCATAACATATGGTTTAGTACGATGAATTCTGCTAAACAATGTTAGACAACTGAAAATTTGTCAACTGATTACTTCTATGCCCGAATTTGTTTGCTAAGCTTGTCAGACTAGAAGTATGGTCTAATCCAACTGAAATGAAAGGACTGAGAAAATACAAATAAAAATAAATTGGTTAGTGAATAAATAAATAAACTTGATGTTCTATCAGTATACCAACTTTGTATTTTTTATTTATTAATTTTTTTTTGCGTGTCCCATGGTGCCACCATTAACAATCGCTAAGTAAAAATAAAATGATAAAAACTTACAATAACAACTTCAAAGCTTGGGCATGAGCTACAGTAAGAAAGATTTTTTATTTTTTTTTTAGCTTTTAAAGGGGCATCCGAATAACATTCTTGAATGAAAACGCTATGTAAATTAATCACAACAAATTATGTTCTGTGACATGTTTATATTTGCCAAACCTTCCAAACAGGAAGTTAATTTAAAAAGCCTCAACACGATCACACTATGATCATTCATCAAGATGTACTAATGTAAATGAATGACCCAGAGTTACAAGCTGAAAATTAGACTCATATCCTTAAGACTTCATTGCCATATACAATCTATGTTACAATCTATGAACTCATCCCAGTTCAATAACTCCATGCTAAATGGGGCAGCAGACAGTTTATAGACAAACACTGCTGAAAGAATGACACAAGATCAGAGTATGCATTGTAAAAGTGTGAAATATACAAGTATGTTGCCCCCTATTTATCCAAAGCTCTAACATAGCGCCTGTTCAAAGAGACACAATAACATCAAGATTCAAATCCCTTTTCATGAAGGAACAGACCAAAGCAAACATATCTGAGCATTGCAGCCCTGATGTGATGTCTCAGAGAGCCAAAATGTCTTCATAAGAAGACTTTGATATGTCGAGAGACAGAAAGAGAGAGAAAGAGAGATGAGGGTGAGACAGACAGGCAGCAAAAGGCAGGGAGGGAAGGAGAGAGAGGGAGGGAGTAAGAGAGAAAAAGATGAAAGATGGGCAGATGGAGAAGGAGGTAGAGAAGGAGAGAGGGGAAGGAGAGAAAGATCTAGACGGATAAGGTTATGGGAGAGAGAGAGAGAGAGAGCCAGAGACACAGTGACACAGACAGGCAGAATGACACTTCCTGCCTTCCTGCCTCCATGACAGAACAAATGCTAATTGGTCCTCATCTGGCAGAGTGGGCGGGTGTTGCCTGAATAGAAGCATCATGGTGGATCGGGGATTTCAGTTACCGTCTCCCACCTGAGCCTCAGACACAGCACCCGCAATCAAACTCCCCGTTACCCACCCAACCACCCCCCATACCCCCCATCCCCCAACCCTACCACCACCTTCCATTTCACCTGCATACAGGTCCTCATCAGCTGACTGTGAAGCGTGCCGTCTCAGAACATGTCACTCCGAGAAATATTTAACCATCTCCGACCCCTGTCTTTCGTTCCTGCGAGACAAGAATCACCTGCAGTGCACTGAAGATTGTATTTCTATAAATTGCAATATATTTCCGCGGGTGGCCGAACGGGTCAGCAGGCTCTATTTGGAATGAGTGGGAGACACGATTGATGAATCTTTCAGTCTTATCACTCAATCTTTCAGATAGAATCTACGTAGAAACTTTTCACCACTGAGCTCTGGTACCTTGTGAAGTTAAACGCAACATAACCACCTAACTCATGTGATTCGACTAAAAATCCAGCTCTGTGCGTTCGTGTAATACATTTTTTTTTTTTTTTTTTTGATACAGCACCGAGAGCAAAATTCTCACAATATCCCACTAAATCCTTCACTGAGTGCATCGGAGGATGAAATAAACCAAAAAAGAAACTTAGGTCTTTCCTTTTTAATAAACCCCCCACAAATTCTGTGGCTGTTTTTCCCCTCTCTCTTTCCTTCTCAGGTACTGGCATCCTCAATAAAAATGAGCAACAAATTCTGGATAGCATTTATTTTGCAATTCCATGCTCATTGATATGAGAAAATTTGTTTTCAATTCCCAAAAAAGGTGTCACTCACAGTTGTGCCACCGCAGAATTTAGAACTGTTTGGATTTTTTTGCTTTGTGCATGCTTCCGTAGCCATGAAAGCAGTCCATGCTTACAATGCACAATGAGGGTGGAAAAAGCATGAAATGGAACCATTTCTGTGGAAAAAATCTCTCCAGATCCTTCATTGTCCCTCATTTAAGTTTGCGGACTTAACCTCACATGACAGGTTTTCAATGGGATTCAGCTCAGGAGCCGGAATGGCCATTATAAAAGCGTGATTCTGCAGCTGGAAAGCCATTTTTGTGTAGATTTGGAGGCATGGTGTGAATCATATTCCTTCTGAACCGTGACCCACTTTTAGCCTTCTGGCAAAGGCGGCCAGATTTTGATTTAAAATCTTCAGGTGTTTGATGGTTCCCAAGGCTTTTGGAAGCAAAGCAACCTCACAGCATCTGTAGATCCACCACACTTCACAGAGAGAAGATTCTTTACCACATAGCCATGCCATCTTTGATGTCTGCAGCCAAAAGTTTGTATTAAGTCTCATCTGAGCATCGGTATTTATGTTTGAGGTTTAATGAAAGCAGAGGCCCTTTTAAAGCAAGCCTTCGAAATAGCTTTGGAGCCTGGAAGTTAGGTTTGCTATTCGTTTTTGGAATCTTGGTTTCCCCACAAAGAAACGTCTTTCAGGCAGGTTTATTACAACTACTGCTCAAAATAAAATAATTTTCTTACTACACTTACTGTATTTCCTTCAACTTTTTGCACTCCAGCAGTATGCTGGGTAAAGCTCTGGAGGGCTCTATGCTTGTCAGTTACAGTCCATAAAAGCCACAGAACATGAGGAGCAGACATTTTTTTTTAATCTCTTCAAATTTCTTACATCTATTGTAACAAGAAGACATGGTCATCAATATCCACCCCATCATATAAACAATCAATCCAAGATTAGTGGCCTACACATAAAATTTATCCCTCTAGGTGAAGTTGTTTAGGCAAAATTTGTCCCCCTTGTCTGGACAGACAGACTGACAAATGGACGAAGGAGAGGGACGAGCGCCATTGCAATGTCCCCCACTGCACTTTGTGTCATGGCAGGGGATAATTATGAATACAGCAGAGAATACATTGTTCATTATTCGTGCCGTTACGTGTAGTCACTATCTAGTAATGCATGTGTGAGTGTGCGTGCATGTCGGCGCGCACAGACTGTGCACTTGTGTGTTCACCCAGCCGGCGGAGAGAAGAGATTAATCTGGACTAAATCCGTCGGCACAGCAGGGAAGCCTGGTACAACATATTAACAATCAGGGTCAAGGTATTGTGCATAAGCCAAAGGGGTTTAGTCGCAAAGAGATAGGGAGCTCCTTTCCTCCTCCCCTCTATCTCTAATTCATCATGCACAGCTCCTTATTGCACCTTATCTGCCCGGGAGGGTTCTGCTGAGCCTTTCTACAGAGGGAGGGGAACAGGAACAGAGGAGATGCTTATCGCTGCGAGAGCTGCAATTGGCTCAGCTGAGGACAGAGAGAACCCCGGATAGCATGTGCATCACGTTTGCATGCGGTTCAGACTTTCTACCGTCCTTTGTAATATAATCCCTCCATTTTGTCTGCAGTGATCAGGCATGCGATTGTCATCATCCTGAGCAAGAGAGGGAATGATGGAGGGAAAGATATAGAAGGGGAAGGAAAGTGTTCCTAGGAGTAAGCAATTAAATTGTGAATAGAGTGTACTCTCATTTTTTTTTGGCCTGGGTCAGGGCATACGATTCATTTTGAGAATACTGAGACTGATGAATTGGCAAGTTATTGGACCAGGAAAAATTCAGGATGAGCTTCTTTTACCGACCCTCAATTTGGCAGCACAGTCAAAATGGTGGCCCAGAAAATGGTTATTTGCCTGGGTATGATTATATTTGCAATTTCTGACTCTTTCCCACATATGCACTCACACACACAGACACAAAATCACAACGTGACAAAAACTGACAGAAAAAAATTTCCATGGCTGCTTTACAAGGAGTATCTTATTTTCCCCAATACATTGCAAAAATTGCTCGGTGGAACCTGTCCAGAACTGCTTATTAATTGCTTTTCTATAAGGAAAATATTGTATTGGTGCCATTAAGTGGTGGGGAAAAATGCATTGAGAAAATAGATTAAATAAAATATGCAAGATATGTGAATTGGTCATGGTTTCCATTTGTTAAGCAAGGCCTCGGGAGGCTGGCTGAATTCTAATTTTTTAGAGGTAACCAAGGGAAACTACATTTTCTGAAATAGCTATATAAATATAAAATGGAGTGGAATGCATTCACTTAGGCGAGGGGGTTTCCTGTTAAGGAAATGATGTAGAGGATATGAAATGTGTTTTTACATGACAGCAATCCTGGTAAGTGGGTTTGAGTTCCACTCCATAAAATTTGCATATAGGAAGCAGGAGCATGAAGTCGATGTGTCTCAGATAAGTATACGTTTCCACACGAATTACACCCAATGGTAGTTCCCAGGCTCGCTGTGTTGTGTGCAAGCAAGTTGCTGCGTCTAATTTCCACAGCATGAACAAAATTACTGTTATAGAACACGTTTCATCTTTCCGCATGTGTGAGTTTTGTATTTTAAATAAGGTAGACAACACCAGAGGCTTGCTTTCATGTCTGTTTCTTTGCACAAATATCAGCAATCACGCAAACTGTAGTCTGTCAAAGAACTCTAATGCAGCAAATTTTAAGAACACACTTAAGGCACTACTTCTGTGAGAACATAATTATAGTATACCAGAAACCAAAGCCCGTGAGATGATGACATCACAAGATTTAGGAGGTAATGCTGCGTTCCATTTGTACTCGGAAGTCGGAATTTCCGAGTTCCGAGTCGGAAGTTTCAACTGGAACGCCCCCCGAGGTCGAATTTCCGACTCGGAAAGTCAGAGAATCTTCACTACCCCCGAGTTAACATTTAAAGATGGCTGCCCCAGGTGTAAACGGTAATTAGAAGCTCCTGTAATATTCCGTTTATTGCTTCTGACTCGTGTTTGTCACACTAAATCAGCCGTATATATTGTTCGACGTATATTTAAGGAAATCCACCGTGTTTGACGGTTGCAGAAGGACGCATATTTTTCCAGAAGTTGCTTATATTCGGACAAGGCAAATGCGAGAATAGCTTTCGTAGATGTGACCGTCTTATTTTACTACTCTTCTTCCCGGTTTATGGCGGTTGGCAACTTTTTTCCGACTTTGTAACTGGAACACTGATAACTCGGCTGTGACGTCATTCCCAGCTCCGACCTCCGACTTCCGAGGTAAATGGAACGCAGCTTAACACTCTAAACTCAGATGGACTGGGTAGACTGCCAGACACCTACATTGATTATTGTACATGTATTATTCTGCCAAGTGGAGTAGACTATGTGCCAATTAACACTGAAATTTTTTAACATAGTCCCTGAGGTAATTTTGTCTGGTCCGAGTCCGAACAGGTGTGAAGCAGGTACGAACCAGGCAATGCACCAGAGAGCTGCTGGTGCCTGATTAGGAAAGTGCAGGTCACACCATGGCTCCTCTAAATGCCTGCCAACTTACAAATCTGATGGTTCCAATACCCACCGAAGACAGCTAGCATGCTAACACGATCCATCTGTTAAGTGGAACATAGCAGGCCCCAGCTGGTTAGAGACCTATACAGCGGAGAGCCGGTATGATGCAGCTTTGGTCTCATTGAGGTCAACGGTCTCTGACCAAAAACCAAACTTCTAGAACACACAAACGGAGATACTTCTGTAAAACAAATCAATAGTACCGTCAAAAACCAAAGCCTGTGAGATGAAGACATCACAACACTTAAAGGGATAGGAGAGTCAGTGAGATCAACACCCTTTATATAAATCCTGGGAAAATCCCGATGAGCAATTGAATCGGTGAATTCAATAAGCGCCCAAGTCCATGTTGAAAATGTGTGGACTTGGGCCCTTGAATTCACCAATTCAATTAATGTTTTTGCAATATTTTCCCTGGTGCTGCAGATATTACATTGAAGATTGTGGCTTTAGAAAAATAAATGTAAAAATCCTTTACTGTGAATACCAAAAGGCATCTACCATGACCTGTTTTATACAGTATGAAGCTCAGGGGAGAATAGTTGTACGGTTTAGTTTATAATTAAGAAAAAAGCCTTAAGTACGTAGCCAGTCTAAAAGCTAATGCTGCAACTCATTCGAGACTCCTATTTTGAGAGCTAGCACCTGACACACTTGTTGGTCAAAGTGAAACTGGTATACCAGAAATAAGGCAGTATGTCTCCACTTTGAAGTGAAAATGTTCTTAACCTCTTGTTACAAGACACCATGTTGGTGAAGAATGCTCTCAGCCTTGGTTGAAGCATTCAAACATAAAGGCAATAGAATGACACTTGTGTCACCTAACGCATCGCTAATGCATGCAGCGAGGTCACAGTTTGCAAGTGACACAGTTCCTGTGTGTCTGTGGCAAAATGGTAGGCGTTCTACATGTTTAAAAATGTGCCAGTCGGGATATTTTTAAGCCTTAAAGATTATTTTTCCGTGACAAATGTGTTCATCTTTGACATTTCTTAGGAGATCTTTAAGATGTTTTTGTTTTGACTTCGCAGTTGACAACGGACTTTAAAGGGAACCTCTTGGCCCACAATGCATTATGTGCAATTCAAGATGGCAGCGTCAGGAATCTTGAACAGGCCGTAAAGCCCCTTTGGAAGACGATAAAAAAAAAATATTTCACCAGGTAAGGCATTTTCTTTATTACAGATGAGCACAACTGCAACATTTTAAGTGACATTTGTAAAAAATGTGGAGGTTACCTTTAATAATTCACATCACTGGCATCAGGCTGTTCTCAGTCAGTGTTTGTATTGATAGCTACAAAAAGCTAGTTCAGTAGAGGTGTTATATAACCCATGGAATTTGTGAAGTAGGAAGATGATGATGATGACATAGAGGCAAAGTGGGCATTTGGAGGAGGCTGGGGCATAACATGGGACAAAGGCCTCACGGACTACGACATGAGAGATACAGGCTCACGTCCCAATTCCGACTGCGAGTTAAGTATTAATTTTGGAAGTGCTACGTACAGTATGTCTATCTTTTAAAAACCATGATCGCCTGTCCCTGACCTTAACCTAATCTAACCACAATCACCTTTTCCCAAACCCTAACTTTAACCCAATCTTAACCTTTAGGAAGTCGTTATTTTAACTGGAGCCACATTTTTTCTCAACCTTTTCTTTTTTTCAAGGCGCGGTGTCAGTGTTACGTACAGTTAGAGAGGAAATGTGTGTTGTGCAGAGCTAGTAATAATTAAGGTAACCACGTAACTTTGTTGCAGAAACTACATGTTGCTTAAAATTTATTAAGCTTTAGCGTTAGTTCAGTCAGGTACAGTGGCCAGGCCGGCCACAAGCCCATTAGTATCCAATCACTGTTGATTTCAGCATCTTCCACCTAGTTGGCAAGCTTTTATAACCAAGGCATCGTTCATTCATTTCTCCGACTCTACACCGCACATTCTCGGGTCTACTAAATATCTGCATCTCATCTCTCCCACCTCCCCAGCCTCCTCCTTTATAAATTACATTGTTCATCTCAAGCAACATCTGTTCATATCGTGTTCAATAATTTAAATGTGAAGAATCTCAGGCTGGGGGCTTCGTGACCTCAGGGACTGTCTGTGTCCTGCTTGCTCAGATTGTTCCAGAGCATCACTCAAGCAGAGCCCTCACCAGACTCAAATGCATCTCTGTCTGTAATAAATGGTAAAATCTGACATAATTGTCCTGACCAAAGTAGGATTAAGCATGAAAATTCTGCATAAGTTTTCAAGAGATACACAAACCATTTTTTGAGAATAAGTTGCTGGCATCAAGATTAGCACTTCATCACCTCATTCACAGCAATGCATTTTTTAATATAGGGAAGTTAGCAGTAATGCGCAAGAAAAATGAGCTTCACTCTCATTTTGACAATTGGCAGTCCTTCTTGTTACATCATGTGGAAAAACCAGCATCCAGTTTTCTTACTTGGATTAATCTTTTTCATTACCACCCAATTATCCATTTGATTTCCCTGTTAATGAACCAAGCACTAAAATACTTAAAATTCTTCACTTTTCAGATTTGGAGATGACATCTGCATTCACTCATGCAGGACTTCTGCCTGCTGCAGTTTATACCATCCAGAGTGCATTAAAAGGAATGCGATTCAGCTATCTAGTTAAGGAAGATTTCATTTGCATGACCAATGAGATTTGCTCTTGAGCAACATGGCAGGGAAAGTCCCAATAGAGGAGACCTACCTCCTTGGGCAGTTACACATTTCTTCCCGAAGGCTTCATCAAGTCAGACACACCTCAGCCCGAAAGTTCGGTACTTATATGCTGCACTAGAGGTAGTTTTGTAATACCAGTCGTTAAACACAAATATTCGCCCTGGGTCCCTTCATAAGGCAAAAGCATTAATAAAATATTAATGAGGAAATGCTTTATCTAGTGGCAGCACCGGGAGCACTAACATGCAGCAGTAAAAATACATTTAGGGACAGCCTTGGCAGTTTTATGCTTGTATGTATCCTGCCTGTTGATGTGTTGTAAGGGATGAGATAACAGTCAGCTCAACAGATTATGGGAATGAAGTACACTGCCACGCGTCTCTCCATGGTCTCTCAGTGGCGATAAGCAAAACCTAACATTGTCACTACCCAACCTGTTCTCCCTGTTGCCTTGGGAACCGGAAGGGGCTTCGTTTTCTTCAAAGGCTCTCTCAGTGCTACACAGCTCAACTCAAACACTTGCAGTACTAAATGGATAGCGACCAAATCTCATGCAGACAATCCACAGCAAGTGGAGCAAGATTACACCACTAAATAGGATTTCTGAAAACCCATCCGCACTGCCTCCTCTCATTCACCGTTTTTCCCCTGCCATTTCTCTCCGTCCATCTAATTATCACACTCTCCAGACCATTTGTCGGGAAAGGCAAGATCTGTATTTCGCCCGCTCTCCCAATCGTGAAATCAGGGCCCGATCCAAGTTGGAAGGAAGGAAAAAATATTGGCAGAGACCATGATGCATCTGAGCACAAGTTAATATAGCCCTCTCCATATTGTCATTCAGGTACGAGCAGTGCTGACTGGCTCACTGTAATTTTTCGACAGTACTCTGTCATGAGGCTCAGATGCTGAGTCTTTGCCTCTGCCAAGGCTCTCTGCGTCAGAACGAGGAGCCCGCATCTTTTGGCTGAGACGTCTCAGACACACGAGGGCTTCCTGCCGGCCATGTTTTATCACACTTTCGTTTGCCTTTTTTCCCCCTCCCCCCCCCAATTCCTTTCAAATTATTTATCAGGCATGATGGTTGTGGTGGTGCATTGCAGCGGTTTAAGAGCTTGCTTTGTACTGCATACAGCAGACATTTGGTTCACTTCCCATGTGAGGACTTTCCCATGAGCGCAAAAATGGTTTCAGGTAAACATCTACCTTTAAAAGGGAAAGAGAAAATGCGCAAAAATATGTATACAAGGTTAAACATTCATGAAGCGGTGATTTAAATTATTTATTTATCTACAAGTATCTATCTTGAGAATCTTTTTTGGTTTGGTGCTTTACCACCTTGGATTAAAAAAAAAAATGAAAAAAGGACTGCGCTATTCATATTCCTGTTAGTAATGCCTGTAAGAGTTTGATCCTAAACCGTCACTACATGACACTGCATTGCATATTATCTTGTTGACAGTTTTTTGCTCATATATGGATGATAAAATCACTGTTAAATGAATTGAAAAACGCCCCAGCAATTGCAGTGATGAGCACTTCCAGCAGAATTAGTGACATCCTCCCATCGGCCTCATCTCGACGTCAGCAGATGAAATGTGTTACTGCTGCAGTCATGAAAGAAGGGAAAAGAATATTCCAGCAGTAGCACTCTGAGTGCGAACTGAGATGCATTTCTTTTGAGAAGTGGATGTTATTTTCCCCTAGCATGTGGAAAGGTACTGATTTCAAAGGCTTCCATCCAAAATACCGGTTTCCATTCTCTTAATTTTTCGATTCTCGAGAAAAATGCGAGTCCTCTCTCTTGTCGCTCCTCTCTGGCTCCTGGCCCATGTCGAGGAAGCATTGAGCTCCAGAGTCACAACAGGGGTGCTTCACAGGGAAGATCAAAGTCACACTAAGTGAAGCTTGTTTCATGCAAAAAAGAAAAAAAAAGAAGAATCATCAGCATTGCGGCCCTCCAGCGATCTCCCACACGCTTTTACAAATTCACAGGTTTTTTTAAGAAAGTGGAGCATTATTCAAATGCCATACGGAAGCGGATATATTGGGGGGCGGATCCTAACAGCCCTGACAGATCTATTAAGAAATCTTCTGACACCCAGCGTTCCCTTCCCCACTCCCTAAATCCTTCTGAAAAGAAAAAATCCCTGTCGTAGATACTTTTTTCTGTGGGGAATGATGTCTGATTGGAGGAAATAGCTATGGCTATTATTGTTAAATCAATCAGTAGATCTGTACATATGAATGCACATGGACTCAGTTAGAACACGTGGACCCGCCCAAACAGGCACACAAGCAATGCTGACAAGGACTGGCAGTTATTTACTGCTGGGGACAGTTCTAACATTGCAAATACGGCTGAAGTGGGTGGTTTTCAGCCCTTTATGGATTAAAACTTCTGAGCATAGAACATTAAAGGGGACAATATGATCATCTCTCCCTGAATGTGCTTGTTGATCTGTGATTACACAGCACCCAGTAAAAACGCATGAAATCCAGTCCAAAATCATTCAAATGCATTATGTAAGAGGTCAGATTAGCATCAATATCAAAAATAAACAAATCTTGATTGATAAATATATATGCATCATTTCTAATAAAAAAAGAAGTGTATTAACTTTTTTTCCCCTCATATGTATGCTTGAAACATGCAAGAACTGTTGCATTTATTTACAGATACTGGTTGCTCATTTGTAGATTTGTGCATTTGTGTAGACTGTATTGCTTTTATTTATGGATTTTTAAGACTTTCCTAACAGCAAGTGATTCACAGATTACTTTATTTTTTAAGCACTTTTCAAACCATCAGAAAAGTTTTCCTCTTTTCTCAAACTGAACATAATTAGGTAACATTCAAAGCAATTCAATGTCGTTAGCCCCAGTTTCTCACACAGCCGGCTGGCCAGTGCTACAAACTATGAAGATGACTCATTTTCTTGCGAGTCTTGTATGTCGGCCTTTTCCTTTTCAGTCCAAAAATACCACACTGTCAATAAAAAGGCAATGCTTGTCAAAAGTACCAGCTCTGTACAGTTTCTTTTACTTTTTATTATTATTATTATTATTATTATTATCATTATTATTAATTATTGGCCTACTGTTTGTATTTTTTTGAGCATTTTTGAGCATTTATCTCACAAAGAAAAATCTTTGTGCGTGAGAAAAGATATTAGTGGACACACTTACATGTGAAAGCAGTTCAGGCAGGAAACTCTGGTCATTCTACATCACCTGATACGGGTGTCTGGATCAGTGAGAGTACACCAATTGAAGAGCGGCAACAGCAAAGAACCTATTAGCCTGGTCTATTTAAGCGTAATCAAGCTGATCACCTTGGCTGCTAAATTTTCTGCCTCACGTGCAAGGTGAGAAATGTGTTTTGCTTGTCACCTCCACCCCAGCCTCCATCTGCTTGGTTCTGCTCTGTCTGACAGTGGGGGGATTCATGAGTTCTGCTCCCTACTGAATTTTGTTGTTGTTTCGTATGTTCTTGCTATGCCTTGGTAGGGAGCACCTCCGGACCAGAACCTTCCGCCAGACTAAAAACTAAAATTTGTTCAATCCTAATACATGAGTTTACCTGACTGAACTGTTTTATGTCTTGATATATATTTGTGAATGCTGCTTGATTAATTTCTGATTATTAATCCCAATCTGGCCAAATTATTATCCAACTGTCATTTTTCAAAAGTGTTCCGTCACACAAATAATGAGCTTTATCGTCGAGGCTCTGAGGTCACACGCCCTGTAAATTAGCCGCGGTGAGCACATGCTGAGTGCTGCAGCCAAGTCATCAGTCTCAGACAGACACTTAACCACCAGGCCTGTGCAACTGGGAGTCCTGTGCACCGGCGGAACGCAATTAGTGTCACCCTGCCGACTGCATGGTCGGAATAAGTCAGAGTTCCTTGAGTTACACCTGCTTTTCTCTGTCTGGCGCCTACAGGCAGCGGTGAGACGATCAGCTTCCTTCTGATTGACGGTGGCACTCTGAACCATCGTGTTTGCCAGCAGTGGGGAAGATTCTCTCAGAGTCACACTCCAGTTCATCAGATGGGAGTTCTGACCATGAAAAGGTGCAGGCGGCAGTAGGATTATTGAAAAATGAGGCATGAGCATAGATGAGAGGGGGAGGGGTACGTCACCACAATCTTCAGGAATATCATGAATAGACACACAAATATAACTAAGCTGTGATGTGCTTCATGGTCTATTGATTAGGTCTTTAATGTATTGTGCCCACTCCATAATACCCCAGTGCATGTACTGTTACAAATATCTTGAGCAGTGCCCATTCAAAATGTGCTTGTTCTGAATGATCTTTGGTATTGCTGCTTACAGCTTTCTCAAGACTTCTCAATAACCACTCAGCCAAACAACTTTGCACTCAACACTGCTCTTTCCTGGGTCCTCCACAATACCCACTCTAAGAGAGTGAAGTCGATCGGATGAGCGGTTGTCCAGGAAATCGAAGGACAGAAATACATTCACACATGCAGACTCCTTTCATTTTAATTAGTCTGGTGGCAGTATAAATAGCTTTCACTGATTCTTTAATTGTGATGATAGATTCGGATTAAGCTTTTTAAAGGAGTCATATTAGGCTTATTTAGTGTTTTCCTAGTGTGTTGTATGGTTTTTTATGCATGCAAAATAAGTAACAAAGTTACAAAGCCCAAAGTCCACCCCAATGGAGTTATTCTCTCTGGCTCTTTCCCAATGAAACGCCTTGTTTGGTGTCCAGTCTTTCCTCCGTAACACGTCAATGTTAGCATACAATGTATTCGGATAAAGTCCGACAAGCGGCTGGTTTGGTGCACCTTTTCAACACAGTAAGGTAGGGCAAAGGCTGGGGAGAGTTTGGTTAGACCGTACCGCCATGTGAAGAAGATGACATTTTCTTCAGTAAGAAGGCAAATTCCGACTGTATGGACGTCAAAAGGAAGACAAAGTGAAGAATCAGTGGTTAGAATTCATTTTTACTGCTATTACCCAGAGGTACAACTTCAAACTTTCAGTGCATCTCCTTCATTTTACAGAGCACTGCTTCCTGGACTGTGGTTGACCAATCACAATGGAGTGAGCTTCAAGGGGGGAGGGGCTTAAAGAGAAAGGGGCTAATACAGCCCATTTCAGGTTGGGTGAGCCTGAGGTGCTGCACACACAGCCTACACAACCGTAACTAGGGGCTTTTGACCATAAAAATGAGCAAATGTTTGTAAATAAACCACGAAAATGAACATATTTAACTGGGAAATTGGCGTAATATGACCTGTCTGAATCAGAGTCCCTGTTAGTCAGCTTTGCAGCGAGGCAGGTCATGAAGAGCACTATAAGTGCGAAGGACAGACATTTTGTGCTGTCCGCTTTTGGTGGTTTGTTTGTTTGTCCAATGCAGTGAATGAATCATTTTATTTTTATCTCAGTTTATGGTGGTTAAATTTTAAGCACATTGTGACACTCTTAATATCTTTGCACTTCTCGGGACCGATAAAATTGCATTAAGTCAACTTGCAACTTGCCATCTGGACTGCAAATACACGTCGGGCATCATCTGACTGTTTGCAGGTGACGTGTGACACACGGTGACAGCAGTGGGATGGCATGTGACAGAGTGTTGAAATCTCAGGGCCAGGAGGAGGACGTGTATGTGAACATCCAGTGAAAACCCTAAAAGGTTTTTTTTTCTCTATTTCTCTGGATTCAACACAGGCTTTTCTTGATATCAGCATAAACCCACTTGGTTTTCAGTGCTAAATGCTGAGGGGGAACGCATTTAAAGTTAAAAAGCACTCTCTAGTTGACGTTTGGAGCTGTAGGGCTAGATATATGAGCGTATGAGTGCTTGCACTGTAAAGCCAGTCAGTTCAGCTCTGGGAATAAAAGCCAGGGTCTTGCCAGCCTGCAGGTTATGGCTATAAAATTAACAAATGTTGTGAGGTCGTAGTAAAACAAAAAAACATAAAAATTAAAGATAAAATAATGTTAGCAATACAACCAGTGCGACTGCGAAAAAGACAAAGAGGAAGATAATGCCAATGAAAAAGAGCAGTGTGTTTATCTACAATTGAAGCAGGAAACTGAAAAATGTGTAGGATAGAAATGTCATAACTTGTTATGTAGTGACTGCTTTCTCTCAGAGATGCGCAAATAAAATTGGTAATGATTTGAAGGTCCAAAGACCTTCACTGCCTAAGGCATAGCAGCATAGCCCATCTGGGATTGAAACCCGTGACCTGATGAGATTTCTCCATCGGGGCTGACCACTTCCGCCTTTAGAAGGTCAGTGGCGGTTCCTCGGACGGAGCTGAGGAGCGACCTCTCCCACCCACCTCCATTCCGCTTTTACAGTCACTACATCATGGACATAAGGAACCATTGATTTCTCGTGGACTGTTTTTGCTTCAATCATTGCTTTGATATTGAAATCACGCAAAGACAGCTAAGACTTCTACTGATGTACTCACTCTTTTGTGCTTTCTCGGTCTCTCTCTCTCTCTCTCTCTCTCTTTCTCTCTCTCACACACACACACACACACACACAGACCCATGTCGAAATACGGACACATTCCCCCATTTCTCACTCCATTCTCCTACACTTTTTCTTGCTCTACTGTTTCTTCCTTTGAGCATGGCCTTATGCTAACCAGCCCCTTTGCTCTTTATTAGTCAGCTCCTCCACTGCTGCCATACCTTCTCCATCTCCTCTCCTCTCCTCTCCTCTCCCCTTCCTTTTCTTCCTTTCAGCCCATCTTCCCTGCATCCCAAAGTCCTCATGCCAATTTCCCTCCTCCGTTCTCTGTGGTATTGCACACAGTTCATCCATCATTCGGTCCTGTGGGTGACGAGGGCTCCTCTTACCAATTCCCCCGAGCAGGGTACACTGGCTCTGTCACCAGTCGGACTCTTTGTCCTCTAGCGAGCCTGGATATCATCCAGCAAAAAAAGTCCTTTGGCCCAAAAAAATCCATGTTGTAGTGAAAGCTACCGCTTTAGAACGTAACATAAAACAATTGTGTCAGTCACAGATGTTGCTTCAAAACATAACCGAGCTTCAAAATATTACTCAACCCGACATGCGTAGAAGTGTTAACCCATTACATATCAATTCCTATGACTCTAAAGTTTGCCCACTGGATTGTGTGTTACCGCAGGGCAAGTGTCATGTTAACTGGAAGCATTTATTTCAGGATTTTACCATTATGATGGTAAGATAATCTTTTCTGCTCATGTTCTGCATCTAATATTGGATTTGTGATTTAAACCAGTTTTTATCTAATGCAATTTCAATACAGCTTTGGCAGTTACTATGCACTAAAATATTGAAAGCGCTATGGATTATTTAAGAATAATAAGTTGGCAGGATAGCATCGTACATCAATAGATTCATTTATTTTTCACAAACACAAACAGTATAAGCACTCTTATCCTCACTATAAAGTTATGACCAAAACTGAGTGAATATGCCAAGTTTTATTCTTTCTACCCGTCTCTCTCACTGAAAATCATTTGATGCCATAACAGTGTATTTGCCCACAAAATTTTTATACTTTGCTTGTTAAAATGACTGATAATGTTCTCAAATGAAATCGTGGATATGCAGATCATTATCTTGCTTTACCTGACATTACTTCCTGGAAAAAGCAAAATGAGATTTCAGAACCTTGAGGAGGGCAACATCAAATTCCATAAAGTCGCTGCGGCTAAGATATGGTGAGTCCGCGCGCGTGTGTGTGTGTGTGTGTGTGTGTGTGATGATCATACTGCAGTATTAAATAAGGGTGAGGATGGGTCCCTCACCTCATGTAAGAATTAACGGTGGATTCACTCGTTAAGTCTGGTCATATGCCTCGCAAAAGAGTTTCACATTTCGCAGCGAGACAGGATATGACACAATCGTGTACAGTCTATGAGAGCAAACAACGCACATTTTTTATATTTATTTATATTATGGTCACTGTTTTTCTACTGGTTGACGTCAGGTGGACTGTGCAAATTTTTGGGCCGAAGTTTGACTTTGTTTGACTTTTTGTGATTCAAATGTGCGAAATCGCTTTGCAACTGGAAGCGGGGTGTTTTTTCGCCTTTTGCTCAAATTTAGATGGGATTCAGTGATAAACAGAGTGAAATTTTGCCGTTTTGAATGTTAATGTGACCAGGCTTTTACAGGTGAAACAGGTGGGACATTAATGGAGGACGGAACTGGATGGGGGAAACTTGAGAGTGTTGATTGGTAGTAGTACTTCTGACAGCACACTCAATTGGCTTGCATGTCTCTGTACGGCCTACTCTCACCCTACTGATGTCTCTGCGTATGCAACAGATATTCTTTATATGGCAAATTACGTAAAGCAGATTTTACATGTTATTTGCAAGAGTTAAACAAGTACACATTAGCATGTCACAATAAGTACACATTTACACAAGACCAACACTGTTATAAATTGGCACCTTTTTTGCCAGTCACTTTAACTGTAATTTTACAATCAGTTAATAACAGACTGCAAATGGCAATTCAAATCCTCGCGCTTCTGCATATCACTTGTTTAACTTGAGAGGGGTCAAAGCTGCATTAACTGTCAGTCAAGCCTGGTACGGCCATACCTATTCAACCTCGGCCTGGACCACTGCAGTGACACGTGCCAATTTTGTGGTTCCGTGTATGTTAACTGTAAACCACAATTAAATGCGCGCAGGACTCTACTTACAGTTAAAATAACAAGAAAACACTGTGTTAAATTAACTGTTAAATTCAATTTATTACAGTGCACAATCGTGTTAGGACTAAGACATCACTTATTTTGAATATTTTGAATTCAAACTGGATTAGCATGATAGGCTATTGTTAGTTTTGACAGCTATAGGCAAGCGAGGGAAGAGACAGATCTGGAATATAACAGAAGCAATTTGTGTCATGCATTATAACACACCCGTGTATTCACTCATTGTAATACACTTGCACAATTACAAACACACACACACACACACATACAAAGAAGCACACACCCAAACACACCACCAGACACGTACAAACAAACACACGCGCACACAGCTGCCTTTTTTTTTTTTTTTTTTTTTTTTTTTCAAACAATGAACTCCGACGCAAATATTACTTCAGGGCAATTCAAGCATATTAAATTAATTGTGTACTGAAACTGCAATTCCTGCATAAACAGGTGAAGGATTTTTGTATTAGTAGATTGAATTAGTCATGCAAATGAGTGGACAGGAAGCAGGGTTTAGTATCATCAAAAGTCTGTCGTATTTGTTCAAGAATACTTTACAGGGGATTCACAAAAAGTGCTATAGAGGTATTGGGAGATATCATACTGCTTCCATAACAAAATTAATTGCTTTCACCATAAATTTCAGAGAGCCATATTTCAACAGGATTTACCTGTGATGCGAAAGCAAAGCAAATATAATACTGCACCAACAAAGAGCAAAGAAGACAGCTGAAACGCCATCATATTGATGCAATATCTTCATATCAGTTTGTCTCCATCATATGAAGGCGTACGTGACGAAGACATACAGCTCAATGTGTGTGATTTTCAAATATGTGATTTAGAGATTTTTCTTTTTTGCACTTTTGATCAACACAACATTTCAGACACTCTTAGAATCTGCAATCTTCCTAGTTCTGAATTAAAAGATAAACATAAAGACATATTTCTAGGTTTTCCAATGAACAATAGGTGCAGATGAAAAAAAAAAAAAAGCCCAGCATGCAACATGCAAGTTTTGAAAGAGGAGGAAGAAAGGCACTATCACACCGGTACGCCAACAAAGTGATGCGGATTTGAGCGGGCTCGCGTCTGCAAAAAAGAAGAAACTAGAAAACAATTCTGAGGCAGAGTGGAGCTCATTCCACAAATGAAGTGTTTCCCACTGGTTACATCAGTTGGCAAAGCGATTTGGGGAGAAAATGGGAAAATATATGAATAGCCACATTTGCATTTTATTTCACCAATCTGCACTAAGTTGGTTGTTCCATTGTGCAAGAGTGCAGGTGTGGACACCTGCTTGTCAGGGACTGACTGACAGACAACAGTATTTTATTCCATTTTACAGATGAAGAGTGATCCATTATCTCTGTTGTATGCAAAGGTACAACAGTTATGAAGTGTAATGGATAGAAGACATGAATATGAATAAACCAAATATAATATGACCAAAATTCTTAATGGATACTTTTTTTCAAGTATATAAACAATCACCATATTTATTGATAGAATGTGTTTTAATTGTCTTATACCTTATATTTAAAGCCTACTTTTTTATTTTGTTTATTTGCTATTCCCAAATGAAAAGCAAAATGCGTGCATCACGCTACATTCAAAAGACAACATTCTCTATTTTCTGCTAATATGCTCATGTACTACGTGACTAGAACACAAGCTACACTACATCTGCTCAAACATGAAAACATGAAGGATTTTTGTTTCCTCTTTTGCTGGGTGTGCAGCAATCTGGTGGGTTAAAGCAGCGGAGTTAAACATTAGACCTCCAACTGTATCTTTATTCATTGCCGCCACACTTTAAAGTATTTCGCTTTGTCCCTTCTGTCTAATAGACTTTGTTAACGACACTGAAGAACAGAAGCCAGTATGGGCTATTTCATTCCGCCGTGTCTTCTAATCATCAAGGTCAGTGCGGGTTCACAACCCATGTATGCATTTGGGAGGTGTGGCCAATTAATGAATTACACGCAGTATGGCGAGAGAAGAACTGAGGCACAGTCAGCAGGAAGCATACGCTCCACTTCTGAGACCACTTCAACCCCCACAACAATTTACACTTCTGAGGAGCGAACCTGAAATGGAAATATTAATAAGCTTGGGGTGGGCAGCTGGGCGCGCTAGAATTCATGCTGGTGTGTACATATGATTGTGGGTGGGTGCATGCATGATGTCTAAATTAGGGACTAGCAATGCATCTAGTCTCCCTGTGTAGGCTAAGGATGAGTATGCGTAAGAGAGTAAGGGAAGACTAGTGGTGTATTGCAACTGAATAGCGGAGAAGGGAAGAGCTTCCTCTGGTTCTCGCAAGTGAGGCTGACTGAGTAGGTGCCATTAGCCCTTTGAAGACCAGGTTGGTTGGAATCAGCGAAAAAAATACACAGGGGCGATGGGCGATTCGCCTGCTAAACCTTAGAAATCGCCACCGTGAACCCAAGATACGGGGGCGAAAATTTTTTAATTTGCCAAATTAATCGCCCCCGCTCAAAATCAGACTGTGGTCTGCGCAGTTTGCATAATTGGGCCTAAGTCTCGAACAGGCCGTCTGGACTATGCTGCCACATTTACCATAGTAACCTGTCTGTGGGCTGAAGCACGACTTCGCAGCTTTCAGGAAGTTGGAATTTTTTCTAAAGCGCAAACCTTACAGTAATTACGGTACATACAACATGACGCGCATTTGTGTTTGCGACAACACGTTCAGATTAGAAGGGTTAACATGTCCATTTCAAGATAGAGCGTTTCCTTGTGAGACAGGACGATCAAGCTCGACTTCCGCCCAGGACCTCAAAAGCACCAACAACTACTGAAGTTATAGACAAGAAAAAAAAAAAAAGAAAAATTTTGTCAAGAAGGAGAAGACAATCGTATCTTGGAAAAAAGACTGTGAAGGGGTAGAAAACGAGCCGTTTTTCAAATCACTTGCGGCTTTTTTCATTATTCATTATCAATGACTATGACAAGTGTGTGGCTTTTACGATGTAATTGCAATCTGCAGGCGCATGTATGTATAGTTGGCATGGTAGATGAGAATGCATACAGTAAATATAAAAATGAATGAAAATGGATGCACGTTACATTACTAGGTTCAATTGGGAAGTATTGTGCAATTATGTGTCAAAGATTGTGGTAATTGAATGTGATAATGGTGATAAAATTTGATATTTACCAGTTGTGTTGAATCTAATTAAACTGAAGACTGAAACTCAATGAGGACAGGAATGGAAAAGCAGATATTTGTTGCTTTAAATTTCATTGTTTAATGAAGTTCATTGTTTGTCATGAGTTTTGTGCCAAATGCAGTAAGGAATAAGGTATGCAAATTCATGCAACATTTCTCTATTTTAAAAAATTTGTGTAAATGTAAAGAAAAACAAAAGAAAAAAAATGGCCACAGTGAGCCCTAAAATAGCCCCTGTGAGAATTTTCAAAATTGAATTTTTTTCAGAATTTTTTAATTAATTTTTTACCCTGGTTGAAATGACTGTTCAAAACTTTACTAGTGGCGTGCCATCAGAGGTATAAAAGCCCTGCAATAAACACAGTTTTTTTATTTGTTCTCAAACAGTTACCCTCTACGTTCAAATGATTAACAAACAATTTATTTGCTCAGTAATTCAATGCAAAACCTATGATGATTAAGAAATGATCCTAACAAAGAGATTGCCTTCTGGTGACTTTTTGCGATATTATTATAATGGCAATAATACAAATAATTAGGAGAAACTATCCTGAATTTCATCTCCTGATGGAACACTCTTTTTAGCTTGGTTATTCAGTTTAATATGGCACATGATTTCAACAAAATGTCCAAGTGCTAAAAAAGAATCTATTTTAATGAGAAAATATCTTGGGTGAACTGAACCATAACGAACATCAGCATGAAACAGCTTTACTTATAATAAGCCTCGCAGATAAAATTCACATAAACCTGCATCTTCTCATGAGCCACATGAGTTCAGACTCTTCGAAGGACATATTGCTGCTTTATGTCATCAGTAATGTGGACATGAAAATGCCCCATAACTTGGTGATGCAATTTACAATAATGCTGTCTAAGAATAATGGCCAGTCATTCCACCAATCTGTCTTAGTATCAAAGCGCGTCAATTTTTGATTGCTTGTCAAGCAAAGTTAACAAGTACGGATCAAGAGTAAACACACGCTAAATGTTAAGCGTTACAAGAGGCATATTTCTTCTTGTTCATGTTGCTTTGGATGCATGCGATGTGTGTTTTGTTTTGTTTTGTGTTTTCCCTCAGGCTTCCTCCCCGCATCTCCCAAAATCAGCTACCTATCCAGCCGTCAGTTTCCTCGCCGTCAAACCTTTGATGTTTGTGTTTTCGTCCTGCCGTGTGGTCCATCCCTAATCAACACAGCCAATCTGTCAGCACCCTGTCTCCTCGTAGAACTATTTAGACCAGTGCCCTTGTCGAAAGCATTCCTCCCCCCCGCACACACACACAGGCACACACCCACGTTACGGTGTTCCTGCTGCCTAATTACTTCACTGACCATGTACTGTATTTTTTTAAAAATAAAACAGGGGTGGGAGTGTTAGGAAGCTGCTCAAAGTTAGTCAAGGGCCTTCCTCAATCCTGTATGCAGTAAGTCAAGCAGTTTTTATAGGAATTAGGTAAAATTTGCTGTGAACATTCTTGTAGCCTAGATCAGTATCCCTGTTGATTTTCGGTACTCTGTACCCTTTCATGTAGCACCATCACTGGGCTAAACTATGTATTTTACTTATGGGCAGAGTGCAGTGGTTTTGGGGATATTACTTGACGCCATCCACCAAACTGCATTTGTCCAGTTAAACAATGTTATAGGTGCTGAAATTCGGAATAACCTCATGAGCGATAATCAAGAGGTCTGATGTTTTTCTGACTCTGAGACTAGACTGAAGGAACCAGATTCTTCAGTTGTGGTTTCTACCAGGAAAGCAAACATTCCTCCATTCTTGTTCTGAGGAACAGCCTTGACCACTCTACTCTCAACTCTCCCACCTGTCAATCATTCACGACCTCCATGCATCGCTCTGCCCGAATAACGATTATCCTTTTACACATACACACACACACACACAAACACAGACAGGTTGACAGACAGACGGACTCACACACAAACATACACACACACGCACACACACACGAGCACACACACAAACTCACACATCCACATATTCACACATAAACGAATGGACCAAGTTTGTCTAGAAAACAGGCACACATATGAATGCTACCACCCATCTTAGGTTGCTTACATCTCTGTCACCTTTGGTTAGTCACTGAACCAAATGCCCACCAAATGCATGCTGTGTGGTTTCCCCTTGCATATCTATTCTGTCTCACTCTATTCTCGTCTCGACGTAGAAGAGGCTCAGTTTCCTGTGCCGCAGCCGTGTGGGAGTAGCGCGCCTGTCTGGCTTCGGCTCGGAGGGAAGTCGAAGCCGGTGTCAGACGCCTGACAGACCAAACACGGCTACGGGAGGCGACTTTGCTCTGGGGTTGGTCGACAGGCATCAAAGATCGCACCTTTCTGTTTTCAGAAAGAAAGGCAACTGAATGAGAAATGAAACATGGATCATGGTGAGGAATCCTGGCATGATTCTGCTGTTCCACTGATCTTATAGCATGGCTGTCACAATCTGAATATCACTTGGCATATGTCTCAGGTATACAGTTTTTTTTTTTTGCAGCAATGGGTTTATGTAAGTTCTTGCTTTATTCCTGCATTAATACACCAGATGAAATGTCAAGGCCTGTACTGATGATGCTGATTGGTGAATTATTTGTATCTGGTTTTGGAGTTTCAAACTAAAATGTAAACCTGCATCTACCACTGTAAAAAATGTGATCAACTCATAAAGTACTATAACTTATAACAAACAATTAGTTTTCGTCAACTCAAATATCAGATTCAGCACAGACATGCTCGAGTTGAGGAAAGCTAATTAAGATACTGAATATGAAACGGACTAGAGTATTTTTTTTTAATCTTTCACCACAAAGAGAATGGGGATATAAGAATATGTGTTCATCCATCACGATTCTTTCCTAGACCAGAACTCCTAAATCATTCACAATAACTAGAATGTGTTTTTACTCGTAGAAATAGGACCAAGGGTCCTGTAGCTTACCGGCAAGCAGTCTTACAGCGATAATACAAGTTATGAAAATTTCACGTGAAGTTTGACATTTGAATCAATGAAAATCAATGTCAAGGTCACTAAATAAAAGTTCACATACATTTATAAGACCTGTAATACAATCCAAAGCTCTGAAGCAGTTTTGGTGATACAAGTCATTGAAATATGTCAATATATATTCAATATGTCAGCTGTGAACTTTAAAGGTCACAGAATGTCAAGTTGTGGTCAGCAAATGGACTTCATATATGACTTTCTAAATGCCTCTATACAAACCTTGGTACAATCTGTGACCATTTTGGTGGTACAAGTCATTGTAATTTCACTGTCGAGTTTGACCCTCAAAGGTCACTGACAGTCAAGTTGAATGTCACCAAATGAAAGTTCATATGTGACTTCCTAGATGTCAGTAACACAAACTTAGGCTCCATCTGTGACCGTTTTAGTAATACAATTCATTGAATTTTCACTAGGTCACATTTGACCTTTGAAGGTCAATACGAAGGTCACCAAATGAAAGTTCATATATGACTTCCTATATGTCTCTAATAAAAACCTTGACTCCATTTGTGGCCGTTTTGGCAAGACAAGTCATTGTAATTGTATTATGTCAAGTTTGACCTTCAAATGTCATCAACAGTCAAGCTGAATGTCACCAAATGAAAGTTCATATGTGACTTCCTATGTCAGTAACACAAACCTAGGCTCCATCTGTGACCTTTTCAGTGATAGAAGTCATTGAATTTTCTGTAGGTCAAGTTAGACCTTCAAAGGTCAATATGAAGGTCATTAAATGAAAGTTCATACATGACTTCCTATACGTCTCCAATACAAACCTACACTCAATCTGTAACAATTTTGCTGATATGAGTCATTGAAATTTCACTGTATACTTTGGCCGTTCAAGGTCACTGAAGGTCAAGTTCAAGTTCACCTAATGAAACTTCATACATGACTTCCTATATGGCCACAATACAAATCTAAGCTCTCTCTGTAATAGTTTTGGTGATAGAAGTCATTGAAATTACACTGTGCGAAGTTTGACCTTTGAAGGTCACTGAAGGTCAAGTTCAAGGCCACCAAGTGAAAGTTCATGTATGACTTCCTTTACATCTCTAATACAAACCAAAACTATCTGTAACCATGCTGCTGATATAAGTCATTCAAATTTCACTGTGAAGTTTGGGCATTCAAGGTCACTGAAGGTCAAGTTCAATGTCACCAAATGAAACTTCATACATGACTTCCTATAAGCCCGCATACAAACCTAAGTTCTATCTGTAATAGTTTTGGTGATAGAAGTCATTGAAATTTCACTATGTGAAGTTTGACCTTCGAAGGTCGCCAAAGGTCAAGTTCAAGGCCACCAATTGAAAGTTCGTACATGACTTCCTATAAGTGTTCAATGCACATATGTTCCCAATCTTCAATATTTTCAAGCCTAGAAACCTTTGAAAATTGTAACATTTTGCTTGACCTCAAGTTTGACCTTTCAAGGTCATCTGAGGTCAACTTTAACACAGCCAAAATATAGGTCATATATTACTTCCTATATGTCAGTAATACAAACCTAATCTCTATCTGCAACCATTTAGCTTCCACAGGCGATTTGGCCCATTGTCCATAAGACCCAATGTTAAAGTACAGCGCCCCCACTAGACCCACTTCCGTCGATTCAATCAAAATGGCACTCGCACTGTACATAAAGTGTACCAAGGTGAGTTGATTGCCAGATTTAGAAAAAAAGTTATCATACAGTTTTTTAGGAATAATTTTTTGAAATTTCAAGTCATATCTTTTAACATTGTTAATATATTCCCTGACCTTGAGTTTGACCTTTCAAAGTCATCTGTGGTCAGATTTAGTATTGCCAAAATATAGGTCATATATGGCTTCCTATATGTCGATAATACAAACTTAATCTCTATCTGCAACCATTTGGCCTCCACAGGCCATCTTTCATATTCATAAAGTACAGCGCCCCCAATAGACCCACTTTCGTTGATTCAATCAAAATGGCACTCGCACTCTGCATTGACGGTACCAAGATAAGTTGATTGCCTGATTTAGAAAAAAATTTATGACGCACTTTTCGAGAAATCATTTTTTTTTAATTTCTCAGTCCTATCTTTAACATTGGAGCCAAAATTTCAAGGGCCCATAAAACGGACAAAAATGATTCAATCAAAAATCCGAGAAAAACTTGTGGAGATATGGTTTAGTACTATGTTATTGCAAATTTACACAAAAATTATCCGGCCAAAAAAAGATAAAAAATGTTCCGGACAACGGACGACGGATGACGGACGCCACACAACGACAATAGCTTATCGGCCCATAGGGCCGGTAAGCTAAACATGTACATCGTCTCCCCCCCGGCCCCCCTTCCCAGCCTAACCCACCATACGGACGGACAGACGGACAGTCATACAGGCACATACCAAAAGGCACCACTGCAGGACCTGAGTAGTAAGTATGCAAAGTTTCGTGAAGATCATGCGAATGGTTTTGGAGTTACGCTCCAGAAACAAAGTGGTAACGCTGACGCGAACGCGAACGGGAACGAAGCCTAAAACAATTCTCACAAAATTTCCCATGTCTCATTGTCCAAATGTGCTTTTTCATACTTCAGTCTGTCCTTCTCTCTGTCCCTCCACCCCATTTGATTTCCAGGCCAAAAATTAGCCATTCTGTTCTTTTCTGGGCCAGAACACCTAAACCATTTAATATCTCTAAACAAAATTTGATATATGGCTACATTACATCGTGTAGATTTGCTCTTTCATCCTTTTGTCCATCCTCCTGTCCGTCTGTCTGTCCCTCTGCCGCGCCTTCTTTGCAGGGCAGATACTAGCCATCCTGTGGCAGAGATCTGAGTACTTAATGCTTTTAAGTTGATCTAAAGTAATATTTTTACAGAGCACAGCACGTTGTTCTTCTTACAGACAAGATTTGACTCTCCTGGTATACACGCACAGTCAAGATGATGTGGATCATAAAAACTGAAAGATCAATCTGCTTTCTGATGCTAAAGATTTGACATATTAGCCATTTCTGAGAAGGCTGTGTATTTTAACCATATGAGCGCTGAAATAATTTTTTTAAAAGTATAAATTCAATTATCCCCTGTGGGAGCTCTTTTAAACAAATCACCACATGATAGGTTTCCAACAGCTTTGAATTTAATATCATACATCATTGAGCAACCATAGTTGCATTTAGCGCTGTCAGGGTTAGCAGGATTTGACTTTGTGGACAAACTTTCAAATCCCTGATGCTACTCACAAGGAAACTAAATCTAGAACACAGATGAAAAGCTGCTGGTGAAATGGCTGAAGTCCTGGGACAGCCAGCAAAGGGAGGCTTAGTTCAGCCAAATTATGACAAATACAGTCCCCCTCCCCACCCCGCCCACCCAGCCCCAACAAACATAACAGTAGAGTCATTCTCTTCAAATTACTGCCATTCAGTACTCATAGCAGTAACATTTAGCAGCGGGTTTTTCAGATGGAATGCGATACCCTGCCAATACAATGAAATTCAGTGAATGACAATGTTTTTGTAAAATTTAAATCAATATAATTATTCTTGCCCTTTCCTGAGGGGCTTTTTTGTTCACCACATCAGAAATTCCTGTGGCCAAATTGTACTTCGACTGGTAGAAATAAAAGTTAAACTTCTTTGTTACTTTGAATAACTTGTATTATCTCTGTGATGTTGTGTTATTCTATTATCAATTTGAGTCTATTTATACAACGCTATGCGGGGTAAGCGCAGATATTTTTCCGAAGATAAGTTTCCACAGATAAAGTCACGGAGGACCAAGAATAGTTACTGGAAAGTCAGAAGTTTAAAAGTTGTTGCTTCATTTCAAAGCGCCAGTGCAGAGAGTGCAGGACTGATTGCACATTGCTTTTGAGTCATTGCAGAGGAGAGAAGCGGAAATCTCACAGCTCTGAAATAGGCTATGCTTCTGAAATCTGTCTCTGGCAGGTTTACAAAAATGGAGCAGAAGTGTGTGTGTATTGTTATTTGTGACTTTAGGCCCATAGCACAGAATGGTACAGGCAGTCTCGTACCATTAACTCTGTCTGGACTGGCAATTCCACCGTTGGCATTAGTGCACGGTGCCAACCCTCCGCTTACTATATAAGAAAACTCATTCCTAGTCCATACTGCATGCTTATTATTAGCATTTGCACATGATTAAATGCTTCTGCTCGCGTGAAAACTCATGTCCCTGCATCTCGCATTTATATTAGCACTCACGCGTGCTCCGAGCTCTCTGAGTATAGTGTATCAAGCTCAAACATGGGCCACACATCTTCTGGATCAATTTCCAAAGGCAAGCACTTTCATCATAGATCCTGCCATCAATTTGCGACATGGCTGACACGAATGCCAAACCAGCAGGGGTGAGAGGGAGAAAGGGAGATGGAGATAGAGAGGGACTAAAAAGGAAGAGAGAGAGAGAAAAAAGAGAGATGGATTTTTAAGAGCTTTGCTAAGATTCCCAAGTAGAGGAGAAACCATTTTGTGTTGCATATTTTGTGGGTCTGGTTTAAGAATTCTGCTCTGGCCGTAAGGAAGCTGCAAGCGGTGTACACCAGTGGTTCTCACCGCCGTGTCCTTGGGGCCCTCTGTTCAGGCTGGTTTTTGTTCCAACCGCAATTACCATCATATGATTTTAATAAGCTGTTAATTAGTTACATTTCATGTTTGAAGCAGTTATTTACCCTCTTAAACCACCTTTTGACTAAAACATCCATGCATGCCTTGGAGAATAAAATACCCTTGAACATAATTTGCTTTTATTCCCTTTAAAACTAATTTCAGGAAATTATATTTTTTTAGATGATCAAATTAGAAGTTAAGAAAATCAATAAGCTTCAAATCAGATTGCTGAACAGAAGTGTTTCACATTCCATCAAATAATTTGCTTGAACTTAATTACATAAACATAATACAAAGCAGACTTGACTCTCTATAATTTGGTTGCATAATAAATGTCTAGTTTTTGCGACCATATATCAATAAGTCCTCAGAAATTAGGAACCTACTAATTTTTTTTTTTAATCAGTTACATTATACCCCGTAGTTGTTTTCAATATATCATACCGTGAATATGGAATTTTTATTCTTAATGGCACGCATGGGTATTTCTGTCAACATCGGTTTAGGGGGGAAAAATACCTGCTGTAAACATGAAATACACATAATTAAGACAGATTAACTGCTTGTTAAAACCCTACAAATGCAATTGTGGTTGATAAAAAACCAGCACGCACAGTAGGCCTCCAGGACCAACACTGAGAAAAACTTGTATACAAAGTATGACATATGGGCATATTTGGTATCATAATTTATTTGAATTTCTCAGTTATTACTGAATGAACATTTATAATATTTGTTATTTTTAAGTGCCACTGCAAGAAAAGGCTAATATGAGAGTCAGCACATCAACACACAGCCAGAACCACAATTATAGTCCTATTATTCAACATACATACATTTATGCATTTAATGAAACCATCAAAGGTTAATTAATAATCTTGTAGCTGCCATGTGATTGCTGCTCGCCTGTGTATGCGTGCATGTGTGGGTTTATGAGTATGTATGCGTGCATTGGGTTTTTCATTTTTTCAATTATTTTAAAAAACAACAGTGCATTTTCCAATCAAAATTAATTTGCTAGTAATATAAATTATACTAGAGAATTACGAATTCTTATTCTGGGGAAATGAACTCTCCCAGACAAAGATGTATTTCCGATTTTACTCACTGATCTCTCACTTTATGCCAGTACTTATTGCTTTATTGATTTACATTTCTGCATGCATTTCCCAAGCTGTTCCACACTGGTGGAGACAGCAAGGTCAACCATTTTATGGCCATCATCATTAATGAATAACAGCTATAACAACACTGTTCTGTGAGGACACTGCTTTATACAACACCAAACAGCACTCATTTATAACACTGAAATCAATATAGCATAGCATATGTTGTTCGTCTCAGAAGCAGTAAAACTGGTGTAAATTATATAAATCTTTAAAAATATTATTGCCTCAGTAACCCTCAGGCGCTCGCAGGCTATAATGAGAAGAGAGGCTGGTGGCGCTATTCTTTTGTTTTATCATTTTCACTTTTTTTGTTTGAGGAAAGGGTTTCATAGCAGTTATATATATGTTTGTGGCTCCTCAAGATTGTTTCTGGGGGAACTGGGTGCATTACTATACCAAACGTAGGCTAGACCGCTTACCACCACACAACATTAATGTTTTCAATAGCACACATATTGTAACCCGAGTGTCCGATAGCCAGTAAATGTTTTTTCTTTTCTTTTTTTGCCAATAAAATCTACCAATGTCAAATATATTAAACCTTTGGGAGTCAAAATGTAAAAACGCCCAACTTGGGAGACTATAGCAAGCAGGGCAGTTACCATTCAATGTGAATCTGCCACCCGGGCTCATCCCCTGGTTTGCTAATGCTGAGTTCAAAACTTTACCACACTACAGCCAGTGGCCGAGGGGTATTACCGTCCCCTGCGGCGTCCATCCGTCTGTCTGTCCGTCTGTCCATCGACGACGTTTCCGCCCTAGTGCCTTCAGGTTTGCTTCAAGCTTTCTAATTTCTGGGTGGCTGGTACGTCTATGGATTATTCACTTACCTATTGAATTCCGGCCATTTTTCGACTCTTAGTTTGGCCACCAGGGGGCTTATTGTGAAAAATGAAAAATTGCCATAACTTCCTTATTATTTGAGCTAGGACGCTCATATTTTTGCTGAAGGTACATGGGATCACCTTTCATCATATATCAGACATGTTTTTGATTTGACCTATTTTTTACCGTTTTCTACGTCGAATAGCGTAAATGCTGCCGATCTTTAAATTCAACGACGTTACCGCTCTAGCACCTTCAGGTTTGCTTCTAGGTTTCTCATTTTTGGATAGCTGGTACGTCTATAGATCCTTCACTTACCTATCGAATTCCAGCCAATTTCGACTCTTAGTTTGGCCACCAGGGGGCGTATTGTGAAAAATGAAAAATGCCCACGACAAGGTTATTTATATCAGCGCTTGGCTTCATTACATATATTATTTCTGCAATCAGAATCCAACTAACACCCAATTCAACTTACATACACAGCCAAGGGGTCTTAAGTGTGATTAGCACGGTATTTTTATATATAGCAATACGTTTTCTTAGATTTCAATGGTTTTAAAACAGCAATATTCAGAAGAGGCCACATATAACCTTTGCAAACATTTGTGGTCAAAAAGAATCGACTTGCAGCTATACAGGCGGTGTGTGCAGCACCTCAGGCTCAATCAGCCTGAAACAGGCTGTTTTGGCTCCTGACTTTTTAAGGCCCCCTGCCTTAAAGGCCACTCTTTTGTGATTGGCCGCCTGTTTAGAGCATGCACCTGAAATGTCACATCCCTCACCATAAATAGATTTCAACTCCAGAGGCTTCCTGAACAGCTGAAAACACTGAGTAAGTGATGAAGTAGTGATGAAACAGCTCAACTGCAAACGTTGCATTCAGGCATTTCAGGAGAGAATAACTCCCTTTGGCGTGGAAAACTTTGCAGACCTTTGCACGTACCAAAAAGCTATATGGCATATTGTTAAACAGGGAAAACTCCAAAAACCATGGAATGGCATCTCTAAAATGCCAAGATTTTGACTAATGTTGGCTACTCACTATTATAATTGCAATAGGTAGCATTGTTGGGCCGAGTGGAACGTTCAAATACTCTCCCTCTTCTTCTCCAAGGATTTTTTTTCTCATTCAATTCCTTTTCAAATTCCAACTTTGTTATATTGGTCTTGCATCAATTAAGCATGCAAAATGGTCTATAAGGACGTTCTTGAGGGTAGAAAACAAATTCTCACAGAGTGCCATTCTGGATCCAAAGTTAAATCCATGATTAAGAGTGTCTCCCATTGTCCATCTGTAAAGCATTACAAGTCAAGTGTTCTTTTCATGCTGTCTGTTTACCAAGTCCTTTACCATTTTCCACCACATGCTTCCAGTCACAAAATCCAGTAATGATGAAGGTGGTCCTTGTAGCAGATGAGAATGCTCGAAACTTTATGTTGGCAGAATGCAGTATCTGCATGAATGGAGTATTCTTGCCAGTCTCTGCTTGCCTGCCAGGAGCTACTGAATTATTTCTTTTTTGCCTGAGAAAAGGCATGCAGAAAATGTTACAGTATTACTTGGTTGGTCTCCTCAGTGCGAAGAGGACCCAGCACAGCAGCCTGCCATGGCCACTCCTTAATATTACGACCCTGGGAAAAAGTATTGTTGCTACGAGCAGAGATGCTAACCTCGTCAGTCCGGTAACTAGCGTGGCTTGCCTCAGCTGTGGGATAAACGTCAATGTAATTCTCCAAATTGCTACTTTCCGTTACCGAGCCGCGACTCTCCTCTGCTAATCGTGCTGTTTTTTTTTAATGAAAAGCCTTCTATCCATAATATTTCCTATAGCTAGATGGCTTCGTTTAATTACACAGATGTACCCACTCACAGTACCTAACATTAGTTGTGGTTGTAGATAACGTTTCGCCTGACCACCAAATCAGTTCAGTGATCAACAAACAAATAAATTCCATTTAAAATTTATATATCTGTTTTTAAAAAGGCTTCACGTGTTTCTGTTCTTATTCAGGATTCATGTGTATGCAATACCATAACTTTTGACAACTATAAAAAAGTATCATTTTAATTACCAAAAGACTGGTGGTTCAAGGAAAGTGGGACAGAGGATGCAACCACATCCAGGACGGGCGAAAGTAACGCCCAGGATGGACTTCACCCCCATTACACCAGGAACATAAACAAAAAAGTTATCGCGCAGTCAGTCCATATGACACGCAAACTGAAATGACTGTGATGGCTCAGGTTCACCAGATGCTTTACAGCCTACTAAGAGCTTGTTGAGATGTAATTTTTTTTTTTTTCAGATTTGACCGGCAAGCGGCAAAATCTAACTCGTCTGAACACAGGCAGTAAAAAAAAAAAAAAAAAAAAAAAAAAAACAGAAAAGACCCCTTTGGTACTGATTGTAACCAACGTTTGACATCATGTCCTAACAGCTAATTTAACATGTCCTAAAATCTATTTTAACAAACTATAAGAAGATAGTCTCTTGTTTAGTGATTTAAACTACTGACTTTAAACTACTCAATTTACAGCCAAGGTCACTGAGGAGCTAGCTCCTGATGCCATATTCACTGACTTGCAATCTCTAAATAAGCCCTCACATAGACACTGTTAAGTTCATTTCTTCCATTCAAATTAGTCAACATCCATTCGACGTAGTGTGTAGTAGTGCAAGCACAGCGTACATTGATGTACAAGTAATAGCTTTTAAATCGAAAGGAAAAAAGTTCATGTAGAGCAAGAAAGATAGGGGAACTCGCTGAGCAATCTATCGCCATCACGAATTTGCCCCATTGGTGGGAGGGTAGCCGTTGTGCAAAACAGAGGAAGGGCAACATATCTTTGGGGTTAATTATCAGACACATCACTTCACTTGTAAAATAAGTGAAATGTTAAATTACGTGAAGATTTTTGTCAGAGGTACTCTTTCTCTTAGGATGAATTTTCATGGATGAGTGTGTGTTGCTCCGTTGCCACTATTGACCAACTGCTGCTGCTCATATGTTCTCTCATGGACAGGAGAGTGCAGGCTGCCTATCACTCACTCTATATCTCTTTCTCTCAGGTAATACAGATCTCAGTGGAAGTGATGTGCCGTGGGCATGTGGAGATGTGGAGAGGCTCAGTGGAGGTGCTGTAGTGCAGCCCTTGTATAGAGCCGTCACCTCTATCAGCATCCCAGTACAATCTCAGTCTACATTTCCCTCAAACACAACCACAGCCATAGACCAACCTAGCACTCTTAACACACTCACTCACACACACGTACACACACACACATCCTTGTAATTATATCTATGTGAGGACATTACATTGACGTCCATTCATTCTTCCTGTGTCTCTACAGCCTTTCCCTAATCTTAACATTAAGCAATGTATGCCTAACCCAAACCCTTACCCTAACCTTAACCTATGCCTAATTCTAACCTTACCCCTAACCTTAACTAATAAGTCACAATGTGCCTAGTAGTTGTAGTTGTGAGGACCGGCCAAAATGTCTTCACTTCCCAAAAAAGACTTCACTTTGTTGGTTAAAAACTCATGCCGGTCCTCAGTACGTAGCAAGAAAAAGAACACACACACACACACACAAAACTGTAAGTTTTTAGACGGGGACAGTTTTGGGTCCCGCACTCCAGCACTTTGAATTTGAAAACAACGGATATAAGGCTAGAGCAGAGCCCATCCACTATAAGAATTTCAGACCTTTTTATGCACAATAACTGGCAAAATTCAGACATACTGTTGCTGAAATATGTTTTTATTTTTTTCTAAGGAAAGCAGCCATCCCTTTGTATTCACAGTATGACTTAAGTAGGTGTATAATTATAAGTGTCTGCATGTCTATACCCTAGCCTACAGCTGTTGATGAACAGAAAATCAGAGATTCACTGCCTATTCCTCAGGAACTGACGTCTGACTTTCCCAGCTAGTGAAATCAATGGCTGGCATGCCTAAAGGGTATGATGAAGCCCCGATGTGACTAATGACAGCAAGTAAAAAAAAAAAAAAAACTGTATTAAAGTTGTCATTTGTGTTTTTAGGAGCATTTTGGCCTGTTAAAATGAAGCAAAAGCTGGAGAACTACACAAGAAAAATGTCACTTTTGTCTCCTTAGACAGGTTGGGAATAATCTGTTACAGCCAGCTGCTGCCAGTATTGTCCTTGTGTGGATGGAATTAGTAGGACAAGAGGTGAAATCAGGGGTGTCCAATCAGTGCCCGGTGATGTATTTATTGCCTGAATTTGAAGTGCCATTTTTAGATGCATAAGTGCATTGCAATAGACTCCGATCTTATTTTTCCGCTGGGCATGCTGTCACATACTGAATTCACCACAGGCATTGTTTTGACTTGAAAAGTGGTGGGGGTGAGGACCAATTCATCTCTGCTGTAAATAGGGTAGAGCAACAGCTATTATTTTATTATTCAGTTGATTTTCCAATTCAGAGCAGTCCTCAAAAAGGATCATGAAACTTTAATTTTGAGTTTAATACCAAGTAGTTAGTGTACTCTCCTAGCTTGGCAGAATAGGGTAAGCAGTGTTCTCAAAGGGCATGTCGTTCTATTAGCTACTGCTTACCATATATTATACAGTATATTGTGATTGCAGAATTCTAAGTGTCCAAACAGAACTAAAACTTACGGTTTTACCCATATAGATGCCAATATATGTGACGAGGCCAAGTCCTACCAACAACCTGTATCAGCTCTAGTGGGAAATTCAAGAACTGCACCAGCCTTGGGGGCAGTTGCCTGGGGCACCGTATCTGTTAGGATCAATCCAGCGCGTGAGAGTGTTTATAAAGTACTTGCTGGTAACGTTAGCTGACCAGCTCGCAATTGATGTGACATTAGTGTAGTGACACTTTTCAGTGAGACGGACAGATCTACTCTACAGCTCATTTTCTAACCATCAAGATAGATGTGCTGAAATCTAGTTATAGCTTGCGAGATCAAATAATTACCAAATAATTACCAATGTTTTCAGCGTAACAAACTGTCTGCCCCGCATAGTTCACGTCTGCCATCGGTCTGAGTGCCCAGCTCCCTCCCACAGCCTTGCCCGACCTCCTCACCTCTCTCTTCTGAGTAGCAGAGATGGAAAATCCAGATTCAGGAAGTAAATGTGATCTCCAGAATTTTGTTGCTGTCAATTGGATTTTCAAACCTGCACAGCTCTGCAGCCAACAGCTAGAAATTAAATCACCTGACTGAATTTAGGGCAGGAGGAAAACTATGGTAGGATCTTTACTTTCTGACCTCTGGATTTCTCACCTCTGATGTGCAGGCACTTCCTGTATTGCCCCTCTGCCTCCTCTCACCACTTGTATGTTGTTCGTTTACGTTGGGTCCAGTGAAGACGTCCCAGAATACAGCTAACAGTGGTCAATTGTGAGGAATAGCACAAGGCTGTTCTCTTCCTTTTGCAAAAAAAAAAATACTTGATCTTTATGGAGATTGTAAAGATATTTTTAAAGTTTTTAAACCCCCTATTTATACATCAAAGAATAAAATAATAGAACAGCATAATACAGAACATGTAAAAATGAGAAATAACAGCATATTTTTCATCCAAATCTTAAATTGGCAAATCTGGCTCGATAGTTGGGACCAGAGATGAGTTTTGACAACGCTATTTCCACGAAAGTTAGGATGGAATAGAAAATGCAAGTTAAAAAAAGTAAGCAGTGATTTGTACAACATCTCTGATCTGTTTTAAATTGGAAACAGAACAACACAAAATATTTCATGTTTTTTTTTTTTTATCATCAACGTTATTATTTTAGAAATGCCTAGATGCATGAATAAGATGCCCACAACACATTTCAAAAATGCCGGGACAGAGGCAATTAAAGACTCAGAGTGTTTGCTAAATGACACATACAGGCGTTGAACACTTGACTCTTTCATGCTTGGATATAAAAGGAGCATCCATAAAGGGCACACTTGTTTCCAAGCAACACGTGGTTGAGGTTGAAAACTGTGCGATTGCATAATCCAACCTTTTAAAACAGCGCATCTCAATGCACTGTTGTAAGGGTTCTATGAATATCCCCCTCTACAGTGTATAATATTGTTTTTAAAATCTGGAAATGTCTCAGTGCAAAGAATGAGGTTGAAAATCCGTATCAATTTGACTATTTCAAAATTTATGGGGGTATGGCTTCAGTATATTTACAACCCCAATTCCGAAATAGTTGGGACAAAGTGTAAATTGTGAATAAAATCAAAATGCAATGACTTTCAGATCACATGTGCCAATATGTTATTTACAATACAACATAGATAACATTTCAAATGTTGAAACTGAGAAATTTTACATTTTAATCCACAAAATGAGCTTATTTCAAATTTTCTGGCTGCAACAGGTCTCAAAAAAGTTGGGACACTGGCAAAAAAAGCTATTAATATATAAGAGAATCAGCTGAAAGAACATTTAGCAAGTAAATGAGTTAACTGGCATCAGGTGTGTAATATGATTGTCTATAAAAGAGATGTCTTAGCGAGACTGAGTCTCTCAGAAGTAAAGATGGCCAGAGGCTCTCCAGCCTGTGAGGGCTTGCGTAAAAAAATTGTGGAATACTTTAAAAACAATGTTCCTCAACTTCAAATTGCAAAGGTTTTGAAGGTCTCATCATCGACAGTGCATAACATCATCAAAAGATTTAGAGAAACTGGAAAAATCTCTGTGCGTAAGGGACAAGGCCGAAGACCTTCACTGGATGCCCGTGATTTTCAGGCCCTCAGACGCCACTGCATCACTCACCGGCATGATTCTGTCATTGACATTACTAAATTGGCCCAGGAATACTTCAAGAAACCACTGTCTGTAAACACAGTCCGTCGTGCCATCCACAGATGCCACCTAAAACTCTATCATGCAAAAAGGAAGCCATTGTTGAGCATGATCCAGAAGCGCCGACGTATTCTGTGAGCAAAGGCTCATTTAAAATGGACTGTAGCAAAGTGGCAAAGTGTCCTGTGGCCAGACGAGTCCAAATTTGACAATCTTGTCGGAAATCATGGGCGTTGTGTCCTCTGGGCTAAAGAGGAGAAAGACCACCCTTCCTGTTATCTGCGTTCAGTTCAAAAACCAGCATCTCTGATGGTATGGGAATGCATTAGTGCATATGGTGTGGGACACTTGCATGTTTTAAAAAGCACCATGAATGCTGAAAGGTAAATAAAGGTTTTAGAGCAAAATTTGCTCCCCTTCAGATGACATCTATTCCAGGGAAGGCCTTGTGTATTTCAGCAGGACAATACAAAGCCACATACTGCAGCTATTACAACAGCATGGCTTTGTAGTAGAAGAGTCCGTTTGCTGAACTGGCCTGCCTGCAGTCCTGATCTTTCATGGATTTAGAATATTTGGTGTATAATTAAATGAAAAGTCCGTCAAAAGAGACCCAAAACTCTCCAGCAGCTGAAAGCCTGTATTAAATAAGAGTGGGATCAAATTCCAATGGCTAAACTCAAGAAACCTGTCTCCTCAATGCCCAGACGCCTCCACTCTGTGTTAAAAAGAAGAGGGGATGCTACACCATGGTAAACAGGCCCCTGTCCCAACTTTTTTGAGACCTGTAGCAGCCATCAAATTTGAAATGAGCTCATTTTCTGGATAAAATTGTAAAATTTCTCAGTTTCAATATTTGCTATGTTATCTCTGTTCTATTGTGAATAAAATACTGTGATTTGAAAGTCATTGCGTCCTGATTTTATTCACAATTTACACTTTGTCCCAACTATTTCGGAATTGGGGTTGTCGATAAATGACGCCTGTGGTGTGCAATAAAACTTGTCTTCACAGTGTAGCAGATACCCAGTGCCACAGCAAGATTTTTCCAGAGGTGTGCTGCGAGCATAGCTATTTTTACGCACATAGTAAAAATTAGGCACACTGAATTTTCTCACCCAGATGAAACAACCGTACCAGGTATTAAAAGTTGGGGAGTTCTAGAACACTAACTTCGAATTTTGAAAAAAAAAAATCATACAATTAAAAAAAATCAAAAATAAAAAAAAATCCTCTCCCCAGGTTTTTAAAGATGCAATGAATTGGCATTGTTTCTAATTCCTGTGTTCTGTTGGGCTCCCTCCACCGAGGTACCACCTGTTCCCCCAGCTTGAGAGAAGATTGAAGAGTTACTATCAGGGTGAAGATGGCTATAAAGTGCAGGGGAGGAGGCTGGTTGCAAAAGCACTATAATATTCAATTATAATATACGCAGCGAATAAACTGCCTATGAAAATGTGATGTGATTGAATCGATCACATTTTTGCTTGAGTGAGAGTAAAGCAGAGGAGAGCCCTAGGGTCTTAGCAACTAAGCCCTCGGTAATTCAATCATGCACACGCAAGCACACGCACATATTAACACGAACATGCACACTCACACGCACATCCACACACACGGGTTGCACACACATGCACGCACAAATATGCAAACAGACACACACAAAAACACATACACACACACACACACAACTCAAAACCATTGCTGCAATTATGATCACTGCCACCAAGTCTGCACAATTTTTCCTTGCATGGACAGTAAGGCATGAAAGCATACATGGGCAATTCAGAGCTCCCATTTTTATGGAGCCATCGGTGAAAGTCAATGGTCAGTGTAACGCAGTAGGCAGGTCTCTATTACTGTCCATGTGATGTTAGGATCCTTCATCATGTGCTTTGCAAAAACATTCCATCATTATTCAACTGTCACATTCAAGGGGAAAAACAAATTACCTTGCCCTGCAGATTATTCAGCTTGTGCCATATATTAATATTATGAAATTAAATTGTCATCACATGCGCTCTCGGACTGCATTTTCACAGCGCGGTTAGAAATGATCAGAAACACCCATTAAAATTCTCTGAATAACCACCCAGGTTACATTATTTGTGATCTTAAAAATCAAGTCTACAGCTGGTGTGCAATGGTACAGTGCAGAAATAAATGGAAATATTGAGCCAAAGCTCCAAGATGGCACGTTCTTTATTTTTTTAACAGTCTCTGAAAATGTACACCTGATGCTGCTGAAAACCTTCAGCTTATTAGCACTTGGAAACACCCCTCCCTTACATCCATCCATCCATTCTTTCATTATCTAAACTGCTTCTGTCATGGTTTAGGCGTGCTTTTGTTTGTTGGACCTTTCTTTGTTCTATCGTCCGGGACAATATCGGAGTTCTTGTCCATCGAATTCCTGGCCCAGCTGGCTGATTGAGCTGGGGCGGAGTTTTCCGGACTCTATATATATGACCGGGGGTTCGCCACGCCTATTGCTAGAGTGTCTGTTTGTTTCTAGCACTTCGGCCAAAGAAAATCTCTAGTTAAATCTTCCTAGTGATTTGTAATATTCCTCTTATTGTTAGGAGTTGCCTCTTTTAGAAATTTTCTCTCTTGTTGTTTATTTTCTCTCGTACTGCTTCTGTGTTGCAGACTTTTATTTGTCCTTGGAAGCGTGAGCCTTTACCGGAGGTTTTTACCTCTTTTGTGTTTGTGTCTTATCTGGGCTGCTCTTTGCTCTTTCTCTCGCTGGTCGCGGCACCTGGCGTCCTATCACCGCCCATTACAGCTTCATTGGGTCACGGAAGAGCTGTAGCTTATTTTTGCTGCCTATGGGCGAGAGACGGAAACACACCCTGGACAGCTCACCAATCCTTAGCAGGGCTGGCACACCCATAGCCAAAGGAAACCCACACAAATACAGAGAGATCAAGCAAACACAGAACGACCCCAGGCTGGATTCAAAGCCTCATGCTTCTTGCTGTGAGGCGAAAGTGCTACTCACTGCACCAATGAGCCACCCTTCCAACAAAAGAGCATAATTTTATAAATTTGGGGTGTAATTCCAGTGTGACTGATGTATAGGAAAGACACTGATAAGCAATGCCAAAAAAAGTGTCAGTCTCCATCCTTTTGCACCTCTTTCTTCTTTCATTTGCATGCAAGTAAAGATAAACTGGAGCCTGAGCGCAGGCCAAGGTCCAGAAATGAACCCCACTGTCATTTGTTACCAATATAGATTCCCACTGCCTTCAGAAACAGAATCAGCGAGTGGTAAAGAGGCTGCAGTCCCATAGAACAGGAAGTGACCCTCATTCATTTCAGCGCCAACAGAGTGGCTGATTTCACCCATTTTGCACCCGTCTTTTATTTCATTGAAAAACCAATTAAAACCCAGAGCTGTGCGGCACGCTGATAAGTGAGGGCTGTCATTAAGTGCCTTTCTTCCGGCAGATAAAGGTCTCTCTGACAAGACCGCGACAGTGGCGTTAACAAAACTCCTCCATTACTGGAGCATTAGCAGCACAGGCTGATTCACCATCCGGAATTTTCCGTTCGGAATATTAAAGGTTCACAATTACCATAAAGGCAAAGAAAATCAGCATGGTAAAAAAAAAAAAAAAAAAAAAAAAAAATAATAATAATAATAAAAACCATCAAAAAATTTATAACTCTTATGCAACATACAAGCCCGTGTAGTTAAGGCATTTACTCACTGAACCAACCTAACTACCAACAGCACTGAATACTTATTTTACTCTTTTTCCACAAGCTCCCATAACAAATCGGGCAGGAATTAAGCATTTTCACCCACTGCGTAATACTCTGTGGAGACACAGCACCATTACCCTTGCAAAGGAAGGTTACTTGAAGCACCATGTTTGAGACATAAATCCATAATTTCATAAAAATGTCACTTTTGTTCATTCCACTGAGTAGATGGTACTCAGGTTATTTAATTTATATTTTACATTCTTTTTGCTCATTCTCATCGTGGCTGGGAATAAGTTTGAAAGGGCAATGCATTCATTATGTTAACTCTTGACTCCATCAATCCTACTGGATGGAGATAGAAGAAAAAGACATTTAACCGTAGGATGGGCATGAATAGCAGGGCGATTTCTTTATATTTTTTTTCATTGCTCTTTTGTCAGGAGGCGGCTCTCGCATTGGCTGTGACAGCTTTGTCATAGCCGCCCCCTCCTGCTCTCTGGATAACCAGCGCTAGTCCGACAGCTTCCGTCTTTCAACTCCTCCACTGTCCTGCTCGGGCTCAGTGCCATCAGCTTTGATCACTGACTCAACCACCCACCAGCTCCACCGTGTCTCTACAGAAGAGACACCTTCTATACTGACACTGTCAGGAAAAATTACCACCAAAGGTGAATCTGCTCCCACCAGCTGGATAAGAGCGCTCACAAGCCCAGTGAAGGTCAAAGCCAAGCGTCATTAGGATAAGAAGGAGCGGATGACGATAGGACAAGTGTTTCCGGTAATCGCTTGACAATTATACAAACAAATCAAATCTAAGTGATGCACGGGCCAGAATTCAGCGACTTTTCTTCAACAGAACAATCCAAATAAACACAGAAAGAACAAAGCAATGCATTGATGTGCAGACACAGGTTTCTTCATTGATTTAGCAGAGTGCTGAAACAACCAGACTGCGCTGCAGTTAAAGATTAACACATTTGGAGGCATTGCCACCATTGATTAAATGGTCCCGTAAGTTCATTCTGTCTTTACAGGGTCACTAAAGAGAGTGCAGGCCATTACTAGTTTGACCATATATAATGATGACATCAAGATAATAATACTAATAATAATAATAATAATAATAATAATAGATCAATATTAGCTTGTTTACTCTCAAATACTATAACACATCTTGTATGGACCTGGCTTACCACAGCTAACACACCTTTATGGATATCTGGACTCTTATAATATTGACCTCCTGGTGGCCATGATAAGATTTATGTTCTAAAAAAGCAGAGCTGTGTCTGAGCTGCATCTGGTTACTGAATGACCTCTCCGCAGAGTGGCTGTAAGGTGACCGTACGACTAGTTCACAGACAAGAAACCCAACAAAAGTTCAAGAGTTGATTTGAGTCATTGCATGACCTTTTGGAGCTCTGAACATGAAAACTGAGGAAGAATCTTATCTAATATGGTAAGCTATAAGGTCAAATACGTAGAGAGTATTACAGCTAGATGAGGCAAGTGTCAACCGAAGTGATGGAAAGAAGAAAATGTGACAAAAAAATGAGCTGCTCATGTTCCAAAGCAAGCTGTAAAAAAATAGGATATTGAGATAGAATTATGGCTCAGGCATGTTTGTACGAACGGGTGACAAATCACTGGAAAAATCAATATAGAAAGTGTAGGGCCTCCACACGCTGCCAGATCAGCTTCAAGATGCCTTTGCACAGAGTCTACAAGTGTAAAACTTTACTGGAGGGATGGAGTAACATAACATAACATAACATGACATTATATAACATGAGTGGCAGAACAGGCCGTTAAGCCCAACTAGGCTCGCCAGTTTCTTATTACTATAGTGAATCTATCACTTCAGATACTCAATAACTCAATGGTATCTAGCGCTAAATCAAGCCAGGTCTTGAAAATTCTCAAGGTTTCTGCCTCAACAATATGGTCAGGCAAGCCATTCCACACTGAGATTACTCTCTGGGTGAGAAAATTTAAGTGCTAAAGTGCTAAAGTACTAAATTTACCCTTGGCCAACTTCCATTTGTGACCCCGAGTTCTACTAAAAAAAACTTGGCCCAAGTAATCCTACATAATTCACTTTATTAATCCCTTTAACAAATTTAAAGTACCGTTCTTCCAAGAGATATTCCCTCATTTGGAGTTTTATTGATGGTGATGGGAAAGGATGTCTGACTCATTGCGCCAAAATCTCCCTTATGAGTTCAACTGGTTTGAGGTCTGGTGACGGCAAAAGTGGTGGCATATGCTGAAGATTATTTACATTCATAAAACCGTACAGTGACCTCTGGAGGGATTTAGGGCCATAGTCATCCTGGAAGAGATAATTCCAATCATAATAAGATGGCTTTATCATAGGATATAAAGGTGATCATGCAGCATAACTTGGCATTGATTTGTAGTGACTCTCCAGCCTCTAAGAGGACGAGTGGACACAAACCCTGCCAGGAAAATGAACAGAAGCATCTGCATTGATTTGTTTGTCCGCGCATTATATTCAGGTTTTGTCATCCATCTGTGTGTAAGGCACTTGACCTAGTTCAGAAATAGTATTCTCTTTGCAGACATGACGTGAGCATGAAATGATCAGGATAAAGCAAAATCTTATCTTGGGCTCCAAGTTTGCCATATATCAATTCACACTGACCATGCTACCTAGCCCATACATGCGTTTAACTGCAAACACAGCGTGGACTTCAAGCGCAAACACCAAGAGCACGATTGAGGGAAGTTTTCCATGAATATGAACAGGAACACTTCAGATAATGCTCTTTCCTTGTTTTGCAGCACTTCTTCAAAACGGAGGCTGTCATTGATATTTGCTGAGAATTACATATAGTCAAACTCACGCTGAGAGTAGCTGTAACATCACGCACCACACTGTGCACCCAATGGTTTTTCATCGAGACGGCAAAAAAAGAAAAGAGAAAAAAACTCAAGAAAGATGTTTTCCATTAAAAATTCACACTTTTTTCAACCATCTGTCAAGTGACGCAGTCCCATATTTTGTTTAAATCTTATTCTAAAAATGACCATGGTGAGCTCTTCGAAGAATGGGTCCTCACTGAATGTTTTTCCCCCCAAAATACTAAGTCAGTGCTTTGTATCTCAATTGATTCTTAACTGTGATTTTTATGTAAGAATTCAGTTAAGAACATTCAAACTACAGGCAACCTTGCACTTAAATCATTCAATCCAGTTCCTTGAATTCTCAGACATGGACTTAGAGTGCATTTCATCCACCAAAATTTCTCATCCTCGTGTGCATAGTTACTTTTGTTCCTGTCGTCGCCAAACAGCCGACCACAGAATATTCAGCCTCAGGCCTCTTGTTATTTACAGACTCAAATGTTCACGTTTAATATGCAAATAACAGAGAAGATGATGATATTTGGCTCCATGATTGATTCATAACCACTGTAGATAAGACCATCCGCACTGTGCTTCACCTGACAAAACCATTTTCGTTTTGTTTTGAATTTTGTTTTTCCCCTGTCGATATCACCGCTGATCATAACAGAATCATTTACATAGCCTAATGAAATGATTCCTATCAACAGTAGCTCCTGCTTGAGCTATGGCGGTGCACTCAGATAGCTCTTGCAGTAGCTAGCCTGCTGGGGCCATAACTCAGTCAACAGGGACAGATAAAACTGAGGTGGGCGCTGCACAATACTGCGGCACGGTGACAAGGACCTTGGCGTCACCCTCAAACTAATTGAATGTCCTCTGCAATGTGCTGCCAGCAGAAAAATCATATTTTAGATTGGGCGTCTGTGCACAGTCTCGATTCTATTTCTATTACCACCCCCACTGAAACATAATCTGCTCGTGAAATATATCTGTAAATAAATACACTGAGGCGGCGGTATAGCAGTGGGCAGCGCTGTCACCTCACAGCGAGAAGGGATCATTCGTGGGTTTGCATCTGGCCGGATGCCTTTCAGTGTGGATTTCTCCTCATGTGGTTACCTCAAGTCACTCTGCTTTCCTCCCACAGTCCAGAGACATGTATGTTAGGCTAATTGAAGACACTAAAATGCCAGTGTGTGCGTTTTTACTTGAGTGCATGAGTAAATGGGGCATACATTCGAACTGCACAGGATGTATTCCCCACTCTCGCCCATTAGGTGCTCTGATAGCCTAGCCCCCCCCCACACACACACACGGAGGAGCCACAATACTGACCACTGCGTCCGACATAATAAAGGCTTAATGTAACTCAAACAAATTTGTCATTCAGGCTGTATTTAATCAAGTAAACCATGGAGAGTCATCGTTCACTAATTCCATCTTGTTTATGTTCCTGGAGCCTATTTTTGGTGAGTGTGATCAATATCTGTATGAGCATTCCACAGTTGAGGCAGGATGCTTACATCAGATCTAATCATTTATCACAGGGGGAGATACATTTGAGCTTGGCGGTGACCCTGCTCAAGTGATGTTCTTGAACAATCTGAGCCAGCGCGGCACAGACAGTCCCTGAGATCAAAGGTGTATGGTAACGAAGTACATGTACTTTGACTTTGTTACAGTGCTTAAGAAGTTGTTTTGAGGATTTGTACTTTACTTGAGTTTTTTTTTTTTTTAAACAGGGACTTTTACTTTTACTCTACTACATTTAAAAAGTATACTTTTCTTCATTACTTTGACTCTGGCCACTTTGGTACAAATGAAAATATGAATGTAATTCATCATTTAAGGATTATCTGGATGTCGCGTGTTCGAGAAGAACAACGGTGCTCAGCAGGGTATCTTAAGCGCTTTGTGCAGATGTGTCCGCCGGCGGACATGGAGCTGCAAATTTATGCATGCAGTTACAATATTCTATCACTAGATGGCAGACCTGGATCAGTTCTTGAATGTTCACAAGCAAGCTGAGCTTGAACACGGTTTAGAATATGGACGAGTTCACTCCAATCCCTGTTTTTCAGGAGTTGCCTGAATTAAACTCCTCAGCTAAGCCTGATGTGCAAACTGCTCAATGCACACTCCGGCCAGAAGTTTGGAAGCAAGGCCAATACAGGTCTAAAATTTGGAAGCAACTTCAAGTTTCTGTTCACAATTCCTTTCTTAAAAACCGGTATGAAATCTATGGATTTTGGGATGTATTTACTGCATAATTAGACTTTTCTTTCATTGATATCCACCATTTTCCTCTATTTACCTTTAGGTACTGTATACATTGATGTTACCAGACCATTGCTGAATAAATGTGAGCAAAAGAAAGGAGGGGCTTAGTTTTTGGGTTGAGAAGATTTGCAAGAGTCACAACTTCAGTGAAAAAGAAAAAAACAAATCACAGTTTGCATTATTCACTTTATGTAATGGTTTACAGCCCACCGGATGCCAACGGCAATCCAGCGGGCACTAGGACCATGGGCCTAGTAATATGGGCCGGATAATTTGAGTAAAAATGTATTCTGATAAGTGACTCTTTATATAATAATCATGTTTATTTTGTTGCAAAGTATGCCAATGAAACTATGAACTTTTTTTGTACAAATTTTATTTTGCTTCCAAACCTTTGGCCTGTAGTGTACTTTCCTGTAGTATCTATCCAGCAGTTCAAAAAAATTATCTCTTGCAACAGAAAAAATCGTTGTCCTCTGTAGCAACCACTTCAGCTACAGTGAGCCAATGGTATCCCAATTAGTAGTTAAGAAAAATCAGTTTCCTGAGGCAAAAAATCAACATGGTATCGATACTATGTAATTCTACTATCAATAATAGTGGTTTTGTAAACTGCCAGTAAACTCAAAGAAGAAGAATATAAAGGAGAGACTGCCTGTTTGTTTTTTGAATACTGTATCTTTCATTCACCTGAAAATTGTTTAAAGAGCAAGAGGAGGGAACAAAGTGTGGTTGCTTTGCTTCTTTCTATGCGAACTATGAAAAATACTTTGTACTTGTACTTTTGATACTTAAGTATATTTTTTCACAAGATACTTTTGGTACTTAAGCACATTTAATGTGAGCTACTTTAAGACTTTTACTCAATTAATTTCTTGTGGGTGACTTCAACTTTTACCAAAGTAACTTTCAGTTATGGTACTTCTACTTTTACTTAGTTGATTTTTTCCAGTACTTTATACACCTCTGCCTGAGATCACAAACCTTCCCAACGGAGCCTGAGATTCACAATGTTTACATTAATATACATAATATGAACAAATGCTGCTTCCAATACACTATGTTAGTTATGAAAGAAGAGGTTGGGGAGGTGGGGGAGAACAGATGCGGATCTGTCGTAGGCCAGAGTAGGAGCGGTGTTGAGGGTACATACTAGAAGGGATAAATAAACTCTATCTTAGTGATAACAGCTTGCTAATGAGGTGGGAGATGCTGAAATCAAGAATGATTGGGCAGAAAGGGGCTTGTAACTAGGGCTGACCTCTGTGCTTGCCTGAATTCACACGAAAACTTTATCTATTTTTTTCCGATTTCTACCTCCCCAAATGTGTATTCAACATTGACAAAACATGAAATAATATTCAAATCAAGAGTACATCAAAATACAATTTGAACACTCCTGAGGACTAGCACGATGCTAATTGAGAGACTACTACAACCCCAATTCCGAAATAGTTGGGACAAAGTGGAAATTGTGAATAAAATCAAAATGCAATGACTTTCAAATCACATGAGCCAATATGTTATTTACAATAGAACATAGATAACATTTCAAATGTTGAAACTGAGACATTTTACATTTTTATCCACAAAATGAGCTCATTTCAAATTTTCTGGCTGCAACAGGTCTCAAAAAAGTTGGTACACAGGCAAAAAAGGGCTGAAAAAGCAATTAATATATAAGAGAATCAGCTTAAAGAACATTTAGCAAGTACTTAAGTTAACTGGCATCAGATGTGTAACATGATTGGCTATAAAAGGGATGTTTTAGAGAGGCTGAGTCTCTCAGAAGTAAAGATGGCCAGAGGCTCTCCAACCTATGAAGGCTTGCGTAAAAAAATTGTGGAATACTTTAAAAACAATGTTCCTCAATGTCAAATTGCAAAGGCTTTGAAGGTCTCATCATCGACAGTGCATAACATCATCAAAAGATTCAGAGAACCTGGAAAAATCTCTGTGCGTAAGGGACAAGGCCGAAGAACTTTACTGGATGCCTGTGATCTTCGGGCCCTCAGACGCCACTGCATCACTCACCAGCATGATTCTGTCATTGACCTTACTAAATGAGCCCAGGAATACTTCAAGAAACCACTGTCAGTAAACACAGTCCCCCGTGCCATCCACAGATGCCACCTAAAACTCTATCATGCAAAAAGATAGCCATTGTTGAGCATGATCTAGAAGCGCTGCCGTGTTCTGTGGGTCAAGGCTCATTTAAAATGGGCTGTAGCAAAGTGGTAAAGTGTCTTGTGGTCAGACGAGTCCAAATTTGACATTCTTGTTGCAAATCATGGGCGTCCTGTCCTCCGGGCTAAAGAGGAGAAAGACCACCCCTCCTGTTATCAGCATTCAGTTCAAAAGCCAGCATCTCTGATGGTATGGGGATGCATTAGTGCATATGGTGTGGGCCACTTGCGTGTTTTAAAAAGCACCATGAATGCTGAAAGGTATATAAAGGTTTTAGAGCAACATATGCTCCCCTCCAGACAACATCTATTCCAGGGAAGGCCTTGTTTATTTCAAAAGGACAATGCAAAACCACATACTGCAGCTATTACAACAGCATGGCTTTGTAGTAGAAGAGTTTGTATGCTGAACTGGCCTGCCTGCAGTCCTGATCTTTCACCGATTGAGAACACTTGGCGCATAATTAAACGAAAAGTCCATCAAAGGAGACCCAAAACTCTCCAGCAGCTGGAAGCCTGTATTAAGCAAGAGTGTGATCAAATTACAATGGCTAAACTCAAGAAACTTGTCTCCTCAATACCCAGACGCCTCCACTCAGTGTTAAAAAGAAGAGGGGATGCTACACCATGGTAAACAGGCCCCCATCCCAACTATTTTGAGACCTGTAGCAGCCATCTAATTTGAAATGAGCTCATTTTGTGGATAAAATTGTAACATTCCTCAGTTTCAACATTTACTATGTTATCTCTGTTCTATTGTGAATAAAATACTGGATGGCGTGATTTGAAAGTCATTGCGTTTGATTTTGTTCACAATTTCCACTTTGTCCCAACTATTTCGGAATTGGGGTTGTATTTTATAACCCTTCATTTTCTCCTGTTTCTATATTTTTTTTGACAGACATTTGAACTTCGTTGTGATTTTCATTATTTGTTTCTGGCATGATCCATGGGGTTTGAGCTGTTCTGCAGACTGCCAGCTGAATCTCACAGCCAGCAGGTCCTTCTCTCCAGTACCCATGTGATGTCATTAACAGTGATGTTCCCTCTCTTTGTTTAATATTCCCTTCACAGACATGCATCACAACTTTGTAAAATTGCAACAAAATTGCTATTTTCCCCCCTTCTGTTCTTCCCTTCCACTGTCAAACGCCCCGTGAAATTGACAAGCGACTTATTTTTAGGAAGTCCTCTTAAGGACTCATCTCTCACTGCACATTGCCAACAATCACAGTGCACCCTTTTCTCTCTCGCAGTCTCAAAGGGTACTCTCAATAATAAACGCATAGCATCGCATCCATTACCCATAACGCATAAGCAGATAACCGTTTCCTATATCTCGAGGAAAGGACTGGTAAAATTGAGACACTTTCCTCCCGTTCTGTAGTGTAAAATTGTTCCTGGGCTTTTGTTCAGTGCAGATTAGAAGCAGTTTCAGACCCGTTAGAGCAGGCTTGATAGATTGAGATTCTCCCTGTGCAGCCAGATGAAATCAGTGAAGCTTGGAATAATTTGTCGTCGAAATGGTCCATTTCTGGAAGTGCAAGTATTGCATTCAGCATGCGGTCTGAATGCACCTTATGTTGATGGCATGCGCAGCGCATCATGTAATCCCTGCTCTCATCAGCATGCCACAATTCCCCTCCAAGATGGAGGATGGGGGGTGAGGGACCGCTGAGCACTGGTTGGCGAATTCCCAAGCCCTGTCCACAAGGAGGCATGCAGATATCAAATGGTTTATAATTGCCTGAAAAAAGCTATGGATTGGAAGGGGTGGCCAAAGGCCCGGCTCATAAAGACCATTAACTGGCCATTATTCTGGAGCCATAGATTCATGCATTTTCCCATCATGCAATGAATAATTCAGTCATCCTATCATACTTGCCTCCAAATTCCACATGCAAATTCACTGTTTTATCTCTTGTAGAGTTTGAATGGATTTCTGACCCCAGCCCCATGCACCCCCCCCTCCCGTCGCATGCGCACGCACCCACACACACACACACACACACACACACTCCTACCCCTTCCCTCTTCAATACATTGTTATAAATTTACTGAATTTAGCAGTTAAATTAAAGCATTGTATCATTATTTTAACTGTAAGAAGAGTCCTGCACACATTTAACTGTGGTTTAGTTAACATACATGAAACCTTATAAACTGATTGTAAAATCACACTTGAAATAACTGGCAAAAAAGCTGCCAGTAAAAAAAAACTGGCAAAAAAAAGGTGCCAGTTCGTAAAAGTGTAGGCTGCAGGCACAGTGAGATCCATGAATATTTGTACAGTGTAACAATATTAAATTGCAACGACAGGGTCATGGTCCACTCCATTCACTCAATTCAACTCCAGGTAAAGCCTGCAATTTAAATTGGGGGAGAGTGTATCAACAAAGAGTGAGCGGAGTAGGAATTTCGCTGTGTCATTGTATCCTAATACCCACAGACATCACAGTAAATCTTTTTTTCAAGTATACAAGAAGCTAATGGCGTGAGCTGCAAGCCTCACAGGAGAATAGGGTAGAGTGCAGCCCCTTAAGAATGAAGCACCTTTCAGAACCGCACTTCGGGGCTCATTGAAACAAATTACGCAACGTAGAGTGAAACCGAGAGGTTCATAAGACCCAGGACCTCAGAAACATCGGCTGCTCGGAGCACACGCAATCTCGCCGCACGAAAGTTTCGCTCAGACGGCTCCATTAAACGCCACCTGTGCAGAAAAAAACAAGGGAAAAAAAAAAAGAACCTGCTCAGATGACGCAAAGCTGAAGCAATGGAATCTAGAAGGAAGAGCTCAGGAAGCCAATGCATAATGCACAGTCATGCCATCAAAGCAAGATTGGAAGAAGAAGGGAGATGGGGGGGGTGATAGCTATTTGACCATGGGAATCATGGGAGATGAGGTCCCAGGCAGTAGACTCCGCTAGGGGAATGATTGCATCGCTCTAGATCCTGCTTTTGAATTGAGATTGTGCCAGAGAGTGGTCGAGGGGTGTAGGGGGGGTCAGGACCTGGGGTCAAGGACCCTTGAAGCCCTTAGGGAGGAGTTTTATGGACTACCCCGTGAAAAAGGTCCTGGTCTGATGATTATGGAGGTAAAAGAGTTATAAAATCTTAAGACTTGGATGATTGATTCGGTCGATGCAATCTCATTTAAGGCCTTCCAAAATGTTTTCATCTCAACGGCTCACCTTGCGTTAAAGTCTCTCCTATATGAAGTGCTTAACACCAGACACCTTTATATAATGTTTAATGGAACCATTAATGGAGTAAAAAACTGCCATATTGCGATTTTGCTAGCTCCAGCTGTATGCGTATATGTGGGTAAGTGTAAATATACAATACATCATACAGACACACATTTGCACTTATTAAAATCCAAATTGTACAAAAAGAATTTGAAAAGAGATTGTATACAGTAGATCATTAAAAAATAATGTAAATTATGAACTGTAGAAAAATTAAAATTTTATTTCTTGTTTGAAAATGTGTTTTTATTTTTCCATTCATAAAATGCAAGACTAAGGGCAGCGAGATGAGCCGTTTTCATCATTTTTTTCAGTTCCTCCATAAGAGCTTAAGTGCAGTTAAATGTAAACTAAAAGCAGATTCTCTGCAGTGGCACTCTTTTTCCTCATGAAAAATAAATATGCATAAAGACAACCGTTTCCTTTTAGCACGTCTGGAACCGAAGCCCTATTCGTGGCTCCATATTTTGGTTTTAACATTTATACATTTAAAGAATTGTCCATCCATCCATTCATTTTCATACCCACTTCTTCCTCACTAGGGTCCCAGGGGGAGCTGGAGCCAATCCCAGCTGACTATGGGCGAAAGGCAGGGACTCAATCCATCACAAGGTGCACACACCATTCACTCTCACACTCTTAGCTATGAGCAATTTAGTGCCTCAAATTAGCCTAATGTGCATATCTTTGGACTGTGGGAGGAAATCAAAGTACTCAAAGAAAACCCACGCGAACACGGGGAGAACATGCAAACTCCACACTGACAGGCCCCAGGCCGGATTCAAACCCATGACCATCTTGCAGTGAGGCAGCAGTGCTAACCAAAAATTTAACACAAATATGATAAAATAGCCATTTCAGGCCTTTCAGCAAGATTGCTGTGGGTCCAAATCCGGCTTGTGACCTTTCTGTGTGGAGTTGGCATGTTCTCACCATGTTTGAGGGATTCCTCTGGTCACCCTGGTTTCCTCCCATAGTCCAAACCCATGAACCCCAGGTTAATTTGAAACTCTAAATTGCCTGTAGGTATGAGTGTGTGTGTCAATTGTGTGTGTGCCATGCAATGAATTGGTAAGCTGTCCAGGGTGTGTCCCTGACTTTTTCCCAAACTTTGCTGGATGAGACTCCAGATCACCTGCAACCTTAGTGTGGAAGAAGCAATATAGATAATTCATGGATGAAATACTTATCTCAGTGTTCTCCAGTGGGAAGAATCACACGTTTATCCAATCATTACAAAAAAGTAAGAAAATTCTCCACCAGCCTAATGCATTCTGTCTTTATCCTTTTCGGGTCCTCCACATGTTCTATCGATGTTGTTCATCATGTTAGAGACACCAGGTTTTCTTGCCGTTGGACATTAAAGGGGACATATTATGAAAAACTCACTTTTCAGCGCTTGCGCACATACACTTCGGTATCATAAGCGCCTACCAACGCACAAACTGTGAAATGAGAAAACCCAGCCGGTTTTTTGTCGGCTGCCTTCTTCATGACACATGGCGTTCCACATGCCATTCAGATTTAGCTCCCCTTCCTACGTCACATAGGATACAGGCTCGTGAGAATTGTTCCACTCCTCGTCTGTACATCTCCACCCACGCCTTATTTTTTTATGGCAACATCCCAGCCTCAATCGGCTAAAACCGAAACGCATAGATCAGTTCAATGCAGGGCTGAAAACAAAATCTGTGTTAAAGGGGACCTATGCTTTTTGGAAAATGCATCGAAGTGGTGGCCTTGATTATTTTCGAGGAGAATCTGTGGCTAGCCTGATAGTTGGGTGTGTGTTTTTAATTTCTGTTTATACTTGAACTGAATTCCAACAGTTACTTGCAAGCTACTAAATTGACGGTGAATTTAAAAACCGTTGCTTGTTTAGGCGGAGACAAAGTAGAACACGTCATTAAGAAGAGGCAGAGCGGATGACTATTTTAAATGGAATTCAGTCCATTTTTAATGGGACAGCACAGCGCTTCAAAATAAATGGAATGTTAGCTAACAGTTCCTACGATAGAGATGCTGTGGATTATTCTAAACATATTCAATCTCTAGTGTAGTTAAACCTTTATGGTGACTGCATGTCGCATTTCTTTGTGAATGTAATGACCTCCTTGCCAAGCTTGCAGATGTTACTGTCCCATACTTGTTGTGTAGCTAGCTTAATAGCTACCTATATAGATAGCTACTCATTCAGTCATCTGTATTTAGAAACTTGCCAGTAGCCATCTTCTCTTTCCATTGACATGGTGCTCTGTTCACTGGCCAATCAGAACAGTGCTCATTTCATTGAGGGGACGCCTACTCAGAAAAGCCTGTTTTTCAGAAGATTAGGAATGACTGGAAACAAACTGCCTAAAAATAATGGGATTTTTTTTTTTTTTTTCTCCAGAAAGTTTTCAAACCACCCTTTCGGACATCTAAGAATATTATGACTGGAAAAAAAAATACAGAATAATATGGCCCTTTAACTAAGAAAAGCATACAGTTTATGCTTTTTTTTGATAGAACTACATCAACCCATGAATTAAACGTCTCTTTACCCTAATATTAAAATATATAATTTTTTTAATAAAGCAAAAAACTGAGCAAAAAAAAAAGAAAACAAAAACAAAAAAAGGTGATATAGCAGATGTAATCAGCTGGGGTGTTTGATTTCTCACATGTTTTTTACATGTCAGTCCTGCTGATCAGAGCAAAAAGTCCACAAACTCTGACCTAGAACAGAGTGTAATCAGCTGTGCAATGCGAGAGGGGTCAGGCAGACTGGCGGTGATGGCACTGGGATCAAGTGGTAGAGTGGTGGAATGTGTTTTGTTTGGAGGGGAGGGTGATGAGCCACTGACTCTGTAAGACTTCAGCGAGCTGGGTGGGGGGTGGGGGGTTGAGAGGGGAAAACTGATGAGATCTGACAGGAGAGGGATGACAGGTTTGCACTGGTCATCAGATCTTGACAGTAAGGGTTGGGGGGGGGGCGGAGTAAATGGGAGATAATCCCACCAATGCCCTGCTCCATTTTAGAAAACACAGAAGGAATTAATAGAAAGGGGGAGAGAGAGTGGGAGAGAGAGAGAAAGAATGTTTGACTTGGTAAGTTCTTTAATGAACAATATTACTTCACAGAAAGAAACAAAATATCTACGTGACTAAAACCATAATGAACAACCCACACCCCCAAACCACCCAGGCAACTGCTCTCTGATGCTCAACTCCACACACAAAAACACCTCATCAACAGCTGCCCTCAAACCGTAAGAGAGAGAGAGAGAGAGAGAGAGAGAGAGAGCTGGGATGCGAAACTCGGATGTTCCCAGGAAAGAAAGGTGTGAGAAGTCGACAGGTGATACCTCATTCGGTAGTGAGGACATGGAGGCCAGGTGTCTGCGATGCACTGGCAGGTGTTATGAGATCGGTCACACTTCAAACTACTGTCTGCACACTCAGCTCACATCTAGCATACCAACACTGCACAAAAGTACGGGCGCCAGCTTTCAACACTTAACAGGAGAGACTGGGGTTACAAGAGGGAGTCTACGTGAGGACAACTGGTGTAGGGATACAAGAGGTGAGTACAGCATTGTGATTCTACATAGACTACTGCTCAAACGACTGGACTGATTTAGTAAGTTTTAACTAGAATGTGTTTTTACTCATAAAAACAGACGTCTCCCCCCCGCCCCCCTTCCCTGCTGAACCCACTGGACAGACTGACAGTGGGACAGACAGATAGGCACATACCAAAAGGCACAACTGCAGAACCTGAGTAGGAAGTCTCTAAAGTGTCATTGAGATCATGCAAACAGTTTTGGAGTTATGCTCCGGACAAGAATTGATTACATCCGGACGGACAGACAGACGGACGGACAGACAGGAACACACAAAAAGGCACCACTTCAGGACCTGAGTAGTAAATGTGCTAAGTTTCGTTAAGATCATGCAACCGGTTTTGGAGATACGCTCCAGAATCAAAGTGGGAACGCCAACGCCGAGGTGAACGGGAAAGCGAACGGGAACGGGCACCGAGCCTAAAACAATATGTCTCCCCTCTCTCTCCGGGGAGACACAAAAAGACCAACCCAATAAAACCTATGGACCCATATATGGGTCTGTCTAATGCAGCTGCTGTGCTCAAACCTGCGCAACTTCAGTCCGATTTCAAATTCTAGTAGAGATCCCAGGGTTTCCAAATATCTCACATATGTCCCTGAATTACAGGAAAATGTGTACAAAATGATTTATAAGATCTAGATATTCTGAATTGAATGTAATGCTGTGCCCATAACAACTTGATATCAGGGTTTGAATATTTTTCCCAGTGTAAGTGTGATGCAGCTTCAGTGAAGTACTGCAACCAGCAGATACAGAATATGTATGTGACATTGTGCTACAATATGAAAAAAGCTTTATCTGAACCTACTTAAGGGAGAACTTAAGGGAAAGTGAAAAATTGTAATATATGGGGTTAGCCCACATGGAAAGAATCTATATGAACATACATGCGCATATATGCAACCTATATGCTGCATATATGCAGCATATGTGCACATATATGCCGCATATAGGCCAAATTCAGGTGCATATATGTGCTTATAGAGGGCATATAGGTCTCCTATATAGCTCATATACCCAGAGGCAGGTTCTGTTTGTCATACCTATTGTATAGCTCATATCTCACTTTTGCAACTGTCATACATGATGCCTAGCTCATATTTTTATTCTCAAGGTAATATCTGCATATTAGTCCAAAGTCCCTGACAGAAATAACAAGAATTTCATGCAATAACTTATTAATGTGAACACGTGAAATTGGCATCACATTTGATCCTAAATACATGTTGACATGTGACAACGGCATGTTGTGTGTAAACCAGTCATTATTAACTATGGCAAGTGAGAGGAGACAAATAGCTCTGATATCAACACAAATATATAATACTATTTGTTACATTTTTTCCTGAAACATTAACAATAACAAGGTCATCAATTCTTTTTTGACCATACTTATTTCCATTCTATGAAGATTGAGTTGTGTATTGTGGAAGAGAAGGAAATGTATAAAAACAAAATGGTTTGATTATGTTTATTTCATCAATTAAGCATTTTTTCAAGTTTAAGTCACTGCCAGATTAACCACATTAGATAAAATTGGATTCACATCATTACAGCTCATACACATCCACTGAAAGGTAATACACTATACTGTTACCTCCACCAAATGCAATGTTTTCTATCTTGTCTGTAATGCAGTTTCTAGATGAATATGGCTCAGAGGTCCTTAGTCTAAATGTAGCAAAATAAAACAAAAATAACAAAATAAAAGTGCATAGAAGAACATACATTCAAGTTAACATGCCTTTCAAAAGTCATTTTCATCCCCACATCTATTTGAGCATTTCACTGTGGTTAATGAATTTGAAGACAAAGTCTACATTTCTGTTCACAGTTTTAATGAACAGACACTTGTCTTTTATCTGAGATGCTTGTATAGCTACTGAAGGTCCCAGACTTTTTCCTACAGGGATGAAATAACAAGGATTCTTAAATTCCCACACGGAAAGAACCTATATAAACACATAGGTTTTAATCCCCACCTCGCATCAACCAGCAGTGGTGGGCAGCTCTATTCAGAAGTAGCGCACAATTGGCCAATTCGCTACAGGGATGCAAATTAGGAAGGGCCTGCTGGGAAGGGTTATGTAGATTAGAGTTCCCCTAGGCATCTCCTGTTGGCCAGACGGGCCCTCGTAAAGAAGATTCTGAATGCATTCTAATTCAAGTAACCTCTGCCCTAGTTCTTAGCTTGTGAAATCTCATCCAGTGAATGTATAATGAGCAATAGCTCACAGCTGCGAGCTTCGGAGATAAGCCGCAAGCTGTGTATACTCATGTGAGTTAACAACAAGGGGCTGTATATGCGAAGAAGCGGAAGTACTTGTACATGGCTGGCTAATTAGATGTCTCAGATTCGGGTGGGATTGGAGATGCTGAATAAAAAAAAGACGTCTAGGCTTTAATATAGGTCGACGTGAAATTGAACGTTTTCATATATTATAGGTGCATATAGGTACCTATAATATATGAAAACGGCCAATTTTATGTATGTCGCATATATGCGAAACCTATATCTGGCCCTACATTATAACCTATATGTTTATAAAGGTTCTTTCCGTGTGTGAAATGGAAGACAACATGCAAAACATAAATCAAAACATAGCTGAGACATTTTGGGAAGGAAAGGACAAAATAAGTAGCGGTCAAGCTCAATCACCTGATTCAAACCCCATACAGCTGTTGCCGGGGCACCTGGATTATAAAGTTTGTAAATGTTTCCATCTTCAAAGACACACTTATGAGAAATATATGAGTCCACTTGGAAATCCATTGAGAACAATATATTAGAAAAATGGATTTCTCACATTTCAAAATGAAATCTAGAAAGCAGGGATTAAATCTCATGGTGGATACTTTGATGAGAAATCATTAAAATAAGCAACAATATTATTTATCATTTAAAAACTTTTTTTTCCAACGAACACTTGAAATACCGAATTAATACATTTTTAGTTCTTGCTTCATATAATTTAATTGTATTACTGTAGGCTTTGTTGTACAAATTTTATTTATTTCGGTTTCTTTTTTTTTTTTTTTTGGGGTGTTGAGGTCTTTATACATTTCCGTGTATGCATAGAAAAATAAAAGCAATAACATCGTAAGATAATTGAAATGGATGAAAAAAACCTAAACAATGTTCTTTTCATCAGTACAACTGCTATACCACCCCAGTTCTGAGTAAGTGGAATTATAATGATTTCAGAACGTATGAACATATTAGTCACCGTGAATGATGTTTGGTCTCTTGTAGTCCCTGCTTTCAAGTTGGAATGCAGTGCTACAACTGACAGGTACCGTAACAATGGCACAATTACTGCACTGGCAATCGATACAGATAAGGGAACAGCCTGGAGCCTTTTAAACTCAGGAACAGAATTGTTGAATCCCTCCTGATAATTGAATTTCTGTCTAAATTTCCTTCAGTATATGGTTTTGTTCTCCTGAATTTAATAGTTTTTTTTTTTTCTTAACCGCAATTACAATAAAGGTATTGTTGAATGCAGAGCCTTCACTTTTACTTGCTTTTATTTTCATCTGCAAATGAAGCCTGAGCATAAGCTTGCGTGAGCGACTGCTCCTTCGGAGCATAAACACCATTAAAGCAAAAATGAGTTTGTAAGAGGAAGGCAAACAGTGCTCAAAACAGCTTTGAAAATGAAGATGAAAGAAAACAAAAAGTTTTCCCTTCAATTACAGGGTCTTATTATGTGCTTCTAAAATGAGAGATAAAATAAAAAAAAATGAAAAAAAGATGCTATAGTGGTCTGACCCTGGTAAATAAAGTCTGGGCACACTACTAGACCAACAGCCTGACAATTGTCCATAGGTGACACACTTCTGAGGTGTGGTTAATGCATGTCATTTTCACTCAAGAGATAGAATGTGCTTGTACAGGCAATAAATAAATAAATTGGTACAACCACACAAACCTCCCCCCCCCCACACACACACCAAAAAAAAAAAAAAAAAATTGTTAATCGACCCCAATCAAATGCAGGTGAAAACTGAAAGATTTCTCTCGCAAACCACATGTCAAAAATGCCTAGGAATACTTCATTTTTCTCTGGGCTTGAGCTCATCTGAAATGTGCTGATGCACAGTGGAAACGATCACTTTTCAAACTGGCAAATCTTCAATGTTGTTTATGATACTACAGAACATTTAGTTCTCTTGGCCAAAGATGAAAGTGACAACTGTTACCAATGTATGGTTCAAAAGCCAGTGTCTGTTATGGTATGGGCCCAGCTTGAACATCTATCTAGGTATTACCAATGCTGAAAAGATATTGTCTTTTCAAAGACACCCGTGCTTATTTCAACAAGACAACAGAAAGCCGCATTCAGCACTTGTTACAAAATTGTGGCTTTTCAATAAGAGAATACAGCTGCTAGACTGGCCTACCTGCAGTCCAGACTGCAAGGGGTTCTAAGAAACTCAAAATGAGATGATAAATCCCGGACGACTGAGCAGCTGAACAAATATATCAAAATGGAATGAGGAAAAATCCTTTGAAACTGGAACAATTGATGCCCTCAGTTCCCCAAACAGCTGCTTGGAGGGTTATCAGAAAGAAAAGTGATGTAACAAAGTGGTAAACACCCATGTCACAATTTTTCTGAATTTTGTTGTAAGCATAAAATTTGGAATATAGTGTTTATTTAAAAAAAAAACAACAACAACAACAATGAACTGGGGAAAGAAAAAAATCTAATATTTTTTCTTTGAATGGTTTTCAATTTAATACTGGTCGAGCATGAAAGCATTATTCAGTTTGACAGGGTTTTTCCCCCTCCTGGTGAGAGCAGTAGCATGCTCTATAATGTCCAATTCTTAAACTACACGGCACGAGTTGCACCGGATCTATCCCTGCTTCAATGGCCTCGCCACACAGTTCAAGCAAATCAGGAAAGATGGATCAAAACCATGGGAGGAAGATGTTTTTCCCATGGCAGGATGCAGCCTGCCTAAAAGCCATTAGATCAGTTTCTTAAAATATGCTATGTGGGTAATGGCACTCTCTGGCACTTTCCGCTTAGAGAAGTGCATGTCCTTTCAGGCATTGCGGCAGTGGTGCATCATAGCTGAGAGATTACAGCTGAATGCTCTGAGATTCCTTTCATTCCATGCAAGTAAATGTAAAAACTGATTAACCATTAAACATACACTTCCAACTGCGGCTTTGTGCATTGTAAGCAGTGAGCAGCACATGCATATTGTGGTGCTTTAATACCTCGCAGACAGAAATAAAGCACTAAATATTTTATGCTTAACCTTACTAATATAAAAATAAAATCATCTTTAAATCAAGCTTTTATACTTCATGCATCTTACAAAGCGCAAGCATGCTTGCCATCCAGCTTATGGAGAAATGCAGATGACCTTTCGATGTTTATATTGTAGTAATGACCGGTATATACAAACTTTGCAGAACGATGCTATTATTTTTATGGTCCAGTCTGTCTTTTTTACTGTTCTTATTTTAAATTTTCATGACTTAGGATAATAAGGATTGCCACATTTTTAATAAAATGCCTCTTATTGATTCTTCATTAATATTACTTAGTTCCAACAGTGATATCTAAGTGAATTAAAGAGTTCCTCCATATAAACACATACAGTACAGTTTATTACTTATTCTTCAATAAATAAGAAAATGCCCATCAGTAATTGTTAGAGTCCATGTGAATTAAGCACCAGGGTTATCCAAAGACCATTATGATAGTGATGCCATGATAATGATAATAAATGTTTAATGAGGAATACATAAACATTTTTATGACGACAAATGTGGTAATTAAAAATGACCAAACCTTTGGTCCTCTTAAAGGGGCCAAATTACAACTAAAAGATCAAATCTATTTATGTAAATACAAGTTGGATTTCTTAACACTGAAGATCTTGGTGTTTACCCCCAACCTTCAAGAGGGATTCCCGGACAAAACAGTCACCAGTTTAGACCCAGAGCTAGGTTGATTTCTGCTTTTTTTTTTTTTTTTTAACCATAAAATAATTTTAATTCTGTATATTTCAATGTATTTTTTTTCTTACATTAAATGGTTTCCTAAGAAGGAAATGGTGGTACATTCAATAGTATGTCAAACAATATTACAGTTGTGCTATACGACAGCTAGATTTTCTTGCAGAATTATGGACATCCATTTTTTGCATTTCTTAATATCTGGTACTTGCTTTTTTCTTGTGGATCTATCAGCAACAAAAAATTTTTGAGTGCTATATACCGTTTTTATTTTCTGGATCCCTTTTGTGCAATACAGCATAAAATGTAATTGTTTATGGATTGGTTTCAGTTTTTGTGTCAGAATTAGATGTAATTAAGTCCAGAAAGATGCATAACAACAGACTGGCGGAGAATGGTAAACTGAAGCTGGAGAAGAACAAAATCTGGATCCTTTTCAGACATGAAGAGATACATGAAAGGACCAGAGTTCCACTGTACAGGCAGCCATTAGTGGGGAAAAACATAAAATAATTAAAATAATAATAATATAGTTACTTGAAGTTACTTCACAGGATAAACAGATAACAGCTTTGAGAGTTATCCCCAGAAAGATTAATAAAAACACTGTATGGAATTACCGCCTTGACAATATCTGGTGAGCATCTTGCTACGCTATTTCAGTGACGGAGAAGCCCCCCGATGATTTGTGACTTCTGTTGCAGAGACATTTCAGAGGAGTCATATGACATAATCTCTGAGTGAGCTGTACTTCCAAGAAGTCAGTACTCAGACTAAGATGGCAGGAGCATGTATACTGTATGTGAGTGTGAAGGCAAGCCAGAGGGGTTGTAGTCTAGCCATGAACCATGAACCAGCAGTTCTTTTCTCTCTCTCTCTCTCTCTCTCTCTCTCTCACACACACACACACACACACACACACACACACAAACACTCGCACACGTGCACGCACACATGCTATTTTTCTGTACTAGTCATTTACTTGCATGTTACTAGTCACTTGGTAATCATTTATGCCTCAAATGTAAATTTTGCTGCCTCTTTATGGGAAAATATGTAAAAACCCTTCTGTCCGCCACTGCTGATTAATGGAATTAAACCCACAGACTAACATTCAAATCAGCACCATAATGAACAAGGGAATATAAAATGCATTAGATTTGCATACACTGAATCTTTTTTTTTTAAGAAAACAAACGAGAAGTGCCATCATTGACATGTAGTGGACATCAAACAGAAGATATCATCTCCTTGTATAGAACAATTCTGTATTTAAAATAGGGGCTTTGTTGTGTTAACCTACCTCTTAAAATAGTTGTATGACTCCTTATTTTGGAGAGAGACCTCAGTGAAGTTTCATCACTCCAAGACAGAAAATAAAGAACTTATTAGAGAATAATAAAGAGAACAAATGACAGTACCGGCACTATACAGTTTTGTTCCATTGAACGGAGATTTCCTGTAATCATGATATTCATAACATTACCAGCAAACATGCAATAATCTAGGACTCTCGGTTTGCTGTGTCACTGTGCTAGTTCAGCATCACAAAAACAACTAGAAAGCACTCAGAAGGCACATATCTCCACCCATGAATTTGTCACTAAGAACTGAACAAACATGGTCGCGGCAGCCATGTTTGAGTTTGAATCCATCCCAAAATTTAATCCATTGTTCCTTGGCCGATAGCCCACATCTTCACAAAATGTCATTTAAATTGACCAAGAAATTTGAGAGATATTGTCTGGACATACAGACAGACAAACAGACATGGGTGAATATATAACCACCACCTAACATCGTTGGCGGAAGTTAAAATGCTTGGGCTGTAGCGCACATGGGTGTGTGTGTGTGTGTGTGTGTGTGTGTGTGTGTGTGTGTGTGTGTGTGCGTGTGTGTGTGCGTGTGTGTGTGTGTGTGTATCAGCCTGGTACAGAACAGCTGGAAGTGAATTTACCCGCTGCTGTATCATGCCCATCCTGTAAGAATGTGGTTTTTCCACAGAAAACAGATTTGTCACTCATAAAGAGAGACACACTGCATTAGTGAATTATGTCCTGATTATGCACATAACACTTCCACTAGCATTAATTTCTCACTTATTTTAAATTTAATTATACTTTGGCACTTAACAGATGCTCGTATATAGAGTGACTTCCATAGATTACATTTTTACTTCCAGAACCAATTATAAAGACAGATATTTTCTGAAGCAGTTGGTTCCTTCTTCACTGGTACAGCACCGTTGTCTAAGCCAGTGAACAAATGCAGTCTTTGATCTATAGGGCCAGCTCCCTGGCCATTATTGTACACTATGCTTTATTAATGGAACATGAGGCCATGGATTAATATGGATGCTTTTAAATTATGCATCGGTTTCCATTTAAATAATTCCAAAAACAAATCTACAGCCCTGTTTTTAAAACAGTTATTTGTCTTCATGATATTTTGGCTTAATTTCCAGCAGAATTTTGTAGCACTTTCAACAGTTCATATAAAATATAACATGTATTTTAAATTTATATGTTGAAAAGCTTACACTCCATTCATTATTTTTTCTGGTCCTTCCTTCTGCTGAGTGCTTTGCGAACAAACTATAGCTTCTCGTGAATACTCATCAAGCTCTCGACCCTTACATTATTGAGTATGCAAAAAACGAAGCCAACTGTTCACAAAGCCTCGTTCACCGAGCAAACCCCGATCGTATCTGACAGCGCCCGACACTGTACGAGATCAAAAGTGTTCTTATGATAGCCTTACGATGTTCCTGCTTCTCTGAATTATGGAAGTGGAGAATGAAAGATAGGATGACGACAGGAAGCTATTAATACAGGGCAATGGATTTAAAACCGGTCCTGACCAGTATGTCGCGAGCATAGCCGACAGAGGAGAAAGTAAAGGGCGAAGTTTGCGAGACGGCTCATGTGCACTAGCCCTGCTCGGACACGGAAAGGTTTCCATGCACCCAGATGCGGTGCGATTGATCCGGAGGGTAATCGATCAACCCAACATGCTAAAGCCACAAGCTGGGGTCCCAGAGCGAGCTGCAGAATCAGTGCAGCAATGCGCCGATTTAAAACCAGCTTTTTAACAAAGCATTTTTTAGAGTGTTAAAACCCCCTACCTTGCAAGTTGGTCCAGGAGATAAATATAAAAAGCAGGTCAAACAAGGAAAAATAAAAAGTACATTACACAAACTTAATGCTCACTGTGCTCACAGAAAAACACACAAAGCGTTTTCTTATTATCTGCAGAAGAAAAGTACAAACACATATATCATAATGGGTCTAATTTTCTGCTTGAGAACAGATAAAACCTCAGGATAGAACACCTTTTCCCAAAGACAGAACACAACATATATTTTACAGACATTGTTACATTAAGCACCATTACTGCGGCAAAATCTGCTTTTAGGACTTCTCCATGATACCAACGTCACGCAACATCCAAAGTACTGCAATCACAGTGGACTTTCTTAATGTAGATGTATAATTCTTTCATCCATTTGCTTTCTTCATTCCGTTATAAATTATGAGATATTTATAATCTGTTGCAATGCTTTCAGTGTCTTTGACTATTGACAGTTGTGCATCATTTCTGAACTGGGACTGAGCTGATTCCGCTCTCCTGAATACAGTTTTGCATTTGCTCTTTAAAAGCATCAACTCCCCTTTGTCAAGTGGTCAGATAGTGGCCAAGAATTATAGTGTGTGTGTGTGTTTTGCGTGTGTGTGTGTGTGTGTGCGGGGGGGGGGTTGGACTTTTAAGTTAGCATAGATAAGTTTGGATATTTGTCCCCGGATGTTTTCCTGACTGGTCTTATCATACAGTGACAACAAAGCCTATACTGCTGCACTTACAAAGGCTACACTGAATGAGTCAGGTTATATAGTAGCTCAACCAAAATGTGTCTGACACGCAAGAGTGGGGACAGAGGGAAGAATGGATGTTCCATAATCCATCAAGAGTCAAAGCCTATCAATAGCATTACTATTTTAGCTAAAAAGGCAGAATAATATAATTAAAATACAGACTCAATGAAAGATTTCTGGTGCATCATTTTTACTAATTTTAACTGCTAGCTTCATATCCCTTTTACTCTTTCTATAACCTCCCTGATAACCTCCCGCCTGGCCTTCAGCGGTCCAGAAAGAAAAGTTTTCCGACTTCCTGACATGCAGTTTGGCTAAGTTCCTCACCTCATTACAGGAAATATTTCCGTGAGGCAAGCCTGGAATCTGAGCCGGCTTATTGGCAGAGACAAATTTGGCAGAAATAGCCAGACCTCCTCCCCTATACCCAATTATGCTGAGGGACAGGTTGCCGTCACTGCCACAGTCAGACACACACCAGAATTAAAATAAATTGAACCCAACACACCCCAGAGCAAACGTATAACGCAACCATTCAAACTTCGCATCCCTGAATAAGGATTTAAAATACGAGGAGGGGGATTAGGAAGCTGTTGTCTCATACCAAAACGGATGTGGGATCTCATTCAATCCAGGGTATTTCAGTAGGGATTTCGCATGCTGTTCTTGTGTTTGTGTGGGTACTCACATTTCCTTCCACCATCCGAAGACATGCAGGCATTGGAAACTCTAAACTGCAGAACTGGATGCAGTAGCTTGCCCATAGGTATGAGCTTGCAAGTGAATGGTGTGTGAACCCTACAATGGATTGACAGACTTGTTCAGGGTGTCTACCTGCCTCTAGTCCATTGTAAGCTGGGACAAGCGACAACCCCTGAAATCAGCAAGATTGGGTATAGTGGGTGGATTTTTGTGGTTGATGATAACGTTAGAGTTAGCATCAACTGCACAATTGGAATTTAAACTTTAAGCTTTACAAATACCACGCAAAATGGTATTTGCGTAGATAAACTACAACCCCAATTCCGAAATAGTTGGGACAAAGTGGAAATTGTGAATAAAATCAAAATGCAATGACTTTCAGATCACATGAGCCAATATGTTATTTACAATAGAACATAGATAACATTTCAAATGTTGAAACTGAGACATTTTACATTTTATCCATAAAATGAGCTCATTTCAAATTTTCTGGCTGCAACAGGTCTCAAAAAAGTTGGTACACAGGCAAAAAAGGGCTGAAAAAGCAATTAATATATAAGAGAATCAGCTGAAAGAATATTTTGCAAGTAATTAAGTTAACTGGTATCAGGTGTGTAACATGATTGGCTATAAAAGGGGTGTCTTAGCGAGACTGAGCCTCTCAGAAGTAAAGATGACCAGAGACTCTCCAACCTGTGAAGGCTTGCGTAAAAAAATTGTGGAATACTTTAAAAACAATGTTCCTCAACATCAAATTGCAAAGGCTTTGAAGGTCTCATCATCGACAGTGCATAACATCAGCAAAAGGTTCAGAGAAACTGGAAAAATCTCTGTGCGTCAGGGACAAGGCCGAAGACCTTCACTGGATGCCCATGATCTTTGGGCCCTCAGACGCCACTGCATCACTCACCGGCATGATTTTGTCATTGACATTACTAAATGGGCCCAGGAATACTTCAAGAAACCGCTGTCTGTAAACACAGTCCGCTGTGCCATCCACAGATGCCACCTAAAACTCTATCATGCAAAAAGGAAGCCATTGTTGAGCATGATCCAGAAGCGCCGCTGTGTACTGTGGGCCAAGGCTCATTTAAAAGGGACTGTAGCAAAGTCCTGTGGTCAGACGAGTCCAAATTTGACATTCTTGTTGGAAATCATGGGCGTCGTGTCCTCTGGGCTGAAGAGGAGAAAGACCACCCTTCCTGTTATCAGCGTTCAGTTCAAAAGCCAGCATCTCTGGTGGTATGGGGATGCATTAGTGCATATGGTGTGGGACACTTGCATGTTTTAAAAAGCACCATGAATGCTGAAAGGTATATAAAGGTTTTAGAGCAACATATGCTCCCCGCCAGACGACATCAATTCTAGGGAAGGCCTTGTGTATTTCAGCAGGACAATGCAAAACCACATACTGCAGCTATTACAACAGCATGGCTTCGTAGCAGAAGAATCTGTGTGCTGAACTGGCCTGCCTGCTGTCCTGATCTTTCACCAATTGAGAACATTTGGCGCATAATTAAACGAAAAGTCCGTCAAAGGAGACCCAAAACTCTCCAGCAGCTGGAAGCCTGTATTAAACAAGAGTGGGATCAAATTCCAATGGCTAAACTCAAGAAACTTGTCTCCTTAATGCCCAGATGCCTCCACTTTGTGTTAAAAAGACAAGAGGCTCCTCAGAGCCTGTACTCGGGCCGGGTATAGGCTTGGGCCAATCACGAAACCGCGTGCGCGCATGAGCAGGACAATCGCGACCCCGAAAAAACAAAAGAATAACGGAGCCGAAATTTAGACTCGTGGCCTACCGGCCCGAGTAAAGAGGGGATGCTACACCATGGTAAACAGGCCCCTGTCCCAACTTTTTTGAGACTTCTAGCAGCCATCAAATTTGAAATGAGCTCATTTTGTGGATAAAATTGTAAAATTTCTCAGTTTCAACATTTGCTATGTTATCTCTGTTTTATTGTGAATAAACTACTAGCTGGTGTGATTTGAAAGTCATTGCGTCTTGATTTTATTCACAATTTACACTTTGTCCCAACTATTTCAGAATTGGGGTTTTACATCTCTGCACAGCAATATCAAATGTGGTAACAGAAATATTTAAATCTTTTACACAGTGCATTTATGACTAGTAGTTCATCAAGTGTATACAGTATGTGCTATCTCCACTTATGAGAATAATAATACTAATAATAATATATTTGTATTGCACTTTTCAAGCACTGAACACAAAGGACATTCAAAAAGGAGGAAGAATGAAATAAAGACAGAACATGTAAAAACAAAAATAAAAAATGCAATTATAAGGATATATACAGAGACATAATGCAAAGAGTGTGAATAAAATACAAAAAAAGGAAAAAAAACAATTATGTAATGAACACCAGGCACATCATTAAACGTGTAAGAGCATCACTATCAGTCATAAGAGAGGCCAATTTTATACATAAAAATATAGATAAATAAAACAAAAGTAAGATGAGATTTAAAAATGGGGGCTGAATCAGCATGCCTACTGTTATGCGGAAGGCTGTTCCTGAGTCAGAACAAAAAAAATGTCGTCTTTTTTATTTTAACCTAGGGTCTAGGACAGCCAAACAAGTGAGAGTGGATTCAGAGGCAATAGTGTGTTAAGTGTTCTCTGATATAATATGAAGTGAAGCCTTGCATTCTCATAAATAAAGCTTTAACATTAGTGCTAACAGTCATCGATAAACAACTCAAAGAGTCCAATATTGGGGTGACAAGTAAAGAATATTTTGTTACGTTCGATACGAGGGCAGTGGAATTCTGCAGAACCTGAAACTGAGGCAGATGGATATTTTTATTATCATTTGCATAAAGTGGAGACAACACATATTGTATGTTGGTCTATATGTGGTGCCACAGACTCCGACCTTTTAAGTATTTCTTATTTTATTTGCGGAGCACTATTTAGGGAGGCAGGGCGACTGGAAAGCTAATGAAACTTTTATTGACTTTATTTTATTGAAATTTTATTGTTGCGATGAATGTACCAGTTGGTTTGGACACAGATAAGAGAAAATCTCAGCGATAAATTACACCATTAAATTATGCATGCTGCTAGGAGGTTCATAAAATTACAGATGTATGGCGCCTCCCCACAACCTGTGTATAATCCGCATCTGGATTATAAAAATACTTTAAAATGCACTGACGCAATTTCAACTGTATCCGTTCGGTGCCGCTTCCAGTTTTATCATTTATTTATGAACAACTATGCCCCACTTTTTGGTCCCTCACTTAAAAATTCCGCCGGTGAGAGGGAAATGTGAAGCATAGTATCCTAACATCCATCTGGAACCTCATTCGAAGCCCGGCGGGGAATGTTACATATGGCGCCCGCCACAATGAGGCATGGGTACAATGCAATCTCAGTCCCTCGTTTTAGGGGAAGGATTTTATACTACTCACAATCAGCGGCTGCGTTTTTAGCAGCCCATACTCAATGAGCCTCTCCCCCGCAACTGCGGACTCTTTTTCACGGCGGGAGAAGAATCCGCGCCAAGGAGAGGGGGGAACAGATGCGCCGTCATGGCCTGTGAAACGCTGCGGCTATTCCATCTTAAAATGCGTTTCTCTAGCGGGAGGGAGTCACCGCTGCCATGCAACTAACCAGCGGCAGAAATGATATCAAATCTCTACTCACTGCTTTAGAGGGGGTGTGGGTATAAGAATAAAGCCTTAGGCCTCCGTAACCACGGAAACATGAAGACGTCAGAAGTACATTCTCCCACGAACAAAACTACCGGTAATCCCAGCTGGCAACAAGCCAAGAAATAATTAATCATATCGAAAAGACAAATGCATATGCAAATAATTAACTCAACAGAATGCCAGGATTTTCTGTAGCCTGCGTGCTTATGAAAGACAGCCATTCTAGAACATTTCCTCATTGAATGATTGCCCAGTTTGTCTTTCCGAGAACCATATCGATATGCCCTCATATGTTACTGTTGCTACACTTTCTATGGCATTTTAGGAGACAAAAAGAAGAGTCTAAACTATGCCTCTGCTATCCTAGAAGTCCTCAATTGCCAAGTCCTCACACTGTCACAGAGCAGCCTGTCGCCCCCAAGAGGCAATCACAAGAACTCCAATATGAGCTCCTCACCGAGTACCTTCATTGCAATACGTCATCTTAGTCAAATAACTTTCATGCAGTGTTGGGCCCAAGGGACATAAAATACTCCAAGTCTGGATGGCCCATATCAACAATAAAACTATTTTTGTCATCATTTATTTTATTTATTATCATTATTTTTTTATTAACTAAGACAGGGTTGCATTTTCTACAGCAAAGGCACCCATAATAAAATAAGATGTTCAATGACGTGGAAAATTAGACAAGTCAATTCTCTCAAGATGGACATCATGCTCCTGCCAGTCCATTCAAGATCATGGGCCAAGTTCCCATAGTCTTAGAGGCTAGCTGGATGAATAACAACAAAGGTGAACGTCATTATTTATTTTCATGCTTTTGGACTTTATAATCTGACTTTGCTGCTGGTACACAGTAATACGTTCAGTGTTAAATCAACACTTAAAGAGTTTATTTGGATCCACGCGGATCCGCATGGATCCAAATAGACTCTCTAAGTGTTGATTTAACACTGAACGTTTTGCTGTGTGGTGATTGCAATCGGAACTGTAGTGAACTTGGATTTGAATACCTTCTGCACATTAAAAAAATTTAGTTGAAACCTTGAGACAAAAAGCTGGCTCTTGTTCAATGATGGCTAACTTAGACGTCACCTTCTCCGTGAAATCAAATGCTTTGTGCTGCAGGGCACATTGGCACTTTTTCACATATGATTTTCCAAATAGTGCATAAGCTATGATTATGCGCATTTCTGAAATTAAAGCTCTGTAACACAAGACAAGCACTGGGACCGTTTCCTCTGAAACGAAAAACAAAAAAGTCTCATAGCGTCTCACTTCCTGCTTCATTAGAATTCAGAGTATTATCTCCACTGTGTGAGCGCTCCAGGTCTGACTCATAAAATGTGTGATGTCACAGGTAATCTGCATATAAGTCACACATAATGAGACACCTTCTCACCTCGGAGGGTGACATTTGGCGGGCACCAAATTTTCTTGCCTCCTCTAGCTCATGAAAAAAGTTGTTTGCACAAACATCTGTGATAAAATGTGTTTGTGAGAGGAGGGTTGGGGCAGTTGAACTCATGAAATCTATTTTTATCTGTTCAGCCGTTTCTCCTACTTAACCCTTTCAGCGCCGAGGGCAACTATAGTTGCCCAATGATGTAAGATATCAAAATCAGACGCAGTTGAGAACCTATCATTTGGCAACTTGTTTAAAAGAGCTCGGGAGCTCTTTTAAACAAGTTGCCACATGATAGGTTTTCAACAGCTCAGGATAACTACATTTTTAATTCCTTGAAAAGTATTCAGCGCTCAAAGGGTTAATTCCACAATCGCCTGGTCGGAAATATTTGGATATCCTTGCATTGTGCAGTTCATTTAGACATTTGATTTTAAAATCACTCTACTCTGTTGCTTTCCACGGACCACACTGATGCTCTGACCCCTGCTTTGCCTTGCTGCCCTGCTGATGGCATCGCAGTGCAGCTCAAAGCATCAATCTATACTTTTGCTCTGATGTCAACACCATAATACCTCCAAAAGTTATGCTCAGGTATTTATATTGTCAAGGAGGAACTGCCAATATTTCCAGGAATGCTCAATTAAGCAACCCAAAATTTTGCATTCTGACATTACCCAATCATAACATTTACACTTACTACACCTCAGACGGCAGTTGAGACTCCCATAAAAAATACTGCTCACTCATGCGAATCATCGTTTACAAAAACCCTGGTTGTTTTTTTTACATTTGAAAGTGAGAACCTGTATCACAGTCCAATGCTCATAATTTCCACATAATATCTCTGTTTCTAATGGGCATTAAGAGGGCTGTCATTCATGATTTGGAAAAAAATGGCACCCCTCTCTCTGCAATTAAAGACCTGATCCACTTTAATTAATATGCATGATTAATCAATGCGAAGCACATCAAAAAAAGGATTAAATTTAACATCTTAAATGGGAAAAAGTCCTCCAACAATGACCCTGAATTTAATGTTGAGGACCCCGGAGATAATCTGCGTGATAATGGATTGAATGAAGACTGACCCTTTCATTTTATTTATGTCTGAGGGCACTAGAGGAGAAATTGATTGCCTTTTTTGTCTCGGATATAAAAATATGATACTGAACGAAATGGTACTTCTCAAAATGTTATACAGATGAAAATTAATATGAATTTTAGGTTCATTGAATAATTTGAGAAGTTATAACCAGTGGTTAAATGGCATGCCTGCATATCTACTCCTGGTCTAAGCAATGATCACAGCACTTACTTTGCTTTGGGGCAAACCATTAGAAATCAATTAACAAGATTTGACACTTTTATTAACCAGACTGGCAAACCATTTAGAAGACAGGGACCATCAAACTATGTGCATGTGTTGCTGACAGTGGCTTCCTTACCTTATCATTTCACCTTAATTTCTGATTTTGCGTCATGTTATGATGATGGAATGAAACACTGAATTTTTTTTTGAGGTGAAAAGGAAAATTGTGGGCAACATTGAGGATTCATGTGTTTGGCTGACCTACACACCACATACGCCAAACTCTGCAGTGGCTCAATCAACATCACGCAAAACATGAAAACCTCTGGAGGGAAAAAAAAAAAAATATATTTTTTTTTTAATATATCAGGGAACATTTTGCAAATAAAGTTTTAGAGAAAAAAAAATCACTATTGGCCATATTTAATCATGAGGAGCCAAATAAACTGTAACCTCATTAGTAAGCTTTCCTCTTACTTTGTACAAAAAATCACTTCTGTCACATTCGTTCTTGAGGGACATGTATGTGTGTGTGTGAGAGAGAGAGAGTGAGAGAGAGAGAGAGAGAGGTTTTCAACAGCTTTGATTTTGATATCTTACATCATTGAGCAACAATCGCTGCATTTAGCACTCTAAGGGTAAAAATATCATTGATGACAAATATGCAGTTAAATTAAGGTGTCAGTCAAGTAATGCAAATGTTCTAGCATTTTAAAAAGTCTATTTGCATCAGCTTTAAATGGGCGAGATTAAATGACATTGTGTCAGATCAATTACAGTATGAACAGCAAGCAGTAACAAAGAATTATCCATAATTTTATCATGACCGTATTTGTATTCATTTTACTTACATCTTTAAGTAGACATGTGAAAGAAGGGAACCAGAATGCACAGCAGCTTTTGGGCCCATACTGATTCCTGCATAGTAATCCACAGTAGGGCATAAAGAAAAAAATAAAAATAATAAGGCTTTTGATTATATAAAGTAACCAACTAAGCCCACATATGAAGATCCTGACTGGGTATGAAATCAATATAATTAACTGTAGTTCGCCAGGAAATAATTTCAGACCAAGCCTAATAAAATCTTACATTGATAGCTTAAATTAACCAAAGAAAGACTACCCTCTTAATATGTGCCCTTACTTAATACCAAACCACTGTACTACAGGATATGAAACTCCTGATATCGACAAAGATGATGAGTAGAGTGTTGATTATCCTGGACACTAACTATTTTTAATGCAGGACAGTTTTATGTGACCTATGGAAGGTAATGGAAAAATGATGTAATTATTTTTCACAGCTGGGTAATAGAGTTTTGAGCTGGAGCAATCCTATCCTGAAAGAGTTGTGGCAATGATTAAGGCAGAAATCTGCACCTGATGCCATTTAAGTATTTTGACAAAACCAGAAATCAGGCAAAGGCCACAATCCACATTAAATCAGCATTTAACCTTTGATTTGAAATGAAATACAAGCACCCAAAAAACCTAATGCATTGTAGCTAATTGACTGATTGTGTCTCCTCTACTGTCGTGGCAATGAACGAACACAATTGATAGGCGGTAAAAATCAAATGATAAAATGTTCACAAATATTTAGATTAGTAAACAACTTACCGCTGGATTTATGAATTGTAAATAAGTAATTGCCAACATTGAATGAGCACATTTTTAGCATGTGCCATTGCAGCAAGCAGAAACACCGGTGAAATGCACCCAAGAACCTAAAATTGTCCAATATATCTTCCCAACAAAACAACCATATAGTTTTTTTTTCTCCCCTATCCTTTGATACGACCTATGGGAGCATTTCTGACACCACCCATTGGAGCATTTCTCCAATTACCGTAAGTAATAGCCGCAATGCCCCTTCAAAGACAAAGAGTAACAAAAAAATTGTGACTTTGGAAGTGACTACTTCCTAAAGCTTAAGGTTAGAGCTGTTAGTTAAGGTTAGATCTCCAGGCTATTGTACAACATGATCATGCTTTTTAACCCTTGAACTGCCTCAAGTTTTTGGCTGAGCACACTTTGAATCACTGTATCGAACTGAAAGATGCGTTGAACTTAACCTGATTAGGCCATCACTAACACTCGGTTGAGGTATGTTATGTGAAAAAAAAAAAAACAATCAGTAAAATTCAACAAATCTTTCAACTGGATAAAGTGACTCAAAATGTGCTCTACCAAAGGGCTGAACAGGCAATTAAAGGGTTACAAGACCGTTGTGGCTTTTAAAAGACATTCGTGGCTTGAAGTTGGAAATGCTTAACTTGAGGATGCAGGAATCAAATACCGCTCTCCCGTGGGAATGCCCGCTGTTTTCTCGTCCCAACCTCCTCATTTCCTCTTTGCTCGTCTGTCACTTAAACATTAACCGAGATTGTTTTCGGGCGCTTGAATTTAAAGCTTATCTGGTAGTTTTCTTTGTGAAGACGGGCCCACATTTTCATCTCATACTTAGGTCTCAAAAGGAAAAAAGAACTGTTTGACAAACAAATCTAATGTCATCACAGACTGACACTTGTGTAAACATTTCTTCATTTTTAAATGTAGACACCCCAGATATGAGAAAAGCAAAATGAGTGGGACGATTATTGTGATATGCCGAGAGGCGGCTTTGACACCAAACCCTGCTGTGTTCACAGCAGGTCATATTTTTTCACAAGATCCACACTGAAAGCAGTGTCTTTTGTTATGCTGGTTGTGTTAACACAACTCTCCTCCAGGGCCATTACTATTATCATAGAAAATTGAGTAAATTATACTATATCTCGCTAGCTAGCTGGTTTCAAATCTGAATGAATTAGATTCATTGTAGCTGGCAAGCTAGCTGCGGGAAGCACTCTAGTGGAACTGTCCTATAAATGTCCCAAGACACGAAACACATTTTAGCACAGAGCAGATAATTTTGTTGTTCTTGTTTTATTATACTCTGCCTTTTTGAAAATCTGCTCCACACTCATTGATTTCAGGCAGTCCCAATGCAGAGCTATTAACAGCACAGTGTAGGACTTATCCTTATTTCAAGATTCATATCCTCTGCAGTGACTGAACTGCTCACATCACTGAGGGTCATATCTTAGATTCTACTGCATACAGTCAACTACTGTCAAACGATTGCTGAAGATAACAGGCAAAATACCTCAGATATCTTCAGCTAAAGCAACGAATTGAGCAAATGAATCTGAATCAATTTTACCACTGCTGCTGCTGTATGACAGCATTCCCTATAGTTAAAGCACAGAGGAGGGAGGTCTCGTGTGCACTTTCCAGCCTGGAGATAAACAACCTGGAGGACTTTGAACCGCCTGGCATTGCAGCCACTGACATCTATGTTTGAGTTAGACTTGGAAACATACATATGGCCTGTCAGCATCTCAGTACGAATACTATAAGAGGCACCAAATTGTAGCTAGAGTTTTCTATGTTTCTCTCACTGCCCTTCCATCTCAACAATCAGCTGATAAATAATGTATGTGTCGTTTATTTATTCATCATGGCTGCTTTTCATGGCGTCTTTACAGACATGGATTTTGTTATTCACGTCTTTCTCCCCTTCTTGCTCGCTCTATTCTTCCCTCCTGACTCCTTCATTCTTTCTCTCTGGCAAGCTCGTGGCTCCTTTGTATTCTTTGAAACATCAAGATGGGGTTCTGCTGAACACTGCAGAAACAGTGAGCATTTCTTATCACGTCCCCCCCTGTTAGGAATGGCAGACACAGATAAATATTTGGTATGTTTGTCCCTCTTGAGAATCCCGAAAAAAAAACAGCTCTGGGAGAAAGTTACAAAAATACAAGAACCATTTATAGATGTAAGCATAAAAACAACCTTTCAATGCCGCAGAGCTATAAAAATATTAACACAGACATCATAGCTACTGTATGAGCTAATGATGCAATTACATGTTTAGATACTAATTAATTCTAGGACAGTGGTCTTTGTCCAAAGAAAATTATGATCCACAAAGCATAAGTCAAATTAATTATGTGTATGTGGCCATTATCACTTTGAAAAACTGTACAATATGAATTTTACAGTAATTAACAGTAATTAACCTCGCTGCCATGTTTGTTGTCAGAATTCTTTTCTGCAATTTCGGTTTAAGAAAGTTCAACAGCCAAGTGTTCCTTTACCATTTCAATGACTATCCATTGAATTACAATATGAAGAAAAATATGTTGCTTTCAACAGAAAATATTGGGGGTTTTGCCCTTCTTCCGCAGTGAAAATGATTATTTTCAGCTTTAAAAAAACTTAACCCTAGGAGACCAAAGTAATTAATGTCAATTATTAAACTAGAGGCACTCCTAGAGTGCAAACCTCCGCCAAGGGCAGCACAGTCCAAATCTTGATGAGTGGGAGCAAAGTTCAGTTATTACATGTCATGGGATTTCAAGATGGCTGCCATGGCAGCCATATTGTTTGACTGATCGCTTTCAAAATCAATAGGGTCCATCCCTGATGTAATAGCGACCCACCCACAAAATTTCAGAGATATCTGTTCATTACGTTTTGAGTTATATTGTTCACAAACAAACAAACAAACAAACGGCATCGATCACATAACCTCCTGCCAACTTCGTTTGACGGAGGTAATAATTTACATTTAGATGAATCAAAGAGAAACTATATCTTCATACAAATAAATGGCCTACATAAAATAATAAAGACTCATAGTAAAATGATGTTTGAACTTTGCTGTTGTTTAACTACATCCTTAGGAACACCCATTAACTTGCTTGTTAATGCAAATTTCTGTTTAGCCAATCATGTGACAGAAATTCATTGAGCAATGCAAAAAAAAAAAGAAAGTCTGTCCTTAGCCAAATGGCTCATCAAACTTTGGTCTATATAGCATGAACTAACGAGGAGTATTTTTACTCTTCCTGGAGGAGATTCTACACTTCAAAAAGTGAAAGATAAAAATACTAGGTGAGATGAATTTACTTATTTTAAGACTTAAAACGCTTATTTCCATCACAATTTTTCTTAGTAAGACAAAAAAATTTTCCTGATTTGAGGTAATTTTGACTAGCTGGCCAATGGAATAAGAAAATTTCACATGTCAAGCAAATAGTAACTTAAAATTTTCACTTGTCAAGCAAATAGTCACTTAAAATAAGTTACTATTTGCTTGACAAGTGAATTATTTTTGCAGATTGCCCCTGACAATTTGCTGGTACCCAATAACAAACCTGGGTGGAGTAAGGCACTGTGACAGCAAAGTGTTTTCGCTCAAGAGCATGCCATGAAGGCTGTGGCAAGGATTCAAACTCAGAACCTTTCCATTCCAAGACAAGCACGCTTCACCACTGCACCACTGCATCTCCTGAATGCAGAAGTAGTAAAAAGGCTCAGCTATAGTTCAGACCAAACAACATTTGGAAAAAAGATCGAAGTGACTTTGACCATGCATAAATCCTTGGTACCAGACAGGGTGCCTTGAGCATCCAAAAATTTCTTATCCCCTGGGATGTTTACACGGAACATTCTCTAGAGTTTACACCAAATGGCACAAAAAACAAAGAGCATCCAGTGAGTGGCAGTTCTACGGGCAGAAAGCCCTTGTTCAGAAAACAGTTCTGCGAGGCATGGCTAGTGTGGTTCAAGCTGACTAGAGGGTGACAGTGACTGAAATGACCATGTGTGTGCTGCAGCGAAGCCATGCAGAAGAGCATGTCTGAACGCACGATGAATTCCACCTTAAAGTGGATGGGCTACAGCAACGGAAGACAATACCATGTTCCACTCATCTTTAATTAAGAACAAGATAACTGAGGCTATACTGGGCAAACGTTCACCGAAATTGGATGAATTTTGATTTCTGATGTGGCATGCAGGTGGCATTTTTTCTTAAAATGTATCCATGGATCCATACTGAATGGGCTTAGGCTGGTTTTGGTGATGTATTGATAGGGCAGATATGTTCTTGGTATTTTGCCCATTGATACTGATTTAGTATCATTTAAATTCCATAGCCTAGCCTAGTATTATTGCTAACAATGTGCATCCTTCTGTGGACTCAGGCCATCAAATGGTTATTTTTAGCACTATATTTTACAAAGCACGCATCATCTCAAAGAGTTTTCATGAGCACGTGCATGAGTTCAGTGTACTGCAATGGCCTCCAGATTCACTAAATCTCAAATCGGTAGAGCACCTCTAGGCTGTGGGAGAGTTGCAGTATTTGCAGTATGAATGTGAATCTGACATATCTGTGTTAACTGTGTGATGCCATCATGTAACCATAAACAGATGATCCTGTTAGGAATGTTCTGTCACTTTATTGAATCCACGCCTCAAAGAATTCTGGTTGTTCTCTGGGGAAAGAGGGTCCGCCAAGTGTATCTAATAACTGCCAGTAAATGACTGGTAGAAAAGTCATTTTTAAGTTTTGAGAGACCACAGTTCAATTGTCAAGTGTCACTATTCCCTGACGCAGCACAGTCAGATATGAGTTTGTTCATGGTGCTGTTTGATAGGGAGGTTAAATAGTCTGTCTTGATAGCCACACAGGTCATCAACACAGATTTGATTGCAGGACCCTAGGGCCTATGAATGACCTCTGTTCAGCTTCTTTTATTCGTCTTCTCTTATTTATATTTATTGTGTATGTTGTATTGTGCAGCACTTTGGATCAACTTTGTTGTGTTTAAATGTGCTATAGAAATAAAGTTGACTTGACTTGACCTGACCTTAAACAGAAACTCCCATAATGATTATCACAAATATAATCAGTGTTTTCTGGGATAACATATTAAGGAGTCTGTACTAGCATTATTGACTGGGCTCCCACTGGGTCAATGCTGCCTTTGGTTGACTGGTCAGTCTGCATATTGTCAAGATTGTACTGCACGCAGACCCAGCCCCTGATCAAAAGAAATTCGAAACCATTATGTGTAATGTCACACATATTTATGAGTATTCATCATGTTGAGTTATCAGACCCAAAGAGTCATTATTCCAGCAGTTTAATTTGGAGGTGAGGGGGTTGAGGTCAGTAATCATGATATAATTGTATTCCCTTCCACATGTACTGGGTTGTGTAATGCTTCTACTTTGGAAGTAGGGAAAACTTGCGATACCCTTCTTTCCCATCTCTATTTTTACCCCTGTGCTAAGCAATGTTCAACAGAAGTCAATACTGAGGCTCTCCAAAATTTCACCAGAGGCAGCCGGATTGAGCACACTGATGAAAAAAAGTTAGCTTTTGCTCGGGGATAACTTTGAACGTGAGCAGTCTCTGAATTAAACTGAATTTCTTTGTCCTTTTTAAACTTTGAATAAGGTCATGCTTCATCTCCAACCCTAAAAAATATTCATCCGTATCATTTATACACTGAGCATGTTGCATACTAATCTTTTGACTGTTAATGTTTATTTTAAAAAAGTGTTTGATAATTACAACACTTATGACTTATGCATCATTGGCCAGGCAAGTTTGAGGTTTATTCTGTGAGAGTTACAAATAATGTGTGTGCGCATGCGTGCGAGTGTGTGTGTGTGTGTGTGTGTGTGTGTGTGTTCATGTGCGTGTGTATGAATGCATCAGATAAAGAGGACCAGGCAAATTAAATCCTATAATAAGTTAAAAAAAATACCGTGTTAATTGGACTAAAATTATTATTATCCAGTGGAAGGAGGGTGCACATATGGATGGAACAGATGTATTACCGCATCACGACTGTCAATTGCGATTTCTTCTATTTATAAAAGATGGAAAGTAACAGGATTCACAATGTTCTATGATGTCTAACAGGCAGAGGAATACCAGATTGATTCCCCCTCTTGTGTTATCACATTTGTCTGACAGGTGGCTGTAGTCACTATATCCTCCTTAGCGAGGAGAGGCAGACATCTTATAGCAAACACCATCACAGTTGTGGCTACGACTTCATTGCTAGATTGTTATTGAGCAGATTGTTTGCATGGAAACACATAAACAAAGGAGAAGGGGGTGCAAATTCCAATGAAACTTGTTCCACAGCTAACAGCAAAGTTTAGCCCAACTATCAATTGAATCGCAAACCTAGTAAATACATTCCTTTTTCAAAAAAACGTTGAAATCTTTTCTTCACAGTGGCACCGTGCTTTGTAACAATCTGCGGTAAGGATCGATCCTCGTAACAGCCAGGAAAAGGCTCCTGCAGAGGAAACTATTGTACTGTAACAACCAGCATTCAAGACTTAAAGATTCGCATTCCGATTTGGAAACCATCTGGCTTTTTATGCTGCATGTTTTTTTTTTTTTTTGGGGAAAATTGCACAGTGCCTTACCTTGACATCTTTTGATATAGGTCCATTTTTAATAATTATTTGATAAAAATACACAGATCGTAATGTTATGTTGGGATATTTCATTGACGCCTTTAAAGTGAGGAATGTAAAAATATAAATATTTCAGTGAACAGACATTTGCTTTGTAATAACTATTATTGTCATTCCAGCACAGGTAAGGAATCCTTTATGTGAAACTTGTCCAGCTAATGTGATCCACAGAAAGAATGTTGCAGTTGTTGCCATGGTGAGAAAACAGTTGGGATCAGAAGTCGCAATATCCTGACCTCGTTCTCTGAAAAATTAAAGGGAATGTCAGCAGAATGGAAATAGGAGAAGTGCTGTTAGCACAAGCTTGAAAAATATATGTTTTATAGCGTTAGCTTAGATTTGTCTTTTTACATGGAAGAATAACAGTCTCTTTCAAATGAAACACCAACTATGGTATGAAGACCTGTCAGGCAGGAAACCGTAGGGATGTTCACTTTATCAACCAAAATGACTCAGAAGACCCAGAAGGATCATCTCAATATACTTATTCTTTTATCTTATTCCACTTCTACATCCCATTTCACCTCCTTTTCTCACAATTTTTGTTTGGCTTGCCAGTCTAATCAAGCTGTTAAAATTTGCAGCACCGACATAACACCATAAAAATCACATGCTGTTCGTAGGTCGAGCCCTGGGGCTGGAACAATGCATTGATTTTTTTGTCATACACATACTTCAAAGAAAGGAAATCAACAGGGTCCCTTATTGTCTCATTACCAGTGTGACATATACTGTTCGACTCCATGGTAGTGACAAGAAAGGAAAAAAAGAGAGAGAGGAACTGCGAAGAAAATATGGGCAGAGATTTGTTCAAATGCGAGAACTTTGGCAAGGGGGGTCCAGGGATATAGTGCAGTGCAGCATTGCATTGTTAGCGAGTTAGTTCCGCTACAGAGTGAAATGGAGACGTTTGGGGACTGTGGGTGATGGGGGTAGTGGGTAGAGAGACCTTACGATTAAAGTGGACAGCAAAGTCAGAGTCTGAGATTACAGGACAAGCAATTGTAGCTCCGCCGAAAATAAAAGCTACCTGCTCCTGCCTCTTCTTTATTTGCCCTTTCCATACCCCCCAGAACTGAAGTCTCAAAACCAGGGATCTCAAAGTCAAATCCTGGGGGGCTGCTGTGGCTACAGTGTTTTGGTTTGTTCCTGCGGTTTGTTGCTTAATTGAAGTTATACAACATTTAGTTCCGACAGAGTAAACTGATTGGACGAGAGGCATTCCATGAGTGCTGATGATAGAGTACATCACTGGGACATATAACAGTTAAATCACTCTGCTCACTTGTGTTTACACCAACTGCTTACCGCAAACTTAGCGCAACATTGTGAGCAACAATCTAGTCCCGATCCAGTTGTGGAACCATTTGCGTTGGCGAAGCCGCATAACTGATTAAATAAACAAAGAAATCATAATCTGTTATCACTTATTGCTGTCAACTAATAAGTGGCATTTGTAGACCTGTTGTATAAAAGCAATGTCACGCTCGAGGTCATGATGTTGTTGCTGAATATCATCACGGCTGTGATATCTTCTGCAGCCGCATCGCAGCCGTGATGATATTCAGCAACAACATCACTCCCTCTCGTGTGATATCACTTAAGTATTGATTAACTAAGGAGTCTGCACACCTTGTTTCAGCAGCCTCTCATTGAATGGAAATGCTAAAACCCAGACACTGCTGCCCTCGAGGACTGGAATGTGAAACCTCTGCTTTTAGCAGTGGCTCTCCTGTTCTGCTCCCCTCATGACAGAACGTGCCATTACAGCTGATACACGAGAGAGAACAGTTGTCATTCGAAGCTCCTTGGGGTACCCACATTTTATGCCTGTTTTTTCCACGTTATTCCACAATTGATGAAGCAACAGACACAATGTTGAGCGGCACCTCAGGTAACCACTGTTGCGCGTTATCAGCTAGCTTGAAAGCAGCAGCCACGACTTTGCTTGAAAGAGAAAAATCGATCATCCTCAACACACATCCCCTGCAATAGATCAGTGGGGTGGACAAGCATAGTTGGTACATAAGGCTACTTCATAAGTGATTTCCTGAGGCTGGGATCATAAACTAACAGTCGCACTAACCCTACGGGGAGTATAAAAAATGTCCGTGGGTAAAACACAAATCGATAATTATATCAAAATAACAAATCTCTGTCATATCACCAGACTAACCTCCAGGCCCACATTTCATTTGTTTTGATATTAACGCAAAAGTTGAACTGGGCGTGTGAAGTATATATGTTACTGCTGAAGTACATGCAGTGGGCAGTGGATGCACTGGACAGTGCAGTGACACTTTTATTTTTATCATTAATTTGGTTCTGTTGGGCAAGTAAATCATGGGATCTGAATCAGTTTGAAGATGCATTTACATACAGAAGGCAAAAAGTGCCCAGAACAAGCAAGATCTGGCAGAGCATCACCCACCAAGGAAGACACTAGGCATCTGATGCTGTCTATATCTCTAAGACTTCATAAAAATGATTACTTTATTCTGTATTTTGTCAAACCGTCAAACATTTCCTTGACCAGTGCTGTTATCGGTAAACGCTTCATCTGATATGGATGAAAACAACAGCAGCTGACAGACTGTACTTCATCTTCATTATCATATCCTTTCAGATACAAAGTGCTAGATTCCAGAATCAAATTAAAAAATGCCTCACCACCTAAGGAATTATGGTGCTCAGTGTATCTTACACTCACGTCTAAACTACATAGCTAGTTAGTTTCGAATATAGGTTTGGAAAAGGCACAACGCTCAGTCGCTAGCGATTCCCACCTCCGCAATGGCCACTTGATCAGATGACTGTAATTAGGCAGATGAAAGTGTGATCAATTATTAGACAGTATTTTAGGGCCTCTCGGAGGTGGTGTTCAAATACAGGTTTCAGTTTTCTGTAATTTACTGTGCCTCTTTAGCTCACTCACATAATAAATAAATCTCAGTAAAAAGGACCCCGATCAGAATGTGGAGGTCTATAGATTGCCATGCTTTTTCTTAGCTTTCTTTTGTTTGATGTTAGAAGGGCGCTTCATGTTAACAAAAGATAAATGTCAGTTCTCAGTCCCTTTGAGATATGTTTACGCATATCTTTTTGCATCATTCATGACTTCAGCTTTGTGATTTAATATTTCATGAGAATCAGTATACCATATGCATGTTCTTAGAAAGGTACTCAAGCCTCGCCATGTGTTAGATAAAAGTTACAAGCAGCAGACCGTGGATCAACTTAGTCCAAGTCAAAATTCATATTCAGTCATATTCGATAACGGGCATGACATTTTTTTGAATAACGGCTTTGAATTACAGTACCATATTTGATACATGCATTTTTTTTTTTTTTTTTTGAATAACAGCTTTGCATTACAGTACCATATTTGATACATACATTTTTTTTTTTGTCCTAACCCTGTCTGTCAGAAAAGTAACTGCCAAAAATAAACCTAATTTGGAGAACATAGTCCTAGTTAATAAATTGCAAGCTATTTGAGGACTTAAGACAACTGTTACTTGTCAAGCTGTTGTCAAGTCTAATAAATTATGATTGCTACTGAAATATCTCGTGTCAATCAAGTGTATGTCCAGTGTTTGTCGGGGACAGAAGGTTTATTATCCCACGATTCAGATTCAGTATTTGAGAAGCCTATTGTTTTCAGACACTGGTAGTAATTTTTAAATCAGCATTACTATTATGAGTGGCAGAGAGGGAACCATGTGCAAATCCCCTGAAAAGCCGCCAGGGCACTTTACTAAGAATACTCAAGCCGCAATTGGCACAAACAGAGAATAGAAATTCAAAAGGCGCTGAGCTGTAAAATATTCTGGGGGCGGTCAGAGTCAGGGGAAGGGCGAACAGGATCAAGGGGCTGACGCAAGCCGTGGTCAGAGTGTGCAGACTCTTGAACCCCAAGGCTTGGAGGAACTGAAAGTTACATCACTCTAGGAGCTACTTGACAGAGAGACCAATCCCCAATAAATAGTCATTGGTTTGCTTTTACTCAAATATCATACCAAAGATGGAAAATTCAGAGCACAAGGACTGAACAGGCTTAAACCTTAATGAAGAGAATGTAGCGCAAAGAAAGGCTTTTGCACACAAAGCAAAAATAATCCAACGAAGGTGAAACAAAGCACAGGAACGTAAACACACAAAGACCACAATTGACAAAATGGAAAAGTAGACGTTCAAGCACATGGAAAGACATGGAGACTGGGGAGTGAAACGAGACAATAATTAATCAATTAACACAATAAACTGACACAGATGATTAGACTGTGAGCAAAAACAAGGAACATGAGGAGCAGGGCGTGATACATAACAGTGTTTAGTAAAGACATTCAAATCACGCATTCATAATCTTAAACCTTACAGGGTAAAACAAATGGCCAATACCCTATCCTTTCCAACCTTCTTAATTTAACGACTGCATCCTTCAGTTTGTTGCTTATTCCCAATTTCAATTGCAAAACACATTTCCTGTGATGCATTACTTAGACAAAAAAAACAAACTGTGGAACATAGTGGGAAATGACCACATCATGCCATCACACTGAAAACTTTAACTAAAAGAGCTCAAAATCCATCCTGCAAGCTTTACCTTTTGGCTTTTCTTTCACCTCACTCTATTGCTTAGCATCCCCTACTTATTACAGAAAAAAACATTACAGCCATTAATTAAACAAGGTGTTAAAGTTTAGAATAAAATTTAGGACAAATGCTGAAAGATGATGACACAGGCAACTAATTTAACTTTACAACTAGTATAGACATGACAGAAAAATTTCATATTCGCACAATTATAACCACAGTACATTGTAATTTGCTTAGAATAGTATACTTTAGAGTAAAAGTCTTTTCAACCTGCTAATTAAGAAGAATTCAACATAAGAAGAATGCAACTGCCTCACAGGTTTTCTAAAAGATGATTTAGCTTCTGAGTGGAGTACTTTCAGATATGATCTGCATACAAGTAAAAATTTCTGTTTTCTGTATTTTGAGCAGGAGCCAGAGCTGACTGGCAAAAAACAGGGAGTACGGAGAGCACAGTGGCTTCTCTCAGAGCTATAAGCACAAGGGTGACGAGGCTGCCCCAGCGCTTCCATGCACTATGGAGAATAGAGAGACCACAGAGAAGCAGAGCTCAGGGAAGGAGGAAGGGACAGGGAGGTGGAGGGGAGATGGAAGAAAGAGTGAGCGGAATAAAGGAATTTTCAAAACGAGTAAGAGAAAAGTGAATGGCAGTGAGAGAACTAGACAGTCCGGTCGGCTGCGACCGCATGGGTGTAGCCCCCAAAAGCCCGCTTATCCCCTTTTTTGCACATTATTCGGCCAGTACTGTCGCCGTGGCAACCAAAATCGCTGGGTGTCATAAGTGAAGTACAACACATGTCCGTACCAAACATGAGAGAAATCGGTCAAAAATTACAGCCTGTAGAGCGTCCACAAGAAAGCATCTACGGACGCGGGGGCAGCGGCGGCGGAGACGACACACGTGAATCCATAGCAGCCGCCCGACTTCATCCAGGGGCTACAATAATATACCAAGTCAAGATAAGAGTGAGAACGACAGGAGAGGAAGAGGAACGAAAAGGGAGAACACGTGTACATTTGATGAGGAATTTAATTTATCTGCAAATTTTACACTGTTTAATGCCTTTGATGTTGAATAGGGGGAGCAGCACAGGGAAAGACTGTCTCTTTTTCAAAGGTTGTACCCCGTTTCACTCCCTACCAAGCTTCGTAAACATTGCAGGAAAATCATCAGCGGACTGCAGACGGTGAAAGTCGTTATTGCCTTCTTAGATTTTGCAGGTCAGTGTCTCTGACTTGAAATAATTGCATTTTCCAGCAGGAAAAGATGAGTGACAGGATGACTTCACTCCTCTTCACTGTTGGCAAAGGCACTGAAGATGGTGACCTTTGTTTTTTATTAAATATAAATGACAGTGGCCAGGCATCACCCCGGAAATAAGTCAATGTGACACTTAGCAAATTTCAGTTTGATCAACCATGCTAGAGTGCATCTTTATGCATGAGTGTGTTTGTGCAGATATCTCTGAAATTCATTCCCCACTGCAGACATATTTTGGTCACCGTATACAGTATCTATTTGCCAGCAGCCATACCACAATTCGAACTGCTCCAGCCGCGTGGCTGAAACTAAGCAGGTGTGGACTTGGTTAGTACTTGGATGGGAGACCACTGGGGAAAACAAAGTTGCTGCTGGTGGGCCAGTAGGTTGTGATTTTTCCTCTAATGGAATAATCCCCGATGCCCCAGTGCAGTGATGGGGACACTGAGCTGAAGGAGACGCCGTCTTTAGGATGCGACATTAAACCCAGGTCCTGACTCACTGTGGTCATTAAAGGTCCTATGATGCTTATCGACAAGAGTAGGGGGTTCCCTGGTGTCATGGCCAAATTCCCAACCTGGCTCTTTCCATCTGCCACCTAATCATCCCCCGATCTAATTGGCTGCACAAATTGCCTTCTCCCTCTCCACCTCTACCCCCAGGGCGCCCTTTAAAAAGAGATTTCAATCTCAACAGGACTTCGCTGGTTAAATAAATAAAGGTTAAATAAAATAAATAAATCTAACATATAACATCATGCAGTATTTGAGCTTCATGATCTTAGGGACAAAGACTTCTTTGGGGTTTTCTCTTGCTTTGGCTGTTTTTTTTTTCACCACTTGTTTGGGACATAGTTATTCAAATTAGATCCTGTGTCAGAGACAATATTTCATTATCATTAAGATGCATTGGCTATGGAATCGGTATGTCAAATTGAACTACGGCCCAACGTACTTTCACATGGGTCAACCATCAAATATTGTGGAAATAAATTCAAATCTATCAGCAAATATGCTACTTTCATAATTAATTTCCTTTCCAGTCCTGTTCTGAGTTTCCCCAGGGTCCAGGCTGATTAAAACTGAGTGGAAGCCTACATACAGCTTGTATCCCATCACAAACAAGAAACTCTGCTTTCTAATGACTGATTAATTATTTGTTAAGTGATACTGTAGCACAGATCAGCTGCTCTTTCCAAGCTAATCCAAGCAAACTATGACTTCCTCTCAAAATTGAGTGAGCTCTCTAAGTAGACACTATTTCAAGTCGTAAAATGTGCACGCACAAGAGACTGCCTCAATTGTGATGCTACATGGGCAAATTATTTGGGCAAATTTAGGAGAAAATTTGCCTGCAATTTTTGCTGGCAATATGCTATCCATCTGCCCATTTATTGATGGATGGTAATGTGCTTTCACTGAGAGAAAAAAATTGTCAGTTGAAATTCCAGCTGAGCAAGATCAAAGAGAAAGCTTTGCAGAAAATTGTTCAACTTCAGCCAATCAAAGACAAAAAAAAAAAAAAAACTGGTCAGCTGACCTGCCCTCTTCAACTGCAGAAGTTCAAAAAACAGTGGCTGACGATGCACAGTGGTACAAGTGTGAAGGTATACTAATGCCATATGACTCAGGAAAGATTCCACGTAAAATTACGCCGTAATTGAGATAACAAATATATTTATACATTTAAACTAACCGATAGTAGAAAAGGTTATAAAAGAGGTTATTCCTTGATGTTATTTAAACTTTATGAAATTATTACCTTTTCAGTTGAAAAAGTGACCAAAATGTCAGCAATGACAGTAGTCTCTGGCACTTCATTGGCAATGCTGGTAACTTTGACCTAAACTTGTCCAAAAAAATTGCCAGTGTATGATCAGCTCAACAAAGGAGAAACCCCAGTCTGTCTGTGTACCCCACAGATAAGGGGCGTGGGGGGGGTTAATGAAGCTACCCCCAACTTTAGCTTGCCAGCAATAGGTTGTATAAAAATAATGACTGGACAGTTCGCTGGCTAGTGTTACATCCTTTACTGCTGTTTTTGTGCTTTTATTTGTTCATGTTCACTGCAAAGGTAGGCTCTGCAATTAGTCTTTGCAAAGCTTAACATTATAACTTAGCTAGCTACCTGGGTTGCTCAGCCATTTTCCTGGGAGAAACTGCTCTGCATGCTAGAATTCGGGATGCAGGGCCTAAGTGGGAACACTGGGGGGGTGTTTTCATTGATTGTTGTGGTTTTGAAATATTTGAAAACAATTTGTGTTCTCCCCAGATCACTAACCCCACCTCGAAGGTGCGATGAGTGTTGACATAATTTTTTAATTCTATATGTGACTCAGTGCAGTCTATATTCTGTAAAAATAAAAACAGCCATAATTCAATTTCATGTATTTCAGTACATCCTTACAATTCAGGTGGACAATTGTCGAAAAATTAGCCTGTTGATTTTTGATCTTATTTCTTTGTGGCTTAAAATAATTTGGATCGGAGGATAAGTTGTGTCATTTTTGGCCCAATACATCCGAGATGCATTGTGCTGCTCATAGTTGGATGGCTGCTTCAGTTCACAGGGAACTGAATGTCTTTATCATAACGTAATTATTTCAGCCTGATACGATTAGGTCTCACTCCTGGAAATGAATCTCAATAGATCCACAATTACTGAACAAACTTCGTATATGTATGTATTACATGACTGTTTACCCCTTTCCCTCGCTCTCCGTCAACCTACAATTCTATCCAGATTTCCAGTTGCAAAGGTCAAAAATCTGTGCATGGCTGTACACATCATTTGAGGCCTCTTGCATCTTTTCTGGCCGACGGCAAGGCTTTCATCACAAAATTCACTTTCCCTAATCTGAACCGTTAATGACGTTTCACAAACCATGAAATATTTAGACTTGTAGCCTTTGGGGAATGAAAGTGCTGGCCACTGTTTTTATGTTCTTATTGCTGATTTGCCATGAAATAGCCATGGTTTTTCAAATGGGCCTCGAAACAGCCTCTCTCGTTGCATTTGGTTGGGAGCATGAGAATAAAGCGAGAGAGGAATAGCCAGACTAAATCAAACACAGAGATAGATACAGAGAGGCATAATGTTTGAAGAGACAGCATTGAAATTCATTTGAATATGACAAGTAGAGAAAGCAGGATTGCATGGTGGTGGTGGAATGGTAGTGCTGCAGCCTCACAGTAAGAAGTTTGTGGGTTTGAATCTAACCTGGGGCCTTTCTATGCAGAATTAGCATGTCCTCCTCATGTTCATGAGAACTTCCTCCAGTTACTCTGGTTCCCGCTCACAGTCTAAAGACATGCATGCGCAGCTAATTGGAGACTATAAATTGCCCGGAGGTATGGATATGTGAGTGAATGGTACGGGATCCCCATGATGGATAGAGGTGGACTGGCCAAGGAGTCTTCCTGCCTCTCGCCTAATGCTGAAGCTTCAACCCCGTCCTCAAAATTAACGGTGACTTGAGTAACCTTTTTAAACATGTCATGCTACTGATGAAGCATTCATCTCATCAGCCTTTAGAAAAAAGCTATGCACGAGAGATATGGAGAGAAAAAGGTGAAAAGCCTGATTCCCCTTAGGGAACAAAATTGACAGCGAATATCTCCCTTAATCAGTTTACCTTCTGTACTGGCTGTGGGCCAGTTTCTCTTTTCAAAGTCAATTGATCAAAAAATTACTTTGACAGTTTGACACAGTGCATGATGGATGGGGATCAGTGGCTGCATTCTTCCCATCTTGATGGAATAAATTGCCCACCCCATCAACGCTCACCTATGATCTTGACCCTGAAGTCAGCCAGCAGGCCCTAGGGAGGACTGCTGTATACTGAAGCACTTACAGACTTCGCCAAACATAACACAAAACTTAATTCCAAGGCCTGTGCAAATAACATAGAAAGGAAATAGAAGGGGTTGTTTTTATCCTCAAGACTGTATCCAATGCTTTTCTGATGTGTTAGTCAAAAATGTACACAAAAAAATAGACAGCTTGATTTTGGCTTGTCAACTTGTTGTGGTTCTGTTGGTAGTGCTCTTCTAAACACAGGCTAGAGTTAACATATGAACGTAAATATGTTGAATATATTGTGAACAACAGATATGTTGTTGTTTTCAAATGTATAGCTTGTATTTTTGCTAAGTCGAGGTTTCGTGGGTCATTTAGTAGGAGTAATTTACAAAGATTTTTGAGGTCATAAATTGCTGAGTCTTTCTGATAATTATCATACACTATTTTTCCCAGGTGAGTGAAGTAATTATTTTTTTAAAATCCAATAAACATAACAACAAGATGGCATCACAGAGCAACCTTAAATGCCACTGGCTGTTATTAAAAGTCCACACCTCATTTGCCATGACTAGTGGGTATATATAATTGGTTCACTTTCACAAAATTAATAAGTATGAACAGTGTCAACAAACAGTAACCCTCATGTATAAATTAAATAACCTGCCTTGCAATTGCATTCAATGAGGCTTACAGAAAACATCATATTTGCCCTTTTGTTTAATGTTCATGAACGAAATTATTTGATGGTGACCCTTTGAAGCCACATAACCCGCTATTTGTTTTAAAAGACCTTCTGGTTCATATTGTGAAAGTGAGCCATTAATCCATTAATGACCACTGTCCCATTTCTGGGACATGGCACATTTTAACCTCTGTAACCCAAGTGAATGCGTTGCTGTGACTAAGCTGCTGTAGCTTAATCAAGGGAAGTAACTTGCATCCAGGAAAAGTGCTTATGAGAGTAGTCTCCCTTTACAGCAGTGGTGGGGGCCGCCATTTGCATGAATTTCTCGAATCTGTAACAGCACTATGTGACGCTCCAAGAGGTGTGTAAAGGCCATTTTTTCTGACTGAGGCACATTTTTATATCACACTAAAGACAAGAATTGGAGATTATAGCATTGTCTAAATATGTTTTTCTCAGAATGATGATTTTTATGCTTTCAACAATCTGTGTACATTCGTAAAGGAACATACATACTTGGGGTCCTCGATGACAAAATAAATATTTTTCCCCAGAATATAAGTGTTGAATGTTCATTGTACGCCATATCCGATAGTTAAAGGTAACTTTTACTTTGAAAAGAAATTTGGGCATTAATGGGTTAAGACAGGTAAGCTGACATGGGAAAGCACTATATCATCTGCCTTTATGTGCAGTATTTAGATTACAACAAATAAGTAAAAACAAACGTCAAGATGCACCAAAGTGATCCTCATCAGCAACCAAGAGGACATTTCACTCAACATAATACTCCATTTCATCTAGAAATGGACTCTTACTGGCACAATACATCACTTTCTCTCCATAATTCTAGTACTCTTATGGAGTGCATCACACACACATTGACTCGATGCAGATACAATGCTGTGAAAAAGTATTCGCCCTCTTCCCAGTTTCTTCTGTTGTTGCTTGTTTGTCATATTTAAATATTTTAGATCATCCAACAAATTTTAATTAAAACAAAGACTATGAGAGTAAACACAAAATGCAGCTTCTAAATGATCATTTCATTTATTAAAGGTAAAGAGTTATTTAAAACCTATTATAAACCATGTGAAAAAATAATTTCCCGCCTAAACCTAACTGGTTGTGCCATCCTCGGTGCAACAATGGCAAAAAAAATTTTGTAATAACTGGCAATGAGTATTTTCCCTCTTTGCGGAGGAATTTTGGTCCACTCGTTTTTGTAGAATCATTTAAATTTAACCAAATTTGAGGGTTTTCCAGCATGAGCTACCTTTTTAAGATTATGGCACAGCATCTCAACGGGATTTCAAGTCAGGACTTTGACTTGACCACTCCAAAACCTTCATTTTGTTTTGTTTGAGCCATTCAGTGTTGAACTTACTTGTATGCTTTGGATCATTATCCTGCTGCATAACTCAGCTCTGCTTGAGCTTTAGGTTACAAACTGATGTCCAATCCCTCTGCTTCTGGATTTTCTGGCAAAGAGCAGAACTCATGGTTCCATTGGTAAAGGCAAGTCACCCAGGTCCTGAAGCAGCAAAGCAGCCCCGATCCATCACCCTACCACCACTGTGTTTTACCGTTGGTATGATGTTCTTATGGTGGAGTGCTTTGTGAACTTTACGCAAGATGTAACCACGTCATCCAATTTGTCCACAGAATATTATCCCGAAAGTCTTGGTGATCATTAAAATGTTTTTATGACAAATGTGAGATGAGATTTTGTGTTCCTTTTCATTCATCTGAAGTTTTCACCTTGCAGTGCTCCGATGTATGACATTTTTTCCCCAGTGTCTTTCTTATTGTGGAATCATGAACACTGACCTTTTTAAGGCATGTGAGACTTGCAGTTCTTTAGATGTTAGTCTGGGTCTTTTTGTGAGCTCCTGGAGGAGTTGTTAGTGCCCTCTTTGATGAATTTTTCCAAGCCAGTCACTTCTAGGAAGGTTCACCACTGTTCCAAATTTTCTCCATTTGTGGATAATGGCTCTCACTGTGGTTTGCTGGAGTCCCAGAACCTTATAAGGCTTTTTAACCTTTTCCAGGCTGATAGATGTCAGTGACTTTGTTTCTCTCCTGCTATTCATTTTTTTTAGATTGCGGTACCATGTGCTGATTTTTTCGAACTAAAAATTGCCCGACATGTTCTATTGGGTAATGTTCTGATTCAATGGGGCTGGCAGTACTCATGCCTGGGTGTGTCTTATGAAATTGAGCCAAATTATAAATTAAATTTGTTTAATTGGTTGATTTAGTTACTAATGGGGCAATCACTTTGTCACATAGAGCCATGTAGAGTTGGATTGCTTTTTTCCATAAGTAAATCAAATCATCATTTGAAAACTGCACTTTGTGTGTGCTTGGGTTATCCTTGTCTATAATTAAACGTTAGTTTGATAATCTCAAACATTTAAGTGCGACAAATGTGCAAAAATAGAGGAAATCAGGAAGGTGACAAATACTTTTTCTCAGCAAGTGAGCATGTGATTCAGGTTGGTGATATTTTATAGTCCTTGTATTTGGTACTCTCGTCTCAAATTTACACCAGATTTGGGCGCAATTCCACTGAAAACAGGTCACATAAATGTTGACTGATCTCATTATTTGACTTTTAGCAGTAAACCACTCACATTTCCTGCACTTTGCATCAGAAAACCAGTTATAGTGTATGCATGGATGGTACGGCAAACTGAGACAAAACCCACACTGTAATGCTTAATACATGCAAATGCCATGGCACAGTTTAACAGATATTCTACTGCGCTACTGTGTGCCGTCTCGAGATTAAACAAGCATGCAAATATTGAGGGAAATCTCAACTAGTGTGAAAGCTCACACGAGCTGAATAACTTGGTGTTTGAGAAAAGCTTGCATATTTTTGGCACAAAGCTATCTTTGTGCTTAGATGTCTCTGCTTTGATATCAGAAGTCATTATGACAATATCAAACAATAGCTAATGTTAGTTTAGCTCGAGTTGTGGGAAAAAAAAAGTGTTTAAGGCATTTGTCTTCGAGGAAACGTTTACATAATCTCTATTTTGACTCGCGATCCATTTCAGAGGTATTTGCACTTGTACTGTGTCAGCCAGACTTTACACATTGCAATCCAAAAAGCAAATTTCTCTCGCTCGTCAGCAAACAAACCAAAAGGCAAATCCCAAGGCTTTTGAGTAGGAGCTGGAGCTGAGCATCCTAATGAATGAATGTGACGTGACTTTGCATTAACAAAAGAGAGCGAGAGAGAGAGGGAGCATCTCAAAGCATCGGCTGCAGCCTTTGAAGGCTGCATGTTTTGGGGTTGTCACTTAATTCTATCTGCTAAACTGATGTAATGTCATTTCATCTCTGTTAAACAGCTTTGGTTTAAGTGAGTTGTCCCTAACCTTAACCTTAACTCTAACCCTAAACCCAAAACCAAACCCTAAATTTAACCTTATCCCTGACCCTAAATGTTATTTTGGCAGATGGAAGTAAGTGACGACCCTTAAAAATGCAGCTTACGAAGTATGCAGCCTACGCTTAGAGCTGCACCCAGAGAGAGAGAGAGAGAGAGAGAGAGAGAGAGAGAGAGAGAGAGAGAGATAGACTGCCTTAGAATCCGGAATGCCGTGGAAGAAGGACAGACTTTATACATGAATTCCAGGCAAAACCTGCAATGATTATGGAACTGCACGCACACAAAGACACACAGCCCACATGCATGTGGAATGAGATAAAGCAGAGGGAGAAATGAAGATAAAGGTGGAGTGGGGAGAAAAGGCATGGGAATAGAGAGATAGTTTGAAGGAGGGAGAGAAAGATCAAGAAAGAGAGTGGAGACTAGACACTTGGTAGTCAGCATGACAGATAAACAGCCTCTGTGCTGAGCCCTGAAAAATTGCAGACTGGCTGACTCTGGTGGCTGGCATATTGCTGTTGATCAGCCAGGTAATGCTGGTTAGAGTGGGACATGCTGACACCACCCCGAGGCCTTTACTCTATTAGCTGTGTGAGAGCGGAATATGTTGCATGCTCTGCTCTGGCAGCTGCTTGTTCTTGTGTTTGTAAAGCCATACCTTCTACCATGGGGAACACTGACAGAACAGAAAAACCAGGGGATAATGCTGAGGAACAGGCAAAACCACAAGGGTGTGGAGGCTAGAGAGAGTTCCAGAGACCTGAGCGAACTGATGATGAGCAAGGCCCATTCCTAAGGTCTTAAGGTAACATTGGGTGAGCAATGCTATTGACACCCACCCCCATCCTACCAAAACTGTTCTACATAATTTCAATACTCAAAAACTTAAAAATTATTGGTCCAATCTACAACGTATAATCATTTTTTTTTTTTTTTTTTTTGCCATTTTATGCCAATCCAGGAGTCTGAAAACCAGATCAATCCACTAGATTAGCACAATGTTTGTAACCCTTGCCCTGGAGAGACACAAGCTCCACAACTTTAGCTTTTTCCCATGAAAATCATCACCCAATTCAACCAAGTGAAAGGAGTTAACAGCAGTCAACTGATCTAAAGCAACCATAAACTACTGAGTGACAACAAAACCTAGACAAGTGGTACCAATCCACTGAATTTCAAACTAGCATTCTGAGGTCCTATGGTATCTGTTTATTGCAGCGAAGAAGACATACTTGTATAGAATCTACTTGGGCATGGATGATAAGCCACATTTTTTAATGTCCTTTTAATGACTTAACTCCTGAATTTCAAAGTAAATTATGCATGTAGGTCTTTAGAACGAAAACTCATTACATTTCATGCTGTCATCACTTCATCACACAGCATTTGGAAAGCGGAATGTCATTGGCATTATATTACCTGTCATAATCACTTCATGGCCTTCTGTTTCTCTTCTGTCATGTCCCGCTCATTTTATAATTTGTCAAACACATTTCATTATAGCCCATGGTCTCTTTATCATGTGTCAAACTCATTTCATCACTTGCCGTATTTGCTTTGTAATTTGTCACGGACAGTTTTTTCTCCCCCTCGGATAAGGACAAAGTAATAGATCAGTGAGTCTATGAATTGGCCTCAGGTAGTAAAACTACCTGGCCATAGAGATTCAAAGAAATTAACTACAAGGGAGAATTGACATTATTTAAAGAAGGCAGCCCAAAAAATCTAAAGATTGCAACAAAGGTTTTACAATTAATCACTTATACCTTATGTATTATACAGTCTGCTATACTGTTTAATTCATATTTATTTTATCCTATTTAATATTTCACAACTCCTGGGCAGCCTTACTAAAGCTGGAATCTGCTCTGTCAAAGCTGTATCATGTGTATCAGCTGTCTTAATGAAATACCAACATTGATTTGTAGTATTATTTTTTGTATCAACATTAGGCTTTTCAAATAAGCTTTATCCTTAGAAGCAGGAATGTGGAAAAAATAAACATCTCATTTAAATTAAGGAAAAGAACTAGAGCGACAAAAACTTTTGAATAGTATTGTATGAATAGAAAATTAAATTTAAATTTTGGGTGTAGGGCAGCTGTGGCATAAACCTTATATTGGGTGGTGGGTCTAATACAAAGTGAATTTGTTAAGCACTGTATATATGTCTGAGTGTGTGTGTGTGTGTGTGTGTGTATGAAAGTGGATATGAATGTCATTTAGATAACAAGTTACATGTCCAGAGATATTAGAATCAAAGGAAAATACAACCCCAATTCCGAAATAGTTGGGACGAAGTGTAAATTGTGAATAAAATCAAAATGCAATGACTTTCAGATCACATGAGCCAATATGTTATTTACAATAGAACATAGTTAACATTTCAAATATTGAAACAGACATTTTACATTTTTATCCACAAAATGAGCTTATTTCAAATTTTCTGGCTGCAACAGGTCTCAAAAAAGTTGGGTCGCAGACATAAAAGGGCTGAAAAAGCAATTAATATACAAGCGAATCAGCTGAAAGAACATTTAGCAAGTAATTAAGTTAACTGGCATCAGGTGTGTAACATGATTGGCTATAAAAGGGATGTCTTAGAGAGGCTGAGTCTCTCAGAAGTAAAGATGGCCAGAGGCTCTCCAACCTGTGAAGGCTTGCGTAAAAAAATTGTGGAATACTTTAAAAACAATGTTCCTCAATGTCAAATTGCAAAGGCTTTGAAGGTCTCATCATCGACAGTGCATAACATCATTAAAAGATTCAGAGAAACTAGAAAAATCTCTGTGCATAAGGAACAAGACCGAAGACCTTTACTAGATGCCCGTGATCTTCGGGCCCTCAGACGCCACTGCATCACTCTCTGGCATGATTCTGTCATTACCATTACTAAATAGAACCAGGAATACTTCAAGAAACCACTGTCAGTAAACACAGTGCCCCGTGCCATCCACAGATGCCACCTAAAACTCTATCATGCAAAAAGGAAGCCATTGTTGAGCATGATCCAGAAGCGCCGCCATGTTCTGTGGGCCAAGGCTCATTTAAAATGGACTTTAGCAAAGTGGCAAAGTGTCCTGTGGTCAGACAAGTCCAAATTTGGCATTCTTATTGGAAATCATGGGCGTCGTGTCCTCTGGGCTAAAGAGGAGAAAGACCACCCTTCCTGTTATCAGCGTTCAGTTCAAAAGCCAGCATCTCTGATGGTATGGGGATGCATTATTGCATATGGTGTGGGACACTTGCATGTTTTAAAAAGCACCATGAATGCTGAAAGGTATATAAAGGTTTTAGAGCAACATATGCTCCCCTTCAGATGACATCTATTCCAGGGAAGGCCTTGTGTATTTCAGCAGGACAATGCAAAACCACATACTGCAGCTATTACAGCAGCATGGCTTTGTAGTAGAAGAGTCCGTTTGCTGAACTGGCCTGCCTGCAGTCCTGATCTTTCATCGATTGAGAACATTTGGCGCATAATGAAACGAAAAGTCCGTCAATGGAGACCCAAAACTCTCCAGCAGCTGAAAGCCTGTATTAAACAAGAGTGGGATCAAATTCCAATGGCTAAACTCAAGAAACTTGTCTCCTCAATGCCCAGACGCCTCCACTCTGTGTTAAAAAGAAGAGGGGATGCTACACCATGGTAAACAGGCCCCTGTCCCAACTTTTTTGAGACCTGTATCAGCCATCAAATTTTAAATGAGCTCATTTTGTGGATAAAATTGTAAAATTTCTCAGTTTCAACATATGCAATGTTGTCTATGTTCTATTGTGAATAAAATACTGGCTGGTGTGATTTGAACGTCATTGCGTTTTGATTTTATTCACAATTTTCACTTTGTCTCAACTATTTCGGAATTGGAGCTGTAAATTAATTAATTGATTAATTATTTCCAGGTTCATATTATGCCCATTTTCCAGTTTAATATTTTCATTTTTGGTGATCTATTTTACAATTGTTTGTGTTTATTTTTAATTGTCAATAGGCACCTACGTCCAGCTATATAGGCTGTATGTGCAGCACCTCAGGCTCACGCAGCCTGAAATGGGTTGTTTTGGACCCTGTCTCTTTAAGACCCCCTCCCTCAAAGCCCCCACTGTTGTGATTGGGCAAGCGAGGCTCAGGAAGCACCGCTTGCTAAAATGAAGGGAACACAATAAAAGGTTGGGGTTGCAAAGCTGAGGAATAGTGGAAAAAAATAATTTTAACCACTGATTCTTTACTTTGTCTTCCTTCGGAAGTCCACACAAAGAGAATTTGCCATCACAATGAAGAAAAGAGTGGCAATGCACACTAACAAGACTCCTCCCGGCCTCCATTCTACATAATTATGTTCGAAAGCGCGCCTGATTCTGACCTTGTACGTGCCAAATTAGCCGCTTGCCAGGCAATTTGCTAGTTTGTTTCATCATTACAGATGTTGCAGACATGTTACAGAAGAACAGATTCAACTACAAACGAGGCGTTTCTCACAGTTCAGTAGCTACATTTTCTTTCAGAGAGAATGACTCCCCAGGGCGTGCACTTTGGGCTTTGAAATTCTGCAGACGTTTTACAAACCCAAAAACTATAAAATGCACAGAAGGAAAGGGAAAAACCGAAAATGTATAATGTGACCCCTTTAAAAGCCGTCATTACAGGCTTTACAGCGCATGATTTTATTAAAAATATTTTCTGTGATCAGTGAAAATTGATTGGTATTGCATGACCAATTAACAAATTCAATTTGCGAGGTTCTGAGCAATCTCAAGCCAAGTGCATCCACTGTTATATCATTTTACTATTCATCTATTTTCCAAGAATGAAAAAATAATCGAACAGCAATAACAATGAAAGAAAATCTCTCTCTTTGTAAAAAAGTTCATGTAAGAACACAGCGGGGGTTAACTCCCCGAGATGGAATCAAATGCAAAAAATTAATACTTAAGTGTGTGAAGTGCATCTCTCCTCCTTGGAGATGGTTTGATATGCCACTCATTTTAAAGTGAAGTAAAGCAATATCATATTCATTTGGAAAGGTTGCACCAATCTTGTAAATAGCATCCTGACAAAAAAAAAAAAAAAAAAAAAAGAGAAATAAGCAAATGTGAGAGAAACTTTGTTGGAAGGAACACAAAGAGCTTGGTTGAGCCTGGTGTGTAAAAATATCGCCTTTCCTCCCACCACCTCCGAAAAGAACCCAATCCCTCTTCTCACCTCCTCCATATCCGGCCTCTCACCTGTGGGTGTGCGGCTGGTGTTTAAAACTTTTAAGTCTGTCGCTTCTGAATTTACAGAGCTTTTGTACTGAAAAACACGGTTTCCATGGGGGGCTGTGCTCCCTCATGATTTTCTGGGTTGACCTAGTAATGACAGACGATCGTGTTCATGGAGTGTCAAGGCTGAACTGACTTCTTCCTGTCTGCCTTTCTGATATCAAGGTCTTCAGATTCTTTCCGCTTTCAAGGATGAAGGCCCCCTGCTGGGGGACAACAAGATTTGATTCCTAGTAGTAATTATACAGTCAATTGTTCCCCAAAGTTATTTATTTTGGAGTGTATCCCCCAATGGCTTTCTGAGATGAAAGCTATAGGAGAGATTTGAACAAATAACATGGAAAAACAAAACCTACATCTAATTTATGCGTGCGTATGTGGGCAGCTATATTCCTAGATTAGATTAGATCACCAGTTTTTTTTTCTTTTTTTTTTTTTTTTTTCTCAAAAGATGAGAAACTTTAATTTGATTTTTTTTTTTTTTTTTTTGCCATCCGCCTCTGATGACTTCAGTACATTTTCAGTGTAATTCATGTAAACTCACTGAGAAGTACTTCACAAAACAATGTGAAAAATTATACACCACAAACTACTATAAAATCAGTATTACTAGTTTGTTTTTAGTCATTTGTCCTGATAAGAGAGCTATTTTTTTTCTGCACAAACAGTTTATCAAGAAGAGAAACTACAAAGAGTGGGAGGGAGAGAGACAACCTGTGAGAAAGAGAAAAAGAATGTGAATAAATAGAAATAGGATACGAGGGGGAAGATAGAACTACAACATTTCCCCCGATTGTACAGCCCAGGTTCACGCTGCTGTGATGTCATATCCACACACGGCGCGAATGTGGCTTGACAACCATGCAAACAGATTTCAGGTCACTGATCTTCTCAGTCTTCAAAAAACAAGAAACAAAAACTTGCTGTATAGTGACTACATTGCTGTGCTGTCAAGCACTCCTTGCTGCTGAGGACAGGTACAGTCCTTTAGAATGGATCAGTGGTAATTAGGTCACTCAGTTAGCCATAGAAAGCTACTGCATCTGTAGTTTATCTCTGAGCTCAGAGCTTTAACTTGGTGTATGCAGCAGTGAATTCAACTAGTGTGGAAAGGTTGATGCTGAAAAACAAACACTCTTAGGCCCTTAGGGAGCCTAAGAGGGAGATCTGGGGCAGCTGCAGAGTATCTGGAGTATGGAGCCGCGAGATGCAGCATTATGGGAACCCCCAGTGCATACATACTTTATCAAAGTAAACAAAGGTGCATTCAGAAAGAGGCATTTAAAATACAATGCCATGAAAAGAACTATTTGCCTCCTGCCCCGATTAGTTCTATTTTTGCAAATTTGCCTCACTTAGTGCAAATGTGCAGATCTTCAAACTATATATGAGACAAAGATACTCTGAGCAAGCACAAAATGCAGCTTTGTAATGCGAGGGACAGAGCCATAACTGACATGCATGGGAGTGCTAACGGAAGTACAGGCACGTCTCTTGTTGTCTGGCAGAACTAACTCTGCAAGCTACTTCCATTTCTTGTGAGGAAAAAGTTATCCAGCACCAACTGGTCCTGGGTGAAAAAGTAATTGCCCCTTTGTTTCTCAATCAAATTATAATTCATGATTGGCTTAAATAAGACCAGACACAGCCAGCATTGATTTAACCGCCAGCTCATTGAAATCTAAAAACCACTGCAATAAAACCTTTCCAGCAATGTTAAATAGGCTAATGCGTCTCAATAAGCCCTTTACCAGAGATTCTCAACCATATCCAGGGGGACCAGTTTGAGAGCAGGCTTTCATTCCTGCCTTGCAATTACACAACCGGTTCTACTAATAAACCACTTGATACTTTGCTAAAGACTTTGATTAGCAGAATGAGGTATGTAACTGATTGGTTGGGATGAGTTGGAATTGATCCCACTCTGGCCCTGTCTGGATAAGGTTGAGAATCCCAGCCCTACACTATGCCATGATCGAAAGAAATTCTTGAACAGAAACAACACATATCAGTGGCTACAGTTTGAAAAGGGTGACAAAATCATTCATATGGTTTTGGGACTCCAGTGAGCTGCAGTTTGAGTCATCATCTCCAAATAAAAATGTGACGAATCTTCCCAAGTGAAAAAAGTCAACTGAAATTCCTCCAAAAGCTTATGAACAACTCCAGTAACTCACAAAAGTCAAACATCAAAGCAATCTTGGGCCTTGTCCTCTGCAAATAGAGTATAATGATTTCACTTTTAGACAGAGACTGGGAAAAAATTATATTCAGTGGCGAGTTGCATGGCAAAAGAACCAATGACCAAGAAGAAAGCAAAGGTCCATCTTACATTGGCCAAAAACACCTTGCTGACCCTCAAGCCTTTAGCTTAGGTATACTCTATGGTGGACTGATGAATCAAAAGTGAACTTTTTGGATGGCATTGGTCCTGGTACATGCGGATTAAAGCTAAAAAACTACTCCACAATAAGAAAATCATACCAATCGTTAATGTGATGGTGCAGATATTCTATACTGTTTTGGGGCCTGAGTGACTTGCCATAATCAATGAAATCATGAACTCCACCAGAAATTCCTGAAGGAGAATGTATTGCATTCAGTCAGTCATATGAAGCACAACGCAATTTGGTTATGCAGTAAGGTAACGAGCCGAAGCAAAAGAGGAAGTCCACCTTTTAAGGGCTTAAGACAATGAATAAATAAATAAGATTTGCCCAATCCTATTGTGAACCACTCTTAAACTGACCTTGAACAGGCAGGTCATACTCATAAATCCTTAAATACAGATGAATTAAAGCCATTCTGCAATAAAGCGTGGGCCAGAATTCTTCCAGAGGTGGAAAATACTGATTTCCTGTTATCGGAAACGTTTGGTTTCAGTTCTTGCTGCTGAAGGTGAAACTACCAGTTCTTAAGTTTACAGGGGCAAGTAACTTTTCCACATGGGTGATATACTGTAATTGTTGGATAACCTTTTCCTTTGTACTTTTTAGTGTTACAAATATGTGGAAATAGAGGTAATGGACGAGGGGGGCAAGGACATTTATACTGCTCTATAGCTGATGAGGGAAGACACTGATAACAGAAATCATAAGTTGCATTCCCCTTAATCCTCATGACAGATTTGGAGTGATCCGAGAGAAAATGCCACATTAAATACTGGGTGTTTGGCGTGTGTTTAAAACACATTTTACTTCTAAATTCATAGAACGGTTGTACTTACCTGTGATCATAATTAAAACATGGTTTCCACCGGAGGCTGTTTACAGATTTTCTGAGTTGTCCTAACACTGACAGATGACTGTATTCATCAAATTTCAAAACAAAACAAATTTCCTACCGTCTGTCTTCCTGTTTTCAAGGCCTAGAGATTCTGACGTCTCTCAAGGATGAAGGCCTACTGCAGGAGGTACAACAAAATGTGATTCCTAATGTATTTATATAAAATGCTCATCAAAAATGGGAACATTTCTTAACCCTTTCATAGAGCCCTCTGTGAAACGTGTAAGGAGTAAGGAAGTTCCCGAGCTGAACCATTTTACATCACAAGGGGCCCTTTATCAAGAGGGGCTTCCTCTGAGGCTACTTGGGTTAATCTTCTAGAACCTTCTCTTCTGAGATAAACTCCATATAACAGAGGTGGAATGTTTGCATCTGTCTCCTTTCTTGCATTTAACAAACGGCAGATACACGCAACACGCCATGTCTGACAATTTGGCTCCAGAAATTCTCACCCAGCATGCCAAGAATAACCGTATAAATAATATAGCATATTTTCTAATGCTTACACCTCAAATGTGTGACACATTCAAAATTGATACATACTTCAATTCTGCATGAAAAACACATGGGCAGCATGCTTTATGATTTATGTGCTTATTTTATTTCTCTGAAAACGCACATCTATCCATTTTTAAAGTCACGTTTTCCACGAGGTTCATTTGGCCTGTTCTCATGCCTTGCGGGAAAAGCCTGTTTATTTATTTACTAAAATCATCTAAGTGGGAGAGGAAACTGCCAGGGTGAGAAATCTCATTTTTCTGGAGATGTTCGAAGGAGCAGTGGCATGTTCGGCGAGGTAGCGAGGGGAACTGGCTGGGGAGTATGCGATCAGTAAAGGATCTTGTGTCAGCAGCTCATAACACTGTATGCATCGGGCGATTCGACCAGCCATATGGGTGTCATTTTATTTATTTTTTTTTTTACTTTGATACCAGCAGTGCTTTATTTATACCTTTTTTATTTATTTACTTGGCTTTTCCAGCATATTTGTGGGGCTTGGACGTTCTAGCCTGGGTCAGACTGTTATTTTCGGCCGAGCGAATGCCCTTGCATTCATTCTGTTTGTTTTTGAAATCGCACCTGAGCCACGCTCGTTGTGCAGCTGGAGAATCCTGAATCCTCCGTCACCGATCTGGAGCTCGGCCCACCACCCCCCACCCTATCTCTCCTCCTGCTCTCTCCCCCTCCCCCTCGCTCTCTCCCTCTGTTTGCGTTCCAAGCACACTCTCCAGCTTAATCAATGGACTGCCATCCTGCTTAAGACAGATTTTCATGCTTTTTAAGGCAAGAAAAATATCTCCGTTTTAAAGGAATTCAGTTCATTTGGTTACATTCCCGCTTTTTCAAGCATCATTTAGCAATTAAGAGGGAAGAAAGCCCCCCAATTTGTATGCGCTAAGCTCTTGATTGATGGAATCTGAATGTTAGCTTGAATTTGGATTTAGCGAGGGATCTACCTTCTCTAGGAATTATCTGTTGGCTCTGATCTACGTGCAGTGATTCATTTGGATCCGATTCCAATGTAGGCCGATCTGAGGACAGACGGTCATACAAGCTCTATATGTGTGCAGAACCCTGTTCTGACATTTCTGTATTGGCTCAGCTGGTTCTGATTCATGTACACAAGCCTTGTCAAGGAGGGCAGTTACAACAGACTGTGCCGAGGCATCCATTATGAAGGCCAATGAAGTTTTTTTTTTTTTTTTACATTCTTAGCCCTTAGAGCGCTATAGGCAATTATAGTTGCCCAATGATGTAAGATATCAAAATCATATACTGTTGAAAACCTATCATGTGGCAACTTGTTTAAAAGAGCTCTTTTATACAAGTTGCCACATGACAAGTTTTCCACAGCTCAGGAGAATTACATTTTTAATTCCTTGAAAATTTATTCAGCACTCTTAGGGTTAATAAGCAGTGAGCCAGCAGATTCCAACCCAGCATATGTTACATCCAATTTTTTGGCAGAATTTTGAAACAGATTATATGTTTTAAGGAAATAATATCGAGCAGGACACACAAGCTCTAATTTTACCAGCGCTGCAATATGTTTTTTCATCCCAAATAAATCAGCAGGAATCTGAACCTGCTCAGCAATTTCATAATGAAATTATTTAATAGTCAGTCAAATTTGGAATGATCCAGCTTTTCCATTGTTAACACAAAATGCATTCATGATTTGAGCCTTTTTTTAGGGAGATGCACAACACAAGTTGCATAAATTCCTAGATGTCAGTCCAAGGCACAAATTAAGACAAAATCATTTTGTTCAGTTCCTAGGCGGGCAATTAATCAAGAGCAAATTGCTTTAGGGGCTTCATAACTTGTTGACAAACGTTTTGATTCACAAGCAATCATTCATTTATTTGATGGTAAAACAGGAAAACAAACATAAATCATTTGTAAAAAACAGGCAATTAGACGCCCGTTCAGGCACAGCCAGGTTAATAACACTCTCAATGCTTTAATGATTGATATGGTTTAAGTCCAGAGGCGCTGCTGGTGGCAAAAATTGTACAGTCTCAGTCTGCCCTCCCTTCCTACAGTATGCCAGGCATTTGCCACTTGTTGGAAGTGCCAATACCTCTATATTTAGCGAGCAAACAAGTTCAAGGCAGATTGCAGCTCATGCAACATTTATAGCTTCATATCGATTAGCTAAATTGTTGCCCTCTGTTTGTGTTCATTTCAGATAGCAAAAGGTTTTGGATTTAAGGAATTCTGCTAATGTGGAGTCAAATCCAGAGAACAGCATGAGCTGTCATTACATCCCTATTTCAGTGTGAAAACCTCCCTTTACTCAATGCTATAATTGATTTTCACGAGTGAACGTACATGCACGCATGCGTGCAGGCCACATACATGTGCCCATGAACTGCTCTTGCTTTCGGCCCACACAATACCCAGCTAATCCCCACCACAGGAGAACTGATGGAGGAAGACTTTTGTGTTTATGACTTAAAGGGCTTTACTTCCTGTGACTGACAAACCGTTACAGCGTTTTAATCTGGACAACTCACTCGCAGGGACAAGGCTCATCCTAATTTCAATGAACGTGCTGATGAGTAATGCTCGTTAATAAGTAATGTGTGTTCCGCACTGGGACGCTATGCAAATCATCCAAACTGCTGCTGCCCTGATCCTCTTTATGATACCTTCCGGAAACTGAAGCAATGGGAATAGCCTTATCACTGCGGCATCACAAGCATTATCAAACTAACAAGAGGTCAAGAGGTTTTTATTTTTACTTTTCTTCCACTTCCAAGCCTCAAAGGACTGCATCTAAGCATGTTAAGTACCTCTGGACCTGTTTTCACAGTAAGATGTAACGATTCATCTGTGATTTTGACGCGGCGAATATCTTTGAATGCTCGTCCTTGGTCATTTTACTCCTGTAATGTGTGAGTCAAGATCACTCCAATGAGTATTTTAGCTTGTTGCATTTGCATTTAGAATTAAAGATTTATTTTCCATGTTCAACAGATTTTGTTCTGAGGAGCATTTAGTAGGCATCACCATTTGATAGCGTGGATTTCTGTATCACTTAAATAAATCAAGAAATTGTGTAAGTTTTACATTTTTCTACACATACACGAGGAGGCAAGGCAGTGCCCACAGAATCAAAGGCCAAGATAACAATATAAAAGGGGGCGATACAGCCACGTTAGATCAATAAACAAGCTAAAAGAACAGGTAAGAAGTATACATTCAAAACTGAACAGATGATCAGTATTTCAGATAAAACAATACATGTAGCAGCATTACAGTATATTCTGAATTTTTTTTTTTTTTTTTAATTGCAAGAAGCAATAAAAGGAAAAGAAAAAAATTCAGGGAATATTTTTTAAAAAAAAAGCATTGTCATTGTCCTGTCTGCCCTTCAGGTTTGGCTGGAGTGAACAGTCCCTCCCGAAATATGATTCCTTTGATGGATTTAGTGAATGGCAGAAGGCCGCGAAAGCCATGCACCCCAGCTAAATTGAAAACTGAACCTATTCTTTTTATTTTTGAAGGGATGATTCCATTAACAGTCAGAGAATCCTCTTTGCATGATAGGCTGGTCACAAAAGGGATTGGGGAAAGGTGCAGACATCCACAGTACCCATACTTCTCATAGCCTAATCTAAATCTATCCCTTTGAACATTGAGGGTCAAATACAGGCAGTGCGGATCCCTCATATTTGGGAGGTCTGAGGCTCGGAGACCCGTGCTGTTGAATTAAGACATGCATGGCTTCCACTACAGTAAACCTGCCATCTTGATTAACATCCATTGCTCTTAAGACCAACCCATTTACCCTATTTTCCATTACTGTGCTTAGGAATGGAGCAATTATTCTTTCCCCATTACATTTTCCCCAATGACTCTCAGCTATAGCCTTAAATCTGCGCAGTGCAGCACACTCCTGCATCTAAACACACAGCCGGTGTACTGGCCCTCCAAGAGATATACACAGATTTGTACAGGGGCGTGCGCAAACGCGCATTCACTTATACAGCGCGTACTCATCCACGCTAGTCTGTGGCTATAGTATTCCTCACAAACGTGTAAAATTTCCCACAGGCTATGAACTGTTATCAGCCAGCCATTCCTCCAATCAGAGTTACTGTAGCTCTCCTACTTAGTGGCTGTTGAGATATAGCATAAGGAACTTGGTGGAGGACCTCCGTGGTGCCATAATATCCTTGTGTAGGTGGTGCAGCGATGGAAAAATTACTTAATACAATGTGTATTCATGCATTAATCAGTGCATTAATAAGCCCACGCACAGATGCGCAAAATCACATGGAGGCTTGCCATCATTGCCTTATGAAATGCAAACATGGCTGTTTCGAACGTTCAAAAATAGCTGAAGGAGGAAGATCTATTTACACCTCCCACGGATCGTCTCCTCCTCCTCCTGTTGCTTGTAAAAGCAAGTTCTGATCAGAGGGAAAAGTCCTGTTTTCTGCTCAGAGAAGAGTGGGAGAGTGGGAGAAACAAGCACTGCATGTCATCAGCATAGCCTCCGAAATGTGTCTTTTCACGGAAAACCTTGTGCTGCAAAGAAGCCCAGAATGCTTCTAGTGGCGCCAGGTGTATGCAAATGATGTGACTGCAACAAACAAACACATGAATATATCCCACCTGGTCCACTGAGCAGAGGCTGAATTACCCACCAAGTGCTCTCTAGACTGTGTCGTGATCTGCGTAAGCAAAGGAGAGACGTACACGTGCCTTCCTCACATGAAAAAAAAAAAATACAGATATTCGTGTAAAATACTCTGGTGAAAGCTGTAGTACCATTTCCAATTCTTTTCTCAAGGTATAAAAATACAGCTTTTGAGTTTACTCATGATAATGGAGCATTAGCATTAGTTCAGGCTGGGATGAAAGTCAGGTGAGGTCACAAAGCCCCTTTCTGCCCAATCATTCTTGTCTTCAGCATCTCCCACCCAATTGGAGAGCTTTAACAACAAAGCAGCGTTCATGGATCCCTTCTGCACTGAGCCCTCAACACCGCTTCTACTATAGACTACTACAAATCTGCATCTCATCTCCGCCACCTCCCCAACCTCCTATTTCATAAATACCATCGTTCATTGCAGGCAGCTTCAGTTCAAATAGTGTTTGTTAACGTAAAAATTGCAAATTTCAGGCTCTGCTGGGGGGTTTGTGGTCTCAGGGACTGTCTGTGTCATGCATGCTCAGATTGTTCCAGAGCATCACTTGTGCAGAGTCACTGCCAAACTCAAATGCATCTCCCTCTGTAATACATGGTCAAATCTGACGTAAGTGTCCTGCCTGAATTAAAGTCAAAGTAACTCTGTACACTAAAACATTTTAAGTACACATTCTTACCAGCAAGCTATGCTGTGACATAAAAATTAATAACTGTACACCTCAACCACACATTTGCTGGTAATAATTTTTTTAAGCTGATAACCTCAAAGAGTTCCTGTAAATACTGCTATGGATTTAGATTATTGTTTTCATTGTGTTCCAGCAGTCTCATCGCTGATTGATGATCTTTCATTCTTATCACTGCTGTTCCAAGTCAATGTCACAACCACAGCTGTGTTTATTGAATAACTCTCGTCTCGCCTTGAGCAGTCTCCAGCCACTTCTATCGTGTGGTTATGTCTATCGTAAGCTCAGCATGCAGATAACTATAGCGCCTCGCCTTGTTTCAACGTCGGATTTGACAGGGTTAAGATGCATTGCAAATCTGGGTTTGATTAGCTGTCCAAGTCGATAAAACTAAGTGTAGTACAGACACTCGATGGATTATTTCATGGGAAAATGGTAAATCTAAAGAAAGGAATGCCTTGAAAATGACAGGTGCAAAAAGTGAAGATTTTAGGTTTAAATGTAAGCAATAAAAAAAAAAAAAAAGTATAAAAGTTCTGCGTATACTATCCTTCTCACCATTGCTCATAATGTGCCAAGATCACCCGAACTTAAAGGTTCGGGGCTGGAATCAGCTGGATTCTCCAAAGATGGATCTCCATTTCTCTCACTCTCAAGCTGTCATCCAAACATGAACAAAAATGCACTCATAACTTGAAAACAACGTCTCTAAATTAAATACATTTTTCTGTTTTTTTTTTTCCCATACCATTCAGACACAGAAATGGAGAAACATTCAACAGTACTGCTGGTGGTCTAATGTAAGAAATCCAAACTGGCAAAAAAATGCTGACCACACAGAAACATAATGGGCATCGATTTTAACTGCATAATATGTTCCCGATGAAGCAGTCTGCTCTCATGCTAAAGTAAAAAAAAAAAAAATTATTAAAAAATGACTTCAAATGAATTTCAGAGTGCAGCCTGCATTAATAGGAGTTTGTACAAAGAACCCTGTGAGTGTGCAGAATGAGTAATTATGGAGGCAACAGAAGTCTGACGGGAGAGAAACTGAATCTCTCGTGGGGGTATGAAACTGCGCTAAGCAGGATTAACCAGGCTGTGATCCCCATGAGTCAGGAACGGGGCTGGATTCGCTCGGCCCATTACCGGAGCAGTCTCACCCAGCTCTCCCCTCCAGGTAATGCGGCCAAATTGATTCACTCTGAAGTTGGAGACCCGCGCAGTCGTTCTCCACAGCCCAGTTTTACAATAAGTGCCACCGCTGGTAAGAGCTCTTCATTAACAGGAAATGATCTCTTTCAAGAGCAGCAGACAAAGGGGCCTGATTGGCTGTGCTCCAGATAGAGAGGCAGTAAAACTAGACCCCTGTGAGCCTTCTGCTCCAGAGAGAGAGAGAGAGAGGGAAACAGGGATGCGAGAGAGGGTGAAAGGTTACCAGGAGAGCCATAAAAAGAGAGGTGCAGAAAGAGAGATAGGAAGGGAAGGGGGAAAAGGATGAGAGAGGGAGGGAAAGGTCGCCATGAGAGGCATAAAGAGAGAAGAGCAGGAAGAGAAACAGGAAGAGAGAGGGGAAAATAAAAAAGAATAGAAAAACATGTTGAAGAAGACACCCATGCAGAACGGACAGAGGGAACGCAAGAGAACACAATGTGGAAGAGGAGTGTGGAGGGAGGAGCAGGAGAGAGGAGCAGAGTCAGGTTTATAGGCGCGGAGAGAGGAGAGAAGAAATTAGAGCACTCCGGTAAAGAGAAGTCTCACCGGGGGGTCCAGGGAAGAAGAGGAGGAAAGAAAGAAAGAGAGAAAGAGGGAAGAGAGGGAGAGTGAATGAGTAATAGAGACAGAACCCCGCTGTGTGTAACCTAAGCTGAACTGGCGGGGGGAAATAATGACCGACTATTGATTTTAAACATTTTTAATAGACTGCATTGAAAAAGAATCCACATCTGTTTCATTATTCATTTTCCTGAGGCAAACTGACGTCTCCCCTCTCCTTTCATGAGAACTAGCAGTTCCACAAAACGCAGACCCTAGCGTCTCATCTGCATGGGGTTATCTTCGCCTTTCGTGAGGATGGCGAGCTGGTCAGCGCAGTCCGGTACATCAAAAGCACTGACCAAATTAACCGTCTCTGTGAATACACTTCACTACTTGCATTCAGTGCTACTCAAATTGGGAGAATTACTGAAGAATAACAGACGCGTACAGGGAATTTAACGACATAGAATTGGTGGGGGGAAATAATAAACAATCCCCCATCTCATTATTATGTGACGGCTAACCCAAATGTATTCAACTTGGATTTAGTTTGGTTTGACGTGATCACATTATAATTGATATTTTTGACTGTCAGTCGAAGACAAAATAACACGAGCAGCTACGTAGTTGCGTGTTCTATGGAAAACAAAACGAAGGGTTAACCTTTCTCCGTTAATTGCAGTGTTTTTCAATCTTCAAACTATTAAATTAAAGCAGTGAGGCAGAAAACACTTCCAAGAAGTTAATGTCACATTGGTTCATTCTTTGGCTCATTTAGAGTTAATGTTTTTTAAAGTACAGATCTTTTACGTCTCCCACAGGAAAAGCGCCTTCTTTCTGGTAACTCAGTTCCTGCTTCAACGACTGTAATTGGAGTTCGGTTCTTGGATCCCCTCAGTTCACCTTCGATTAATTAAGTCACAATGATATTTTTGGCAATTGTTTAGCTTTCCCCACTTGCTGTAGGCTAGGCGCTACATCATGCATACTGAATTGCTTAAGAAAACATAATTGCTTGCATTATAAAATGGCTCATGTGTACAAGGTGAGTTTGGTATTGTGTTTGGCGAAGTTGCACTGAGTTACTCGGTTACAAAAGGAATACAGCTACAATTATTTGTTTGTTTACATTAATTAGAATGCTGGAGATGGAAGTATTATATTTCTTTCTGGGATCAATAAATTGCAACGTCTCGATTTCATCAATAATGTCGTAATGGACTCCTCAGCCCACTGGATATGGTATACATATGACTATGTGAATTATGTGCGACAGGGCGTCCCAGCATAATGGATTACAGCATCGTGGTTAGCAAATATGTTTGACAAGTAGGATCAGTGGATCATCGCATCCTGATTTTATGATAATACTGTTTAAGAGATCAGTTCATCCATCCATCCATCCATCCATTATCTGTACCACTTCTTCCTCACTAGGGTCGCAGGGGAGCTGGAGCCTATCCCCGCTGACTATGGGTGAAAGGAACGGACTCTTCCTAGGAAGGTCGCCAATCCATCGAAGGGCGCACACACCATTCCTACACCATTCACTCACACTCTCATGCCTATGGGCAATTTAGAGAGTTCAGTTGACCTAAAATGCAACATTTTTTTGGACTGTGGGAGGAAACCGGATGTACTCGGAGGAAACCCACACAAATGCAGGGAGAACATGCAAACAGAAAGCCCCCAGCCCAGATTCAAACCCACAACCTACTTGCTGTGAGGCAGCAGTGCTGCCACAGCAGATGGCAGTTCAGTTTATTAAAGAAAAAGTGTTTTCTTAAGGGTTTCCCAAGGCTCACCTGTCGAGTATTCACATAACCTAAACTTTGGACACACTCATGGAAAAAAAGGTACTACGGCTAGTCTCCATGAAAAAGCCCTTCTTATTTCCATATGGAGGCCTCTATCATTGGTGTGAAAGAGTGTGAAAGCTCCTCGAGGAGTAATAGTGCCTCGATAGAGCTCTTGAACCTGATGAGGTCCCTCAATGGAATCACAGGTTTTTTCCTGAGAGAGTAAGAGAACCAGCAAACTAGGCTCCTCTCGAACAGAACGCATCATATCTGTGGGAGCAGGACAACTCCGTTCAGGTTGCAGTTATTGCCCTCTTGAACTGTACCTGAATACTTCAGAAGTAGAGACACTTTGGAAATTTGATGCAATACATAAAATAGTCATTTGAAAATAGTTGCCTATATGTATTTTTCGTGAACTCAGCCTAAGTTCAGCACACCTCACAATACACCATAAGCTTCTAATCATGCAAAAATTTGTCAACATTTGAAAAACAGTCCTCAAAATTTCTAATTGTTCGGTAACACTTTATTTTGATGGTCCCTCTGTAGATGCTCAACAAACAGGAAATAACGTGTCAACAACATAAAGGTTGACTTTCAACAAAGGATGATTTGTAGACAGTTCAAATACTATAAACAAACACATCATCACACCGTCTACTAAGTATCTTACACGCGACCTTAATCCTTATGTTGACGATCTACAGTATGATGCTAATAGATGCTCAAGAAACTTTAACTTGAGTATCAGCAGATGATCAGGTTAATACTTGGAGACGCTCAACAAACTATCAACAAAGTGTCAATAGATGATCAGGTCAATATATGAGATGATGCTTGTAGATGTTCAAAGATCAGGTTAATACACAGGGAAATACTTAGACGCTCAACAAACAATCAACAGAGTATCAATAGATGATCAGGTCAATATATGAGATGATGCTTGTAGATGTTCATGTTCTACAACGTATCAAAGTCTAATGCTTTATATTTCATTCATGTTCTGTCTGAAGTGAACATAAAAGTCCAAATTCACAATTTGCCATTCAATTATAGGAATTTTAAAATGACTGAGTGGCTCATATAGTGACTTTTGTATACAACAGCTAGTTGACCCAATTTGGGGAGATGATACAAAAGAAAAGTGGATGTCTAATAGTGCAGCAATGTCCAATTGATACATTGCACATATGAGGGACTCTGTAATTGCTCTGCATTTGTTATGTGAGGTGCGACGGTGCGATTCTATCATCTGGAGGAGCCCCTACAGGAGCATAAATTAATTACAGTAAATGTTCAATTCCCTTAGGGCCAGATGATGGACATTTACCGAACAGAGACTGAGCACTACAGAGAGAGAGGACTTTGGTACCATTAAGCCACAGAACTACAGCCTAATTACACATTCTACATGAGTCAAAAAATAATAAAAAGCTGTTCGATAATGTTCTCAATGTACCCTAAACCCTGGGTAATCTGGATGTGGCGCAGAAAAGCGTTTTGTGACATTGCCCACCTCGCGTCTCCGACTGTATTCAAATCAGAAATCTTTCATTTGCGCACCTGCCACACAACCCGGCTCGTATCTTTTCCATTTATCGATTCATTCGCTCAGTTCTCTCTCTCTCTGTCTCTCTCTCTCTCTCTCTCTCTCTCTCTCTCAGCAGCGAGCTGCAGCATGAGCCACCAGGCTGATTAGTCTGCAGCGAGTCTGCAGCACAGAATCTCTCACAGCCGGCCTCTTTATGAGGGTTAATAACAATTCACTGCAGTACCCCCCTCCACTAAAACCATCACACAGCCTCATCTCTCAGGCGCTGCGCTCTGTGACAGCCCGAGCCGAGATGATGACTCCAGGGAGAGGCGATAGGAAGGAAGTGGTGAAATATTCCAGGTGAGGAAGTCGGCGCTATCATTTACATCCATCTAGGAGATGAAGGCTGTGCATGAGGACGGAATCTGATTGACTTGTGCGTGCACGCATGTTCTATATTGCGTGCATATTGTACATTCTTATTCGTAAGCAAGTTTTAACATGGACTCCAAAAATGGGATTCAGGCAGACCGGTGTAAGTATAAGGATGAGAAATGATGAGAAGAAATGACTATCAATAGACAAGTAATTTGTATAGTCAACAAGTACATCCGAACATTCGGCGCTGACCTGTGCAATAGCACATTAAGCATTTTAATCTCTTGTGGGGACATTGTCTCCTTGCAGCAGTGGCATTAAGAAAATCACATAAATTTGTGAAATAATTTATAGCCAATTCCCGACTACTAATCCAAAAAAAGTGTTTATTCTTTTGAATAAGAAAAAGAGCACAATACCACAGGAGTAAGAGACCCTGGAGCACTTCCAAAGTGAACACCAAACCGCAGCGGAAAGCTGTGCTGAGATAAACTATGCTGCTTGGGTCTTCAAGCAGAAGTGGGAATGGCAATAGTCGATGAATTAAAGATGCCCGTGGAACCGGAATCCTGCATTGTGCACCGCACGTATGTGGAACATTGATGTAGCAGCCCTTGCTAATCTCTGTGTTTACTTGGTTTGGCACAGAGAACCAAAGATGAACAAAAACAGATTATCCAAGGGGTATACAAGAGGCATTTTCTTACCTGGAAGCTTAGCTATTCAGTGGATCAGCACAATAACAATGATTCGACTACCAAGAGGATTAAGGGAACCTTAGCGATCGTTATTTGCTATAAATACACACATCACCTCAAGCGCAAGTGTAAACTAGCCCTGAGGGGAGGGGCCCGAGACACTGAAAGATTGATCGATTGGATTCCTGCCGAGTCGCTGCTCAGCTGAAGTGATCGGCCGATGATGGATTTGAACTCCAGACCCCTCTCTCTCTCTCTCAAAAAAAATAAGACGTCAATTGAGCTCTACGCTGGGAATGAGGGGAAAGGTTTGAACGTTCCTGAGGAAGAAAAACTACCCTTGTAATAAACATTACAGTACACCTCATACTTACGGGGAATAAAAACACACAAACTCTGGGTGAATTTCTATCAATACAGAGTATGAGGATATTGGATGCTTACGAAGTAAAATGGTTGAAAGTGATTTAGGAACTAACCTCCACCTCGTTGTGAATTATGGTCATACTTAACAGCAGGGGGGGTAAGATTTTTCTGAAGCATTTTTTGTTATGTTTGTTCTCTCAACTGCCTGATAGCAATCAATAAATAAAATCTTTTTTTTTTTTCTAACGAAGAAAATATGGTACCTGTAGCTGCAGCAGGGCTGTAAAATGCCCATCAAATCATTTCATTCAGGCTGAATGAAATGATTGAATAGCCAGCCCACCGGTCTCTCAAATCTATCTACCTCCAAGCACAAAGCACCCTGCCCATACTCTCACTGCGAATACCAGGAGGCTATATAGACAATATTGCTAAAGCTAGGGAGCTAATAGTAGTCATATGAGAATGGCAGGCATAGCAGAGAAAGTGCAGTCAAAATGAGCTGTTCAAACTAGCGACAACAGCTTAAACTGTTGCAGAAAGAAAGTAAAAGAGATGGAAGAAAAGTTTACGACCAAGAATAATTTGGGTTATAGCCCCGCCTGTTGCTGGCCATCCTCCCTGGGCCTGTCCTCTTTGACCAGACAAGCTGGATTCTAGCTTTTGTTCAGGATCTGAGCCAATTGTTCTCATCCTGGTTGCTCGAAACAATGAATCATTGTACTCCATGCAATTACCTCCTTCCCTACTAAGGAGGGATATACACAAAATTTTCGTATGTGCGAAGCAGTTTAGAGTTTGCAGGAGAGTTTAGAGGGAGAAAATGCTGATTTCGAGCATGATCATGCTTTCGATGATGAGGGCAACCATGAACCACAGTTGACTGCACGTGATTGTACTTTCTTCTGAACTCTAAATCGCTAGCCACATGCAAATCACTGTCTTTGATATTTTCATTGCATTCCCAGTCAGTATCTGCAAAAATGTTTTTTTGCATCTTCCGCTGAAGTGTATACATGAGGGCGAGACCATTTTGACATTCAACGCATTAACAAGTGGGATTTTTCTGGAAATGAGCGAATGCTTGTTGCCAGTGCTCTTCGCAGCCACCAGCGTAAGTAGCGTGATTGTATTCACACAATTCCAGCTTGTGAATATGTCACCAGCGACTGAAATTGTTAATTAGTTCCTGTTGATTCATGGCAAACATTATGAGTGAAGTGTACGACAAATGCAAAATAAACAATGAAAATATACTTGTGTTGTGTAGTATCCTAATCTTGATGATTTTAGCTTTGCTAGTAACATGACAATACCAATGCCAGGCACCGCTAGGTAGCCAGCTTGGTATTGCTGACCATTAACTATCGATTTTGCTAGCTATTACTCCCATGCTAGCTACAGTGACTGCTGTGATTACGAGGGTAACATCAGCCATGTTTATTGTTTATGTTCATTGCATTCTTTTTTTACGCTTACTTGTTTACATACATGTTAATCATGTTACATTTTTTTTTCCTGGCATGTGAATGACGCCTCAATAGGATGGATAAGTATTGCAATGAAAACTAATGTTACACTGTACACCACTCCTCTCCCCATTCGCTGTTCTTATGTAGGTAGTTATACGGTGTGCATTTATGTCACTCAGGGGAGTAGCTTTGGATAGATGACTCAAACAAGGAGGCATACTTTTTCTGCTCAATACTTTCAAAATCTGCCTTATGGTTGCGGGTTTATCCAAAGTTGCCAACCCTACCTTTAATTGAAGCAAAGGGCAGGCAATCTCCTGCTAATACACGATTAGTATCATTCCGCAAATACTTTGACGGTCACTTGACCTTTATCACAACACGCTGCTAACAGCCCTGATAATCAGGTCAGCCATATGGGCACAGAGCACCCCCTGCACTCACACCCTGTCAGAAGGCTGTCCAACGACACAGCACAACGTGACCCCATCCTTTTCTCTATTTTAGGAATGGAACTCGGTTGACCACCGCTGCGTGGTGACATGGTGCATGGTTCTCCACCTTTTCCCTACCAGCGACTTGCTTTAAAGGACACAGTGACTTTCTGGTTAAATTAAACTTCTCATTTTCATTTTCCAAAGGGGTAATACTCAATACACGGTTCGCAAATAAGCAGGGTTACCACACACACTAATACCTGGAACAGTTGTCTTCATTTTTTGTTCTATTTCCAAGATTTGGTCAAGTTTTAGGCTTAATCAGCAGACTTATCTAACTAACTGAATAATCCTGCAGTGTGAAACAGGATCCAAGGCTCCCTGTGTAAGCACAAGACTAGTAACCCAACCCTCAGTGGAGGAGAGAGTCAGTGATGTCATAGTAGGAGAAGATTGTGTGGCATTCTTATTGGGCTCCCCTACATCACTCACTCCTCAGCAAGTAGATACTTCAAAGTAGCTAAAAGCAAGAAGCTTGACTTACCAGTGTGTTCCGCCACTGCTGTAATGTAGGGAGGGCAGCAGGAGACAAGGCATCTGTTTCTGCTTGTATTCCAGGTGTAATACCACACAGGGCTGAGGGCCTGAACCCAACTGTCAAGGTTCTGCAAGACTGTACGACATTCACAGGTAGGTATCTCACTGCAAGAGTGAAAAGGTGAGAGAGAGACATTTTATTTTCATTAATTAAGAAATTATGACATAAACCGCACCAAGTATTGGGGGGCAATAAACATCCATTATGGGGGTGCCAGATTGATTTTAATGTTCATCTAAACGGAAACCCTCCAATCTTATTGCCAGTAAGTATAATGAAATGACCATGAACCTGTACCTGCCTCCATATATTCAAGGAAAATCCACTCACCTAACTCTAGGCTCACACTAAATGCACGACAGACTCAAAATAGAAAAGTTTCCAAAAAACTTCTGATTTTTTGTATTTTGCATGACACCTTTCATTTGAATTATTTATCCGAAACCCACTTCCAGCTTCTCATCAGTGTATTTACGGCATGCAGAAAAACCTCCAGCTCCTTCACCCCCGGAGATCAGGAAATTGATTTTGTGTCACTGCGTTTGTTTGCACCTAATGGAACTGAAAATTACAACCAGAGAAAATGCCATTTTTAAAGCTAATCATGGTGACACAGTACTGGGGAGGCCAAAGTGTCACAGTGAAGAGACAAAATGAACAGCGAGAAAATGTTTGGCTCACCGCCAGTAATTAAGCCCAGGGAGAGAAAACAGCACAAAACTCTTCAGAAAATTAGAGTTTTGATACGCAAAACTCCAAAACTCTATTGGCAAAAACAAAACAGGCCCCAAAGTCATATGTCAACAAATCACAAACAAGACAAAAAAATCCTGAAAACGTTTACCCCTTCAGGCATGGGTGCAAGGCCATTTTTAAAGCCCAGTAATTAGGCAACAGGAAGCAGCTCTGATGGTTGCAATTGGCTACAGCAGCTGGCCTGGGGTGCGTTTCCCAAAAGCATAATTGCTAACTAAGTTAGCAACTTACATAGTTCGCCCATTCACAGTCAATGGTTCCAACTATGTAAGTTAGCATCTGTGTTATCAGGGAAGTGCACCCATGGCCGCTAGTGAGGCGGTGCTGTCCGTGGTCCTGTATAGATGGATAAAACATAAGGGGTGCTGAAGAGACAGTGCAGCATCAGCCCTGGCAGTGCAGCTTCTATCAAGGCTTACATACATCCACCCAGGCGATATCCCATGGCAAAATGTGCAGCGTCAAAGCAACTCCGACAGAGTAGCGTTTCTCAAAGCATAACAAAACTGTTTGCGTGGTTCACTGGTCAGACTAAATGAGCATGAATCTCATAGCCAGCAGCGCACAGGGACAAGAGAACTGCAGATAAATTGGCTTCTGTTTGTGATTTGTGGTCAGAGCCGTACTCCTGATCTTCACACCCTCCTCCATTATCGACACTGCTACTCCTCACTGTGCACAGGCAAGGCAGGAGATGAGAGGCGCTATTTAATACGAATTAAATTATTCAAAGCAAGAATTGTTTTTGTTGAAAATTTAAAACTTTGTTTTTAGTTATTAGACTAAATGTAAGCGCTAGACCTTTCGCAGTACGTTTTATTTATCCACTTATATTTAGCTAGCGAGGCGGACAGAGCTCGGTGTCCAACGGTGATGAGCCAGGGGGTCCGTGCTGCAGCGTTTCCATGGAAACCAGCGCACATTAAAAGTATAAGGTGGGGGGGTGAAAAGAGTGTTGGGGGGGGGTGGTTGCCCCGAATGGATCAGGCAGCAGAACAGCACTGCGAGCGCAGCCACATTTCGCAGGTTAAATCACCGTATATCTCACTGCTTATAAGAAACATAATGAGGGTCTATCAGACTGAATCGCCCCTTCCCCAGTTCCAGCTCCTACACGATACAGAGCTCACAGACTGGGATGTATGGAGAGTGAGGAGTCGTGCTTTTCTGTTCCAGCCTCTCCGAAGCATCACATCTTCTCTTACAGACATCCTGCTGTGCACCATCAGTAATGCCCAATCATTCCTTTAGGCACAGGTGCCTCCACAGTGCCACTTCCACTCTTTCCTTTGAAATGGTTTATAAACTGCCCATCTCTCACCATTCCTTATCCAATTATAAGTGATTGGCAGGCAGTCTGTTCAGCTAAATTGGCAAAAAGGAAAAAAGATGCCTTTGGCTGTTTATTCTCTTCTATTGTTGAGTTTGGTGCTCTTGACGGACAGAAATAGTGCTGCTATTTGCTTGGGTGGATAATAATAGGAATCCATGCACTAAAGGATGAGAGTAAAACTAAGCACTTTACTAAATGGTTGGAAAGTGCCTCCATTTTGCAGGGAAAATGTTACATTTTTCATTTGCTGCCAGCCATGATGAGCGCGGGAGTATATTTTCTAAACCGAGTCCCCATTACAGGTTCCAGAACTGCAGCAGAGTCTTGTCAGCTGCCATGCGCTGCGCTCTGATATGGTGTGATTTCCCGAAAACTACAGTCACCTAAAATGGTGCATAAAACTGCTTCTTAGCAATGCCGCCGAGCCCTTTTTTTAAACGACTAGAGCTGCAGGGATGTGCTCTGTCATTTTTCTTTATGGTTTTGTGTAACATTTATCTTTAAAGGCTGTAGATATGCAATCCTCGCATGGCTGCTGAGCGTGTGCCACTGAAATATAAGGATTTGTTTATGGTTTCTGACAGTAGTACTGCTTTTGTAATGCAGGAAACCTGTATATTCAGAATATAGTGTGGTATTCCTTTCTCTGAAATTTATCTTCAGAACATGAGAACTGCAGTTTTGTATTTGAAAGTTTAAGGTAAGAGAAGCTCATGTCTCATATTAAGCTCATATGAAGGTCGTGGTCACCAAACTAATGGAAGCTACAATAAAGACTAGAGTGGCACTTGAAGAGAGCAGACCTCTGCCAAGACCAATAGTTAGCCCTTCTATGTGCCAAAGCAAATAACTCACTCCTCTATGATATACAAATCTGCAAGCGCAGCTATTGTATTTCTACAATTGAGAGCGTTTGTCATGATTTGACCACTACTATTTACTGGATTTTAAAATGTTGTATGGCCTTTATTTCAGCTTAGTGGCCAAATGCCTTATTTCACAATATTAATGAAAGTGAAAAAATCATTTGTGTATCGACCTTGTGATTAATATCCACTCCGAAATTCACTGGGTTCTTCCTTGGCCCATGCTTCACCCTTCCACCAAGTTACATGAAAATTGTGTGAGTGGCTTTCCCATAATCCTGCTAACCATCAAGAAACTTACAGGCGTGACCAATCATATAATCTCCTCGGTGGAGGCAATAACATTTAATATTAAAGTCATATTTTTTAAAATAAAACAATGATGAAAGTAATTTAGTTAGAGCTCAACGTCTACAGCAGGCAGTGTGGCCATTTCCTTTTATCAGAGAGTGAGGTATGCGGAAAGGGATTATTTATTACAAGGCAGCATGCTGCTCATTCAAAGCCCGTGGAGAGCACGGTGAATGCTAAACTAATTTTCACAGAAGGTGTCTCATCCTCGGCTCTTCTGGCTCGAACCCTGGGCTCGATTGTGTGCTCCTAACTCAATATAGATAATGCTCCCTTAAACACTTATTGGTAAGCCATTGTGTGACGTTTCAAACCTTAAGCCCTTCTTCGGACAAAGAAATAGGGTCAGACAGAACTTCAAATACCTGCTAGATTTATAATGCACACACAAAGTCACTACTTTTGATCACCCCCAAACAGGAAAACTATTCAACATCAAGAGTGTCATAAGATACAACACCAGTAATATAATTTATATTCTCAAAAGCCCATGTGGCCTTGTCCACATAGAGAAACTACCAGATCTCATAAAATAATGATTTCTGATCACAGATCCACCATTCAAAACCATGACATTATAAGACCAGTGGCAGTGCATTTCACTCAAGCATCTCACAATGGTCTTTCCCTCAGATTCTTGGGCATTAAAGAGGTCAAACAAAATAAAATACTTAATTTAATAACCAGCACAATAAAGTAACTTATAGAGATGTGCTCAAAAATGGTAGTACGCAAATAAATGTTCATTGGATCATTGTTTAATGTCCAAAGTCTCCTTTTCACATTTTTCTCCCTAGAACCTAGAGTTTATAGTTTGGATGTGCTTGCTTTTCTGAAGTTCTTCGCACTTCTAATTCACTCTCCCTGGCACGGTTTCCTCTCACCACAGTGCCAGTCGAGTGTGGTCAGTTGGACCCAAATTCAGAGGCAGAATGAATGAGTTGGGCTTTCAGAGACTTCAGACTGAGCTGCACAGAGGGCTCGTATGCGTTTCATTCCTTCGGAGTGGAAAGTCATCCTTGTCGAGCCCCGCTGCAATAGCATGTATTACCCGAGTGCAGCAGCACTAATAGCCTTGCTGCCTCAATGGGGGAGTTTCAGGGAGGTTTTACTGGCAGTGACTGTACTTGTTACTCATGGATAAACCGTGGCTCAAGAAACTGAAAAGGATGACAACAGTTCCTTCAGTAGTTTCTCTCCAGCTGGCTGCCTGTGATGTCACAGAGGTTAAGATTGACAGCAATTTTACAGAGGAGATGATGGACTGTGATGTCATAGGGGTGATGATTAACAGTAATGGCACAGTGGTGACACTAGACAATCATATCACTGAGGTAGCACTGATTGTGATGCAAGAGCGGTGCCAATGGACAGTGCTGATCAACAGTCATGTCACAGAGGTTATAAGGCATTAATGCCACCATTAAAGCACAATTTGCACTGAAACTATGAGGACTGTTAGGTATCTCATCCTTTCAGGTGCTGCCCTGGTGAATGGAGAGGCTGTAGAGCCAGGACTCACCTAACCCAGAAACTGCCTCCTCCCTTTTGGTCAGGCATATTTTGAGTCACAGTATCTTACTGAAAGATTTGTTTAACTTAACCTAACTGAGCCATCCTAAACACTCAGCTGAGGTATGTAATGCTGACTGAATCCAATCAGGTCAGTTAAGACATCTTTCAATTGGACACAGTGACTCAAAATATGCCCGACCAAAAGGATGAGCAGGGTTTTAAAGGGTTAAGTTGTTTGCAGGGTGATATGATGCTAAATAGGTACGGAATGGTTTCACTGGGAAATGTTGACAGCATGTCATCATGTAGCAATGATCTACAGGGAGCCCTTATCCCTGAGGTGTCTTCCCCAGGCATGTTTCTAAATGACTTGTTACCAGTGACAAAAATAACTCCAAACAAATACGTGCAAACAAGCATGTACACACGATGACCTTTATATGTGCAAATTAAAAGTTTCTGTTATTCTTGAAGGGAAGTACATGTTTTTTTTAGCAGTATATATAGATGTGTTTGTCATACTTGCACTATGCACTAGAGAAATTCTACATGACGCAGTCAAAGAAACTGCAATTTTATGGTTTGCCATTGCATTTTATCCCATCGTAATTCTGCTCACAAAACGTCACCTGGTACAGTCATGTCACTTTTATGCCAGTGATATGTTGGGTTTATCGATTATGGCAGAAGGAAAGTACCGTAATGGATTCCTCCAACTGTATATCCTGTAAGGCTAGTAAAACCCAGCTGCTGTCCTTTGGCCTTTTCTGTATTCATGGAGTTAAATATGAAATGCATCTTGGTCCATCATTCATGAACTGTCGCTACGGCATTTCAGGGCAGGACCAAACGCCCCTGCAGCTTTTCTCTTTGGAGTGTGGGGTGCTGACAAAGCCACTGGAGAATTTGACACGGGCTGAATCGCGCCAAGCTTGCATCCGAGCATCTGCTACGCGGTGTTGGGGAAGCAGGCTGTGAGGCTGTATTCCAACAAAATTCCAATATCACTGCTGCAACGTACTAGCAACATTGGCAAAGCGTTCTATTAACATAATAATGACATTTTGTCTCAGCTGGGTGCTAGCTGGTGAGGCAACAGGGGCTACCTCTATAACTGCACAACTGGGAATAAGTAATGGCAGGTTTGGAGGGCCAGTGTGTCTTGCGAAAAGAATAGATATTATACCTCTGAGGAGAAGAGGGGGGCCATGCGGATGGGGGTGAGGTCTACACACTCACAAGCTCGCCACACTCATATATTGTCATATATTGTCAAGTGCTCCATAGGAGAAGGGAGGAAGGTCACATGTCAAAATCACCATTCAGGAAAGAAACGGAGCGAGCGAGAACAGATAAAAGCAGGAACCAGCAGCAGGGCATTAAAATCTTACCAAATGTTTAAAAAAAATAGATAAATAAAGGGAGAAAGCAAGGCAGATAAATACTGCATGAAAATTGAGTTAGAAATCCTTGTGAACCACGAGCGTTGATTTTAGAGTTATGAATGTTTTGGGGCACTAAGTGCAGTTTGTTTTGTGCAGAGAGACTAACATAGGTAATTTAGCGTTTTTGCCGCTAGCGCAGTATGTCGCTAAAGTGGCACTTAAATGCTGCGATAAAGGAACCTGACAAAGGGACTCCCCAGATTTGTGTAATTTTCATGCTGCATGACTTCAAATTTCTGAAAGTGTAATGCGCCAGTTTGTGCTCACGTTGAATCTGTTGTGCACTGCATCAAAGCCTTATTGCTCAACTCTAAAATGTAATCAAAATACAATTACGTGATTACAAACCCCAGATATATCTGTTTAGAGACAGGATTCACGGTTAAACAACCCTCTCATGGGGAAATGCTGCAGTGGTACTGGAGTACAGGGAGTACTTTTCTTGGGATCTAAGAGAAAATAAAAATTGCAGGAGAGTCAAAGGGTCAAATAGAGTTTCCTCACACGCTGATTTCCTTTAGCCATCTGAAAGGGGGGAAGCATGAGCCAGAATGGTGGTGAAGCTCTAAAGGAGGCTGTCCTTAAACAGAGCACCAATAAGTTGCCGATGCAACTGCACCACTTAAACAATAACATTTAAAATTGCCACTGCATAAACTTACATTCAGACAGTAGTGCACGAACACTCAAGTACTATGTTCACATGCACAGACACATGGAGTGTGTGTGTGTCATCGGAAATGAACAATGCACAGTACACGAAGCGACACACAATGTAGCAAAAATCATGCACATGAACAAACACGCACACACATTCACACAAACAGATGCACAAATGCACACACACACACGCCTGCATGCATACACACACACATGCGCACACACACACACACACACAAACCCAAATTGAGCTGCCAGTCACAGATTGCAAGGTTCCATGTCATTATTCACACTCATGTATAATTCTTTGACAGAGAACAATTGATTACACATAAACATCAATCATTAGTCACTCGAGCCGTCAAACAGCTGCCGAAAGAGGCTTGAAGAAAGCAGTCTTTGAAACTTTCATGACAATATATCTTCAGGGTCAGGAGAGGATGTCTATGAAGGAAGATCATGAATCCACCTTGAATTACTACACTCAGAGGATATCATTGTGATAAATTAATCCCCGAATAACAGCTGAAATAAGATTCCTGAGCCAGTTATCGGCTCACATTCTACACAGGCCCATATAACTCAGGGTTATACAGAGCTTTCATTAACATTGTTGAAAGGTCCTGATAAATGCACACTGAAGTATGAAATACATACAAATGAATTTGGTGACGCAGAGCCTTTAGGGGGTAGAACAAACCGGGGGAAAAAAATGTCGTTGAACAATGACACTTGCGATGCCGGTCTAGGGCAAGCTTTGATTTGGCGAACAAATTCAAAAGAATTGTTGGCCTGATTTATTTACTAAAGAAACTAGCCAAAGCCAACAACCATTATAAGAAGCAGAAATATACAAACTTATAATGGCAAGCAAGTTCCAGAAAAAAGTCCATCTACATAAACAAAAATGACCACCCCTAAAGAGCCGTATCCACATACGGTCAATTCTAAAAAGTCTCCTCTCCCTAGGCCTGAGAAGCCAGCCTCTAACAAAACCCGCTGATTTGGTAATAGGCCACAGCTGGAGTGCATATCATGAATCATAGCTGTGGCCAAACCTGTATGTAGGGCTGTTACTGCCATCTGGTGGACAGAACCCAGCATTCCTTTCAATCCATCACACAATGTTTTAAAATGGCCCGCAATTCAACGATGGTGAATACAGCATGGATGTATAAGCCCACACACTGAGGCATCCCAACTTTGATCTCATACTAATTGTTTTCAAAACCGATATGCTGGAGCTCAGACCCAAAAGCAAATACTGTGCACTGTACAGCACACAGTAGCACACTCAGTGTTCCTCACCTGTAAGGGCTCCTGGCTGCAATTTAATAACAGCACAGAGATGAGTTCCCAAATTACAGTCTTCTCCACAAGTCTCTGTGGTCCAATTCTCAGGGAGGCTAAAAGCATGCACGTTTGGTCCACGGTTGCTTCAGTTCTGTCACGTACTCAATGCCACCAATTGGCACTCAAACACCCTTTTATTTGGCCTCACGTTTGGTGCAACCACTGATCTAGAGTAGTTAATGTTGAGTCTCTAAAATTGAGCCTGCCTTTCTTTGATTCTGTCGGAGAAAATGGCCCGTTCAAAATACTGGCTGGCATGGCTTTTCAGAAAATGACCTTCATGTACCTGTATGGACTGAAATTGTACCACAACTCAATCTCACATATGTTGTGGAAAATAACATTCCACAGTGACCTGGGACTGAGCCATTTACAGTAAGCGTAGATCCCATGGACTGAATGCAATGGAATAACATTTCCAGAATGGCCAGGCATGTAAAATTTTGAACAGTTTAACAAGTGGAAGCAACATTTAGATTTTTGACAGTAATTGAAGTCACTGAGGTTGAAGTTCAATCTTGGCAAGGTCTAATAATCACCTCTTTACTGCCTTCTCAATTAACCTTCAAAAATTGCATATGTATAGCCGTGGAAGCCATTAAGCCATTAAAGAGGCAAGTGTCAGATTACCATGTATCATAATATTCATAATGACTAGAGGACAAACCAAATGAGGGATTTTTCCATTTCTTTCATGAGAGATGAGAGATGGTGAGAGATTTGAAGATTTGTAATTCAACAAGGCAAACAGGAAATAGCTCTTTACGGACAGCAGAGAGTTAAAATGGTGTCAGCAGGTGTCAATGGGGGGGAGGTATTTTTAGACAGGCCCTGGCATAGAACTGTGGTCTGATTAATAACTAGCCAGCTTCTCAGTAAAGGTATTTGAATATTCAGGGAAACCTCAATCATTTATTAGTGAGAGCAACACTGCCAGCACCAGAGGCCCAGAGAGCTGCCATCAGACCAATGCCCCTTTGCAGCTCAGGGAAACTAATTTTCAATCGTTTCACCCTCCTCAGATGCTCTCAGCTCTCACTTACTGGATACAGCTAATCAAAAATGTGTCCTGAATATGAGTAGATGGTCACACTTCTCTTTAATCAAATGTTGGACCATGAGCCAGAACTGCAGGAACCCAGAGCTTTTCTGCAGGAATATTAATGAGCACGAATCAGAACAGAACCACAGCCGGACTCATGAATAGTTGAGGCAACATCTCTGGAGCAATTACTTCCACGTATGAAGCTGCCTGGAAAAGCTGTGGAATAATCCTGGATACATGTTATACTCTGTTGTGTCACCTGCAGAAAGAAAAGCAGGAAAATCAAGGGGGGGCGGGTGTTATTGGGATGGGGGGAGGCTGGTGAAGGTACGGGGCGGGTTGTGGGGATAGCGGGTGGTCACAGGGGGAGTGGAGGGGGTATTCATGCCTCCACAGGACTCAAGGCTTAGCAGCTGCTAACTCTGCAGCATGCCGCCACATGGAACTCTCGCATCATTAGCAATAAAGAGCTTCTCTCCCTCCACTGATCCCCGCACATCCAGCCCCTTCATCAAGCCAATGCACGGGGACCGCAGGCTGAACATTTCTGCAAAGTTTTTCACAGTTTGATATGCCTGACCTGAATTTCTTCAGTTAAATATGCATCGGTGTGGATGCAAGCTTAAATGCGAGGCTACTGTGAATGCACTGGCCTGCTAATGCTACCTATAATAAGAAAACCATTTCTATAGCTTAAAATAACTTTTGAAAGAGCATGAAATATAAAAATCACACTGGCTGTGGGCAAATGATAGACATTCTTTATTTAACCTCTAAAGATTTATCTGAGCCATTAGCATTACTCATGGTGGTGACAATGCGGACCTTCCCTGAACACAATTTGAAATGACATGTTTGTCCCCACGACTTTTTACTAAAAACAAAATCTAGACACAGTAATCTCAATATAGTTTCGAGGCAGGGATCTGTCTACAGAGCAGTGGCAGCTTCTTCATGGGTCATTATACACAGTTCAAATAATACTTTGCACTGGTGGTGTTGTTCACAATTAGTTGAATTTGACTTGTGGCCACTTGAACAACAGAGAGTGAATTCGACTGATATTTTTTGGAAGGAACTGCAGGATTGGGCTACTGCTAAAACTTGTTCCTTGAAGTCTAGTCATGTAGTTGTCAAATACCACTCCCAGGTTCTTCACAGAGCAAGCCATGGCTATTGTAGTGATGGAAAGCTCTGGCAGAGGGGAAGTTTGATGGAGAATGAAGAGAGGATCTGTTTTTTTTTTTTCATGTTGAGTTTCAGGTGATGCCTAACCATCAAAAGTGAGATGCCAGCAGGCCATGCAAATATTTTTCTTAAAATCTGTGTGTATGAGGGAGGAAATGAGAGGAGAAAGTTGAATGTCATCAGCATAACAGAGGTAGGGGAAGCCATGGGATGTGATAACAGAGCCAAGAGAATTAGAGAATTAGTGTGAATAGAAAAAAGCATCGGTCCTAGGACAGATCCCTGAGGGACTGCTATTGCAAGAAGCTAGGTAGAGGACACAGATCTCATCCAGGAAACTTGGTAAGACCTGTCAGCAAGTTAGTGAGCAAACCAAATAAGGGCAGTCTCTGAAATTCCCATCTCAGCCAGAGTAGAAATCATGAGCTCTTGACTGACTGTTTCAAAAGCAGCAGGCAGATAAACAAGGGTCAAGCGTGGGGAGAGGGATACGACACTTGCAGTACCGAGTGCATTCATCACAGACAGAAGAGCAGTCTCAATTGAGAGGCCAGCTTCTGGACTGATGGGGGTCAAGGTGGTGATTCTGATGGAGAAGAGATGACAATTGTTTCAGTACAGCACTCTCCAGAAGGCCAGCAGTAATGCAGGATAGTAACTCCTGATATCAAAGGGATCAAGGAAGGGTTTCTTGATGAGAGAGGGAACACAAGCCATTTTGAAGGCAGAAGGGCTTGTCAACAAGTGAGGGAATATTTAATAATGGAATAAAGATAAGCAATAAGACCACTGGATATGGGGTGATGGGCCACAGTAAACTTTCCAAAGGACTCGCCAAACGTCGACATGAGTTAAGGCTATCAAAATTGCCATGAAATTCCATTCCAATGTTACAAAGTTATTTACTATTCTTACGAATTTGATTATCATTCAAATTTACAAAAACAAAGCATTCAGAAGATTGAAAAGCTGTGGCAGTGTATTAACAAGTTCCCAGGAATATGCATTTAATTAAAACTCGTAATTCCCTACAAAATGGAGATGACAAAATTCTATAAACAAGAGCCAAAACTAATATCCAAACATTCATGTGATCCTGTGATTGAATGATCTCACTTTCTCCAGCTGATTCAGCACAGAGCCGGCGCAGATCTGGAGCGGAGGTGCCTGCTATGAACACATCTGTCTCATTTCTTTTAGCTGTCTGTCTCATAGAAAGTCGATAACTAGGCTAACACTTTTATTCAATGGCAAGCCGGCTGGCTAAAGTTATAAAAACTTTTATAAAACTCATCACATACGTTGTTTTGGAGTTAATACATGCCTCATTTTGGTTGATATTTAGTGGATAGTGCATGCATATTAATCATTTAGTTTACGGCTGTTAGAGGACACTATCATTTCATCAAAATATGTAGCTAATGGCATTTCACAAGTACTGCCTGCCCTTTGTCAAAAAGTGTCATGGTTTGGTCCCGCCGGATGCAAACTGCAACCTGGAGGCACTGGGAACATGTACCCAAAAAGTGGATAAAGGGACCCACTTGTACAGGCTGATATAATAAATAGAAAACATTTAATCATAATAACAAAAATAACAATTAAAACGACAGGGGAGCAGCAGCAACACATGACGGCGCTAAAACTCCAGAATGCAGCTGCAATGCCAATTGGCAATGCAGCTTCTTAAATACTTTAACTTCACCTCCACTTCAACGAGCAACAGGTGTGGCTCGTTGAAGTGGAGGCGAAGACAGCCGGAGGGGGAGGGACTGCAATGAAACCATTACAAAAAGGGGGGGATAACATGATATTAAACTTCAAATGAGATTGTGTCCCTCCTTTTTGCAAACATCTTGGTGGTCTTTGCTAAAGATGAAAAATGAACGGCAAAAGAGAACTGATCACAAGCTATTGCTTTACTGTAGTTACGCAAGGGGTAATTTTGTGGTCCTCACCACTTTTCAAACCAAAGAGATTCCCCTGATCTTACATTATGGTTATATGAGGCATAAGGCTATTGTCAAAATGTATATTTCCCATAAACATTTATTTGGCACAAGAATGCCTTTTTAACATTTAAAATCATCATTACACACACATAACTACAGAAAAGAATGGCAGGCAAAACAAAATTATACACAGGCATGTTTTTGGACCAGTAAAAACAAAAAAAAAAAAAAAAAAAAATATGTCCCTCTATGCAACGTTATATTAACTCATAGGAAAAAAAGCCAAAATTTTCTAGAAAGGAAACCATTGGAGAATATGCTCTAACAAATGATAGTCATGGTGCAATGTTACGATGCTGAGAAAATATTCTGTTTTATGTATTAGCATAAATCTCTCTCTTAAAATGTCTGATATGTGAAATCACACTGCCTGGGGATAGAATCAGAGCTGAACCCATTTCAGCTGGAGTGCCTCCACACGGGGAGAGGAAAAATGCTTTTGTCAGGCAGTGCATTGAGCATCTTGTTTTGATGAAGCTAATTAGCATGGCTGATGGACTTGATTGGCTGATTGCACCAACGATAGCATGAGGTCTTGAGCACTGGCCTGTGAAGGAGTACGCCCTTGGTGATATTTACAGCTCTCTGCCATAATCTGCTATCAACATCTCATTGAACAAGCTTCTGTGTATTTGACTTAAGGTGATTTTGTTCCTTTGTGGTAGCACGCTATCTGCTTTATGCATGCATGTGTGCATAAACATAGACACAAGACAACAGAGGCTAAAACACGTACCACCACACACTATTTTATACAACCTTGATATTTGTATATATGCTTTGTCTAGGTCCTTGATCATTTCTCTCTCTGGTTGTGCTTTACAAAGTGGTCCAAGAAGAGTGTACAGTACCTGCACATGGGGCAATACGGTTGTGGTACAGCAACTTACCGCAATTGTGGCTGATTGCATAAAACCAACAGGGTATACGATCGGTCTTTATGAAGTGAAACATATAGTCATGCATGTCAAACATATATCATAGAATTTGACTCTAAGAACCTTGGCTAAAGACCTTAATTAGTACAATCAATTGTGTTTCTGCTTTATTAGAATGAAAGCCTGCACTACATGAGCCCATTCTGAATAAGGTTCAGGGCCCCTGCCTTAGATCAGTCCTGTTCTTAACAGTTATCGGATTCCCACAGGTTTTCCCATCTGCACAAAATTTTATCTGACAAAAGTCTGTGTGCTGAAGCTCTCTTGTAATATAACCAACAATTTTCAGGTGCGACGGGATAATCAATATTATACAGCTAAGACAAATCATTAGAATATACTGTGATACCATATCATTATACAGCTAACTTTTAGAGGTCTTGATCAAAAAATCATACTCAGCTACAGAAGTAGATAATATTACCAGCAAAATTGCATGTTACCATCATGTTAAACTTGACTGAACCCCCAACTGAGCAGAGACACCCTACTTGCACCAGTTGTCATCTTCAGCCACACCCCCTCTCCCCTTCATCACCTCAGGAATGTACTTTTTCCATGTAGTGGTCGCCGTTCAGTAACTTCTACTGTTGTTTATTGACCTCTTTAGCCACAATGGCCCCCCTACGATAACACTTTAATTAAGGGATTTACATAAGTGCACTTCCCTAGTTTTAAAAAAGCATTGAACTATATTCCTGGCCTTTATAGTGTATGAGATACAGGGTTTAATATTTTTTTATGTTTTTGAAAAACTGCTCCAGAATTTGAATGGTTAGACTTTTTATTGCATATTAACAGTATGCATGCCCTCATTCCCTCCATTACTACTTTTGCTCGTCAACAAAAAAAAAAAAAAAAATTTGAATTTGAATTTGAATTTTTATTCTTGACTTTAAATCTTCAAAATTTGAATTTGAATTTTGATTCTTGATTTTTAGACCTTTTCCACAAGTAAGTTTGATAATAAGCGTTTGAAAATATCTGGTCATAAAGGTCCAGTTCTTCAGTTTCAAAAAAAGCTTTGAACCACACTTCCAGAATTCATAATTTTTCAGATGCATAGCTTTTTGGTACACCAGTCAGGAACAGGCAGAACTTCAATCTTTTGGCCCTGGTGTGAAAGGATTTAGTTTCGGTGTTGTCAGCTGTGTCGATATAGCCTTCTGAGTGCTGATGAATGTTATTTATGATGGGTGACTAATGATGCAAATACTGCATGCCGGGGGCTAGCACGCTCCACTGCGGCTTTGCTATGCGGATACATAATGCAGCGCATTGAACTGTTCCAAAGATGTTTGTAATCTGTTTAGGGCTGCATCTGGGGAAGGTGAACAACGTACTTTTTTAGGTCTGTGATATTGTTTTACTGTTGTAAACAACAACAATGCTGATAAGGATAAGCCTGAAGGGAGACTACTTTATTTACTAACAAAGTCTGTTGGGGCACTGAGGAAGTATACAATCTATTTCCACTAATGTGTTTGGACTGTAGGGACCTCTTTCAAACAACAGCAAGGAGTATATTAACCTTTTGTAACTGCTGTGTGAGTAGGTAAAGTATTCAGAAAAAACAATCACAATTGCTAATTCAGGCTGAGGGAAAAGGAACAGATATTTGGTGCAGACATTAATTATTTGGACATTGATACTATATAAAATGGCTGCAATCACAAGATGGTGCTCACTATATCTAGATGTAATGTGTAGACTGGTATTCATTATTTATAACTTAAATTCATTGTATTCAAACCCAAAATTCAGGTGTACAGGTCCAAAGAGCAAAAATCGTGTTAGGCTCCAATTATGTGGACGCCGCCATATTCACCATTTTATCTCGCCAGCAGCCTGCACATTTCCAGTGATTATAAGAAAGCAACAGTTTAAAAAGGATTTATTTATTTATTTATTTATTTATTTATGTACTGATTTATTTGTTTGTTTGTTTGCTTGCCTGCTTGCTTGCTTGCTTAGCATTTTTATTCAGGACACCCTTGATCTCAAATATAATCTCAACCCTGACACTCAAAGCTGTACTGACTGGTCATCTTTCACTTTTACTAGAGCATCTGAGAGATGTGAAATGATGATGCTCCTTGACCCCTCCTCCCCTTGATGAAATCACTGGAACAGGGACTGACCTTCGCATTAAAAAAAATGTGCATGCTAATAAACCTGGCAGGCCAAGCCCGCTGCTGAAATGAATCAAAGATTTATTGACCCTCGGTTAATGCATGTTAGTTAATTGTCTGTTTACAGCTAAAGGATCTTGTCAGGTGACCCTTGGAGCGGATCTGAAGGACCTTGCAGAGACAGGTCTCAGGTTTATGGTGAAGGGTCTATTGACTGCACAAGCATTGGGCCATTACAGTGGAACAGTCAAGGCGAACATGAACACAGACAACACTCAAACCAATACATTTTAGCTGAAAAAAGAATCCCAATGCGACACTGCTACATTGCAAAAATAATTCCTTCACAGGATACAAAGTTCTGTAGCAGGACACACGCATGTTTGGATCATCAATGTCCTATTGCCCAATCAGGAAGGAGGCGTTTGATTTCACACTCAAGGCGATGATCCAAATCAATTTTGTACAAAGGGTGTTCCCAATAACAAAGGTTAATGAACAAGACCACTCCCAATGCGCCTTCCTATACCACCGCACGCCTATATATACCTCCTTCATTCCCACAATCCCCGCTCGTCTCGATTCTACGTCCCTCCCTCCCTTCCCCTCTCCAAGAAGGAAGCAAGAAACAGCCACCACCTGGGACCCCAGGGGGCTTAGGAGCCACACGGACTCCGACGAGAGGCACAAGCCCCACCCTGAGTCTCGCCACCTGGGGCTCCCAATGTTCGCACAATCACTGACCAAGTCCATACAACATCACCTTCGCCCCGATCCCCTATCCATCGTTCCACCGAATACCCTCCTCCACTTTGGGAGTGGTCCAGAGTTCATTAAACAGGCATTTAAAAATAAAACTATATAACTGACAACAGAGGTAATTCCTACCAGCTGCTGCCAGCAAGTCTGGGCATGGACTCCTACAGTATGTGCCCTAGCCTGAACTGGAGTTTGCCTTCTGAGCAAAGCTGCTTACATCTCTGTAACAACTGCATTAAAAATATCAGAGCTTCAGCAGCCGTAATAAGAATGTCTTCACCTCCTCGTTCTGTCAGTAAGTGCAATAAACAGTGTGAGAATCCGACTGAACTGAGGTCCAACTCCAGGCTGCGGCCCTCTTGTCTTGCTTATCTGGCTGTTTTTAAATAGCTTGTTTCATGGCCCAGCTCCCAATTTCATCAGCCCTCACCGACCCCGCCTCCTCCTGCCCTCACATCTACCCCATCCCACTCCAGCTTCAAGAGACGGGGGCAACCAATCAGGGATGGGTTCATTTTGGATAGGCTCCCATTCTCTGCATTCTCTGGTTCCAGGTCCTTTAACACAGAATGCATCTGGGGGAAAAGATTGAGCAAATCAAGTCGAGATTAAATCCGTTTCGCTGGTGGGTGTCTGTGTGTGTGGGGAGGCATTCGGGAGAAACCAACCATCCCTCGCCCCAGAGGGCACACCACAGGCACCCTTAACAGTGCTAGAATTCCCCTAAAAACTCCAGCTTCGACACCCAGGGGTGCCGAACTCTAGCCATCTGTGGCAGCAGAGAGTGGCAAGCTGTATAAGATAAGCTACAACATGGCATTCGCTCTGTGGCATTTATTTCATCTTCGTTTCATTACCTTGTATGTTTACACGCTTTGATATCAAATTAGTCCTTAAGTTGTATTACTAATGAAAAAAACATCTTTTGAATATTTTCAGACAGTATGTTTAATAGTCACATGAGAAAAGATAACATACAACCTGAACTGGGTAATCGCATATTCTTAGCCTCTTTTTATTTTTTTGATATGTTTTCTGTCATATAGGATAAAAATTCACAAGACTATAAATTCATTGTGTCCCCACAGCCCAGAAAGCAAGAGCATTTTTCAAAACATCTCCCGCTAAACAAGAAACAGACCATCAAAACAAGCAGTCAAGAGACACAGCCTTTTGTTATAAATCCGTCCACTGCCCTGTGTCTCTTTTACGACTATAATATAACCGCAGGGCTCTGCTTTCCAAAAGAAAGAGATTCATCATTCCCTTAGTTGCTGTTCCCCATATTTACGCATTGTGCTCTGTGACAGCTTCGCCAGCTCTCCCACGCGCCCACACGCTCAAAGTTTGAAAACATTTCCATGAGCAGATCACCCTGTATTAAGATAATGTGTAATTATATTTCGGCAGTTGCAGCCCTGCCGCTCGGTTTCGCCCTGGTGAATGCTGTTACACACTCGAACCTTTGGCCTCCGGCTCTCATTGTACCCTACTGGCCTCTCATCTCTCCTAGCACCAGACAGCTTTCTTCTCCTTCCCAGCCACCGCTATCATTAGCGCTGCTGTCATAACCACTCTGCGGGCATTCTCGTCATTTGTAACTTTGGCCAGGCCCAATTAAGACTTGGAGTCTGCAGTTAGCTGATATTAGCAGAGAGCGCTATCCAATCATTGTGTCCTCGTCCAAAATCCTCCTACCCCTCCCCTATCCAATCCGCCAACTACGAGCTAACGCTAATTGGTGCGACCGTTTGGCACAACATCCACATATACACACAAATTATCCTCATAATAGGGGGAAGCGTTACTTTCATTGAGCTCTTCCTTCAAAAAAAAAAAAAGCCACAAACATTTTGAAAAATCATGAGCTAAACGCCACCCCATGCCTCCATTCATAATGAGGACACACTGCCCTGTCACTTCCTTATTCTCTGCGGTGTGCTGCTAATAATCTCGGGATCACGGCCCGGAAGCCAGCCACGGCTGACGAGCTTAAATTCTCTCTGGCACAAGATAAAGTGAAGCACGATGGTGCCGTCTTGCATCCAAATCCACTATACCAGCCTGTTATGTGTCAGGTATCCGTGTAGAACGGCTGCTTCAATCTGTGTGCCAAAACAGTTCAGAGTGCTTCCGGCACGGGATTATGAGTGAATGGGGGACTATACTGTTCATATGGAATATGGCTGCGTGTGGACTAAATCTGGGTTGTTTTTATTTTTTCCCCCAGTACCCTGCTTTGTTTTTTTCCGCTTGCTGTGCACTGCTGATATTGAGTTTATGACTCGTGGGATGATGCTGAGTCTCATCAGATTTTTACAACCTCGACAGGCACACGAACACAGTCCAGAATCTTGGTGAATTCGAGGATATAAAAGTTTTAGTAATAAAGAAGAATTCTTACCGAAGATGTTTTTTTTTTTTTTTTTTTTTTTTTTGCCAGCTCGACTCGCAGTCGCACAAACTGTGGCAGAATTCAGAGAAAAGGCTTACAGGGCCCTCCGTTTGAGGAAAAAAAATGGATCCAAGAATACCTGAGCCAACATTTCAGGACTATAAACCGTGAATAGAATGTGCAACCATGTCATAGTCTTCAAAAAAAGACACTATGCAATCCTTTCTCTGAACACCACCAGAAAACAAGCACTGAGACTATGCTGATGCAGAGAAACTAAGTAGAAACTGACAGCTCCACATTTTCCAAAGCTTCTGTTCCTTGTGGAAAAATCAGTGCTTTTGTGGGCTGAACAATTACAGGTGTTGGTCAGCAGGATTGTGTGGGATGATAAAACTGAAAAAATTATTTTGCATGGCAGCTGTGCAATCACAGCGGTGTCTAAGCTATTTTTTTTGCAAAACATTCATCGCATTATACTGAATAAAATTCATTTTGCACAACTCATAAATAAGTTTCAATGCAGAAGGAACGTGAAGGCATTTTTATCAGAATGATATGAGCAATAAATGCCCAAGGGGACTAACAAGGCACGTCCAGAGTACCCTCTAGGCATACCTCTTTTACCACTACTGCGTATCGCCTCATTGTAGAGTAAATCTGGTAGCTTTCTATTTAAAATAAAGACAAAGTAAAATAATTCCTTCTCCTGGCTTTTGCCAGCTTCCCATCAGACGCAAACACAAAAATCCATAGCAGAATGATGCCAGACCCGTGTGGGTAATTGCCCAATTGCTCCAGCCGACACCTGAACCATATGAAATGGTTTCGATCTCACGCTGGCAAAATGGCCTATTAGGAACCCCAGCAGGTTTAATTAAAACAATTAGCTGAAAATGTTTGCGACACATGGAGAATCCTTCTTCCACAATGGCCTTGTCCATGCCATCTGGCTATGTACAGAGAATTCACAATTGCCGTCTTACGTTTCCGAAGACAGAGAGGTGGCATTTGAAGAAGGAGGCTTATAGGACTGGCTGGGGGAAGACCTAAGCTGTATACACGTGATGGAAAGGGACTTTTATAGCAGTGGAGTATATTCAGAATGCTGAAATATAATTCAAATGAAAATGCAGATATTGCAGCAATTGAAAATATGCGCTTTGAGAATACATTATCAGTTACAGCCCATAATGTTTTTCTTTAAATACTATGCTGCAAAATATATGGCCTACCCAATAGATTTCTTTTTACACAAGTACACATTTCTATATGTTGATTTAAGATATATATACATTAAATATAGATTTAATTTAGGTAAGATGGAGTTGCTATTCAGTTCAGTTTCCTGCACATGAAACATGTAAGTAAAGATACAGTACATTCTGCATAAAAAGAAAACAGAGCAAAGCTAAATTGTTTGCATCGTATTCATGTTCACGTGAGCAGAGAGCTCAGTGGGAGATTTACCAAGAAGGTCATTCCCCTTCAACAATTTTAGAAAAGGAATTTTCTGATAAAATCAGTTACATGGTTGTCATGTACAGTATCGATCAAATCCGCGAGCTTAGCTGGGGTTTAACACCAGCTTCCTCTCAATTTAAGAATAAGAAATGGGTTGAACACAGAAGACATTTTGCCATGAAAAGAGACAGTATCTAATTCCAGTGCAGTTAAGGAGAGGCAATGCTAGGCACTCAGAAGGTTAGTGCAATGTCAGCATTCTGGAGCACTGAGAAAGAGTAAAAAGTAATTGTGGCAGTTGTGCTAAGGTAATATTGCCCTTGCTATATACACTTCCTTGGTGCTCGTTTCAGGTCAGAACACAGGAAGCAGAATCCATAAGATTTTTGGTGGATGTGGATGAGTGTACAGTGCCTGCCATCTCCATGGTCTTTGCAATCCACAATAATAATGGTCTGGGTGCAAAATAAAGGGCAACATATAAATCACAATGCATTCCGTTTGCAGGTGAGGAATCTACACATGGATATAAAAAGAAAGACAAAACAATGTGCGTATCCTCCATCATAGCAAAGTAAATTTGTTAATTTATCACTTGCCAAAGTATATCAGTTGCTTGCATTAGACGTCTATTCGTCTGTCAGTTACGCACCCTTCACCATATATCCTGCACCAATCTCAACAAAACTTGGAGACATGTTAGCAAAGGGTACTCGCCACAGATCTTAACTTTTTAAAGTTTCTTTGTCAAAGGTCAAGGTCAAGGTCACACGAAAGGGCAAAAACACATACTGACCCAAAACTTTGTTGCTAATTAAGCTAGAGACTTGAAACTAAAGCCACTCTTTTTATCAATGTGGCAAGTCGTCATTCTAAGAATGACCTTTCATTTCTTTATTTGTTTGTTTGTTTGTGTGTTTTTGTTTATTTACATTTTGACTGAACATGGTAATACAGCTGCGCAGAGATGGCTGATGAGTGAAATTCAATTTTTTTTTTTCCCACAACAGCGGCGAAACAAACATTTCTGTCATCAGCAGTAGCGGAGCTACAGGGGGGGCAAAGACACGTCCCTTTTAGTCCTGGCTAGATCTCAATCATTTTCCTTTATTGACGTCTTTTCCAATTATCGTAATTGGCAACTGAAGACACGGTTTCTCACCGTATGCGATCTAACAGCAATGAAATCATGGGCTAAATTCAGTGCAGAAAAATAATTTACTTATTAATTGGCCAATGCTTCGCGTGATTGAACTGGTCCGTGTTCCAATGAAACGCGGACTTTCACTCTCGGTATTTCGTGGGTTGAAAAAAAAAAAACAGTGGCACTCGGCAGTTAAATAGCCTAGGTTATAAAAAGCTTGCGGCTCAAGCCATTTGCGTAAGAGTCGACAGGTAGGCTATGCAATTTTGAATAATGTAGATTTAAATACAGCAAATACGCGTCCAGATGAATGATTGTTGTCTTACCTAATCGGGGAGAACAAGCAGCACCTGTTAAGCGCGGAGCGCTCTCGGAGTGAACCTTTTGTTAATCATGAAGATGACTGAGAACAGGTCAGGATTTATAATTGTTTTGAACGGCTGTTTTGTGCAACCCAATTCTCTGTTTCGCCACTGTACTGAATTTAACCCGCGATTTAATCGCTGTCAGATCGCATGTGGAGAGAAACCGTGTCTTCAGTCGCCAATTACAATAATTGGAAAAGACATCAATAAAGGAAAATGATTGAGATCTAGCCAGGGCTAAAAGGGATGTGTCTTCACCCCCCCGTAGCTCCGCCACTGGTCATCAGTGTAAACCTGCCATTCTTTTACTTGTTCTGTGATATACAAACTGTCCAAAACAGAATGCATTTTCAGTTAAAAAGTAGTTTTTGAAAGACTAAAACGACCCGCCGTAATTATGACCCCATTTTTGTAGTATCGCAGGCTAATTGAGTCGCAGAGGAGGTTGTTGAAAAAGCGTCCTCTAAACAGCAAAGAGTGGTTCAGCGCACAGTGGATGCGATTCCGCAGACCGTAGACAGATTAACCTAAAGTGACCAGCTTGATGTATGCTCTCATGAACATAGCTCAACAACGCAATCATAATAAACCTGAAGCAGAAATACTTTTGGTAGAATACTGTGAAACATGACCCAAAACACAGTTCTACTGTACATTTACTCAGGCTCTCAGAAATATAGCTCACAGGAAATGCTTACAAGACATTTTTTTGTACTTATGTTGAAACATCGTTTTTCTTTGAAATGTGGACCGCTAATTGAGCCATATAGCATGGATAGGACAGATATGAAAAGTCAGTTTTTCATTCTGAATTGTATGCTTCTACTGTGGATTTTTCAAGTATGGGGGTGGATGTACACAAATGCTCATTGTGTGCAATTCATGCCTTTTAGTCAGTAAGTGTTGGAGGACCAGGGTTCAGGGCAGGATTATTTGTTTGGGGGCACATGAATGGAATGCAAGATCACTCTGTACAATCTCCTGCAAAAGAGAGGTTGGGAGGGCCACATTCAGACTGTAGGCTCATCTATAAAGTCATGAAATATTAACGCAGTGACCCAACCCAGCCACCATTAAAACTCCACCAAGGTTCAGGGCAGCTTTATCAGCTTGGGTCCCTACGACTGTTTTACAGGACGGACAGATGTGTCAGAGTGGTGCACGCAGGAGGTGACAAAGATGGAGCGAGGTTGCTTTTGCCTTTTTGAGTACATTATTAGAACCGTCACAGGCAGACAGTCACTTGTCCACTGGCGTTTTTTGACCTGACTAACTTGAGACAAAGCCAGGCAGCTTTTCAACAGCAGGTACACAACACAGAGGGTGCTGAGCTTTCATCTTGTCACACCAGCTGGACATCCGTTGTGGGCCAAACTCTCCGGCCCCCCACTAAAAAGCAAGCTTGCCTGGATCTACGCTACTCGCATGTATTATAGTGCAGCATCGTTAAAGACTGAACTAGGTCGCCAAAAATTAAAGCTGACATCCTTGGCAAACTGCCGAGCTCCGTTAGTCCCACCTCTGTCCCCCATCAATATGAGCTACAGGTGATTCATCATCACCAAGCTAAGTACAGTCTGACCCCCTAAATAGTATTCGCCTTACAGCCTGGCCTCTTTTACCACACCATAGCAGAGCCGTCAAATGCAATACAGTTCAATAAGCTAGCAGCATAAAACTTAAGTGCGCATAGATTTCAGACATGGCTAATGCCCAAAGGAAAATAATGTGAAATAATGTTCCTCTTTGAGACGGGCCAGTTTTATATTAAAGACATGGAGCTTGCAGTCACGCTTGGCTGGGTCTCTGTCCGTAATTAACGCTGATCGCCATAGCATCGCTAGCGCCCCACAGCCCAGTGCACATGATGGAAAAATAAACTGCAATGATATAGGACCATTATCTTTACAGTGCAAGAGCCTGGACTGGTATTCAACAATGCGATTGACATGGACTTTTTTACAGGTGGTGACCTGAAATTACATTTTCTGGGCCAAATGACTTATTTTTGTCCAATAGTTTCCTTTGCAACGTCTTTTGGAATGAGCTTCTGCAACAAAGTAGATTAGGGATTTTACGCAAACTAAAACCTGGGTACACAGTCAAAGCCAAAATTCAAAAACAGTGACAGGGCTAGTTTTAGACAGGTTTTTCATTATGCAGTACCTTGTACAAATTTGGCACTGCACTCCAGTCTGTCTAACAACAACTGTCTCAGCTCTCTCCTCTCCAATCCAAGACTTTACGATATCCATAGAGGAGACCACGGTGTTCTTTTCATGAGCTCTACCTGAGAGTGGTGATGGCTAACAGACTATCCCTCTCGAAGAACAAGGGAGCAGAGAGGTCCCATGCAGATTCTTCCAGCATAACACCTGGACAATCCACCCCTTATTCGCTACTTATTTGGCCCTACTGCCCCAGCTGAACAACTGCAATTCATTTATGCCTGCCCTGTTGGGAGATCATAAGACCCTTGCATCTAATCCAGAATGCTGGAGCTCATCTGATCATATACCCCCACAGAGAACCCCACATCACCCCCCTTCTCACTGCCCTCCACTGGCTGGAAAACAAGTCAGAATTTATTCAATATTTCTAGAAACTCAATGTCGGCTCAAAAAATATGTACCTAAGAAAGAAGAAATATGTTTGTGTTCATTCCCTTTATTTACTCTACTTTCACCCAATAGGTGTTGGAGAAAAGCGTGAGTAACTGAAATTGAGGTCATTGTCAGTGCAAGGCCAGGACTAGCAGACATAAGCCCACCACTTTCTCTGAACAGATGTGCAACCCCAAATCAGAAAGAGTTGGGATGGAAAATTAAATTTAAAAAAAGACTGGAGGCAATGATTTGTAAATTATCCTTGACTGGTATTATGTTGAAAACAATGCAACAGCACATTGTTAGATGTTTCACCTTGACTTTCATTGATTTTTCAAAATAAGCATATTTTAATTTTGACTCCTGCAACATATTTCGAAGAACTTTGAACAGCAAAGTATTTATCGCTTTGTAATGTTGCTGTTCCTTTTCACAATGCCTAGTCAAAATTTTGAGACTGAAGGCATCAAGTGATTGAGTGTTCGGGAGAAGTTCTGTCCCATTCTTCATGCAAATAAGTCTTGAGGTCTGCAACAGTATGGGGTCTTTGTTATGTGCCACACGTTCTCTGTTGTAGACATATCAGGACTGCAGGCAGGCTAATCCAGCACCCGCATCCTCCTCTTATGCAGCCATACCTTTGTAATGAGGGCAAAATGCAATATAGCATTGTAACATTGAAATATGCACAAGCATTTTGGAGAAGATGTCTTCTTGTGCTAGAATATGTCATTCCAAAATTTCAGTGTACTTGTCAGCATTATTGCTGCCTTCACAGATGTGCAAGTTACCTTTACCAATTAAGGGCACCGACACTATCCCATACCATGACAGAGCATGGCTCTTGGTGGTAACAGTTAGGATATTCTTCTTCTTCGTTGGTCCAGAGCACGGCATCCATTTCTTCTAAAAAAAAAAAAACAAAAACACCTGAAACATTGATTTGTCTGACTGCAATGCACATTTCCACTGTGTGATGGTCCATTGCAGATGCTTCCAAGCCCTGAAAAGTTGACAGTGCTTCTGGACGCTGTTAATATGAGACTTTCTTTTTGCACAGTAAACTTTTAATTGGCATTGCTTGCAGTAACTACATATTGTAGCGCTTGGCAAAGGTCCGCCAAGGCTCATTTATAACACTTATAGATAACCGACAGTTCTTGATGCAGTGTTGTCTGAGTGATCATTAATCGAGGGTATTCAGCTGAGGCTTGCATCCGTGCCTTTTCTGCACAGAAATTCTTCCAGATTCTTCAAATCTCTTAATTAGACTTTTTTTTTTTGGAATTCATTGTGGGGTTGAATGGCAGAAGTGGATGTATACTCACAAATAAAAGTAAGTTGATTAGACAAAACATTAAATATCTTAGTTTCATACTGTCTGCAATAAAAGCAAGCCAAAGTAAATTTAGAAATCACTGCTTTCTGTAGTTACGTGCATTTCCGTATATTCTCAACTTTTTCTGAGTCAGGTTTGTAGGTTAATCCGGGGGCTCTTTGAGAAAAAATGTATTAAGGTCCAATAAACTGACGTGAATAGTTGTGATAATGGTTCATTGTCAACAAAAATACGCAGAGAGAGGCAGATACGCAGACAGAAAGAGCCTCAGCAAGCTGTGTACTCAACTTCCCATTAGACCATTAAACTGGGTCATCTTTGTACTTTATTTCCAGTGTCAGAGCGAATTCCATATCTCCCAGAAAAAAAAATCCTCCCCACAAAACATATTTGAGTGTCTTTTCCTCCAAAATTTACCTTAGATGCAGCACTGTTAGGCAGTAGCTGGGCTGTGACAGAGTGCAATGCATCATGAGTGCTCAAACGCATAAACACACAGGGCTTCACGTTATGTGAGCCGAGCGTTATCAGAGATAATCTTTTATAGGCCGGGCACGAGGGGATAAGATAACCAAAGGCTTTAATAACAAAGTCCTTCCAAAAAGGCACAAAGCAATTAAAACTCCGGCATTCCTCTGTTTTCAACTTTCGATTGGGCTCCAGAGGTCCGCAGGGGGGCCTTCGCTCGCCGCATCCAAAGCGCATCAATCCTAGAAAGAGGCATTACAACCTCTCCACTATTTTCTCATTTAAAAACATAGCCCAGGAAGAGCTAGAGCTCTCTTCCACTGGTCAGAGTTCAATCCAGGCCACCTTAAATACCAGTCACGTCTCATCAAATGCCTGCACCAAGATATATCCTCTTTCCTTCTCTCTCCGTTTCTTGGTTTGTCTCAAGTGTTTTTGCACGTTGCGTAAATAGAGGGGCAGTGGGACACAAACCTACTCAATGACTCGAATGCTTTAATGTCTGATTCGATTCGACTGTTTTCAGAGAGAGAGAGAAAGAGAGAGAGAGAGGAGGGAGAGAGAGGGGGATGTGGTAAAAAGGGTGAGCGAGAAAGGAGTAGCGAGGGAATAAATTGTAATGTAATGCTTCTAAAATATTTTTTCATGCATATTTATTATAGTAGTTTATCGCTCTAATTGCTGTCATAAGTCTGCTTTACTGTTTGATTGCTACATTTGTTTATTGGGCATATGCTGCGTGTACAAGTCAGTCATGCCAAAAGGCATCTTGAATTGAAATAAATGGATGGAATAGGGGAGTGAGGGGAGAGAGAGAGACTCAGGGGAAGAGAAAAAGAAAGGAAAGGCTCCATTAGAGCGCACTTTTGACTCCCCCTTTTCTCCAACATGTGGTCACTCCACCACGTGCACTGGGATCATGGATCCCCTTTCCGATACCACAACCAGTATGCATGTGTGCGAGTGAGTATGCCTGTGCGTGTGTGTATGTGTATGATAGAAAGAGAGATAGAAACAGTGTGTGTGTATGTGCGTGACACGTGCACTGCGTCTGGAAAACATATGCTGAGCAGATTTGCAGGACTGCTCTGACCCCTGCTGTTCGCTATGTGTTATCTCTCCCTTAAACCCTTAGTTTTTATAAGGAAAAGGCTCGCAGTTATCACTGGAGGTTGGGAGATGAGGTGGTGCTGTGGTTAAGCGCACTACGTAAATTTAAGATCGAAAGTCCTTGCTGCGGTTTTTGTGGTGTGTTCTTGGACAAAGCAGTTCACTCCCACAATGCCCCACCCCACCCAAGTGTATGGTTGGGTACTGGCAAATTGTTAGGAGAACCGAACTAATACCGGGGGCATAACCTGCAATGGACTAGAATCCCATCCAGGGGAGCAGCAATAGTGCTGGTTGCTTCATGCAATGAAAAACAGAATTATTAACCACTCTGATGAGCCACAATTAGCTTGGGACAGACTTTATCTGCCTTAAAATCAGAGTACATACTACATTAAAACAATACAGCATATGCTGTATCATATTAATGGTGAATAATGGACCATTGTGGAATATTTTTCCTCATGAAGAATGAGGTATACAAACCCAGTATAATAAAGACATGTAAGATAGATGCATTTGGGTATAGCAGAAAAATGTCCCAGATGTATGTATATGTATGTACTTGCATGTATGTATGCATGTTTATTTAGTGAAATGTACTTTAAAAGGTTTTGGTGTGCAACATTCAGCACCTCCCACTGCATCTGTCCAATTTCATGCTCAGAGTACACAAGTACAACAGTCAGAAGCAGATACATCATCAAGAATTGTTCACACTCCATCCTCTTAGTCCATGAAGCAAAGTATTAGCATCCCACGCATAAACACTGCCGCAATCACAGGTGCACATCTGATTTGTATGCCTGTTTTGTGCCAGCACAGTCACATTACACCATGTAGTGTTTGCATCAAGTAGTGCAGTGTATTGTATACATGCAAAGCATATTACATGCTCACGTACATTTCCTGTGAGGTGTTTCCAGCCACAGACTTTTTTGCTTACTGGATGTTTTTTGTTTGTTTGTTTGTTTGTTTTTTGTTTTTTTACACAATTTTCTGCCGATTCCAGATGAAAATCCAATGAGCATAGTTGTTTCTAAGATTTTGAAACCACATTTGTCATAAAATCATGTCTATATATACATCACATACATTTCCCATTCTCGTATATAGGCATTCATAAAATTAACCACTTGTCCATGTCTACATTGAGGCTATTGGGTTGTTCTCTATATAAATGGTCCTATGCCAATGAATTAATTGTCATACCACTGTGAACATCTCAGATGATGACTATTAAGTCACATTTCAGGGGTGTAGATCTGCGGCACAAAGGCATCTGTCAGAAGCGTCAAGTGTTTTGAAACTTATCGTTTTTCTAACACCGCACAATTAAAAGACTTTTGCAGTAAAACTGAAAATTACCTGTCTGTGTCTCTATTACAGCTGAAAGGTAATCTGAGAGGGTGGAACATGCTGATTGAATGAGTCTGAGAATTGAAAACAACTCGACACAAATATCCAGGGGACCCAATAAACACCCCCTGGCAGGGAACACTGTCAGATTTCATGCATCTGTGTAAGATGTTTCCTCTCTATTATGGATGTTATCCCAGGCTAAAGAAGTCTGAAGAATGGTTAGACAATTCAATTCAAAGTCTTTCTTTTTCAGTAGTTTTTCTTAAGATGTTGGATGATCATCACTTTCACCACTTTCAACTGGAAATGACAGATTTCTTGAATTTAAATTATGTCGGTTCTCAAAATGTTAACTTGTTTCACTAGATTGTGCTCGGCGCTATGTACCCCCTTGGCGTGCCTTACAGGTGGGTATGGCCAACCGTTCACCCACAAAAAATGAGGTCAAAAGAGGATCTATGACCTTGACATCAAATAGGCTTGTGGAGACACCCAATATGCATAACTGTTTATATCTGAGGACTGTCCAAACAATGGTTCAGCACCTAGAGCGGTAACAAGCGCTGGGAAGACAGACAGACAGACAGATGGCTGAGGGGAAAATAATACCCCATGGGCTAGAATCGCCAAGGGGGTGAAAGCTAGAAATAGCACCACGCAGTTATGCTATTATGTGTTTTCCCAGTCACGGTAGTAAGCAAACCTCCATTCACTGTTATAAACTGGCACCTTTTTTGCCAGTTATTGTAACTGTACTTTTACAATCAGTTTATAGCAGAGTGCAAATGGTGACTCCAATCCTCACGCTTCTGTGTATCACGTGTGTAACTTGAGAGGGGTCAAAACTGCCTAAGTACCTTGTGGGCCAGCCTGGTGTGGCCACACCCCATCAACCTTGGCTGCGTGTAAAGCGTGGACCACTGCAGTGACACGTGCCAATTTCGTGGTTCCGTGTATGTAAACTGTAAACCACAGTTATATGCGTGCAGTACTCTACTTCTAGTTAAAATAACAAGGAAATGCGTTAATTTAACTGTTAAATTCAGTCAATTTATAACAGTGTTGTTAAGTGTATTTAGAGAAGTATCCTTTTTGTTGTTCTCTTGCAAGTTATTCATTGTTCTTCCCCTTGTCTCAGTTTTGTTGTAGTGGTTGTTGCTGTATATGTTGTTCTAGTGTATATCTCTAAGTGTGCAAGTTTACTACCAGAAACAAAAAACAGAATAAGATTCATTGTGTGTTCAAAATTCAGGCCCCAGCAACTTTTTTCTGTGACCATCAAAATCTTAAGAGTTGAGCTGCCGAGTTAGCAATTGCAGTGCAGTAGTGACTACTACGGCGCGGGTTCAATCCCCAGTCGTACCAACCAGCAGTGGTTGGCAGCTTTTTCAGAACAGCGCACGATTGGCTTAAGCGCTGTTGGGATGCAAATTGGGAAAGGACTGCTGGGAAGGGAAATTAAAATGATTGCCTTGTTCGTTGCTCAAGCGCCTCCTGTTGGCCAGCCGGGCACTCGTCAGTGAGATTCTAAGCTTGCTCATGTTCGGGTATCCTCCGCCCTCGTTCTGAACTTGCAATAGTTTCAACCAATGAGTGTAAAGATGCTGGGGCTGACAGGCGCATGCTTTGGAGGAGAGCCGCAAACTGTCTCTCTCTCCTGAGCTGGCAATAGGGGGTTGCATACGAGCAAGACTTGTACATAGTTCTCGAATTGGGCATTCCAGATTCTGGTGGGATTGGAGATGTCAAATTTTAATTTAAAAAAAAAAAATCTTAAGAGTTCATCTTTGAGTCCATTTGAACGTTTGCATCAAATTTAGAGAAATATCCCTCCATGTGTTCTGGAGATATTGCATTCACAAGGCCTGGATTGAAGATACCTTTTGTAAGGCAGACTGAATTCTTCAATGGACAGTATTGCCATCCATGCACACTGCATCAGTGTAAGGCAGACTGAATTCATTAATAAACTCTATTGCTGTAATCACTCCACACCAGTGAGGTGCCAAGTTCCTGGGACAGTTCCTGTTAATGTGGCTATAAAGCCTATTCCTTTTTTCACAATAGCACAGCCCCCACCTTTCCTTCTTGACATTCGTTCAGTGCAAGAATTTGTGAGATGCCTACTTCCATGGTCTCTCTAAACATCTGTCTTCCTGACCCCCCAGAGCTCCCCCCTCGCCCTTATTTCTAATTCAGGTTTGGGTAACTGTAATGTTGCACATGGCATGGGATGTTTCATGACAATTCAAGTTCTGAGCATAGTCATGTTTGGTGTCATTTTGATTATCTCAGTGTGACTGGTGAAATGGTCTAATTTCCAGGGCAGTCTTCTTAGGTCTCAATATATATCCAAGAATGTAGGAGTAAACTGGCCCCTGTGAGGTCATATGGCTCAACACTTCGATCAGCACCCATCTCCTGTGGGCCTGGGAACTGTGGCTGAAAATTCTAAATCGCTCATTTACGAGTCTCTAGTTAAAAGATCAAATGCCTGGTTTGGGTACTGAAAGTGAAGAAACAAAGCCTGTGTCGAGTTCTGCAGCCAGATTCTCATATGACGCGTCATGTGAAACATTGTGTGGAGTTCTGCAGTCCGACCCCTCGTGTGTACACGGTAGCTTTACTAGTTGCCAGGTATGAATGTGTTCTATTTTGACTCTGTTTTTCAGAGAAGTATTTCTCAATTTCATAAATACATTTTAAATGTTTGGATATACATTAAATTTGGATTGTAATTGGCTTTAAGTGACCCTCCTTGCTAATGATGGTTAAAACTTGATCTGTGTGGTTCCTTTGAAAATTGTCCAACTCCCTCCGCTAATATATAATGCGAGATTGTCCAACTCTTTCTGATAATACATAATGTGAGGTTACCCCCTCAAACTGGTCTACGTATAGGGAGGATGCACATTTAAGCTTATTGTACCATGGAGTGTTGCACCTGTTGACTGCTGTCATTGAATTAATCTCCGCCACTTAGCGGGTTTCCATGTTGAGAATGGGGATAGCCAATGTTGGCCTTCTTGAGTCCCTGAGCCGCTATCGGACATACCTAAAGACGTGGCATCCTACGCAACCTCTGATTACCGCAGACATCTCCTCAGCTTGAGACACGTGCTTATTTCGGTGAGCGTGATATGGCATGGTAGCAGCACACAGTATTCTTAAAGTAGTTTCAAAAGTAATGGATTCCTCGTAACCCACATCAGTAAAACCTAAAAACTTACGTTGGCGTAAAATGTGGGTCAGAACTGACCCGAATTTTTAAAAATTCACGAAAAATCTAATACTGCACCTATTTTAATGACCAATAGCTCATTTGAAAGAAAAACTCTCTACTTTTATGAATGCTTGAAATAAATGGGATTAAAACCATATGGAAGTTTCACATTTCTTCGTATTTGTAGAAAAGTGTTAAACTGAAAATTTGTTTTCCTTAATAACTCAAACATTGAAATTACAATCTTGTTGACACTTTATTTCATGCTTGGTACACTAAAAATGAAATTATATACCAAATATAAAAGAAGTATAACAAGTAGTTTCTTTTTTATGAATTTTTAAGTAACATAAAGTAACTATTTTGACTGATTTTGGCACCTCAGACCAGTCAAACCATTGTGAGAAAATTACCATTCGTATAAGGTAAATAAAAAGTTTGTTTTTCTCAGATATTTAATAAATCCTTTCAATAACTCAGCTTGAATGAAATGAGGTAATAAGAAAGATAAAATCCGCTGAATATGAATCAATAGTAACTGATTGACACAAATAGCTTTATAATTGCAAGCACAGTTAGATAAAGCGAGACTATTATTTTGGGTTATGTATCTTGTTCTTTTACTTGCCATGGTTCACTTCTTTACATTCCTGCAAAAGAAAACCAATATTAGCTGACAAAATCAAAATTCAGCATGAAAAAAGTGACAACATTCGCTCGGGTCAGTACTGACCCCGTTGACAATTTTATTAATGCATAAAAACCACTCAAGTGATCCTAAAAAATTTTTTACACACCATAAAGCAACAAAATTTGGTTCACAAAAAAAAATTTGGGATCGATAAATTGAGATTTGGAAAAAATATTAACGTTTTTTTCATGCTCCGGGTCATTTCTGACCCGCGTTTTACTGATTAGGGTTAAGATCAAGTCTAAATCATGAATTAAAAAGCTTCTATTCAAATTTGATTTCTTAAATTAATAATAACTAAAATGGAGTCAAATAAATCATACAAGGTCAAAAATTACTTTTACAAACTTTTATGAAAAGATCGTCTTTCCAACAGTGCCAGGGGGGAAATCATGCAGATACCTTCGTCCTATTGGCTAATTTTCATCTGTAGGTTACTGAAGGGTTTGTACTTTCCAGTTGATCCCCATTGACTCTGATGGGGTTGAGGTCAGGGATCTCACAATGGCATCATTGCTGAGCTGAAACAGGAAAGGACCTTTCCAACACTACTGGATGCACAGAATCATGTTGCTGATTGCTGTATGCTATAGTGTCAAGATTTTAATTCAGCTGAATCAAGAGGCCCAGTATGAAACATGAAAATAAAAGCTCCAGAACATGGACTGTCATGTTGTGTAAGCTGGTTTGAGTATGTTCAAAGAAATACGAATCCATAATAACTAAAACATTTGTAGAGAGAGAAAGCACTTGGGGAAGCAGTTAGCAGGTGAGAGCTTTGATGAGCTTAGATGATGCGTCTGTTGAAGTGATTCAGGATGACAGATGTAAGCTCCAGAAGTGGGTGGAAACTTGGCAAATGAAATTCAGCATTACTAAATGTAAAGTTCTGCATGTGGGAAATAGGCAGGATTACTCTTTGTGAGTTTCAAAATTAGACTGTATTCTACTTGAATAAGACCTGGGAGTGATTGTTAACCAAAGCCTTCCAGGTTCAAGGCACTGTGCTGTGACAGACAAAAAGGCCAGAGGGATGGAGAATATATCAAATGCAGGTGTATTTATCTTGTATAATACCTTTTTTAGGCCATACTTGAGCCTCTTTACACTGGGCTAACCACCCACAAAGCCACTAATACACACAAGTGGCAAAGGCTAGAAATGGCATTAATTCCCAGGTCAAATGATTCTGCTGTATTCACGGTTATTTATCAGCTCCTGTTCCAATCAGAGGCGATGGAAACATGACACCCAGGTGGACACGCTATTTCACAATGACTCGCGTTGAAGTTCCAGACGTTGAAGTGTAAATAGCCTGGAAAATTATTAATCGTATTTTACAGTCTATGTGAGAACAATGTGCAACAGTGATTTTCATTTTCACATGATGCAAGATGCAAAGACGACTAAGTATGAGTTTGAAAGAAAGACAGAGGTAAAAAAAAATACAAAAAAGTAACCACTCTAGCACTGTCACTGGCCTCCGTGCTGCTTTTTACGGTTACTAATACTGTGTTCCCGTGTGATTATGACATTGAATCTGACACCAGGGGGGAAGAAAAGGCAAACTCGTCGACCGGCAATGGGAAAGCAATAGTCAATCCCCTATTTTAAATAGGTTTACCTGTGTTTACCAGCATTTTGAACGCTGATTATTGGTATAAAAATGGAATTGGAATACTGTGTGTGTAAGGCCACGCCTCCAAGCCTCCAGCTCGGCAGTCTACTAGGACCCTGCAGCAGCCCCGCTCATAATTCAATTACCGTCATTGTCATGTTCCAATTATCACTTCCCTCTGTTTTCTCATTTTGGCTGATTAGCGCAGCCTATGTAGGGCTCTGTCCTTAGTGAAGTCTGGTGTATCTCTAGCCCAGGGCTGCCCAACCCTGTTCCTGGAGAGCTACCATCCTGTAGGTTTCTGCTCCAACCCTAATTCAACACACCTGATTCAGCTCATTAGCAGCTCGTCAAGATCTGTAACTGGGAAAGCAGGTGTCCTTTTCGTTTTACTGCGCCATTTGTGCGTGACTGCAGTGCAGTATGTTAACTAGATAACTCGGTTGCCATAGGGACCGAGTCATTTATCTCCCCGATCCCCAAATTTCGGACAAAATGGCCGCCGGCAGCCATATTGGATGTCCGAAATTCGCGAAAATCGGTCTTGAGCATTGTCCAATCAATATCTTCGCCTGTGTGAAATTAAGAGAAATTCCTGTGATAATTGTCGCTTCCAGAGCCCGAAACAGAAAACCTCTGCGGCGGCCCCAGAACTAAACAATAGTATCTCCCGACTATTGTCGTTGGGGAGATATCGAGGGCTGACTGCAATAAACAGTTATGTCCAGATGTTATATATTGGACATAACTGTTTATGCAGTCAGCCCTCGATATAATGAACATTCATTTGTACAATCCTGCACCTGGGTCCAGTCCTCCTCTTCCCGTCCTCCTGACGAAAAATTAGTGTGTAGTTGTGGTGAACATAGTACTAAAGTACTAGATATAGCAGGTCAGCAAACTGTTCTAAGAGGAGCCACAAAGTTCATTCCTGGTATAAAAAATAAAAGCTTTGAACAAAAGACTGAAGAATCTTTACCTCAACAGCCTTGGTAAAAGGAGATTTCACGCGACCTGACTGAGGCCTTAACATATGCAAAAGGGATTAGCAAAGTCAAATTTTGCAAGATTATTTAGGCTCAGTATTGTTTGGAAAACTGGGGGTCATAAATGGAAGTTGACCAAGGATAAATTTATCATCAATATCAGGAAGTATTTTTCCACGCAGTAAGTGGTCACATTGTGGTGCAGCTTGCCTGGTCATGTTATAGAGGCAGAAACTCCAGGAGTTTTGAGTTTTAAAGACCAGCCTTGATACAGTGCTAGATATCTTCAAGTCCCTAAGTATTGGGTATGCTTTAGTGATAGGAAATGGCAAGCCTAGATGGACTGAATGGCCAGTTTTCACTACTCATTTGAATGTTATATCCTATATGACGTATTCTTATCATAAGTTCAATAATTCACTAAACACTAATTGTTCATCATTGCAGATCCCGATTCCACTCTCAGCCAGGTACATGACAATTTGCAGTTCGGTCTGATTTTTGCTCACCCGTTTGTGGACCGAAAGCATTTGCGCCCTCACCAAGCTTCATCGCTGTATTGGAGGCGTTGCACTGGATGCAGAAACCGTAGTGTAAGTCATGTGATCCCCAAAGTAACTCAGGAAGATGGCTTTGATGGGATGGGAATGCATCAATTAATTATTATTTATTTATACAATTAAATTTATAAAATTATTTATACAAAAAAAATTTATTTCCTTGCTCTGAAATGTCGCATGTATAGCCGGATATTGAACCTCAGGTCCAAATGCTCCGCCTTATCCATGACACTAGCTCAACAGACTATATATTCACTGGTCAATTTAGCACTTGTATAGCTGTGGCTTTGAAAACAACAGTTGCATATTTAGTGGTTAATTATAGCGAAAATACAAAAAACAAACCATTTAAGTGATTATACTGCTGAGGTTTTCCAGTGCATAGCATAATGGCGAGAGGACTCTCAGATAGACTGGCTAAAACAAAAGCAAGCGCAGATTTACTCACAAACAGCTTTTATGACAAAATATCAAAGGTAAGAAAAATTTTTGCTCATCTCTGTAGCATTTAAAGTGTATGCCTGCTGTTCTTTGAGTGTGATGTCAATTTAAAATGACAAGGCTTATATTGTTGGAATCTGTGGACTGTCCTTTTTCATTTGAGGTACCGTTTGTATGCATAGCACAAATTCAGAAGAAATGCTTGCGATAGAGCACTGATCTTATTTTATTTAATGTTTTGCTAGATGCTTATTTTCTTGCTTGGTACTTGAATTGTGTTCGGCTTAGGTAAAAACGGTCATCACAAACTTTACACCAAGTTTCTTCGCTTTAAGAGGATATGCCGCATGATGAGGTTGCTATTAGGAAACATGCTGTATTTATTATGCAAATTCATTGCCCCCATTATGGGGGCGTTCAGGCTTAAGGCTAATATTTGTATTGAATATTTATTTTCCACAAATTTCTTTAAATCTTCACTTTAAAACCAGTCTTCATTGCAACAAAACCGTTGACTTACTTGTGAACTTCTGGTACATGAAGCAGCTTTTCTCGAAGTGCTCTGAGCAAAGAACTGAATGTTTTGTTGGTTTGTACGGCTTTCCACGGTCAATTCTTCTTGATTTAACAAGCCAATCTTTCAAAAGGGCTTAATTATTTTGTGGAAATTGATTGAAACTTATTTTGCCAGATTTTCCAGACGACTGAATGGCATTATTATTGGTGCAAGCAACAGCAGCACAAGATTTCCCCATTTTCACTACGCTGCGATCAACCTTTGTGTACATTTTGCTTCGGGGATCATGTGACCACCTACGTAACTTGCAACAACCTCATCATTCATCTGCGCCAATGGCATAGGAACGAAATTTGCTAGAAATTCTTCCCTTCAAAAGGTCCAATCCGTCTCCAGTTTAGGTCTACATGGGAGGAAAACACTTTGGAAGGTCACCCTAATTATACGTGGAAGATCAGCATTTATGCACCAATCACTGTCACTCATTCCAGAGTCAGTGAGCTCACCAAGATGCATGAAAATCAAAAGCACCAGCATTGCTCCCCATTTGCAAATATGAAGGCAAAGAAAGTATACATTTTCAAAGAATAAAATCAAGGGGAAGAAAACATATGGGGGGTGGGGGTTATTTTGCATCAAAGTGGGGCAAGTTCCATTTTCAAGGTCTTTTAATTGCTTCGTGTGGAAATTGGCATGCAGAAGCTCGAAAGTCTGTTGCATGAGAACACAAGAATTATAAATGCATAAGTTTGTTCTGTTCATGCGGAGGTGTAGCCATCTTCAAAAGGGCTGGCATTAGCATGCTAAAACCTTGACACACAGGGATCCAGTGGATCACCTGCACCCGGGGGCTTCCCTCGCCACATCTAGTTTTTTCATGTCTAGTTTCAGCACTACAATAGCATTAAGTGGTGAATAAAATGGTAATTTTATTCCTATATTCATTTATTCAATCACCTTCCCACACTCAGCCCATTACAGGACCCTGCTACAGCAAAGGGCGTGTGCGGGTCTAATGAGGTGTGCGAGCATTTTCACCCAACTTCATGACCCCTCGTGAGGACAAGTCTTGTCTGGACATGTGGCAAGTAATTCTTCACTTGCTGGTGCCTTCTCTGGCAAATCACAGGGGCAGATATTGACACAGCAAGGAAGGGCTAATCAAACTTCTTTAAATCAAATAGCATGAAGTAGAAGCATTTTCAGTCAAGCTTGTCCATTTAACTGATTTCTCAACCGCAGCGAGGTACTAAAGTCATGAAATTACAAATAAAAACTTCAACAGTCACCAGTCTAAAAAATGTGGTAATTGACTGAAAACGTTTGCAATATATAGGTACATCACTGATGTATAAAATCAAAACTGAGATGGCATTTATTTTGGAAGGTATGAAAAAAATATGTCAAGTACTTGTATTGACATCAAGGGAGGTTGTCCTTTTCCAGAGGTACAGTATATAATTTCAGGTCAGCTGCTTGAAATTAATAATCAAACAAGGAAATAGAAATATACTGTACTTCAAGCTGGACTACTAAGGAAGGGTACTTAGCTGATTCACTACTCCTTTTCCCAGTGATGATGCAGAATTGTAGAATTTAATTCTGACCCTAGATAATGTTATAAATTAAACAGATGGTCGGTTCCATGCTTCAGACGGAATTTCTGTCAACCATCTGTTCATTCCAATTTATTACAATTCAATGCATCCAAGTAAAAAACAGGCTCCAATAGAGTCGCCACTCCCTCCTAATATAGGGGTAGGGAGAGAATGTTGGAGCCGAGCATGTGCTAAATCCATAATAATGCATCCCGACCGAAACCTCTGAACCACACCTGATGACACCTGTTCAGTCTGGTTATCATCACCATGGCAACTGGTCTCTGCGACTTGAAGTTGCGGTGTGCGCTGAATTCTTATTCAGTGCAATGGGCAAAGAGGACAGTTGCATGATGGGAAAGGTCTATGAAAAGGTAAGGCTCCCGAGGCCTGCCTGACCTCGCACTGTGTCAGATAAGGACAAGAGGACAGTGGACAAAAATAAACCCAGAGCAAGGGGAGGACGAGTGGCGAACAGCCTTGAAAGTGTATGGAAAGTAAACATGTACCCAAAATTTGAGAGGGGAAAGTTCTGGATATGCTGGCTATAAACCTTTATATGCACATAGTATATGTGCATGTTTTCATTCTGGTTCTTGTTCTAATATAGTGTACAGTATATCAAGGCAAACCACCTTCAGCAGTTTGAACATCAAATATGAGAAAACTGGCAGTCTATTGGGGAGAAGTATCCAACAGTAAGTAATATGGCAAGCAAATATGCAGTTTATTAGAAAATATCACAGAGAATAGCAAGCATCCATATTTCCAGGAGAGCTAGCGGGATTGCTGATTGTCATTGTCGCTTATTGTTTAATGATTAAAATAAGAAAGTCATTGAACAGCTGACTCACCTGAGATGATTTCATGTGTCAGATGTGAATTATATTTTTGTGATGAAAACACAAAGTGTCATACTTAAGGATAAATATTGATTCAAATTCAGACCGCAGTCTCAATAGCCTATTGGTCTATTTTATTGTGCTAACAACCGTGAGCCCACATAGAAAGACTGCAAACACCTACAATGAAGGGCTCACCATAGTAGGACGAAACAAATTCATAATAAATATTATGGGTTAAAAATTTGCAAATAAAATTAATAATTTTCGCCCCTAATCTTGTTCTTAGACATTTTTAATAACTGCAATGGGTAATTAATGACTTACACAGCAGGCCAGAAGTTTGGAAGCAAGGCCAAAACAGGTCAAAAATTTGGAAGCAACTTGCAAGTTTCTGTTCACAATGCCTTTCTTAAAAACCAGTATGAAATCTATGGATTTTGGGATGTATTTACTGCATGATTAGACTTTTCTTTCATTGATATGCACCATTTTCCTCTATTTACCTTTAGGTACTGTATACGTTGATGTTACCAGACCATTGCTGAATAAATGTTAGCAAAAGAAAGGAGGGGCTCAGTTTTTGGGTTGAGAAGATTTGCAAGAGACACAACTTAAGTGAAAAAGTAAAAAACAAATCACAGTTTGCATTATTCTCTCTATGTCATAGTTCACAGCCCACCGGATGCCAACGGCAATACGGCAGGCACTAGGACCATGAGCCTAGTAATATGGGCCTGATAATTTGAGTAAAAATGTATTCTGATAAGTGACTCTTTACATAATAATCATGTTTATTTTGTTGCAAAGTATGCCAATGAAACTATGATTTTTTTTTGTACAAATTTGATCTTGCTTCCAAACTTTTGGCCTGTAGCGTAACAATTAATTATTTATCCCTGTTCCCAGCATGTACTTATTTAAAAGTGAGGACAAGGTGATTTGCTACATGACAAAGCGAAGGCAGTTGGAACATCAATAGGGGAAACGCAAGAACCTCTGTCTTATCAAGGAAAGTGTGTTGACACATCTTGTCTAAGATTAGAATCTACTCATTCACCGCTGTGTTAAGAACAGGACCAAACTGTCATCCATTCTCCATCTCTAATCACATTTTACTTATTTTAAATAAATGAGAGAGATCCTTAGAGAGGGTGACATAATCGGGTGAATGCTCTCATCAGGTCAAAAAAAAAAAAAAAAAAAAATACCAATAGGGTGACACTAACCATGCCTAGTTTCTGCCACTTTGTTGCATTCAAGCACACTTCATTAACATATTTCAGTCACATGTAAACAGTTACTTGAAGTATTAATACATAGTGTAAATACCACAGTAGTTTGGCATCTAGACTGTGACCCTGACACACCCTGTAATCTACTGAGCTTCAGGAGAAGAGAGCAGGGAGTGTCAGGATATCTGCTTCGGTCTCCTGGAGGAAATTCAGAGCCTACAGGTAGATGCTGGGGTAGAGGTGGGACATTAACTATCAGCAGGCAAGAATAATACAGCACCTGCAGGCAGTGTTACTAGCAGCAGCAGACAGTGATGCAGCACAGCAGCAGACAAAGCCATGTTTTTCCAGCAGAGCCTGACCAGGAGAGTATCTTAAATAGCCTTCCTTATACAGGGGTGGAGCAGTGGTAGATATTCATGGAGTGTCCATGAGAATGCCTGAACTGGCTTCAAAGGCTACGCCCCATATGTGGCATGCAAATATATTTTCTGTTTCGGCAGTTGTCTGCGGTGAATAGCGGTCATAAATGTTCATATTCACACTCTAAATACAACACCATTTTGAAGCGAAGCCACTGATTAGGAGAACAGCTTCATAGAGTATAAATCACCGGCAGCATATCTGCAGAAAAAGCACTGTCCAGAGACAAGAAACAATGCCATCTGATATGCTAATATTGACCAGCATATCAAATATAATTGAAAAGAAACTATCTGGATCTACGACACTTGCACTTCTTTATTTGTCATTAAATTTTCTGTGTGTGCATCAAATCTGTGTGTGCAAAAATCAATAGCTCTCTAACTGCGCACGTTTACAAATGTAAAATGCACAGTGCTAATGTCACGCCCGATCTACGTCGTATTATAAAACAGAGCACAGAGGATAAATGTGCATAAACGCATGAGTCGATATTGCCACAAAAATGCTATTGTGGGGAACTTCAAAGCTGAAAAAGTAATAGTTGTCCGAATCAGGTTCAGACACCGGATTTTTATTCATGCATCTGAGCCCCTCACTCCTTAATAGTGTCGCTACATGACAAGCTCGTTTACGGCATTGTCTTGTTTTCCCCCCGAGCGTTTTTCAATGATTTGCTGCTGCTCCCCTTCCAGCATAGCCACAGAAATCGATACCAAGCAGCGATTAAAACTCTGTATGCTCACTTCTGATAACCACTGCATCAAAAAGCCCATTGTGCTTTTTCCCCAAAGTCAGGTGGGCGGCACGGATGACTCTGAATAACTCAGAGACAAAACAATGGAAAGGGTCATGTCTTTGTTGGCAATTGACTTTTTTGTACCCATTCAGCAACATGCTAGACCACTGACAAATATATATATATATATATATATATATTTTTTTTTTTTTTTTTTTTTTTTTTTTTGTCAGTCAGAAAGGTGTTTTACAACAATAGGAACATTTCTGCCAACATAGTATGTGTAATGTCTCAAAATTCTAAAGGAAAGGCTCAAGCTTGGCTTCAGTTTGTTATCATTCAGACTTGACGCCAAGTAGGCCTACACTCGGGCTACCCTTGACCTAAATAGCAACAAGTAGTGACCTCATCAGTAGCGTCGTTTTCAAGTGGCGATTCCCAAACGGTTCAGGGCAATTACAAATTCTCGACGTAGGCAATAGATAGATGGACAAAATGGTAGACCTAGACTCAAGCTACCTTACAAGTTGCCCAAGTGAGAAACCATGAAATTATAAGTCATAAATGAGCTTTATAATGACCTTGAACCATATGGGATAAGATGCAGGTTTTGCTATTATGGTGACATTCACTTCTGTTATAGCAAGCCAGACCAGTCTATTGCTATGCTGGTTAGACTGAGGTGTAAATATATACACTGAACTATATTTAGTCTTTATACTGAACTGCATTTATGATGGCTAAGAGGACCCTAGTGCTTCTTTTAACAGGACACCCAACCTGAACTGCATAAATACTATGTACACCTTCTTCATAAAATGCATGCTTTGACTTATTATAGACAATAAAGAAAGCAATAAATAAGCTTGCAACTCGTGGTGAAGTGAAGGTGCTGATTTTGAATCCAGTCGTATAACTATTGATAGATACGTCAGGCATTACCGCGCATCAAGCCCGCGCTCACTCATCCGAGGAAATTACATCATTGACGAGCCACTGATCCTGTCCAATCGAGGCTCCTTCTCTCAGAGCGGAGGTCGGATCACGCAGTGACACCTGGGGTCGGGGTGATATCCCACAGACAGCATTGTGTCACATTACTTTCAGGAGGGTGGATAAGGCTGGCTTCTTTTCCCCACAGGCAGAGGCATACGCTATCGGTAACTCTCAGACCTGTCCGTGAAATACCATTTACACACATTCACACCCTGAGGCAAGCCCAGACAAACTCACACGCTCACACACACGAACACATGCACATGCACACACACCTACACTCACACATGTTCATACAGATAGAGGTAGGCACAGAGAAACACACAAAGTGATGCACACAAACATACACACATATGCACCTACCTGCACATTCATACACACGCACCTAAGCACATGCACACACACACACGCATATTCACTTGCGCACCTAACGCACGCAGATGTAACACTGATAGACACACGCACGCATGCATGCATGTAATCACACAAACACGCAAATACACCCACATGTGTGAAAACACAAACAAGCACATACATACTCGTGTGCGCACACACACACGCGCACGCACGCACGCACACACACACACACACACACACATTCAGACCAACACACAGAAGCAAGCACATAGAAATATATGCCTGAATTAACAGTGTAGTTCAGTGTACTTACAGTGCAGGTTAGAACTTAAATAATTAAGCAAATTGTTTCAGTGGGGCTCTGCATAATCATGACTGCAGGCCACACAGCAGGGGGTCTGACAAATGGTGAAAACTCACTGCCATGGCATCAGATCAAAGCTAATCATGTCTAAAGCAGATGGTGCTACAATTCAATCTCATCCTGTAGCAGCACCTCAAGAGCACTGCACAGCTTTGTGTAACTTTTTACCATTTTTCTGGACAGTAAATAAACATCTTCAGCTGAATCTTGGGTAAATTTGTGCAACAGTGACTAGAGAATTCAGTGTGCTTGCGCAGGCTCTGTATAAAAATGGCAGTTCACAGATCTGCAGGAAAAATGATTGCCCCCTTTCCAAAATACACAGCAGAGAGAAACTGTAAATTGTACAGTAATATATTTGCAGCCAAGTGGCCAGAATACTGCCTCACATTGAGCAAACGTGTCACTGAGAATTTCACAACAATGGCCCGTAAACTAGGGAAAGTACCTAACTGTTAACAGCAACCTGTCCTCCAACCATACGTTCAAGTAGGTCGATTATTCTCATTTACTCTGATTTACGACCCACAGGAGCGTTTCCTAAAATCGCGCCCCCACTGGCAGCAGGAAGGTACTGTAAGAGTAACAGTTTCAGTTCCAGATACAGTTTCAGCCATGTTTACTCTTAAAATAACGGTTTGGGTAAGGATTAGGGTTGGGGTTAGGGTTATAGGGTTAGGGTTAGGATTAGGATTAGGGTTAAAATTAGGTTTAGGTTAGGGATTTACTGACGGCGACGCTGAAGATGGAAACCAGATTGTAGTTATTTAAATGACCGCTAGAGGTCGCTTAACTCCTAAATGTAACTTTAGGTCGTAATAAGCTGCTTGACAAATGACCTTACCGGGCATATTTTGCTGGAGAACAGGCTCAACCATATACACCAATAATTTGCTTGACATATTGTTACTTGTATAATGTATGTAACACATCGCATGCATTCCGGTAAAATCGTACATAGTTCAATAATTTGCATTAAATCACCTTCACTTTTCTAAATACTTTTACTGTCAAAATCAGTAAACTCTACAGTGTTGACTTTTCTGAAGGTCTGGGGACAGTGGAGAAGGGAGTTGCTTTTCCTAGGACATGTGGCGCACTGGACTTTTGTACGTCGCTCTGAATAAGAGCGTCAGCTAAGTACCTGTAATGTAATGGCTTATGGAGAGGAGAAGAGGAATGAGTGGATGGAAGGAAAGAGTGGTAGTACCAGATGTCCTTCATCCCTGAGCAGGAGGGATTGAGACAGAAAGAGAGAGGGACAGGTGTAAATGAATGAAGACGCCAGCTGCCGGAAGTAAGGGAGCGAGTTTTGAAAATGACAATGGGCCCTGCTCATTACCGAGTCGTGTACGTCAGGATTACGTCAATGTTCCCCGGAGACACAAAGAGCAGACCAGGCATCATAGTGTGGTTGGCAGAGAGCAGCAATTACAGCAGGTCTGAGCATTAGTGGGTCTGAGATCAAGTCCCCAGTGGGGTGCAGCCATTCAAAACTTATGCAGGCTACTATTTAATAGCTCCAGGGTGCTTGTCAGTGAGTCGGTTGCAAACTGTGCAATCATGAGCAAATATGCGCTACTGTCACTCCCATATCCATTTGTTATTCTGTACCTTCACAAGGAGAGTTCATCCAAAAATACACGACAAAGCTGATTTCTCTTACCCAGAAGGCTTTCTATCTAAGGCAGGTCTGTCAAACTGAAATCCAGGAGGGCCGCAATGTCTGCTGGTTTTTGCAGTGTTTCTGTACTAGTAATTAATTCAAGTCACGATTGGCTAATGAGTCCACATACCTCGTATCGAAGGCGCTAATTAGCGACTAATTGGACAGAGACCACAGAAGCCTGCAGACACGGTGGCCCTCCTGGACTGGAGCATGACACCTGTGATCTAAGGCTATCGAGTTGGGCAGAGATTCAACAAGTTTTCAAGATAGCTGCTGCAGTTCACTGTAATAGAATGGTGCTAAACTAGGCGAAGTTTAGTTGCATGCACAGAGCGCTAAAATAATTGCGCATTAAATGACTCAATGACGATCCTTCTCTCAAAATATGATGACACGGTTACTCATAAATGTCCACCCAGAACATTTTTTTTTATTTCACCAGAACTACTTTCATATTTGCCAAAGTATGGCAATTGTCCATGAACATGTAAATTCTCAAGTAAAGCAAATCAGTATTCAAGGGACATGGTTTAAGACTGTTCAAAAATACATATTTGTGTGTGCGCATGTGTGAGTGTGTGTGTGTCTGTGTGTGAAAGTGCCTGTATGCATAATGGCAAACCCATTACATAATAAGCCATGTCACACATTCATTTGCGTTAATTTATGTACATAACCTGAAGAAAATAAACACCCATACATTCTCATTTTAATCTCTTGGAAGCCTACAAATGTATGTGCATCATCTTATCTGGACAAAAAAAAAAAAAAAAGATTTTGTCCACTCCTCCATTCATTCTCATTTACACAAACAACTTGAATAACAAGCTCCAACATCGTTAGTTATAAGTGAGCCCATGTCCCATGGGTGACAATTACAGCAGCTTGTTCAGAAGGTAGAGACAGGAATCTGTGATAGCCCTGACCAAACCACAGGTCAGCACAACAGCAGCCCACGCGGATATCCTGTCATCCTCCACAGAAAACAATGCATCATCCCCTCTGTTTCTTCAAGAAGCCGTTGCTAGGCAACTGCATCAGCACCAAAAAGAAATGGGGGGGAGTTGGGGAGGGTTAAGAGATAACTGCTAACAGCACAGTCGTTGAGCCATTGAGCAGCGAGAGGAACAGAAGTCAATTTCGGAATGCTGCGGCCCTTGTTGTTTCCAGTGCCTCCTGGGAGGAATTGGACTGCATTGGCTTTATGAGCTAACTGGGCCTGGGTAATGCTTCGGTCGTTTAATGCACTTTGTCCGTCTGGGCCGCTGAAGGTGCACGTGACTGAGCATGTGCAATGCAGGGGGATGAGAACTCTCTCCATCCGTCTGCTGTGGCCTTCACCCTGGAGCTACGGTGTCAGCACCCAGAGCGGGCAGGGAATCTGTCTCCCCCCCCAATCTCTCAGTCAGCCCCCTGCAGACTCACTGCTCTTCTGCAGCAAGAGCGCAAGTCAGGGCAACGAGAGGCAAGATGCAGCTGAGAAAGTATGACAACAGCTGTTTGTACAAATTCTGTTGATTATCTTCATTATGCATTTTTTTCATGTTCGTATATACACACACGCAAACTGTATGCACTTAAACACACACTGTATCCATACATACAGTTATGCATGCACATACTGACATGCACAATGGTGCTATTGAATGCAAATGCATTTTTGCTCATATTTCGTGCATTGAAGTTGTTGTACAGCTCCTCAATCATAGTAAGGACTATAAAGAAGTCTATAGCTGCCGAATGAGTATTCTCAGGATTCAGTGCACATGAAACGCACAGGCTATCTCTGCCTGTTAACCTGGGGCTATCAGAGCAAACTGTGACTGACATTGATGTCTGAGCACAAGGTGTCTATCAGGAACTAGCCTCCCTCTCAGAGACAGTCTCATTACAAGCACCACATCTCCCGCCCAGGACTGAGAGAAGATCAGGATGGACCATTAAAACTGAGGAGAGATTGGGATTCTAGAAGGTTCTATGAAGAGAGCAATTTCTATTTTATAACTGCATTCTATCTCTGTCTACGAAACTCATGTATGCCCACACAGATGCACGTGCAGTCACACAGGCTCATGCCTACACTCACATACGCATACACAGGCACGCACACACACATATACACACACACATACCCACGCATGCACACACACACACACACACACACATATATACACTCACATAAACACACACACACACACACACACACACTACATACACAGAGAATGTGGCTTTTATGGTGCATAAAATATTTAAAGACATTGCAAAAAAAGGGTGGGAAGGAGGGTGTTTTCAATAGTCATAAGGATGATTCTATAGCAGAATTATATGGACAGGAACAGTAGTGAAATAATGCAGCGTGCATTCATGTTAATCGCTCTCAATATACAAGAAACCAAATATGAACACACATCTGCAAGCAAGCACGCACACACACACACACACACACACACACTGTTGAAATAATAAAGTGCTTATGCAGAGAAGGGCGGAATACGCTGTGTGGTTGGAATCACACCACCATTCCTGGGTGAGGGTACTTAAAATTCAGCATTTCCACATTAAGTGTGTGTAGTACACAGCAAGATGAGTATTTGCAAGCTTCTTTACAAGTTTTTCTTTTTAAACCTTTTTTTTAGTTTGAAGTATGTGATATTTCCTTTTTTTTTTTTTTTTTTTTGCATAACAAGAGAACTGATCACTCTTCATTGGAAAATCTTGAAGTGAATTTAACTTATCTCACTTCATTGGCAACATTTTTATCCCCCCGGCATATAATGAGAGGGGATATAGTCGTCAGTGCGGTCATCTGTTCGTCTGTCTATCTGCCCATGGACATTTCGTTTCCGGAGCAGAACTCGAATACCGTTCAATATTTTTTAACAAAACTTGCTGTGCATATTAATCAGGGCCTAGACCGGTGACTTTTGATATTTTAGGATTTCTGAGATTAGACTGCGGAGGCTATGTCATCATCTGATGACTCTTGTCTAAGCAAGCAAAATAGATATATAAATACAATTTTTTGCTGGGATATAAGGCTATAATACTTTTTTAAGCTGATTTATTTCTTGGATATTGTGCAGTGTGTAAACTGATGCTGCGTTCACCCATAGTCAAGTGAACACACATAAACAAAATTAAATTCACACAAGACAGCAAACACTCAAACATTCACACACACTTAAATATCAAGGTATGGCTTGCATACATAATCACATACAATATGATAAAAAGCTGAGGGTAAATAATTGCTTGTGGTGACGGCCTCATACTATTTTTACTATTGCATCAGTTTACAGGCTCAACAGTCAGTAAAGAGCCTTGCCGCTGTAATATTGTTTTGGAAATCAAGTTGAAATGACACCTGGCAAGTCATAAGTGACGGAAAGGTTTTCTCTGGGACAAAACTTTCATAGTCAATATAAGCTTCAGGTATCGTACTCGGCCACTGTCATCTCATGCACAGAGACAGTCAGCTGCAGTTGAAGAAGCAGTATGAATGTCTTACTGGATTGGCATTGTTCCTAATGAAAGCTATAGTCTATTCAATCATAATGTGTCCTCATTATTGATTTATAAATAAAGAAAGGTTTTTTTTTCTTCCCTTATGGATACAAGTTTGACAAGTTCAGGGAGCTCAATAAACTTCTTGATGCATGCCAATGGAAAAACAAGAAAAAAACTCAACAGACTCGTGGCGCTTATATGCACATGGCTCGCTAAGCGTCCTAACTAAGCGTCCAAGGCTGACTGAGTGAATGAGTGGGTGAGTTACCACATTTTGTAACGCATAGACCATGGCTTCAGTTGCTGTGTGCAGTGGGAAAAACAAACTGTCTCAACCCTTGTGTCTCATTAATTGTGTCCTACCTCTTTCCAGCAACGTGCCTGTCTTTTAGACGCATTGCCTCCTTAATTGGTTTGGTGTCTCAGGTGCCTCCCCTCCTCCAGGTGTAATCCATTGTGTCCCCGTTCCGTTATATTCCTGAGGCGTATATAAACCTTATTTCTCTCGAGCAGAATTACCATTTTGCCATTAACCAACCAGTCAGTTTATGTCTTCGATTAAATAAGTTTATTACCATCTTTGAAAATTACCTTTATGATAGTGAAATACCTAATTACTCTCTCAAGCCCCAAGCCTCATCATCAGTCTCCAGGGTTGGGACCGCATTCCTGTTTATCTGCCTTTCCAAACTGTTTGTCAGACCAGTTTATTAGGAACACCACCGAAATCTCCATCGGTCTCCAGGATTCAGACTGCGTTCCTGCTAAACCCTTCGAACCTGCTGTCTGACAGTCCTGCCTCTGCAGGGATTAATACCACCAGGCTTCTGCCCCAGGACGCCATTGGCCAGGCACGGACACGCCCACATCCCTCACTAGTCTATGCCACCTAAGTTGGACTGTCAATTTCCTGCTCTGGGATTTGGCCCTTGGCTTGCTAGTTCCTTATTATTATCAATAGAGACCGTCATCTGATTGTACTCTGAATCTGCATCAAGTTCCTTGTCTGGATCACAACACAGACAAACAAACAATTTGCAATCTGAATTGAATCTGGTGTAAGAGAGTCTTTAAACTGTAATGCTTCACCTTCAATTCAGCTTGGCTTAAAATAGATGTTCCAAACGTTGAAATGGTGTGAAATTATATGTGTTTGTGTCCCTTTGAGCACTCAGTCCTCTCATGGATTCAAAACAGCTGCCTGAAGGTATTCAAATGCCAACCCTTCTCAGTGAAAGAATGCCATTTCTGACAGGCCAACAAATCCAGACAGCAGCAGCTAGGAATAGAAAGTTCCAGAAATCAGGTATAATTGTTCCTTAGGAAGAAATAAGGAGCTAGCACATGCTGATGGTAGAGTTATTCTTTTATGTAAATGCTTATATTGATTTCAGTCAGCCAATTCATGCAAAAAATAGTTAATAGGAGCATGCAGAAACAGATAAAATGACATTTTAGTCTAGACTCAGACATTGACAATGACTGCAACCCACTGAGCTTCAGAAGAAGAGAGCAGGTAGTGTCAGGAGAACCATACCTCACTGCTGGGGAATAAAGCCAACAATTGGATGCTGTGGTGGAGATCTGAAGTCAACTAGAAGCAAGCGAGGAGTGATGCAGCAGCAGATAATGTTGCTAGCAGCAGCAGAAAATGATGCAGTGCAGCAGCAGGCAGAGATGTGAGATGTTTTGCTGGTTTGACAGAGAAAGAGAGAAGGGGGGACGCACCCGTGTATTCATACATTGGTTATCCCCCAGTATTCTCCTGAACCTGGATGAACAGTAGCCAGACGGATTCAGCTTCTTTACATATGTTAGCGGCCTCACTCTTATTTGGAGCAGAAAGGGAGGTGAGTGCATTTTTTCATCCAGTTTGGCACAGAGCAGTTTTTTTTTCATTTTTTAACAATCGGTACATTTGTTTCTCCTCCAAATGCATTGCACGAGTGCAGAGAGCTCTTATGGCCCAATGTTCCCACCAGCACAGCCTTCTTCATGATTTACCATCCTTCCTTACAATCTGTGACAACCACAGGGCCACTCTCTACTAGTGATAAACCGCTACCCGAATTGAATTCCTTTATTAGATGTAATCGAGGCGCCAAATTCCCTCCTCTCGAGAAACAAATATCTTCTTTTCATTTCAGGCAATAAAGTCTCATTTGCAGGTTTCCTTTATTGCGGAGAAAAGTGTCCACGGTGCAGTTGACATCAGTCACCATGACCCAGTTCTCAGGCAATCATTACGCCTTTAATGGTGTAAGCACGGCAGGACCTGGGCTCTATTAAAGTGCCCTAACCTGTCAAAGCCTGCTGGAAGCCCCATTTGTGTCATAGGCAATTATAATGCCCCGGAAAAGAAAAATACAGCAATTGTTTTTTTTATATGCTGGTCAAATAAATAAGTGCATAATGACCGATGTATGCCCCTTTCCCTGGTCAATTACGCGCTGATAAGGGCACTTGGATGGATAGGTATGCGACTATCTCTTTCAGATTCCTACTTCGCCTGCCACAGCTTATCATTTATCATGGCCAGGGGTCAAGGGGAGGCGTCAAATGGCTCATCCAGAGGCTCTACAGCTATGTGGATGCAGATACAGTCTCTCTCTCTCTCTCTCTCTCTCGCAAGTAAACAACAAAAATCATAACAATATAATATAATACCATATGCTAACAATAACTATAGTAATTATATAGATAGTAAATACAATAGTATTAAAATTAATGAAGCTACTATTAATTAATCAATAATAAAATGAAAAATAAGTATGTAACTTAAGAAAAAAAAACTTGCAAATAACATCTTCACAATTTGCAATTGAATTACAGGGAGTGCTATAACAGATATTCACCGTTACTGTCACTCAGGCCATGACAGGTTAAAACATACTGACACTGTCTCTCTCATTCTCACACTCTCTTTCTCTCTCCCTCCCTCTCTCCCTCTCCCTCCCTCTCTGTCTCTCTCTCTCTCTCCCTCTGGCCTGGAATCCATACATATCAAGTGCTGGTCGCTCCCAACGGTCACTGACTGATATCAGTCTGGCCTCAGTCGTATAGCCAGCGTTTAGCCCTTACGTCACTAATGAAGTGAATACATGAATTTTCATGTTTTCTGCTCTTGGCTGATTGGGTGACCTTTTGGCGAGAACCATCAATCACGCGGCGCCATTTGCAGAATGAATGCTGACCGGGTTATCCGTCATCTTGTTGTCAGAAGTGGTAGCTAAGTAGGCCAGCATTTAAACGTTGGGATATACAAGTATCTATCTTATATCTGCATGTTGCGTGTATATTTCCTTTTACTTTGCTACATCAGGCATTTTACAACACAACTAACGGCTGTACTCAGCATAACGAATATGAGTTAGCTGGCCAGCTACGGCATTCGTGAATGTTATTTGACATGAGCTTAAAAATTAGATTGTGGCTTGCTTGCGTTTACTCTTGGAGTGGTTGTTAGGGTTTGAACAGGATAATGTTTGGCCATATCTGCATTTTGTTTATTTCAGTGGGATTCCCCAGTATAATGAAGGCTAAATTAAATACCGTAATACTCAAATTACATAACGTATTGTAATTAGCATTAGCTATAGCTCGAAGGGCATGATTGCATCAGTTAGATTAAAGTGATACTCCACCCAAAAACTATAATTTGTATATCAATTACTCACCATTAGATGTCTTGAACGGACAAAGTTGTTCTTCACCTGGCGGAACTTTATGGCCACTGGAGAGTTTTGAAAAATTATCCAAATTCCTTTTTTGCGGGAAGCAAATGGGGTCCTCCAGTAGCAATGGGAAAACTCCACAAAACGTCCGTTGACAAACTTTCAAACCATCGTCCAACGCATCGTCCAGTATAATCCAAATCTGCTTTGTCCACTCGTATCCTCAGAACTCTAGAAACGCGGTTATTTTTCGCTAAAAATAATAAAATACCACAGTTATGCTTAAAGTAAGCTCGCGCACGGACGTCCCGCCTCCTGGCTCGTTCATTGCCCAGAGACTCTGCTGCCACTCAGATGAATACTCATATAAACACAAGCCTGATCTCCTGATCTGTTGGTCTTAAACATGCCATTGCAGCACCAGAATATTTGGAAGATATGTGGCCTGTGAAAAAAAAGTCCAGTATTTAATTCTGTGACAATGGGGTAAAATAATCGGTGATAAATCTGTGCTCACATTCACTTCTCCCCATTGGGATAAATTCATTCAGGACCCGCCGCAAGTCTGTCTAAAGGGGCGGGGCACCCTTGCGATTGTGAGCCAATCACAGATCTCGCATGGATTTTGTGTGAATATTTGAATGTCAAACGCTGGCCTACCGACTGAGGCCAGACATATCTGCAAGTGACCGTTGGGAGTGACCAAAGCTTGATATGGATGGATTCCAGGCTACTCGCTCTCTCTCTCTCTTTCTCTCTCAAAATCAAATTCAAACATCCTTCTGCCCCCTTGCCTCTCATCTGTTCCTCTCACTCTTTCCTTGTTCTGAGAACTGGGCCATGATGTTTTTTTCCCATTTCTCTTAACATGGATACTGGAAAACTGTGAAACTTTTCTGAGTCATTCCATGTCAAATCAACCAAATTTTAGGAACTTCCCCACTAAAAAAAAATAAAAAATTTTTATTATATTCCCCACAGTGGAAGATTTATATATCTGGTATGAAATGGTGAAATAATTAAGATCAATTATTGCCAGTTCCTGAGATTTTGCTTCTTTTTTGGGGGTCAGTTTTAAGAAAATTGCCATAATTTTGGAGTAAGTTTGAGGGCCTGAGATATGCATTTGCAGAGCAAGCAGACCCACAAATTTCATTTTGTCATCAGAAAAGTTGCTGAACTCTTGGCTAAAGCTACTTTTCTTTACTCTGTGTGTTTAGTTTACTTGTACTGTGGCCTGGAAAAAGCAAAAAACACCAATCATACAATCATACATTTTTCAAAATTTAATGTATTTATTATTCTGCAACTAATTAAGATAGAGCCCTGAGACTTGGTATGCAAACTGTCGGTCAACTTTCTGAAGACCACAAAAATTGTCAAAGTCACAAAGGCTGTATTAAATGTTTTAATAACCTTGGAAGTTGGCTTCAGAATGAAAAGTGCAAATTTTGGGTCATTATAGTGGGTATATATCTCAAAAGGGACACAAGTGATCAATGTCATTGGTTTGGCATTTGTTTAAGCCAAAATACCACGATTTGTGACTGAAGAGCACACCTATAAATTTTAATTATCACACTGTTACATTCACAGAGCACTGCTGCATCATTATCTACTCTTACCAGCACAGTATGTGACATACAAAAGAATTATCATTATATACCAGTGCTGCTATCAGATTTATTATAGTGTAATAAAGGGAAGCTGGAAAAAAATTTTCTGAAAAGATGATAGTGTAACCATGGTAATAATTACTGTGTAAAAAGAATTTTCCAATGATTTTAATACACAAGACCTTTCCAGGGTTATAAATGGAATTTTGGAATTCCCCACTTCTATATTTAGGAACATATAAACTGAAACCTCCGATAATCCCATGTCTGAAATTTTGGGTTTTTCTGCCCCATGGCCCTATATATATATATAGCAGTGGCAGCTTGTGAACTGGCAACTGGGGAGGCTCAAAACAATCTCTTAAAATTAATGATTGGTCACGACCTGTTTTCAATCATTCAGTAGTTATTCTGATATTTCTTTATATGTCAACATATTTGTAATGTGACCAACATGTCTCATAACAATGCCTATGTACCTATTTCATTATGAAACAAGAGAACTCAGAGAGCGCAGCACCTCCGCCATGCCAAGGCAACTCTGTGCATTAGTTATTTTCGTTGGCTGATGTAGGGTATTGTTGAATTCCACCGCCAGGTGGCAGCAAAACACAAAAGCACGCCGTTTGGAAATCCAGCCCATTGAAAAGACTTGAAATCTTTGCCAGCATAGCTTGATTTGAACTTTGGCCTATATCTCAGCTGTACTTTGGTCTAGATATGCCAAAATTTAATCACTTGTTCCTCTTGTGCTACTCTAACATCCTGCAAAGTTTGGTTAAAATCTATCGGCCATTTTTGAGATATCCTGCTGACATACAGACAGACGGACAAAAAACAAACAAACCAACCAACACCAGCGAAAAATACACCTCCTTGGCAGAGGTGAACAAGTGTATGTGTCACATTCATCTTTTCATTTACACCATGGCTAAGGTGCTCCGAAAATTAAGTTAGACACCTAATATGATTGGCATGCTGTACAGTCTAAAGGAAGAGTTTTACATTTCCAATTTTTTAATATGTTAGACCCAAGACCCATGCCTTCAAGCACTAAAAATATGACATTGACCACTTGTGTCCCTTGTGAGATATATACCCACTATAATGACCCAAAATACGCACTTTTCATTCTGAAGCCAACTTCCATGGACATTAAAACATTTAATACAACCATTGTGACTATGATATTTTTTGTGGTCTTCAGAAAGTTGACAGACAGTTTGCATACAAAGTCTCAGGGCTCTATCTTAATTAGTTACAGAATAATAAATGCATAAAATTTTGAAAAAAAGTTGTATGATTGGTGTTTTTTGCTTTTTCCAGGCCACAGTACAAGTAAACTAAACACACTGAGTAAAGAGAAGAAGCTTAAGCAAAGAGTTCAGCAACTTTTCTGATGACAAAATGAAACTTGTGGGTCTGTCAGCTCTGAAAATCCATATCTGAGGCCCTCAAACTCCCTCCACAATTAAGCGATTTTGTTAAAATTGACCCCCTTCCCTAAAATAGGCTACATTTCAGGATCTAGCAATAATTGAGCTGAAATATTTGACCTCAGTGCTGCCAATGCATATCTCTTGAAATGTGCAAAGTTTTATCAAAATCAAAATTTTGATGTGGGGGGTTCTGGTTGAGTTGACACGGAATGACCCTTTTGTGTGTAAAAGCATAACTTTGCCTCCATTGTGGAAAAGACTGGGTAATAAAGCAAAAAAAAAAAAAAAAAAAAAAGCACACAGAGCTTTATTCTTCTGCATGACCAACGCTCAAAAAGATTAAATAAACCTGACAATTAAAATTATGCAGGGAATGCTAATTGGCCCATAAATAGCCAAAACCTCAACTTTGAAACCTGAGCTCACGGAGTTCTCCTTTAAATCCATTCGCTGCATGTTGTGCATTCAGATGCCCACATTACACCATCTACTGCCACTAATATCATTATACAGTACCAGTCAAAAGTTGGACACACTTTGCTAATGTCACAGTACTCTGTGTTTTGAGAAATTTAAATTGCTTAACTTCTCTACATAATCTCAAATGGAATCTCGTGATAGGTAAACAGTCAGAAATATAAAGAGAGTAATTTACTTGTTTGAATAGATCTCAAAGTTTTGGAATTCTCAAAGAAGCCATATTTTGCAAAGTAAACAGACAGATAAGCTCCTTCCATTTTCCAACGGGCGAATTAAAGTCAAGCTGTTTTGGGACTTATTGGGCAAAAAGATTGATGCAAATCAAACCGCAAGTGCAGCACATCCATGGGAACTGAGACAGGGATGCGCAGCAGCAAACTCAATATAGATATAAGACTGCCCTTATAAAAAAAAAAAAAAAAAATTGAGTATGCTCAGTAGATATGACAACAAGTGCTAGTTAGTTTGATGAATTTAAGGATTAGATATTTTTTCCAAAATAATGGGTCCTTATTTGTTTATTTAACATGTTTTGTAAGAAAAATGTGGGTATGTCCAAACTTTTGACTGGTATTACTGTACATATGAAAAAATGCACACCCTTGCACACGTTCAGACAAAACGCACACGCGCAAATACTCACACAGCACTGACCGCAGAGTCAAGGTAAATGTCCAGAACACACAGCTTATCAATCAAAGAGAAAAAATTTGACTTCAAGATGGCCCAAACAGTAAATTTGCACATCTGCAATGCATGAATAAATGATGTGATGACCTAAAGAGCACCACATCCGGTTACAGCATGCACTTGACAGATTCCGGACAGCAACCCAAACTGGTTGTGTGATGAGGGGTATAAAACATCTGAGCATGAGCACAAGGACCGTTCAACGTAGTCTACGTGAGAAACACATGCATGCACACGTCCCCAACAGAAAACCCATTTGTTGCCCGTGGGTTTTTACTGGTGCTAATTATACAACAGTGGTTCCCAAGCTCAGTCCTGGGGCCACCTGTGTACGCTGGTTTTTGATCCAATTTATTCCAGCCACAATTACTATCATCGGATTGCATTTTTGCTTTACAATCCAGAAGGGAAAATATCGGAAGTGTTGTCATTTTTCTAGAATTCTGTTCAAGATGCATCTGTTTTCTTATTGTAATATTAAAAATATGATAGATTTTTCTGCGTAATTTTATGGCTGGATATTTTTCTGTTAACCTGCAAAAGTTAGCGTTGTTTTTTGGGAGCAGAGCTGTGGGGGAAACAAATGAAAATTGAATACTTGTATTAGGTAGCTAGATGGCTGTATTGGCAGTGTTTGACCGTAATGGTGATATTTAATTGCAACTGATTCAATACAAATGCACTGTTGAAGAGATTCTGCTTCTAAAGGCCTCATTGCTGTGCAATTTTCCTTTATTTCAGACTCCATCCCCCATTTGGTGTGTTTACACATGCAGGTGGTGGTGATATGATGACCAGGCTCGCCAGGACCTGAGGCAGTTGAAGGGAAGTGAGGATTGAGGATTCAGCATGGAGGAGAAAAGACACAAAGTCAGCAGAGTAGACTTGATAAAGAATGCAGTCGTACACCCGGACTAGTCTGAGGACTTTCAGGAGGGCATCAGTTTGACATGACAGAGCTGTTTTAGTGGTACAAGGGGACCCTGCAAAATATTAAGCTGGTGGCTTTAATGTGGAATCTGGTCAGCGTATATTCTCAGGAAGACATGGGGTTATAAACAGTACAGGTTTACACCTAATCCTGAGGACAAATTATGACATCACTGAAGCGTCAAAAAATCAGTGAGGATACTGTCTGTGAGGACAATTTTGGCCAGCTGTATGTGAATCCACTCTGTCATTCCACAGAATCACTGACCCATTCCCCATCCCTCATCCATCAAAGAGAGCATCTCTCTCAAGAAAGGACAAAGAGTAAAGGAAAAGTTACCACTTTCTTCCTCTGTTGTTTTCTTCTCTGCATGGTTCTTGAAACAACTTTGTATTCTCTTTGATGCATTGTGTGAACAGAGAGACAAATGGACACACAGCAGTCCGATAAGGTTTGGTTCACATCATCAAAAGGAGAACTTAACAAACAGCAGACTAAAGGGGAAGGGGAGAATTCCAAGGTGACTGTTTCAGTCTTTCCTTTGACTGTGGAATTTAATGAAGCATTACATTTTTTATGAACAAAACAATGCTTCAGTAGACACTGAAGTTAAATGGCTTCCCCTACAGCGTATATCTCCTTCGCTGATTCTGTAGACCAACATTTTGACAGATTTTTTAATGAGAAAAATACATACTCTGCCTTCCTGCTAGTTCAACTCTGGGTTTTGACTGTTTTTGACAATGAAGTACATAGCCTACAGCTTTTCAGATCAGGCAGGGAATTCATGACCAGCAGGTTATTACGAATGTCTAAAATGAATGGGCACAGTACACTGCAGGATCATACATAGACCCTGTTGTCACTTGTCTTTTAAATGCGACTCTTGTCATCCCATCATGGCAGGACGCCTTAACTGTGAAGTCTGTTTGCTCGGAGATCAGATCATGCTGGCATTGAAATCTGATCAGCCAGACCACTTGCTGAAGTGGCCTGGTTTCCATTGAGTTCTGATTTCAGTAAGGTGTGGACAGTGTGTGGACACAATCTGACCAATTTACCCAAAAAAGGTCCCACGTCATCTTCTCGCAACACAGGAATTCCTCTCCCGAGTGCGAAAAGCAAAGGGAATTTATTCATAGATGGAAAAAAACCGGGGCAGGAGCACAGCTGAGACCCACTGTCTCCTAGCATTGAAGGTCTGACACCACTGTGCAAGCAAAGCTTGACAGCAGTTACAGAGATAAAGCAATGTTTGAGAAAATTGCTGGCGTTCCAGCACTGAGGAAAACACAAGCTGCATTAATCAGTCATCTTTGCTGCTCTCCCTCAGCAAGGCGCATCTTGTACTGGCCCTGCCACCATTATAAAATAAGCAAAATATTAAGAAAAGAAGACGGTTCTTTCTTGCACCGTGAGCCATTCACGGTGCATCTATTACATGGGCATATATCCGCACGGAATATATCTGAGGCAGGTAGCATTTAAGTGTCAAGTGTGGACACTCAGATGCAAAGTTGCAAACACAGCTCACTTCACGTACAGTGGTTAAACGGTATCAAAAAATTATACTCCCGAGTCCTACAGCAACCAACACAAACCAGGCTGGATGCACAAAGACCTTCAGCATGTGCAGACAAAAGAACACAATAAACTAACAAAACAACCAGGATTGGTGAGAAACAAATTAAATGACCCGTCATTGGCCATGTTGTTGGTTTTACATTTGCTAAAGATTGTAGCAAATTAGACCTTCAGAGCAAACCCAGTCAAAACACTGCTGCAAGAATTAACCATCTGTGAGAGAATGGTGGGGGGTGCACTCTCCTTAGAGAGGAATTGCAAATATAAGTAGTGACCAGTCTGTGAGCTGCCATCTAGCTTGAAATTTGACACCTTATGCCCCCATTCACTATTATTCACTTATTCACTATTGCCCCCATTGTTATTTGTAATTGTTCCTGCTTGTCTCCCCTGTGTTAGTCCAAAGTCATTTTACTTTAGGGCAATTCCACCGCCACGGACATTACATCAGAGGGAATTTTCAGCCATTCCAACTATCCTCACAGCTGAAGTTTTACTCCAAGGAATTCAACCTTATGGGTATCACAAGTTTAGGTCTGAGGCTGTTTGTTGGGGGAAGAAAAGCCATCCAGTGATGTCTGTGTGCTTTGCATGAACCACAATTATGAACGTGACATAAAAAAGACATGGAAAAAATTCGGCCATGTTTATTTCAAAATTCTCTGGGTCTCAACAATGGTAAAATTTAAAGACGTTGGACAGGATACGCTGAGGAAGGCCTGTGAGCCGAAACGTCCGTTTTTTTTATCCTTTGTAAGATTTAAAACACTTTATCAAGCAAGTGCTGTCCAACGTCTTTAATTTTAGCATTTTTTCCTTTTGAATTCAGCACCTTATATGCGATATTTGAAGGGCAGCCCGTTTGTTTTTGCATTTCTCAACAATGGTACACATGAATGTTTATCCCAGGATTGTACGAGAACTAGGCCACAAAATACACAATTTATAATACAGCACCAAATGACAGTCTCTTAGCAGGCAGTTATAGAATTGCGCGAAATCCTCTATGACAGATGTTACGTGACGGATGTTACATTTTGTCTACTTTAGTAAAACGAAACATTCTGCTGAAAAAAGTCAATATTGTCCAATGGAATGATGAAATAACCACATGTATGCATGAATGTAGTAGGTTATAAGATCATTATGACTTTGTTTTAGTTGTGTGCATCAATTACACAGTATCTTGCAGTTGACATTATTATGAAATAGTTTTATTCAGGTTTCTCTTTAACCTATCAAACTCAATAGCTGCCCCCATCAGGTGTGGAGCAATCAATGCACTATGCATTGACATCATCACTTTGCATGACAAATTTACTGTTAGTGCTGTATTACAATTGTTATACAGTGGGTAGTCAATCATATTAAAGAATGTATGCCCGAATTTACAAATCACAAAGGCCCATATGGCCCGTCTGGTTTGGTGCAAGTGTTGGAATACTCTAATACCTTACAAGTAACAATGCGTTTACAACTGTTGTTTTATTATAACCATTGTATAGTGGATGGACAATCATATTAAAGAATATCTACCTAAAATTACGAATTATAAAAGCCCACATGACCTGTATGGACTTGGTTAAAGTTTTGCAAGTGTTGAAATATTGTGGTTTCTTTTAGTTACCCTGATGATGGTGTTGGCGATGCGGTAATAACTGCATATGTTATTGTCCAATAAAAATAAAAACAATGGATGGATGTTTTTGTTGTTCGTTGAGATTGCATACATCATTGTACTTTTATTGGACTTTACAGGACCCTGATCAAATGTTTAACACCACTTAAACTTCACTTGTACCATTCCATCTGTAAATTTTATATTTTTATACAGAAAATATCCTAAATGCGTTTTAAAATCACAACTGGATGTAAGGGAAATTGTCTTCTTTCAGTGGTGCATTTTTTAAAAGTAGTTGCAATAGGCGAGCTATGTTGCTCTCCAAAAGCTCTTGTTGATCATAATAGTAGAAATTACACAAATAAAAATGCTTACTGCAAAATACATGGAGGATCTCCAATGAGTGAGCTCGAGATATCAAATTCATGCAACAAGAGTAGTAATTTTAATTTAAATGAAATTATATATATGGAGATTATATTTATCCCACAAATGTCAGCATTGTATTATTTAGAAAATGGAAAAATAGCGTTTGGCTTCTACAACGTACTTTACAGTTTATTCAGGTCAATGGGATGAATAATTCGCTAGCAAGCATGCTAATGTTTTTCGCCATTAAATTATTAAATTCAAGTGTTTATGATAACAGTTACATGTGTAACTCATTACTGGCCAAAAGGGTTAACATGCTAGCTAAGGAATTATTCATCCCATTGAATTCAACAGACCGTCAACTAGATGGAAACACCAGCGATGGTGAACGTTTCCAGAAGAATTGGCCTTGTGAAAATATTAGTTGATGTTTGCCAATGAACGGAATCTGAACAACTGTGACACGAGAAAGCTGTATTTCATGTGTGTGACACCAAACCTGTATCTAATGGGTTGTATCACACCAATTTTTAATAATTTATGGGATAAACGTCATTATGCTGCTCGGCCGCCTCTGGGGCCCTATTTGTAGTTTTTTAATATGCCATTTTCTTTTACTTAAAATATGCCATACGCCATAAGGCGCACGGCCTTCCCAATCTGAGCACGAGTCTCACTTTCACAGAAAACCTGTATTTACGCCTACTAAGGCGTATAAAATCCTTGTCCTTGTCCATTCTTATTGTTTAAAGCACAGAATAACTGGATACAGACCTTAAGTTAAGATGATGTTGCTTCATGAAAATTGAAATTGAGCACTTCAAAAAGCCTGACTTAATGGTCTTGGAAATGATAGGGGAAGTACAATTGCATCATGGGTAAATTAGCTGCCACCTTTGAATAATTACTGGAACTATCATTTGTTCTAGAAACCTGAAAGAGTATAATAAAACCCAGTTAATGTTGAAAATCTTGTGACAGTCTTTGACAATCTTTGACAATCAAATGACAATCTGAGTAAAACTTCATCCTTTAGAAAGGAGCACAATTACACATTTAAGTCCCAATTCAAAAACATCCATGGCAAAAATTCCCTTTTACCTTTTATCTAGATAAGTTGAGCATTCCTCCACTCTCTGGGGGCATGAAGGATGTTACAGGACCGCTTTTACTGTGAAGGATGTTACATGTGACGGACGTTACGGATTTTGATCCCCTGCCAAATCTTACATGCCAAATTTTGAGGCAGACTTTTTTCCATTATTGACTTTGCCTTGGCTACAGTTAAGAGAATTGAAAAGGGTAAGTCAATATTCCATCTTAGTTTCTTCCAAAAAAAAAATTCTCAGAATTTCCGTGACGGACGTTACATTGACTGGGATGATTAAGTCACCCCTACCTTCTGGCCAGCAAACTTCCACATGAGGGTTCAAGCTCCCCTCTACTTTAAATGGATGCTCTTGGCATTACAAATTGAATGATATAAACAGCTATACCCAGGGCCGGCGCTCGCCTAGACAATTGCCTAGGCAAAAATCCATCCCTTTATTGGCAACAATTAGTCCTGGTTTGTTCTTAATGGTTTTCCTTTATTAACATGTTTTCCAATTTAAGAATAATCAAGTGGCAATTGAAGACACAGCTTCTCTCCCCCTATGCCAGGGGTGTCCAATCTTATCCGTAAAGGGCCGGTGTGGGTGCAGGTTTTTGTCCTAGCCAGCAGTGCTACTGCACCTGATTCCACTAATTAACTAATCAGGGGTTTCAATCAGGACCTCGGTGGGTAGAATCAGGTGTGTAAGAGTTGGACTCTAACAAAAACCAGCACCCACACCGGCCCTTTCTGGATAAGATTGGACACCCCTGCCCTATGCGATCTAACAGCGACAAATGCGCTACATTCAGTTCAGAAAAATAATTTAATTATAATTAGGTCTATTCACTGGCACTCAGCAATGTAACTTTTTTTTCCAGCGAGAGCGGCATTTCAGAACTCTTCAGCGAATGAAGGTAATTCTGGTGACAAGTACGTGGTTTCGTCCGTTTACATTTTCCAATCGGACAGCTGTCTATTTTTTACAGCAAGTTGCGTGACCGTGCTGCAAAAACAGGTGTGCGTACTTGTCGCCGAAATTACCTTCATTCGCAAAAGAGTTCTGAAATACCGCTCTTGCTGGAAAAAAATTACGGTTGCTGAGTGCCAGTGCATAGACCTATTTATAATTAAATTAGTTTTCTGCACTGAATGTAGCCCATTATTTTGTCGCTGTTAGATCGCATGGGGGAGAGAAGCCGTGTCTTCAATTGCCACTTGATTATTCTTGAATTGGAAAATGTCTTAATAAAGGAAAACCATCTAGAATTAGCCAGGACTAATTGTAGTCAATAAAGGGATGGATATTTTCCCCCAAATTTTCAGGTCTAGCGCCGGCCCTGGCTATACCCATTTAATTACTGGTCATTTCAAAGGTCCTAACAACCTGATTTTGGGCCGATTTCAGGGTAAAATTCACACCAGCTGTTTGGATGTAAAACTCTTGCTGAAAAATAGTGGTTCAGCCATAAATATACATGTTTCTTAAATTTAGGGGTTTTGTGGATAGATTGAGGCCCTTCGCTGGATGTTAAACAGAAATTTAATTTTTGCTCATCATGTCCCTCTTTTCATGGAATCGCCCTTTAGTCATTTTAAAGACAAACCCTAAACTTATCTTTGCTCCTGAATCCTCTTTATTCTTGTTGTGCACACTCCCCGTGCATACCATTCATTAGACTGACACAAACACACTGAAAATAACCAGAGACACCAGTAAGGAAAAATGTCTGTTCACAGGATCGTGATGACCGTCTGCCGTGCTGCCACTAAGTAAACAAATATTCAGCATACAGCTGCTCCTGGGTCAACGGCACCGATGAGCGTTTTTGGGCGCTTTTTCCTCATTCTGGGGGTGGGATCGCATCATCAATTTTCGGCTGGTCACCCGCTTAATATCAGCAGCTGCTCTTTCTGCCGCCCGTCTCCGACGTTGTTTCTCTGCCAATCGCTTCTCCTGCAGCATCTTGGCCTCCCTCTCTGACTCCTTGGTGCGCTCAATGGCCTCGTAAATCCCCGGCGGGAGTTCATTGATCATCCGCACGAGCACTTGCACCCTCTGCTCGATGAAGGTGAGCATGTCCAGTGTGTTGACTTCCACCTCATCCGTACACTTCTCATACACCATCTTCACCTTCTCACGAAGGGTCTGAATCATTGTCTCCTGTTTGATGTGGTATTCCCCATGTAAGAAAAGCCGGGACTTCAACTCCAGGTCGGAGGCGATCTCTTGGGCAGTCTGGATATCCGCCTTCAGCTTTTTAATGTTCTCGTTGCCGGACTTCATCCGTGTCTCGTGTTTGGTCGTGATTTTGAGGAGAACCCTCTGGATCTTTCTCATTTCGTCTTCTGTGTCCTGGAAGTTCTGAATCTGGAACAGGCCCTCCTCCATCAGACTGTCCATGAAGGTCATCACGTCCATCAGCTCCATCACGAAAATCTCCGACTCATTGTCACTGTCAGAAATCTCGTCCTTCTGTGGCTGACGAGAGTGATCTTCAGGAGTTTTTTCTTTTCAATTTTCTTGTGAGGCTTCAGAGGACACTTCTTTGTGTTTGTATCGTGTTTCTTTTTCTTTTCTTTTGTCACAAGCTCCGCCTCCTGGCACCTCAGTCTCTCCATCTTGTCCCGCCTCTGCACCTCCTTCTGAGCCTGCCGCTCTCGCCACGCGGCCGGGGCCATGGCCATCAGGAAGCCCTTGTACGGCTCGTACTCCTTCAGCTTTTCCCGAAAACTCGCTATCCTCTCGAGCTGCCAGATTTCAGCAGTTTTCCTCTCATAATCCTCTCTCACCTCCATTTTCAGCTTGGCATATTTCTCAGACATCTGCTCAGCCTTGTTGAATTTCGTCTTTTCTGCAGCCAGCTGCTGGAACAACAACACTTCCTCGTCCTCCACAAGTTTCTCGGCAAGGGTAAGTTTTTCCAGTTCCTCCTCAATATCCTTCCTCCGTTCTTCATTCATGCTCTTCTTAATCGAGTATTCAAACTTAGTGTAGACTCTCTCCCTTTGTTCACCCAAGAAATCGTGGAGTGTCACCGTCGGCAAAGAGTCCTCAAGTGAGAAATGAGCGATTTGGGGCATGTCGGTCTCCCCTTCCTCTGCCTCCGACACGATGTCCTCGATGACCGGTCGAGTACGGAATCTGCGCCGGGACAGCAGAGTGCTCCTCATGTAATTCGGCGTGACATTGGTCTGCGGTTTGACTTGCTTGTCTTCCAATTCCTCCCTCAGGTATTCTCTTCTCTTACTGAAGAGGACCACAGGACGCAAAAATGGGCTGGTGGCTTTTTTACTCGAGCCTTGTTTTATTGAATCCATGTTTACTGAATCCATGTTATATCCTGAGGTGCACAAAAAAGATCAATTCATGCCACAACTGAAAAACTTGATTTAGGCAACGATTTAGGCAACACAAAGTAGCCTAAGTGAAACTAATTACCATTCAGACTTATAGGCCTATTCTACTCCTTTGTGACCTCATCCGTTCTTAATGATATCACAGGAGTGTGTACGTGATGTCATTGTGGACTTGCCTTTGCTCTGTGGACACTTGGAAAACTGGGGCGACCATTTGTTAATTAAATATGTGATCAGCATCCTGTGTAGTAGCAACCATTGGCTAACATTCAATTTTACTGGGAATGCTCTATGCTGGGGCTACCGTAATCGCCATGCTAATTTCTGTTAGCGCCTTAATTGCAATTCCCTTTATATGTTAGCTTTGAGCTAACTCCATCGCTCTGCTAACGGACTTGGTGAGTGAGTCACGGACATTCACATGCGTAGATCACGTTGTTAGAAAAGGTTTACAAATTCACAGGAAACGGAGTATCTAGTTCGCTAGGAAGCTAGCTGACAAACTGCCAAGAACTGGAAACAAAAAAAAAAAAAATTAGCTAGCAAACATTTAACATCATGTCGACATTGTGAGACCGCCTCCTGTGAACGCAAATATGCAAGTATGCTTATTTGTTCGCATGGTCCGTCTTACGTGCAATACATAAGCTATCCATCCAAAAAAAGTCGCCGTTTGGATATAAATTAACAAATAGTATGATTGCATCATTATTGCAGCGATTAAAATGGCAATAATTGTTTCAACCCTGATTAATAAAGTGCCCCTGTTGTTCTCATTTCTTAAAACGAAGTGTCTAGAGATAAGGCAGTTTTTATTGGTACAGCAGTCGATTTGAAGGGATTAGGATAAGGATTAGAGATTATGGTTAGGGGTCAGGGTTAAGGTTAGGGTTAGGGTTTTGGTTAGGTTACGGCAGGGTTTGAAATTGGGACTGCCGTGCCTCTCTACATTGAAATGCATTGGAAAACTGCCGTACCCGTAGCAACTGCCTTCTTAAAATCATGTTGGATGATGTGCGCTATACTGTAAGTGATGAGGAAAAGCCTAACAAGTACAGAAACGGTCCTAACTCAGTTCACCAGAATTTATCTTACTAGGTTTTTCCATAACACTCAAGAAAGGTTGTCAAAGCAATGCCACAACGAATCTGTATTGTAGGTTTGATTACCAAATATTTGGGTCAGCGATTTTTTTTCCCCCGTCTCCAGCTGGGATACTGGTTTCCCGGTTTAAAATGCCTCCGCTGCGTTTACTGCAATTGATTCAGAGATACCAGAGTTTGTCGCGCCTATCAAGGTAAACATTTCCGATTTAAGTTGATAAGACTTACTTAACCGCATTACTTAGTAAATTAGCTACTTGTTACTTACAAGCATGTGATAAAATTCTGTAATTGACTAGGGGAAGGGTATGTAGCTAAGTAAAAATATCCTCGGTCAGTGGGACAGTCCCACGCAGATTCAGTGGCACCAGCGACTGCTATGGAAGCCCATAGTGGACAATATTCAAATGAAAATGTAATCCCACTATTGCATTATAATTTTCCACTTATGAATGAGTTATTTGAGACAATATTAAATTGAAAATGCATTAATCCAATTATCACTTTCATTTTCACATACACGTATGGGAAATCTATGACTATATTCAAATGATAATGAAATGCTGATTGACATTTCATTTTCAAAGTCATGCTCTGCAATACAGTGGACAATATTCAAATGCAATAAGCAAAACAGCACCCCCAGCCTATTGCATTTACATTTACATGTCATCACGCTCTTTTAGGGTCAACATGATAATGAAAATGCTGTTTTCTAATCACTTGAAAATAATGATATAATAATGATGACGACATTTGACATTTCATTTTCAAAGACTTATCCTGCAATACATGGGACAATATTCAAACGCAGTAAGGGAAACAGCGCCTCCCAGTCCATTGCATTTTCAAATACATGTCACCATGCTCTTTTTGGGACACAATGAAAATTAAAATGCAATCTGTCAGCGTCTCATCAAGGCGGGTCTTCCATGCTTAGGGCGTCAATCAGCTTCTGGTTAGGGGCGCGAGGCTTACTGAAACCATGTTCTAGGCTTATTTGCATACCAACCAATCAGCCATCTGGCAGCTAGCGCTTATGCGCACGATCATCACATTAAAGCTTACTGATAATGTCATGATGGCTAGGCTGCTGTGTATTTCATAGCTAGTTAAAGCAGCATTATCCTTCCATGCGTGCTATGGCGTATTACATTGCTCCAGATAAAACGCTATCCGTCTTCCGACCCTGCTGACGCTAGTTCGGGGAAATGTTTGTCATCATTTTTATACTTAATCGCTGTGATTCGGTTTTTGCTAATTAAGCTGTGATTCAGTTTTTGCTAGCTGGACGACTGCTCTTGTGCTTGCCGAGTTGCAAGTTCGCCACTCCTGAAACATGCACAAAGAATGCATCATGCAGAACAGTCCGATAAACGGCCAGCAGTCAGGCTGCCGCTGTTCCTTTTAATCGCGATTCCCAAGCCACGTAGCAATGGGAGAAGTTTTGATGACTGGCTGAAAACAATGTTCCTCACTTGCTAACTTAACCTGCTGAAATATGAACTTCTTTGATATGATTGGCAGCACTTTTTTACGTCCCAAGAGTACTATCAGATTTCTGGGAGATTTAAACGGATAGCTCATTACCTGGCTAGCTCAAGAACAATCGGCAAGCACAAGAGCAATCGCTGTCGGCTAGCTAGCTTGTGAAGCTAGGGCAAAAACCGAATCACAGCGATTAAGTATAAAAATGATGACAAACATTTCCCCCAACTAGCGTCAGCAGGGTGGGAAGACGAATAGCGTTTTATCTGGAGTAATGTAATACGCTATAGCACGCATGGAAGGATAATGCTGCTTTAACTAGCTATGAAATAACATGTCTCAGGCTGAACTGTCAGTTTGTTCTTTAGGTAAAAGAAGCTGCCAATCAATGGTGAAAGAGGTCGTGTGTGCGAGATGGCGTTTTAAGTGACAAATCAGGGCTAAGAGCTTCTCCAGTAGGCATCATAGCTAGCTAGCTGTACCTAAGCGATTGCTTTTAGACTCACTAGCAAGCTAGCTAACGTCTCTGTAATCTGCAAGCACACTTGAGTTGCAGTTGCACAACACTACCCGCAAGCCTCGGATAAGTTCATGCATATTACAGCTAGCTCATTTAATAGAGTTGGGGCAAAAATCAAATCATATCGCTTTAATGTGATGATCATTTACAAATATTTTCCTTAGTTAATGTTAGCTAGCATACTAGCTGCCAAGATGGCTACATCCAAGGCGCAACATAGCCTAATGCGCGATGGCACACAATACATAGCAGCCTAGCCATCATGACATTATCAGTAAGCCTCCGTGCGTACAAGCACTACCTTGCTGATTGGTTGGTATGCAAATGAGGAACATGGTTTCCGCTCACGCCCCTAACGAGTGACGTCCTAGCGGAAGACCCGCCTTGATGAGACGCTGACAGATTGTATTTTAATTTTCAATATGTCCCAAAAAGAGCGCGGTGACATGTATTTGAAAATGCAATGGACTGGGAGGCGCTGTTTCCCTTACTGCGTTTGAATATTGTCCCATGTATTGCAGGATAAGTCTTTGAAAATGAAATGTCAAATGTCGTCATCATTATTATGTCATTATTATTTCCAAGTGATTAGAAAACAGCATTTTCATTATCATGTTGACCCTAAAAGAGCGTGATGACATGTAAATGTAAATGCAATAGGCTGGGGGTGCTGTTTTGCTTATTGCATTTGAATATTGTCCACTGTATTGCGGAGCATGACTTTGAAAATGAAATGTCAATCAGCTTTTCATTATCATTTGAATATAGTCATAGATTTCCCATATGTGTATGTGAAAATGAAAGTGATAATTGGATTAATGCATTTTCAATTTAATATTGTCTCAAATAACTCATTCATAAGTGGAAAATTATAATGCAATAGTGGGATTACATTTTCATTTGAATATTGTCCACTATGGGCTTCCATAGACTGCATTTTGCAATCTTAAAAATATGAAATGCACCTTATCATGTAGTCATCAGATCTCAGTTTGTTTATATTCCCCAAAAACCGACGCAGACATTAACCGCTGATCTCAAAAAATACTAAATAACCGTATATATTGAAAACGATGACCCAATTATCAACCGAAACTGTGAAAGTTGAACTTCACTGGCGCAACAAACTCATTGAAATAACAGCGGTCCTAAGTCATCCCAGCTGAGAAATTTTAACTTGGCGATGTCCGGATGTTTTTTCTTAGCCTTATTAACTGTGTATTTGGTCAGAATCGCTGTCATCACAGTTTTACAAAACTCCATCCCTGAGCAGTAAACCATTGGAATCAGAGGGATATCCTTGCTACGAGTGATACAGAGTTGTAGGCATCTGCACACGGTCAATTACGATTCCTCACTGAGGGCTAGAACATCTACCGTTGTCACGATATTTACAAACTGAGGTCACCAGCAAGTAGGGACATCAGTAGATCCGTAATACCGGTCAGAGGTATGGCTCACCTGCATTTTCGCGGACGTAGGCTACTTCCGAGCTCACGTCAATCCGTTTCGTTGTTGGGCGCAGTTAGAGGTTAATAGGATTAAGATTAGGGGTTAGGATTACGATCCTTAAAGTGTTAATGGCATGGAAAAAAAAGTAATAAAAGGCCAAGAATTTGAAGTAGTAAAGTACTGGAAGGTTTGTGTCATAGCTGCTCTAGCCGCAAAGAAATACAAACACAGTGCAAGCGATTCAAAACTAGAACTGCGTTTCGTCAGGACAAACCTCGAGAGTGTGCTTGCTAAAATGTCTGTCTGTATGTCTCTCTCTCTCTCTCTCTCTCTCTCTCACACACACACACACACACACACAGTCTATACTACTGGTTGTGGTGTTGAGGCTGCCCTCTGAGCCTAGAGTAGGCCAGCATTCCGTGATGTCATAATTGAGATTATTACCAAGGATGGTCCGTGATTATTACACTCGAGGGTGTGCTTGACTGTCATTATTGTCACGACAGTGATGCGGCCAGGAACGAGGCGCTTGCGCCGAGTCCCGTTACCATCATAGTATATGGACTGTGTGACAATAATGACGGTCAAGCACGCCCTCGAGTGTAATAATGCGATTATACAACTATTACCAACAAAATAAGATGTATAATCAAAATGTATTCATACTGTGGGCATTTCGCTCTCTAAATATAAAAGTTTTTTGCTTGTATTCTCTCCCTTTCAGTGGAAAAACATGATATCTGACGTTAACTAGTCCTTTTCAGCCAGCCAACTTGGGCTTATGTTTTCTAGACATCGTGATTTCCCAAAACTGAATGAATACCATAGCAACACAAAACTGCTTTGCTAGCTCAATCATGTTGTAACTAGAATATCCGCGGGAAAAAATAATTTTTTCATGGACTGATAGTTATACTTCTGCTGACATCTCAGTCATTTTTAAGCTAACAGGTGCCCTGACAACGACTCGCCAGCACAGCTTATCTTTATCTACAACAAACTTCTATTAATGGTTATATTTAAATATAGGCAACGGCTTTCCAGTGTCGGCACCAGAACAAATAACTATGTGTTTTTTTTTTTTTTTGTCTTTCAATTATAAAGTTGACAGCGGCTTTTGATGCGGGATTCAGTGAAATGTTTCTTGTTTCCATGGAAACCACACAGACTCGGCAATAAGATAGGCGGAGTAATATTTTCAGTGATGAGGTATTTTTCATATGTGCTCGGCTACCCGTGCTGTCATGCTTATTTGAGAACATTCTAAACGTCTGATTGACCAATCAGATTGCTCAGCCGGATCTACATGTTGTATAATGGCAGAACTCCACCGTGCATTTTTAATTCCGATAAAAAGGGATGAAGAAAAGGGATTTCGAAAGAATGAAAAGGGGCTATGCAGCCGTTTATACAAGGCTCAGAGGCACGGTCGTGCCGGACGTTTCGGCGTTTGAACCGGTCTCTATCGCGAACGCTCGGGCAGTTGATACGGGACAACGAAGTATGTTGAAATGGAAAAACAATTATAAATAAACAGAGGCCTTTGGCCTCTGCTTGCCGCAAGCACACAATAAATAAACGCACTTAAGAAGAACAATGTGTTGCTTGCCTCTGCTTGCCGCAAGCACACAATTATACTTGCCACTGAGTGAGTCTTGTCGCGGTGAGCCATTTTGACTGTGGCGTCGTCGGAAGAATTCTTGCAAACCACTCCAATGCATTTCAACGGATGGATGTGGCAGAGCAGAGCGAGATATTTAGGGTCCGAGCCCCTACAGGGTGCAGGGCCCTTTTGTTCCTGTAATGTTTCTTATCATTAGTAATATTATTATTCTTTGTTTGTTTCTTTCTTTCTTCTAATGCCTCTTCCGACTTAAATTTCACCCTCTAAACATGCTAAAAAACTCACCAAATTCATTATGCACCTCACGTCTGCCGAAACATTTTATAAAATGTAAAAAATATCCCCCAAAGTGCTGAAATGTGCTCTCTAGAGCCACCTAAAAACACTAAAATGGCCACTACGGCTTGTAGGAACATTATAGATAAATCAAACCAAAACCCTGTTGTTTGTCTCATCAAGACCTAAAATTATCCAGTGTCACCCTTGACTAAATATACCAGGAAGTCTGCAATTTGCATTTCAAAATAAGAGTTTGCCCTTAAATTTGGCCTTGAACAAACATGAACATCTTTAAGGGCGTTCATCGTATTGGCTCCAAACGCTAATAGATGTCAAAGGACACACTGCTGACGAAAAGTTATGTCTTAACTTTGTCATTACTCGAACGATTTGGATTTGATGAGGCGTCAAAGTTGGCTTCCCTAATCACGTTGTCTGCCTTTTGCTATGTGTACGCCACTTCCAACCAAAATTTCAACCCCTAAACATGGTCCAAAACTCGCCTAATTTGGCGTCAGCACCCGACCATATCTCGCCACCACCCCAACGTCCACAAGGGGGCGAGGCCTGCCCATAGCTGCTTGTAGCTTTAATTTCAGATATATCGGTCATAGATAGTGAATAAATTTATTTCTGATTAAAGATCTAGATCAGAATTATAAGGATATAGGCCTGCATAGCGGCCAGTACGTCATAATTGTCATTGGCATTTATAATTTCTTGTAATAATACTAGCATATATCATATCATGTCCAGTCTCTATGCTGCTGTGAATTACGAATTGGATAAATAATTACCATTGTCAATAGTGTAAAACAGAGTTACATGAATTGGCGCCAACTTGGCTTTAATATATTTATATTTGATGATGATTTGATTGTGTGCTGGGTACATGTGTCTCATGTCTTTCTATTAAGTGGCTTTCATGACTGTGTTTGAGGAATTATTAATTTACATGTAAATCGCTTTGGATTCTATAACCTACTTATTTTGAGTTCATTTGCATTTTCCATTACTTATCGGAGTTTAGGGTTGTACATCAGCCAACTACAATGCGAGGTCAAACTTATATAGCCATCTCATGATAAAATGAAAATTCCTAAAAAATCAATTTGGGTGGGAGCTTTTATTTACACTCGAGTATACAACAGTTAGTTCAGACCGCACATTTGTGCTTCATATTCGTCCAACTTCTTTGCTGATATTAATATGATACATGCAATTCTAATTAATGCGTTAGTTGAAGCAGAGATTTACAGCATGTTTGAAGCTCTGCAAATTGAAGTTTAGACCACATTAATTTGTATCTTCATGTAATGGCTTTTATTTGAGTCATAGGCTGAGGGAACATCCAAGTTTACAGATGGCCCATAGAAACACTGAAACTGCCATCTGTTCTTGCAAACGGAAGAGACTTGGGTAGAAAAGGCTACCCACTCAGCGAATCAAGTATTGTATTTAATAAACAGTTATCCACTGCTAATTCTTGGTAATTTCATCAATGAAGTTGCTTAACACAATTGCACAGGATCATTTGGTAGCCTTTAACATTTTAGCAATAACATTTTAACATATTCGATATTTAATTTGTACGCACGATGAATACTCCAGCTACAATTTTGTGACTGTAAGGCCACGCCTCCAGTCGTCCAGCTCACCGGTCTACTAAGACCCGGACTTTATTCATTATTCAATTATCTCTCGCACCTGTTTCTCATTGCCACTGGGTGGTAGCAGTGTGTATTTAAGACCCAGTTCCACTCAGTCTCATTGTGAAGTCTCATAAATCCACGCCTGTGTGGTATTGTTAGTCTTGTTTGGACTTTTTCTCCGTATTCGCATATCAAAACTCTAAACTCTTTAAACTTAGTGCTGTTTATGTTTATTTCAGCGCTTTATTTTTAAGGAACCTCATTTCCTTTTGTTTTCCTCTTTGTAATACATAGTTACTGCAGCTAAAGCCCAGAGTCTGTATTACTAAAGGAAACTAGTCTCCATTTTGTTTTGTATTGCAATGTTTGTGCCTGCTGTTGTGCAGTAGGCATAATAAATCCATCCATGTGCTTGAGTCCCGTCCTTATCATCCTGTACTCCGTGACACAAGTGGAATTCCACTTGAAGTATTCACCATTCCATATCTTGGCATGTACACCATTAATTAGAGAACATTTTAGTATGCATACTGCATGCGCACCATTTATTAGAGAACATTGTAATATTTAGGCTATATGGTGCAAAAAAGAAACTATTACACCGTGGATGTGCATGTAAAGACAAATAGGTCTTTCTTAAACACATAAATTGGAGGTTTTTGTTTTTTTTTAAATCACTCATTAACAACAAATCTGGGGATGGTATAACAGTACTCATGTTTGAATTTAGAGAATCATGTTTATTTTAATCTGGTCCTGTGTTATAGTAAATGTGATATTCAATCACAAGTGTAAAAAGTTATTGAACAACAATGCATGTGTTCCTGCTACACTAAAGACACATTTGAGCTCTTCATCATGACCACGCTGGTCCTTGAACACCCTCATAAAGTATCATAGACAATTCTGAATCTGTTTCCAAAGAACATCTGTAATGGCAGATGGTGAATTCTCTCAACCAAACAATCACAACAAAAAAAATATCAAACAGCAAGGTGGCTCAGAAACCCGAGAGACTGTGATTCTCAAGAGGACCTCACTGTTTCACAAAACACCAGAGATATTTTGCATCTGCTAAGGTTGCCATGCGATATGCAGGTCAAGGGAATGGCATCCAGTGGTGGTGTGTGCGCAAACTATCACAGCAGAATTGCATTATGTATTGAGATTCTCAGAATTTTAGATTCCCTGCTTCTTCTCAAGCTGTTGTACTTATTTATCAAAAATCACTTCACTGTTTACCAGATGTTTTTCGTCAGGGTGGGTTAAACCAATCAACCATAACGTTAAAATCATTGTGTAAGACTCCCTGGAGCCGCCAAAACAGCTGTGACCTGTAGTGGCAAGGACTCAGCAAGACCTCTGAAAATGTCCTGTGGTATCTGGCACTAAGACATTAGTAGCAGATCCTCTAGGTTTTGTCAAATGCAAGATGGGGCCTCCATAGAATGGATTTATTTCTCCTGCACACTTCACAGATGTTTGATAGGATTGAGATCAGGGGACTTTGGAGGTCAAATCAAAGCTTTCAACTCTTTATCATGTTCTTCAAACCATTCCTGAGCAATATTTGCCATGTGGCAGGGTGCATTGTCCTGCTGAAAGAGACCACTGTCATCGAGGAATACCGTTGCTCGGTTTGGAGCAATTTTTATGTGGGTTTTACTTGTCAAAGTAACATCCACATGAATACTAGGACCCAAGGTTTCTCACTATAACATTGCTCAAAGCATCACACTGCCTCCGCCTGCTCGCCTTTTTCCCATTGTGAATTCTGGTGCCATGTCTTCCCCGGGTACGCAACCCACAATGGCCATGCACATGCTGCAAAAGAAAATGTGATTTATCGGACAAGGCAAACCTCTTCCATCACTCCATGGTCCAGTTCTGACACCCTTGTGCTCACTGTAGGCACTTTTGGCTATGACGAGGAGTCAGCATGACCACTCTGACTAGTCTTTGGCTATGTACAGTATGTTCTGACATCTTTCTAGCCAGCATTAACTTTTGCAGCAATTTGTTGTACAGTAGCTCTTCTGTGAGTATAAACCAGATAGTCTTTGTTCCCCACGCACAACAGCGAGCTTTAGGCACCCATGCCCCTGTCGCCAGCTAGCCAGTTGTCCTGTCTTTGACAACTTTAGGTTGGTACTCAACACTGCATACTCAGAACACCCCATAAGACCAGATGTTTTGGAGATACTCTGTCTCAGTAGTCTGGCCATCACAATTTGGTCCTTGTCAAAGTTGCTAAGATCCACACGCTTGCCCATTTTTCCGGCTTCCAACAAATCAATTTAAAGAACTGACCTTTCACTTGCTCACTCAAAAAAATTAAATGTTAGAAATGTTAGATTTACTTAATAATGTTATGTCAACTGGTTCCACAAAACTGACTTAAGTACATTCCACTCAATGCAATTAATTAAACTGGCCAAAAATGTTAGAAGTCAAATAAAGGTTTCGCAAAGCAATTGCGTGGAACCAGTTGACATAACATTATTAAGTAAATCTAACATTTCATTTTTTTTGAGTGCTGTCTCATATGTCCTACTCCTTGACAAGTGCCATTTTAATGAGATACTGTTATTCACTTCACCAGTCAGTCGTTTTATTGTTGTGGATTATTGGTGCAGAATGTGTATGAGACAAATGCAAGTGCATCAGCAAGTGATATTATGTGAATGCTCAGAGTAAAGATTGCTAAATGCCATTTCACACATATTTTTAATACTGTGAATACTGTTAATACTGTATTAATTTTATCTACTCAGTTTTATTACTGTTTGAATTAAAATATGTCAGTTAAAAACCTGTGTATGCCAATTGATAGTCATGAACTGAAACTATGACCAATAAGTCTTGTGATGCCAAAGCATTTGGTAAAACAGTCATTATGGCATTCAAGTGCTGGCACCATCTGAAAAAAAAAAAAAAAAAAAAATGGACGGAGGTTTTTCCTGAATGTTGGCATTTTGTTGGCTTAATTTCCACAACACTGCAGCATGATTTAAATTCATAAGAAACTGTGGGGTTGCTAAGAGCATGCTTCAAAGGCAGATTATTGTATTCTGTAGTCAACAGTACTCTCAAAAGGCATTACACAAATGAATACTGACTCAGTGAACTTTAAAGAAAATAGAAGCTCATTTCTTTGTCAGGCAGAAAGTATAAACTGCAATTAATGATATGGTATGCGATGGTCAGACACAAAATCATAAAAATCGGAATTTTGTCATTTCTAATTTTCCATATACTCCACTATTTGATTATTCATGATAATTGTATATTATTATGGGAGCAGAGTTTAATTCTCCTGTGGCATGGAGGTCAAATATGAATGAGCACTGGTTCAAATGAAGAACCAGTCCCAATATACTGATAAGGCAATGCCAAGACTCACAAACACATAGACAGGCTTTAAATAATACATTACTTATTCAAAGTTTGAGGCCATATTACATTTAAAATAGACATTGAAATTGCATATAAAATTGAACTCATTGAAATTTCGACAGGGTAATGTTTGAGATATTGCCAACTTAATGCATCCACAGTGCAGGCCATTGCCTGAGGGAAACATTTCAAAAAGTCTCTTAAAGCAAATCTCTTTCAACCTTTAATTTATTTATTTATTTGAGTCATGGTATGTGGTCAAATTTTAGCTGTTTATACTGGGTCAGAGTTTACCTGCCCCTTATGTTTGTGGTGGGAAGTGAATTGTGTCATTCTGTGTCTTCCCTGGGGTTGAAAATGAATAAGTGATCTCTATTATTTTCATTAGGGGAGCTTTTGTTTTCTATTACAGTTGTTAATTCAGACAGCAATGGATTTAAAAGCCCCTCCTCTTGTGCTTATTGGCTTGATAAGAGAAGAAAGAGATGAGAGCTGCTTCGGAATAGGCTTATTGGCTCCGGAAAGTTCATAACTTCTTGAAAATGACCCAGAAGTATTTACGTAGCACATGATGGCAGCCATGATAAGTGTCATTCGAAGTCTACAAAGGTTGAGTTTCAATTCTTCCTTACTGGTCTCCTTTAGGATAGGGTACCCCGAGCCATCCTTTACAAAAAGAAAGGAAATTGCGCGATCCCACAATTTCATGCGGCAGTAATATTTTTGAGTGACAGACAATCCATCTGGCCATTAAGGAAAACAAACTTACATGTTGGGCAAAAAGACATGATTATGTGACCAAGTGTGAGTGCAGTCAGATTCTCTTAGCACCATGGTTGTCTTTTCCTAAGTCCTACTGAATTCTTTTTTTTTTTTTTTTTACATCTTTCCTTAACCTTGTTATATTTTCCATTGAGGTTACAGCACAGTGGACATGTTACATGATATATAATAGGACATATTTTTTGACTTAGGCTGCTTCCAAATTTTCTTCAATAGGCTCCCTTCTTCCTTTTTCCTGTTCACTTTTCCTTTTATTGGCAGCCATTTTGTGCCAGAATGCTCAACACACATCAGCTTGAGGTGGAGAAGGAGAGGAAAAACTGCCTACCAAATTAGATCAGGAGATGATATTTAGCAATGACACTAAGGAACCCCCTGCTCTTGTTAAAGAGTGTCATGGGATTTTAATGACCACAGCAAGTCAGAACTTTGGAGTAACATTGCTGCTTCAGTTCTGTGTCCCCATCACATCACTGGGACATTGGGAATTATTTCACCATTTCCAGCAGCAACAAATCATCTTAGGTGGTCTCCCATCCAAGTACAAACCAATCTCATACCTGCTTGGCTTCAACCACATTGCTGGAGCAGATCAAATAGTGGTATGGCTGCTGGTAGAACGAGAGAAAATTACTTGTGGTCCATATTTAATCTTTCAATTCTTTCAAGGTTATTCCTGTGTTTCCTTCCTGAAAGGAAGCAATGACAGGGCTAATTACCTCATTTCTATCATTAAATAGAGAATTTAGGGCTCCTTGGCATGGCTGTCAACTGAACTATTTTCCGATTCATGTCTGTTAGCGAGGAAGGTTCTTTGGTCTTTTAGAGATTTTGTGGACCTCCCCAGTTTGCGAGCAGACAAGTCTCCATACAACAGACGATTATATCCAATCAAGCAGCCTATATCTCTCTGTCTGACTGTCTGCCTTTCAGGTACAGCATTTCATCTGAAGAGAAACTGATTCCCTTGGTTACCTCAGTTCAACCTGCAAAAAAAAAATGCTCCCCCTCCTGACACTTTCTTACAAACCCCAATTCAATTCCAATGAAGTTGGGATGTTGTGTAAAACGTGAATAAAAACAGAATACAAGGATTTGCAAATCTCATTAACCCACATTTTATTCACAATAAAACATAGACAACATATCACATGTTAAAAGTGAGACATTTTACCATTTCATGAGAAATATTAGCTCATTTTGAATTTGATGGCAGCAACACATCTCAAAAAAGTTTGGACAAGGGCAACAAAAGGCTGGAAAAGAAAGTGGTACTAATAAAAAAAAAAAACAGCTGGAGAAGCATTTTGCAACTAATTAGGTTAATTGGCAACAGGTCAGTAACATGACCAGGTATAAAAAGAGCATTTTAGAGAGGCAGAGTCTCTCAGAAGTAATGATGGGTAGATGTTCGCCAATCTGTGAAAAACTGCATCTAAAAGTTGTGGAACAATTTCAGAAAAATTTTCCTCAATGTAAAATTGCAAAGACTTTGAATGTTCCACCATCTACAGCACATATCTGAGGAAATCTCTGTGCCCTAGGGACAGCGCCGAAGGTCAATATCAGATGCTTGTGATCTTCGGGCCCTCAGGCGACACTGCATTAGAAACAGGCATGATTTTGCACCGGAATACACTGCATGGGCTCAGGAACACTTCCAGAAATCATTGTCTGTGCGCGCAATCTATAAATGCAAGCTAAAGCTGTCATGCAAAGAAGAAGCCATGTGTGAACACGATCCAGAAACGCCGCCATCTTCTCTGGGCCAAAATTAATTGAAAATGAACTGAGGCAAAATGGAAAACTGTTCTGTGGTCAGATGAATCAAAATTTGAAATTCTTTTTGGAAACCACAGATACCGTGTTGTGCGGTCTAAAGAGGAGAGGGACCATTCAGCACCACTATGCAGCACCACAATCAAGAACAAAGCTTTTGACAAAATCTGAGTAAGTGACAGTTTCTAAAATTGTGCTCACACTAGATCGCGCATCAGCTCAGTGCAAGGAGACATGCTGATGATTGAATGGCTGAAGTGCTCCATCATTCCAAATGAGCAACCTTACGTCGCTGTAAGAAGGCGGTAGCTGCAGCCCTTGCCGTAACCCTGACCCTCAGATGCCCCTCGGCAGGTTTCCCAATGGAAAGTCGCTACAGCATTCAGCCGAGGACGGCTGTGATTTAAAACTGCGTAGGGGTCAGGAGAACGATGGCATCAGACTGCTGATGACACGAGATGGGCCGCTGCTGATGGGCATTTTATGATCTGAGTAAATTGAGGTATTATGTTTTACGATCAAAGAGCTGTGGCGCTTCTCGCTGTCGATAGAACGGCGGAGCAGCGGCACGCGGGGGTTCTTTACCCCGGGCTCTAATGAAGAGCGGTTTCTTGCTGCCAGTCACGGGAGATGACACACATCAGAGCTACCTTCCCAGCTTTCATATTTCAAGCCAGCGATGTAAATTAAGGGGGGGAAAAAACTCCACTCGCGATACAGAAATGATCTCGCTTCGTGCCTCCCGTCATTCTAACAGCAGCCTCATTTGAAACAAACAATTGACCTACTGCGGCATTTTATATTATTTCCTGTGGTTAAAAAAAGGAATAATGCGTGAAATAGCTGCAATACTCAGAATGGCAATGAGCATAGATTGCGCATATCGCCAACATCTGAAACATTTATGAATGTGTATATTTTTCAATAATCTTAGTCATAGTCTTAGCTGTATATGTACGGGCTATCACCCTTTTCTCAGCTGCTTATGATAATAATATAGTTTACTTTATTAAGGGGAATTAAAGCCGCCAGAAAAATTACGAGCAAAGAAAGTATGGGATGTAACCAAGTTCATTGTTTTTATAACCGCTCTCATCTCTCTCAAAATAGCTCTGGTTTCTATGGAGTCACTCCGGTGCAGCAGGACTCACGGGCTTTTGAATGCCTGGGCTGTAGTCAGAATGTATCAAGTGAGGTCTGCAAGTATTTGGAGAGTAATTATGTTTTTATGGGCTGAAATCACGGCATGGATCACCCAATGCAATAGACCAATCCAGAGTACAGCCCACCCAGGCCTATCCAGCCAATGAGATCCAGGGCTGCAGTCACGTGACCGCACCCAGCTAGCGCTCGCCATAACCTCAGACAAACAAATACTTATCCGAACTGCTTCCTCTATTGGGAAGAGTACATTCGCGCTTAGTTTTCGCATTTTTGTAATTATAAAATCTCACAATGGCAAAGCGGTGTTGTTACGGTGAGTGTAAACTGGACACGAGATACCCAGACAGGGTCGTAAACACTACTTTCAAGGGGAAGAGGGCTGGCTATGGCAATTTATTTGCTAATAATTACTCATTATTCTGAAAGCTCAACTCGCATGGTTTACGAACAATAACTCCTCTTGATGGCTTTGCACTGGGCCGTAAAAGCGTCAAGAGGCTGCAGGTTTTCATTCAGAGCAGAAACACACCTGATACGATTAATGCAGGCTTCACACAGAGCTCCGTTTCAATCAAAGACTGTCTTGGGCAATAACACTTGGGTGCTCAGGAAAAGGTTTATGATCTTATCACACCATATGTAAATTGAATGGTACGTACCCTGCTTTGCAAGAGCACTGGCCGCGAACAATGCTTCTCTGTTCCTTGTCGATCGTTATTATCAATGAGTGTGGCTTCTGGACTTCAGCATTGAGCGATAGCGTTTGCATTTCGCTTCAACTTCACGGGCGTTTATAACAGAAAATGACACTTCGTGAATATACCCAGATAAAAAATAATTATAACCCTTGTCTTTTTTTTTTTTTTTTTTTTTTTTTTTGCGTTGCGGTCCGTTTTTAAAAACTCGAGATTGATGTTTTCAGGAAGCGCTTCCAATGAAGTTATAAGGGACCAAGGGACGTTGGCGCCATCTTCAGCAAAGCTTGACCTAGGTCCGGCCGTTGCTATGCGTAGTTAGGGGGTGGGCGGAGCTATGGATCGGTCTGTTATCCTCAAATTAAAGTTGACGGCTAGGACTCTTATTTGAGGGTATTTCCACCCACACTAAAGGAATGCAGGAAACAGCCCTTTAACCCCTTAAACTGAAGCTTTTCAGTTAAATTTTCCCTTACGTAGGTTCACAGCTAGAAAAAAGCACTGAAGCTCCATTAATGTTATACTGACAGAAACATTCAAACCCAGTGCGCCATGTTTTTATGGCCAAAGCATTACATCAGATGGAAAATATCTAGATCTTGCTCATCATTTTATATACAGTTCCCTGCAACTCAGCAGGACATATAGAAGATTGTTGGAAACCGTGGGATCTCCATTAGAATTTATGATAGGTCTGAATTTCCTCAGGTTTGAATAGAGCAACTGCATTTCATGTAGGTTTTATGGGGTTCAAATTGTGAGACAGGCAGAATACTTACATATTTCAATGCAAAAGGTAGGTCTGTAAGTAAGTAAATAAATAAATAAATAAATAAATAAATATAAAAAATCCAGCCATGTCCCCATAATCCTGTCCATTGGTGCAAAATGCTTGTTAAGGCTGCTTTCTACAAATTGGCGTATGTCGCGGCTTTCAGGGGTGGGGTTAGGGTCAGTGTTGGAATTAGGGGTGTAGGTTAGGGTTAGGGGTCAGAACCTTGAAAGATGAGTTTACTTAATGGAGGATGTCTATTTTTCCCCAAGGTCTGCCCATCTCAGGGAAAACCAATCAAACACTGCCAGCAAAAAAGAGCCATCCCTTTAAAATAGATTTGGGGCTGACAAATCTGTGATGATATCCTCTATGTCAATTTTAAATGTCACAACCCTGTTGCTAGATCCCTTTTCCCTGTGGAGGACATTCTCCTGGCAACCTCATCACTTTGATGTGTGGTGTTCTTATTGAGAGAATGCTGGCTGTGAACACATGAAAGCCTTGTCTGTATTCCAAGTAATCCCCACAATAATAACAAAATCAGATCTGTTAAGTTTGAGTTGCACCCTGCTTGATTAAAATAATAATAATTAAACTGATTTTTTTTTTTTTTTTGCTGCTAAATATGTTTCCATTAGTGAAGAATTGGCTTTGTGGATTGCCACGGAAAAATGCTAACTCATACTGTAACTTGAGAACATAGCAGGTGACATTGCCGCAAGCACCATTTGGCCTATTCAAACTATTTCATCACTGTTCATATGAGGCCATATATTGTATTACTAACTGTAAGATGGCATGCACTAATGATAATCGATCAGTTTTTAAAAATGCTTCACCAAACCAACACAAACCATTGTTCTGTTTTCATCTGCACATCCTGACCATAAACGCTGTTCTAAAATATTGGATATGCTACGGCTGAGTCAATGAATCATAGAACTTGGGCTGATTGGACTGGTCCAGCAAATACAGTTTGGCACCCAAATTGACAATATTATCTGTAACTAAAATGAAGCCTCTGGCCATCTCTCCAGGTATCAGAACAGATTTGCACAGAGAGGAGAGGTGGAGATGAGGAACAGGAGGAATGCTGAAGAGGCTTGGAAATTGCTGTCGGATACTGATATACAAACATGTAGGGGAAGAAAAGGGCTTGAGGTGATTGCCAAGGGGTTTTCAGATAAATCCTGTGAAATGATGCCAGGGATTTCCAGCGATCGTCAGACACAAAATCATTTTGAAATGACTGTATGTTCTCAGTAGTTGGATATAGTGAGTGGATATGGCTTTCCAGTCCTCCGTGATCGAAGTAGTGTTGCCCTGACATTGCATCACTTCCTTCATGATCTGGCCCAGATCACACGTGGAGGGGCCAAAAGTTTGGCTGTCTTGTTCCTCATGTGACTCAATTTCCCATGAACCCTCAAACCTATAAATTAACATACGGTGTGTACATCAAAAAGCCAATTAAAATTGAGGATTATATATCCATTCATCGTTGAATTTTATGAGCTCCTCAGCTAATGACTGCATTTTATACAGCCAAGGTGATTTGAGAGGTGTCACTCATGTTTTTCAACAAATTTCTTAGGTTTTGAGATATACCCTTACACACACAGAATAAAATTTTGTGTGTTTGTGAGTGCAAGTATGTATGACGTTGTTGCTTTTTTCAACTAAATCTCAATTTCCTATACACAATACAGGTGTTGGTGACTGTCACAGGGCTAGTGTATATGTATTGTAACTCCAGCTTCAAAAGACACACACAAAAAAAAACACTTCAATAAAAATCTGCAGGGCCACATGCTGAATTTATGGCAAATCTTCATATTGCAAAGCTATCACTCAGTCAGCATCCAGGGGACCTGTAAACAATTGAGTGTCCCATTTTCTGAGCATTTATAATTCTTCAGCTATGGATGAGAATGAATAAGTGATCAAAGACCAGCTGCTTGCTCTCCGCAGGAGATCAACCCAGTCACGTTGCTCATACAGGTATTTACTGACATCTGTTGGTGGATGTGTAAAACTGCAGCTTCAAAGAATTTTTCCCATAACGAGACTTGGTCAAAAACAGAGTAGATCTTGAGTCGTTTTGAAAGAGAAACGGCCAAAGGGCAAACTCTTCCTATACCTGACCAACCACTGATGTAACCTCATCGTTCACACACTCAGTCACAGACTTTTACATTTATTGGGCTGGCCAGCTTTTCTGCTGTCCTGACAAAAAGAAAAAAAAAAAAAAAAAAAGGACTATCAATGAAGCCACACAGCTGACAAACAAGAAATGACAAGATTGATAGCCCTTGGCTGTGCTCACAGTGTTAAGATTGCTGTCAGCCTAAACTGTGAAAAACAAAACATGAAATGCAGGTGTTAGATACAGAGCCACTGTGCTAACCAGCTGTTGATGTGTTAACATCAATATTGACAAACACCATGGAAATAGCTGAAAACGCAGTTATTTTCAGCACCAGTAACCACAAATGACAAGAATGCGCTTTGATGATCGGTGTGTGGACGTTTTCACATTCAGTCTCTCATGATCAGGTTGTATGAGGGGGCAGGTCTCAGCTGAAATTAATTAAAGAAACGTAGTTGTTTTACTGTTAAATAGAAGCATTGGGGAAGAATTTTTATTTTGATTATCTTCTGCTATGCGAGGCATGAAGAAGTTAGCTTGTTTTTTAATTGAGAGCCAGCAATGCCTTATGGACTGCTGAAGGACACGTGCATTCCTAAGTTGATAAGCCGTGCTAAAATCATAACTCCTCCTCTCCTCTCCCCTAGTCCTCTAGTCCACACAGGGCATCCACTCAACTCAAGGTAATGTAAAAGTCACTGCAGAGTTCGAGTGCAAGCTCAAATTCATAGCAATGTACAGTATATGTTTTCTTGTGACAGATTTAACCACAGGTATTATAATAGCAGGTTTTATACATTGTAGTAGGCATGTGGCCTACTAATTCCCAAATTCTGTTTAGCCTGCAAAATTAATGTTTGTGTTGCTATGTTACCTGGGCCCTACAGTAAAGTTAGACAGGGAAAGGGTTATAAAGGACAGTAGCAGGAACACGGGAGAGACAACAAATGTTTCCATCTGCACATGCACACACCGCATGCATGGGTCAGTTTGCATGTGCTGGTATGCATTTGGTGTGTGCATGTGTAGGTACAAGCATGTGTCATCTTCTCTACTGCTGACCTTCATTGGCCTCTTCCTTTCTAAGTTTACTTCACTTCAGGGGCCAGGTAACCTAGTGGCACAAAGGTATTGATTTTGCACACTATTATACATCAGGACCACGAGCCACTGCCCTTACAGTACAATCTGCGGTGATTTGAGAAGCATTCACCCTTATAGTGTGACCAGATTTTAACAAAGGAATCTGGGAAGGCACAGCCAGAACCTAATCCATTTGTTTCTCTCTCTCTCTCTCTCTCTCTCTCTCTCTCTCCATTAGGTAATTTCTGTTGTTTCTCTTGAAAAATCCAATATCTGCAAGGACTTGTACTCAGTGGGATATGGTGTGTGACTGACAAAAGTGGTGGATTGCAACAGTGATTTTTAGTTTGCTGTATGGGTGAGCAATGGTCTGGTCTCTTGCTCCATTAAACCGCCAGAGCTACTGGCTACAGCTTAATCCTCCCACTCTCTTGACATTCAACTAGAAAGTTCTATCGATTTCTTCCAATGCAAATAAAATACTGGTGTAAAACAAAAGGGGAAGGGAACAGTTACCGGAATGTGTATCCTGTGGTTAACTGTGAAAAAAAAAAATAAAACATTTTTTTCTCTAGCTGGCAGCCATCTTAATCCACCTGGCTGACCCAGGGTTGTTGCACTATCTGAATTTGGACAGCCAATGGTCCTTGACATCTAACATGGGAAATTCCTGTCAGGAGGAGGAAGTGCAGGTTCTCAGACCATCTCCACTACATTAAAAGAACTGGCAGATTGAAATTCAGGAAGGAGCCAGAGGTCTTCCACATCATAACACAAGTTCAATATTGTGACAAAGATTCTTTTAGTTGAAAAGGAGATTCCATAGCGGGGGCTACATATCAATGAATATTTATGCAGCAATGAATATGTATGAACAGTTATCATGCCATGCCCCATCAAGCCTTGGTTTTCAGCAGTCATTCACATTCATTGTATGTGGATATCAGTCTGTGTATATCAATACATTTAGATTCAACACACACATACACACACCCATATACACAAATATATTAATATTGCACCGGTCCTCCCCCCCATACCACAAAAACAGCTCTGTCAAACTGAAGTACACTTGAATTCCTGGACCCAGGGTTTTCCAAAGGAACATTTTCCAGGGAATCACCCTCCCTCCCCCGGCTTGTCTTCTTCCCACAGTGCATTCTGGTGCTATCTGTTCCCCAGGTAAACGGTGCTCATGTACCCTACTGATGAATATAATGTAAAGGAAAATAGGATTCGCTGGACCTCCCTCCAAGGTCCAGTTTCAACGCTCACATGCTTATTGTTGCTGATTTTAGAGGTGGATTGGAGTAAGAAGATGATCTGCTGCTAAAAAGCATTAAATGCAGCAGAGTATGCAGTCTTGTGACGTATTCCACATGTTTAAACATTACATTTTCTGTCACTCATGCCACAGTAGCCCCCCCTGTCGGTTTGGACCAGAGAGGTTTTTGTTCATCTGTGCATCAATGAGCTTTGGCCACCAAACATCCTATCGCTAGTTCATGGTTTGTCTCATTGGACCACTGTCATTAGGTACTCACCACTGCTGACTGCATACACCCCAGAAGTCTTGTCACTTCAGAGATGCTCTAACCCACTTGTCAGGCCATGAGAATTTAGCCCTTGCCAAAGTTTCTCGGGTCCCACTTGACCCACATCCAACTTTTCGACTACAAGAACCATCTGTTTGCCTACCGTTTTAAGTCTGTCTACAGAACTTGACATGTGCTGTTGTTTCGAGATAATCAATCTGATTTGTCTTATTTGCTTCACCTGTGATTGGTTATAATGTTCTGGCTCACTGGCATATACACACAAGCACACACACACACACACACACACACATACAGTATAGGATCTCCAATAAGTAAACCCGAGATGTCAAATTTATGAAACGAGAGTAGTAATTTTCATTATTCAGTCTTTGTTGAGGGTCAGTGAAAATTACTGCTCAAATTTCATAAATTGTATATCTTAGGCTCACAATCTGAAAAAAAAAAAAAAAAGTAAGCTGAACATAATTCTAATTTTTATGTCAGACATTGTTCACATTTATAAGATTGCATGGTAAAAATTTCAGAGAGATGAATAACTGCTAGACAGGCAGCTAGACAAACCTCGTTCACACCTAATGCCTCTAACAGGAAAACAAACTGTTAAAAGAAAGACCTACAGATATTGTATAGAATGAACTCTGGCACAGTGAGTAATGGAAAATGTCACATTTATTTGTGCTAACCTTAGTGAAGGAAACAGTTTCTCAGAGCACACCAAGAGACCTATTTACTGAAAGAAATGACTGTCCTTGTGGAGCGCTTGAACCATATCTACTCAAGGACTCTTGCAGGATCTAAGCCAGTTCAAATGTTTTTCCAAGCACCTCCAAATCCTATACATGATATCAAGTGTGATGTTGTATCTTCTGCCAAGGGTTGTTTTATTTGCAAATACCTCAGAGTTTTACTCCTTGAATTGACTGTTGCATCAAGTGACTGAGCGTCTGATTTCAAACATGCATATACATTTTTGTGGGTCAGTAGTGATTTTTAGTGATTTGGGGAAAAAAGGGCATCTAGTTTAGTTTAAACATATAATTTATAACCCGCTGAAGTCAAAGGGGAATTTCAACCATCTGAAGTAAAATTGACTCTATGTAGCCAAAAGTACATGTATGCATTACTGAAACCTCATTGGCATACTGTACGTGAATTGGACAGTATAGGCTGATAGGACTGACCTACTCATTCCAAATTCTTCTGAATGTCAAGTATTTAGAGTTTAAAAATGTACATTTCCTATGTCTGCAAGTGAGGTTTCAGTAAAGTGTCTACATACTGTTTAGGGCATATTAATTAATTTATTTATTTTCCCAGATGCTTTTATTTACTTTAGATAATACCCTGGGTCCCTCTGCAAAACATACTTTTCTGTCAGGACCACTTCACTCAAAGTTAGAGTTTATCAGCAAAAAGGCAATACAGTTGTCTTTGGAAGCCTAGCTTTGTTCTGCAAGCCCTCCCACCACCCACAAAAGCATGCATGGACTGATATGAAATGTTCATTCACCCTCCACTGACTTGAAAACAGTAGAACACATGCTTTGATGTTCTAACGTGTGAATTGACTCGTCTACCAAAAATTTAGTATGTGATGACTGCAACAAAGTAAAAAAAAAAAAGTTGGCACAGTTGACTATTTACTACTGCACAACATCGGCGTGCTTATTTAATTCACAGGTAAAAGCAACAAATTTTTTTTTTTTTTTGGAGTGTTTTCAATTCAATATCGGGAAAATGAACTTTTCAAATCACTCCTTTTTGATTTTATTCACTTTTTCCTAAAACATTTCTACTTTTTCAGAACTGGGGTTGTGTAAAAAGTGACAGCGCTGGGGAAAACTATTTGCCCCCTTGCTTATTTATCATATTTAAATGTTTCAGATAATCCGTAAATCTCCTATTTCGGAGAAAGAATGTTGTTAACTGGACATAATTTCACAATGCTTCAAGTTGAATTATGCAATTAATCAGGCGGATGAAGACAAACAGTGACAAAAACAATATAAACCGTTTGTTTCATTTTCAGGCCTCTTACACTGACATGACAGCTGAAAAAACTGACCCAAGGATTAACAGAAAACGGAAGGGTGCTATGGACCCAAGGCTTCAAACACTAATTTCTTGCATTGTAATGACCAAAAAATAAACAAGAGAGGACTGGAAAATCACGCGCGTTTGTTACATCATCCAAAACGTACCTACTTTCAAAAGTTGCTATCCCCCAGATGCAAAATTTTTGGGGGCATTCAGCCCTCTCAGTCCTTCCACTTCCTACGCCCATGCAACTAATTTTAATATGAGGCAAAGACAATGTGACAAAACAGAAAATGTAAATTTAAATTATCATTTCATTTATTGCAGGTAAAGATTTATTAAAAACCATATCAACCGTGAGAAAAAATAATAACTCCCCTAAACATAAGTCGTTCTGCCACCCTTGGCGGCAACAACTGCAATTACTCGTTAGTGTTAACTGGCAATGAGTCTTTTACATCACATGAACTGCCTGTTTAAGCTCACCCTAAAAAAAAACAAAATGTCTTAAAAGATATGTTGACTGGTTTCACATAACTGAGATAAGTACACTCAAAATAATGTAATTAAGGGGTCTTCAGGGTAAAGTGTAGAAATAACCATAATAATATAAAAACTAAGAAATAAACATACTCAACATGATTTTAACCACATAAAATGTACTATTTTGATAAAAATTTACATGGTTTCCATGGAAACAGCACTTTAATGACAAAATCTGAAAATATTTTGTGGCACTGATATTTCAATAACCCATGGTCAGATTTTACTCAAATTAGCCTCATATGAAAGGTTTAAGATATTTCTATGAAATGACCTAGAAGTTTTTGTTTGGAACATTTGTGAATATTTAATTAGCGCTGTTATGTAACCATAACGAAAATCGCTATCATCAACTTGCTCCATTTTCAAAATTAACCCCCTATGGATGTACTTATCTAGAAAATCCTATGTCATTTCATAGATCTCCAACAGATACAACTTTTCAAGTCAATCAGATGAATATAAATGATTTTATGAATGCCACAAGGTTGGAAATCAGTCAAAATTGTGATTTTTGGTAATTTGCATTTAAAGTCACAAGTAACAATTGAGGCAGAGGAAAAACATAGATTCTTGGTGCTTACTGGCAACTCACTGCATTCCTTTATTTATTTTATTTATTTTATGTGAAAATCAAAAATATTGAAATTTTCGGAAAAAAAATTGAAATTTTTACCCGGAAGACCCCTTAAGTACAGTAGCCTAAAATCTTAGGTTACTTATTACAATTGCATAGAACCAGTTTATGTAACATTATTAAGTCAATCTAAAATGTTATTTTTTAGAGTACTCATCCCACAGCATCTCAAATGGATTCAAGTCAGGACTTAAACTGGGCCACTTCAAAACCTTGATTTTGTTTCTTTTGAGCCATTCAGAGATGGCCTATCTTTTGTGCTTTGGGTCACCAGCCCACAGAATACAATCCCAAAAGTTTCAGGGATCAATAAGATGTTTTGGCAAATGTGAGATGAGCCTTTATTATTATTTATTAATTTTTTGTTCAGCATTGGTTTTTGCCTTGCAGTTCTCCCATAGATGTCATTTTCATTTTCGTTCAGTCTCTTTCTTGCTATTTTGTTGCGAAATCGTCAACACTGACCTTAACCAAGAAAAATGACCTGGAGTTCTTTAGATGTTGGTCTGGGTTCTTTTTTGACTTCCTGGATGTGTTGCTGCTGCACTCTTGGAGGAATTTTAGTGGGTTGGGCACTCCAAAGAAGGTTCACCACTGTTCCAAATTTTCTTAGTTTGTAGATAATAGCTCTCACTGTGGTTCGCTGGAGTCCTAGAGGCTTATAAATGGCTTTGTAACCCTTATCAGATTGATAGATGCACACATTACCAGACAGGTTCTATTTAAGTGATGTTTAGATTCATCCGGGCTTGCAGTAATCATTTCTGGGTGTGTGGAGTGAAGTGGGACCAAATTGTCAATTAAATTTATTTAATTGTTTAATTTAATAACTAGGGGGCAATTACTTTCTCACAAAGATTCAAGTAGGATTGGATGGCCTTTTTTCCTTCAGTGAAATCTTTATTTAAAAACTGTAGTTTGTGTTTACTCGGGTTGTGTTTGTCTAATATTACAATTAGTTGAAACAATTAAGTGTGACAAATATGCAAAAATAGAAAAAAATCAGGAAAGGCGGCAAATACACAGCACTGTACAAATGTTCTTGTTAGCACAGGTTTACCTGGCTTTTTTTAAGTGCATGTACTTGTTCTAAAATAACATTCACTTTAGATGCAAAACTTTGAGTAAGTTGGAACATTACAGATAACAGAACGACCTTTTACAGAATTATTCATCAATTACCAATAATGGGAAAGTTACAAGAAGATAAATCAATGTTAGCATTGACCCATTATGTCTTTCCTTTTGTATTTATGATCAAGTACCTCAAAAATGGATTTGTGTAGCTGTCAGAATTATAAATTTATGTTAGAGTGAGGTTAGCTACCTCATCTTAACTGAGTGCAATGAGCCAATGAGTCTTCTGAGCATGCCCACAATGCCATACATGATATAATGGAGGAACTAATGAGTGCATGAAGTAGAGTGGGAAAGGTTAGATGTCAAAAACGAAGCAGAGTTTGTTGAGAGCATTTATTGAGCTTATGACAAGTGCGTGTCAGAGGTTGAGAGAGAGAGTTCAGGCATGATTAAAAAGAATTAGCAACGCAATGCTTCACACAACTATGGTTACGCTTAGCTAATTTACACGAGAGACAGAGCACTCCAAAAAACAAGAAAAAGAAAAATCCATTGTTATATAAATGCAGTGTATCTCCATTGGTTGTCTGTATCAGCAAGGTGAGTAATGATGGCTATCTTCTGCTTCAGGGAAAATGGGTCTCTTGGGCCCAATTCAAAGAATCAAGTTTCTTTATGCAGCTATACTATTAACATTAATGAACTCAGACCATATTGACATTTCAAAGGTCTCTTGAGACCGGATGTTAGTCTAACAGCTCTCTCTGTTAATGTATTTCTACAGCTGTAACACTAACGACTTTTTTCTCAAGCAATCATCTGTGTTTTCTTTCACCATCAATCACAGCGTAAATAACCTCTAGGATATTAGCATTATTTCGTTCTCAGCCCATACTTCTGAGTTCTTTTATTGACAAGGTCAGGCAGACCAACTGCAGGCGTAATAGTGAATTCCAGTCCATTCCTTAGAGAATTTAAATGGATACTTATTTATTTGATAATAAGTAAGAAGTTAATCCTGTGATTCTAATTCTCCTTCATTTTTCTATGAAAGTGTGTAGAAGCCTGTTGGGCATTGCAAAGAAATAAACATCTCTGAATCTGAGTGGCCAGCCAAATATCTGGTCACTAACACTGCCTTGAACTTAGAATCATTAGCTGATAAAGGGACAAGAAGCAGGCTTACAGTTGTATTTGTGTGTGTGTGTTTGTGTGTGTTATGTGTGTGTGTTTGTATGCGTGCCTGCTTGCATGAGTGTCCGTGCGTGCATGCGTATGTGTGTGTGTTTGGTAAGTACACGTCATCCACAGGGAGTTCCATGTGACCTATGCCACAATCCTAAATTCATACACCGGAGACCTGGGGTGCTACCATGTCAAAAGCCATCAACCTTGAGGTGAGAGATGTCCTGTAAACAGAAAAGGGACATCCAGAAGGGCTGAGAATCGGTGGCTTTGTGTCAAGATCAAAAGCAAAGTCCTCCTTCCACTCGAACACAGAGAGAAATGTGTCACGAATCCCCCAGCTTGACTGCGGCAGAGTGCACGTGAAAGTGAGAATCGTGTGAGGGGAAATGAGCTCCACTTTTTCTGACAACACTGTCAGCTTCCTTCTCCTTTCTCTTATTCTCCATGTTTTAAAACACGGAAATAATGAAGGAGAAACGCGAGAGTCTCACTCTGCGGTTCGTTTCCTTCTGCTCCCATTAGGAAAGGAGTGTGGCTGTTGCACAACCAACTAGTCAGTCACTCTGAAAGAAAACACACACAGACCTCATTTACTGTGAGGCCAGCAACACCTGCGGCTGCCATCTTAGACAGTCCTCTCCCTTCTTGAAAAGAACATAGGCTCCCCTTCCCCACTGCAGTGGAAGAAGATATCGGCTTTGTCGGATGATTACCTACCCGGCTTTGTGTGCCCAATTTTTTCTCCATTTTATTTCAGTAAGGGAGCTAATACCATTTGATGGAGGCACCCACCTCCATGCCAACAGTCAGAGTGACCCTGTTATTTTGTATTATAGGAACAGCGCATGCACACTCTTTTAAACACTCCCTTTAGAACTGTTCACGAGCAGGAATGGGCGAGAGACTGTATAGCTGCATTGTTTGCAAGGATACTGACGGACCACATTGGTGCACAAGCGCACGCACACACACACCCACACCCACACACACACATACACACACACAAGGTTACATAAAAGCTCAGGTCAAGGCTGAAATTCTCATCCCTCTTTCCTTCTCGTTCTCTCTCTCTCTCTCTCTCTCTCCCTCTCCCTCATGATGCCTGGTTCTCCCACGCTGACAGACTCTTAGCATGACCGATGCTTTGTGACAGGATGCAAATGAACAGCTTCCTGCGCTCACCTCCCCTCCATCCATCTCCCCCTCTTTCGAGTGAGAAATGAGCTCCCGCCATCTGATTCCCCAAACACATTGTAAATCGACTCTGGATGGTGTCATTACTCTCCTTCACTTTTCCTGTTTCATGGTTAGAAGCCCTTCTTTCCTCAGCTTCTCTTTCTTACCTTCCCTTTTTCTTTCACCTTTTCCTGCTTTCTTCCATCTCTATTCTCCCCTTTTCACTCCTCTTTGAATCTTACTCAGTCTCCTCTCCTTATCTCCTTTTCTTGCTGTTTTCTGTAAGAATATCAGGGCTCCATTACCATCTACATAAGCTGCAGAAAAGGCTCTCTCTAGATCTGAATAGCATTAGCTTAGCTGCCCTTAATCAATTGTTCACTTCCTTGTCTGTCTCAGAGGGAATGTCCATGGCCCCTCCTCCCTTGACAGTCATCAAGCTTCAGCTGTTTACCCAGACAAAACTTTCAAGGGCACGGCAACATCCAAACACGGCACTATAAATAAATCAATCAAATTATGGAAACAAGTTACTTGGCTTTGAGTGCATGCGTGCGCGTATGTCTGTGAGTGTGTCTCGACAATGACACAACCCCACTCTATTTCTCTGGCTGACTGATTGCCGAGCCAGTTCCCAACGGTCTGTGTCAACACTAGCTACCTGAAAAGGAAAACATAATGATTTTCTGAATGCTATAATTAAACAAGGAGCAATTTGTTTTGAATTGAGACAGCTGAAAATAAGCTTTCCCTGACCTGGGCCAACTAAAATGACCTGAGACTCTGCTCTAGTCTGGTTTCCGCCAGTCATGCGGCACTTTCGGTTATGATTCAAACCTAGACCAAGGCAAGTGTCCCCCCCGGAGAGTCAACTCATAATGAGAAATGCAATTAAAACATTTTGTTCCATATTCTTGACACATATTAGAAGAGCACTGCTGAGATCTGGGATGAGCTTAGTCTTTTTAGTTATAATTGAAACAGTCAGGCTATGAAGATCTATCATGGAATAATTATCCCAGATCATGTCTTCAACTCGAAAATGTTTTATGAGTATGGCTTTTTGCATGCAGTTTTTTCAGATCACTTGGTCCTATCCAGATCATAGAAATGTGGCACGAAACTTTGCCCACTGCTTCTAATTATGAAGGTGTTACTCCATTAAATACTTTTTAAAGCATATATTGCCCTTCGGCACCTGTATTGAATAGGAACAAAACAGGCTGTTAAAAAAAAATGTATTTGCTGTTAAAGGAGGAGACGGCACCTCAGCAAAGTATATTTCAGCGGAAAGTAGAATTTTTGAAGTGTCTAAAACGCATAGGTTTATAAATTTTAATTTAGTAATGATTCAGTGCGACCCATTTTTAAACTGGAAAGTCTTCAAATCGGCGTCAATACCAGGTGGCAGACATTCTTACTTGGGGAATCTAAGGCTGCGTTCGGAATGCACACTTGTCCACTCGCTCGCTCACTCGCTTCAGTGTAGAACATTCACTACATAGTGCCCTGTATAGTGGGTGAGTGTGCATTTCGAGCGCATTATCCAATCAAACACCAGTGCCGCGGTCCTTGTGCGTCAGTTATTCTCTTTCGTGACGTCAGTTGTTCTCTCTCCTTTCATCCGGGCCATGGAGGAGTTCAGAGGGCTTTCAATAAGCTCGCCCTTTATGGCTTGGCTGCCCGCAAGCTGTTTTTATTTAAGCTGGCCTGATTAAAATTCAAACAATTTATTGACTGAGCAACCAAGACCCCAATACATGACCTATAATTAGAAATGGTAATGAAAGGTGAATTCCCATTGCCTACATTTATATAATTGATATGGCATTGTAATTCCAAAACTTTCGCTGACTTTGCAGCATTAGTTTTCACCGTCCTTGGGATTGTCACACAGCTGTGCAACCTTACAGTGCCCTTTAGCCATAACAACATTCAGAATATAGAACGGATTCTCGTAGCCTTGCAAACTAATTTCCACAAATGTGCTGCTTAACGAGCAACATTAGAGCTGAAATTATAAAGACATACCGGTATTGATATTTTACGTCGTCATTTATGCGCAGAGGACGCCTCATAATTTTGTGGTGCAATGCATAACAATGCTATCAAAAGTAAATTAGAAGGTTGTTGGTTTTTACCAATTAGTCTGAGCAACTGTGGCTTATCAGATGTAAACTGCGAAAGGTTAAGGTTATTAAGCATTTTTAAAGGAGAGGTTTCCAAAGATCAAATTCAAAATCAGAAGATTCCCCAAGTAAAAATGTCTGCCCCCTGGCATTGAAGCCAATTTGAAGACTCACTGGTTTAAAAATGAGTCGCAATGGCTCATTACCAAATTAAAATTTATAAAACTATGCGTTTTAGACACTTCAAGAATTCTACTTTCCGCTGAAATATACTTTGCCGAGGTGCTGTCTCCTCCTTTAATTCTCTTAGGCTAGCACTCAAAATATTCTCAAAATCTTATGTTTTAAGTGAAGTAAGATTAGGCCCACTGAAAGAAAAAAATGGTGACATTTCATTTAAAAAAATTTTATCCAAAACATGTCACAATTATTGGCACCCCCAGAAAATTCTATGATTTAAATAGAATTAAAGTAGTTTTCCAGTCATATTTCACATTTTTAAGTTCAATTGTTTGATCACAAACCCTTAAGTGGTCAAGCATGATTTCCTGTTTCACTAAGGTAAAAATATTAGGTGACACAGGCCAAATTTCCTTAAGTGTTCATCACTACATGGAAGACTCGAGAACACAGTGAAAATGTGCGATGCACACTGCAAAGCTCATAAGTTGCTGAGCAGTGCAAATCATAAAATGGATATAAGAAAATCTCAAAACAGTTGAAAATACCCATGTCCACTATTAAGACAAAATTTAGAAGTTTAAAGCAGCAGGTGATGTTAAACATCAGCCTGGCGGAGGATTTGTGCGAACATTAGCCCCATGTACCATGCAGAGGATGGTTTGTCTGGCAAAATAATCTGTAAGAATTGCAGCTGGAGAATTGCAGATATCAGCAGAGTCTTGGGGTCAGAAAGTCACTAAAACTACCATCAGACACGCTCCACATCACCACAAGCTTTTTGGGAGGGTTTCCAAGAAAAAAAAAAAGCCCTTACCAATCAACCACTAAAGCACCTACATTTATCAAAATGTTACTGGGACTGTCAATGAGACAGGTTATATGGTCAGATGAGAACAAAATAGAGCTTTTTGACAACAAATATCAAAGGTGGGTTTAGCAAAGACAAGAAAGTCATGCAGAAAAGTGCCTCAAACCCATTGTGGAGTATGACGGTGGATCTTTGATATTGCGGGGCTATTATTCTTCCAAAGGCACCGGACACATGGTAGCATGGGGTCAATCAAATACCGCCAGATATTAAACGAAAACCCATCTTCTAACAGGAAGCTCAAAATGGGCCATTATCTTTGCAAAGGGAGGCTACAATATAAAATAATAAATGAGGGGTGCCAACAATTGTGGCACACTTTTTTTTTGAGAAAAAATAATTGTTTCATGATGAGAATTTAATGTTCTTCCAATTATGCCACTTCAATTGAAGTTAGATTTTTGTGAATATTTTGAATGAAAGATCATGAGTACAAACGATAAGGACGTTTTATTCACATCTCGCTTTGCTCATTTTTAATTAAGGGTGCCAGTAATTCTGGAAGACACTGTATTAATCCTTTTAAGGTCATAGACAGCTGTTACATTTTCAGTGAGTTTGTAAAAGTCCGTACCAGACGGAGATTGAATGGTTGATATGTCGATCTTAAAAAAAAAAAAAGAAAAATTAAAAAAAAAATTGGAAGATGCAGCCGCAGGCGACTGAAATTTATGTTGTCAAGGTTATGCTGATAAATAAGGGCACCCCAAGCCAAACAGTGACCATGAGTCAAAGCGTTCTTCCTAATCCAAGGTACAGAGATGGTCATTTCGTGTGTGAGAGTATGCCGTTCATAAATTCACAGCTGTCTAAAGTAGGGTAATTACTCGACTTCTCTTAAGTGAAAGATGTGACAGTCATTTGCACATTTTATTTTCTTTCCAGCTTTTACTCAAACCATTTCTCATCTAATATTTTACAAATATGCTGAATATTTAATTTCCACATAGTCTTACGGATAAGAGTGGTCTTTGATTGAAAAAAAATATATAATATGCGAGACAGCAATGAATGTGAAAGAGAAATTTATTGTTTTAAAAATGTAAATTCAACAAACATCCCTGTCTCCACTTTTATCGCATTAACCTTTCAATGATGTAAGACCGAATGCATATTTAAGGGAACTGATTTGATTTGAAAAAGGTTATTTAAAGTTGTTTAATTACATTTTGAATTGCGTATTAAAACACATTAATGAACCCACATGTATACATTACTGTAAAGCATATGTATACGTGAATATAAAAAGGGTAACAGCCATATTTACTTCCAGTTTATCAACCAAGATACACTAGCGTCTGGAATTTAATTTTATGAATGCAGGGTACACGAAGTACAGACACAACTGCCGTGATAGCCTCTTACAGTTCACTGTATCTTTTTTAACCCACTCCGTGAAAGTAGGCAATTACCTGACCGCGTTTTTTTGTTGAGTTGGTGACGTAGGGCGGCTACAGTATTTCGAAGCAGAGGCGAGGGGGGCCAGCAGGCAGCGCACATTTTCACTTGAATTGAAGGATGTGCTACTTCTTGTAAAGTGCGCTTCCTAAAGTATCGGCACCAGGTTGTTCAGCTTTAGCCTACTTTTTGGGAGGAAGGAAATACTCCTTTCAGCTGAAGGATATAATAAAGAAAAGCGACCGATATGGTCTCGGGGACGATGTGGCGATTGATTGTATTGTTCAGTGTCCTACAGGTGCGCTCTGGCTGGACCTTTCTGTGTCCTGTCATTTGCCAGTGCACCGACCGGTCTCTCCGCTGCACAAAGGAAACTCAAATGAACTCAACCAGGTTCTCGCTTATTTACAACGTGTAAGTACCGCCAGTTATTTCTTGTCGATCCATCGCGCAACTAGCGAGTTGCCTGTAAGAATTTAGACTGAACTGTGGTGTTTTATAAACATTTCCGCCATCGCCGAGTTGCTTTCTTTGGATGTACTCAAATTTTCCAGTCAGATGACTGCAGGAAAGTATAGAGCTGTTGGTTAACATGTTACATGTGTGTGGAATTAGTTTGTTATTATTCTCTTCAAAACGGGGGGGACAGACACTTCAATGTGATTGTTCTTTGTTGACTTATGTTTGTATTGTAGATAGCATAACGAACTACATGCTGTTTAATTAATTTTTTTTTTTGCGTTTTTTGCGAAATGGGGCTCGCAACGACTGTGTGAAGTCTAATGTTCTAGTGCGTCCTAACTTTTTTTTTTTTTTGCTTATAGAAGATTGACCCTCCTGCCGTTAGAAGAAGTCCCGAGTAATACTTTCAGAGATCTCCATAACGTGGCCAGAATGTGAGTGACACTGGCATTTACCCTTCAAGCTGAGTAGGGGATACTGGGGTCCGATGAGCCATGGGGACCAATGAGCCATATCACTATTTTGCGATCAGTCGATGCCAAAGGTGTTTAAAATAGGCAAAATAGTGATATGGCTCATTTATCCCCTTGACTCACCAATCAATGATCAAATATTTTGCCTATTTTAAGCAGCTCTGTCATGGATTGATCGCAAAATAGTGATATGGCTCATTGGTCCCCATGGCTCATCGGACCCCAGTCTCACCTATAACCAGCACTGCTAAACGATTAGGCTACATGTGTGACCGTGAAGTGCCCGTCCACATTTGGCGAAACTACATGCGTATGATGCAGCCAATTTGAACATTTTTCTGAAGTGCAAATGGACCTGTCATTAATTTTCGAAGTGTAGTGGTAGCGATCATTTGGTAGTACCGCTGTTCACTTCGCGCTGTGATGTAGAAAAGCTCTTAACAGTTGCACTGCGACCCAATTGGCCCCGCGACCAATGCCGCCACTTGCCACCAGTTGAAGCCACCTGCCATGTTCGAGGGTGCTTATGGGCGACCAAGCAAATTAGAACAGAATTAACACGATTCTTCATCAGAGCAATGGTATCAGATATTTATCTGGAGGGAATTTAAGTCAGTCACCAATGAGGAATTGTTTCAGGGCGAATCGCTCATACTTTGGTCAAAAGCAAAACTATTATTTATTATTTATTGCCAATGAGTCCATCTGCATTGTTAAATAATCATAATCAGAGAATGTAGATTCCTCTGATCATATGATCAGTGCCATCTTGCACAGCAGTTTCCAGCAAGATGATCCAGTTATGTAGCACTACTAGATGGTTCCATTCTCAATGATTTGGCTGATCAGGCCAGATGAAAGCTTGGGTAACTATAGCAAGTTCCTCTTTTGTGGCCATGGGGAAACAGGGTATCTAAGCCTACTACTGTTCTCATAATTTGGTTAATGGAAGGAATTTGGACTGATTCACCAAGTCCCAAAGATTTTGATTAAAAATAAGTGAATAATGAACTTCCAGGTTACGAGCTGTAAACATTAATTGATTCGTCTATTTTTGCTAACACAAAGAAAGATAACAAGGTCTGCAAGTCAAATTTTTAAAAATGGGGTTAATGTTAGTAGGATATCCCTTGGATGCATGTTTTACCAGCTGACAGTTAGTGTCACATTATTTTTGCTTTGAACAGACACCTTAGCTATCTGTGTTATCAGAGAGATAATCTGATGTTGCGTCAAATAACAACAGTGGAGGTGTCCAGCATTCATCCAGGAGGGATGGAAATAGATTGTTACTTTGCTGACACCGTTCCCTTTGTGTAAAGATCTAGCATACCACTGGGGCTTTGCGCCTCATCGTACCTTGTTATGATGCCCTGACTACAAGCACAGTTGGACAGCTCTGAAAGAAAGCACACGCTATGATATTTCTTAAGTCTGGGAATGCAATATATTACCAGCTGTGTGGGTTGGACATACAGTTGCAATTGAATGGCCTTGTGCTAAAAGTACTGAAGTCACATTTTCACACACCCTGAGGTAAGAATGGGAAAATGTCTTTTATAGTTACCATGATCAATTTTCTCAAAATGCACATTTTCTGACTTGAGTACTTTTAGCACTGAGGTCTTCAATTAGCAGATTTTATGGATATATCATATATTCAGACCCCCTTTTTTTTTTCCAAAATAGACATTTTGTGACTCAAGTACTTATAGCACCAGGGTGTTCAATATTTGTTTCTTGTTGGTAAGAGACGGGAAAATCCTATCCTGGGGTGCGTTTCCCAAAAATGTAGTTCATCCATTCAGTCAATGGGTCCAACTGTCTAAGTTATCATCTGTGATTTTTGGAAGTGCACCCCTGGAGGGCTTCAGTGTCTTCAGGTTTTGGTGCGTTTCCATCGGAGTGATTAATTTCAGTCACTCATTGGCGAATGAGTCCACCTTATTTTCTAGGTATTAATTGCCTGTTGACTGGAATGAAACCACAAAAGCCTGCAGTCACTGCAGGCGACTGGAGTCGCCCACACCTGCTGTAGTTAAACAAAGGGGGACTGACTTGACCAGCTCCGTAAGAGTATCGCACAGCTCCAGTAGTGCTGAACATCCTCAGCCAAATCGCTACTGACCTGACCATTGCTACATTTAGAACATACAGTTCAGGGTCACAGTGCGAACTGTGTCTCAACCCAACAGGTTTCTAGAGCAGGGCGAGAACATGTTCTGTTCACACCTCGCCATATGGGAAAGAGGGAGATGATACAACCTAATCTTCGAAGAAGCACATAACGACTGCGGACAGACATTTTTATCTTTGTTTAGACAGCGAGCTCAAATCGGATTTGTTCTCCAAATCCAATAATTTTGGCCGACCATCCGCACAATAGTTTTACTAGCGGAGAAATTAGATTTGCGAGGGAAGCTACATGGTTTTTATTTCTGTCATGAGTTTATGATGTGAGTCAACCTTGCCACATGGGGAGACCTTGAAAAACTCAATCATTTAATTGGGCAGAAATAAGGGTGTGTATTCCATTTAGAATGTAACCACTTACATGTGATGGTTTGTCGTGTAGCCTTCAAGAAAATGATCAATTGCATATTGGATTTTCATAGAAATAAACAGTCTTTCGAAAGAAAATATAAAATGTAATTTCAAAAGGGCTATGGGGTTTCTATGGGGCACAGATACCAGTTACATTGTTATACAGGAAGATAGAGGGAGACAGAGTTTTCACTCCCACCAAGATTCTACAGACCTGAACAAGCAGAATGGATAAATAAAAATTTACCTCTGTTCCAAGTTGTGCCCTCATTTGCTTCAATCCAAGGCCATAATTAAACATGAGAGGTAGTTTAAAGGAGAGAGGCAGTCCTTAAAAAATTATAATTACGGCAAGTGGCGGCTGAGGAGAAATGGCAAGTGGAGGAAGCAATTCAAGAGTTGCGAGAGGAGCCTGTCTTTTGGCGATGTCACTGGGTCCTCCAACTGACGATTATGAGGACTCAATCAAACTGTAGGGCTATCACTAATTGGAGTGGTCATCATTCTGGGTGCTTACTGCTGGCAAAAGGCTGCAAAAATTCTAGTTGTAGAAATTCCCACCTATTACCCTGGTACTGAGTGTTGTGCTTGTATTTCTGATTGAATCAAACACCGTGCACTGTGCATTTTGTCTCTTTTAAAAGTTTTGAAAAAATTATGCCTAATGAAAGCCCATGAACACTGAGTTTAGATATGTATAGTTTATGTTCACCCCAGGGAAAAATGGTTGACCAGTTGGCTCATGTCTTCCTCACAGTGAAATTTCCCAGAGCAATACCATCAGGATATTCCGAGCCAGGGCATTCCACTCCCTACACAGCTTGTCTGAAATGTGAGTACCCTGTAAAGACTGATCTGTCCCTCTTAATATCACTCCAACACTTCAGCTGTCTGCAACTGCCAAAATCTGGGTCTGTGACAGACACATTTAAAGGCATAGCCACGGAAGGACCTTTTTTCATGAAGAACTTCAAGCTGGCACAAGAGAGAGGTCCTTCTGCAGTCTTACTGTTAAAATAGCTCATAAATTGATTTGTACTCTAATTCTCTTTGGTAGTGAAGAGTGGCTTTGTTCTAAGTTTATTATTTGTTCACTCTGTTCTTTGTGCTTGTCCTCGGGTGTGCTTAGGGTTTTTGCAGTAATGGAAATGGTTAGTTTGCTTTGAGCAAAAGAATCTACAAAATAAATTCTTGTCAACTTCAGCCTAGGTAATAATATACTAGCGCACACTCAGTAGATGGTATTGATATTTTCTGTTCTTATGTTCTGAAAAAAAAATGTATCATGCATGTTCGAAAAAACCTGAGAAAGTCAGACAGTTTGATTGTTGCTGTACTGGCAGCAAATTATTTTTCATTTTGTGTTTTTGCAGATTGGTTCAGAACATAAAGAACTTGGAGTTCATAGAGAAAGGAACCTTCTCTGACCTTCCTAAACTCAAATACCTGTAAGGGAGTGCTCTCGTCCTGCGTGTCATCTCCTTTTAGTGGGGCATAAGATAAGAGTAATATTCAATGAAGCTGTTCAGTGCAGGGAAGCTGTCAGGCTCAAGGTCATTGCCTTGAGAATCTCTTTCAACATTGCCAAAGGCTAAAATATATTTGATGCGAACATCCTTTGGAGTAACTTTGACCTTGCATTGTGATACAGAGATGTCTTGCCTGCTCCGGACAAATATGTCCATTACCTTAAGTCAATCCATTAAGTATTCCTATTTCCCACAGTTTAGCGAGTGCCATTATAGTTCCCCTATCTCTGCATAAATATTAGGATATGTAGAAACAAAAGCCAAGGTACCATTAACTTTACTCTAGCCATATTAGCCATTGCTCAGCATAGCATTGTCATCTTTGCAATTTGTGAAGAGTCAATTGGGGAATGATAGTTTTGAAGAATATTCCTCTGAATTGATCTAATTCCAACTCCTCTTTGCTCTCAATTTCACCAGGAGTATTTGTAATACTGGTCTAAAGAAGTTTCCAGATCTTTCAGCAATTTCTTCGCTGGAGCCGTTCTTTTTTCTGTAAGTAGTAAGAACAGGAATGGCAGACAATACATCCACTTTCTTATGGCAGCAGCAAGGCCAGGCATTGTCCACAGACTGGCTCAAAGAAATTGAAGTGCCTTTTTGCCAATCTGACCATGAGGTAAAGTAGCGCTGTTAATTTAGGGACTCAGCCAATCACTCAGTTAGGGCATGTATACAGACAGCATTTACTCCAAAACAAAACACCTGGACCTGGCAGCAAACTGACAACAAATACCGAACGCAATTTGCATCCATTGTCAAATTAAGACATTTAACCCCTATGCGCATCGTAGACACCGGCATCTACAAAATTTTGAAATTTGATTGCTAAATAATTTTATTATCGAATATCCGAATGAGACAAGTGTCTTTCTTCATTGAAATAATTTTTCCAGTTTTTGTGATAAAAATCCTGAGTTATTAAGCCTTAAATAGGGTCATGCATAACAGGCAAGGATCGGCATTATTTGGAATTTGAGATATTGGGGTGAATCTGAAATCAGCTGTAAGGGTTTTATGATTATCCAAATGTTTCTTAATTCCCAATCACTCCTTAGAAACTGCAGCCACAGAAGCCATTCAAGTAAAGATGCAAGTAAAGTCTCATTAATTACTGCGTTTCTTTATCCAGAGAAGTGGGAGACAATGTAAAGATTGACACCATCCCCCCTAACGCTTTCCAGGGTATGACGGAGGAAGAGACTTACATGTAAGTGTGGAGTGATGAGCCTTCTAATGAAGCCCTCAGGGCAACACACTGACACTCTTATAGCAAGGACCTGTTATATGCTATTAATGTATCAACTTTCTGTTGCTCGAGATCCTGGTTGACGGGCCAGCCATTAGGCGGCTGTGTATGTTTGGATGCAGTTGTAAAGTTGCATTTCATGATCACAGCAGCTTCCGAAACATTGACATTTAGATAATTTAGATAATGTGTTTTATATCAAAATGGCTCCAATTGGCTGACTTTTGTATCTCATTTCAGGAACCTTGTCGGAAATGGATTTAAAGATGTACAGCCTTACGCCTTCAATGGGACGAAAATGTCTAAATTGTACGTATTTCATGCAAAGTGTACATTTGTTTATAGTACGGTTGCCTGTTTTGGAGGCGCAGCTGCAAACTTGAAATTTCATGAGATGCCTTTAATTTTGGCTTGAGCTGGACTGTACATGTCATGGCCATTGACAGGCACGCGCTTGTTGTTATTGTGTAGATTATAATGAGTTGGAAGGCTCCTAATGTGAAATCGTGGAAACAAAATGTTCTGGTAAATAAATGCGTCGGGGACAAAACACTGATTGGAAGTTTATTGTTTCAGTAATCTTGCCCCCACACTGGCGAGGGCTTAGAGCTTTTCTGTCAGGTCACATGCTTGTGTCCCGGGCATACAGATTCACTACGGATGGATCTACCTATACCCTCTTGTCTGGGAACCTTGTCTAGTAACCTACAGCCCCCAGGGAGAGATGTCCATTTAGCATGTGCATCTGTGGGGAAAATACAAAGAATATAGATAAGTCCAGGCTCATAAACTCTGTCCAGTCAGGCCAAAGACTGGCCTGAAGTTTCAGAGCAGTCAAATGTTTACAGTTCTAGAAAAGATTTCTGAGGCATACATTTCTTTGTCAGACTGCTGTCCTTATACTAGTAAGATCCAGTCAAAAATTTGTACAGTCAGCTCAGTTTTGCATATCAAATGAATGCCGTATCCCCTCACTGCACCAGTATGCCATTTCCTTATACTGTATTGTATGTGTTTGAGAGAGAGGGCATGCGGGTGGCATGTCACTGAGGTTCCGATTAAATTCTCATTTCTCATTTTGTTTTCATTTTAGGGTACTAAAAGGCAACAGGAACCTACGAAAAATCCACGATGAAGCCTTCGAGGGGGCGGCGGGGCCGAGTTTGCTGTGAGTGATTGGTCCTGTAAAAGGAAATTGTGGAATCGATTTGAGATATAAACAGGAGTATGAGCATAGCACTAAAATAGCTTTTTTTTTTTCTAAACTGTTTGTGCAAATCCATCAGTTTCTTGTAGAGTTGTTACCTGCAAAATATTGCTGTATACTCTGCATGTAATACAGTCAACTGCTGCTCTACAGAATGAAAACCAGAGGACCCTGCAGCGCTAAAGAACCCAGGCAGACAAACCTCTCTGTCAAAGTTTATGAATAAAATCTCAATGCAGGCTGCTCTTGTATTGTATGATTAAATGGGAAACACAGTGAATGAGTCAAAAAGAAGTAAACGATGTTGGGTCCTCCTGCCCATTCAGTGCAGAAGCCAATATCTGACCTCAATTCACAAGGATAACGGCAAACTTGGCGAGTGAAATAACAGTGTGTCAATCATGCAGAACTCAGTCTCATTCAGTGCGTATATTTACAAACCCCAATTTCAATGAAGTGGGGATGTTTTGTAATACGTGAGTAAAAACAGAATACTATGATTTGCAAATCCTTTTCAACCTATATTCAATTGAGAACACTACAAAGACAAGATATTTAATGTTCAAACTGATAAACTTTGTTTTTTTTGGAAATGTTCACTCATTTTGAATTTTGATGCCCGTGCTAAGCGGCCAGCTCAATCGTGCCCAGTGTGCCCACTATTCTCGGACCTGGGGCCTACATGAGCATGCTGACAAGGTCGCCTATGCTTTGGTTTGCGTACAAAATCAATACGATTTATTTGTTGCCGTGTCTGGTGTGCAAGCCCTTGGACGCAATTGACACGAAATGAGCCAGGATGTCCTCTGTATCCTTTCTGTAGCATGACGGCAAAAGCATCCGAGTTACATTAGAAAAAGTAATGCTCCAAATGAGATTGTGTTACCCACAAGTTCCAGTGGAACAAGATTTGCTCATTTGATTTGTTCCCTCTGTTGTGATCACCTCAGGACAATGGCACTGTGCAAGCAAGTGGAGAGATTGCCTAGACTGTTCTCACCAGAGATCATTAATCTTTTCAATTAGCGGAGGTTGTGAGGATAGCCTATTTGTCTAAGGTGTGCAAGCCTACAGTGCTCGAGCATGTGATGAAATGGAATGCAGTGGGCCAAAGAACTGGGGAATTGCTTCTTGGAAATTTATTTGAATGCAATTGCATTATACCTGCTAACAAACTAAATTGAATTTCACTAGAGGCGCCAAAACTATTTAAGAAAACTTCATATTTACTTTCAGTATTTAGTAGACCCACATATTTAGTGTGACTCCACATACTTGGATGCAGTCGACTAGTAGAGCTACAAATTTTAACTGCTACAGTATTTCAGCAAGCCGCAGTCATAGGTACTCAGTGCTGTATTTTGGTACAGTTTGGATCGGCCCATGTACACTACAGGCCAGAAGTTTGGAAGCAAGGCCAAAACAGGTAAAAAATTTGGAAGCAACTTCAAATTTCTGTTCACAATGCCTTCCTTAAAAACCAGTATGAAATCTATGAATTTTGGGATGTATTTACTGCATGATTAGACTTTTCTTTCATTGATAGGCACGATTTTCCTCTATTTACCTTTAGGTACTGTATACATTGATGTTACCAGACCATTGCTGAATAAATGTTAACGAAAGAAAGGAGGGGCATAGTTTTTGGGTTGAGAAGATTTGCAAGAGTCACAACTTCAGAGAAAAAGTAAAAAAACAAATCGCAGTTTGCATTATTCACTTTATGTCATGGTTTACAGCCCACCGGATGTCAATGGCAATCCGGCGGGCACTAGGACCATGGGCCTAGTAATATGGGCCTGATAATTTGAGTAAAAATGTATTCTGATAAGTGACTCAATATAATAATAATGTTTATTTTGTTGCAAAGTATGCCTATGAAACTATGATCTTTTTTTGTACAAATTTGATCTTGCTTCCAAACTTTTGGCCTGTAGTGTATATCTGAAAAGCTAACAGTACTTTTTGCAACTATAAAGTGAACAAAGTTTTTAAACTGCTGATGGAAGATGGAAACTGTTTCTGCCTCTCAGATAGAGTACAGCCCTGTAAATTGCAGCTGAATGCAAGAATGTCGTGCCATCCCATCACACAGAAAAATCTCTGTTATGGTTTACATTTTTAAATTATTGCCCGCATGCTTTCATCTCCAGTAGTGATATTAATGCCGTTTATTGATATTGGCCCTGCCAGAAAACATTCACATTGGCTTGTTAATGTACAGCATTATGTGAACTGTTAATATTTTACTAGAATTCTCCCAATGTACACAAGACTGTAGTTTGGAGTATGTTTCCCAAGCGCATTGTCCTTTAAAGAATTCGCATTCCTGTGGCTATGGATGTATTAGTGGTATGCTGGCTGTTCTTGTAAATCCATTTACTGTACTTCAGCCTGTGCAAGAACTTTGGATGCCTTTGGCCGAATTTTGTTATTATTTTTTAAACCAGACCGCAAAAAGACTGATAAACTTTTTCCTGCACAAGGCCAGTATCCTGTGTTTTTTGTATGGCCTTATCATGCGGATGTAGTATCATACGTACCTGCTGGCCCATTTAAGGCACTGATTCAACTTTAGACCTGGGTTCAAATAGAATTTGCCACAAATTTTCTGCATTGGATTAAGCATGCCTAGAGTAATGGAACCAATTAAATGATTCCAAAAGTGTAATGACCCTGTCTGTCTGCTCCTCTTAGCAGGCTCAAACGCTCTTTGTAAGAACAATAGCGCACAGAGCAATATTTGAATGCAAATTAAACCCTATTCGAACCTAGCTGAACCCTACCAACAGTCTGCAAGCCATAGGTTAGAAAGACTTCTTTTATGGGAACACTTTAATTCAGAATATTCATTACGATACGTCAGGGGTTTTTAAAACCTCTCTTCTGGGAATTTCAGCCAGATCCGCAGCGTGTTTGATGTGTTCCATCTCTAACAGATATGAGGCAGCTAATCAAGGGCTCGGCTGATTTTATTAGGTGTTCTTGAGTAGGAGCACATCAAATACCTCTATCCTGCTGTGTGTGACACCTGGGAGATTAAGTGGACCGCAAACAAGGGAGCGTGTCAGAAGTGATAGAATTTGGCAAAGTTTCAGGCAGTGTGGTCCATGCAGGATACATTTAAGGTGCACAAAGGTGACTGAAATTTCACTATGCAGGTAAAATAGTGTGTTATCATCTTGGTTTCATGTGTGTGCCTGTGTGTATGTGTGTGTCCGTATGATCTTTTGACAGTGATGTCTCCTCTACGGCTCTCCGGTCCCTTCCGACTCTGGGCTTGCAGCAGGTGACTGTGCTGACCGCGCGCTCGGCTCAGGGGCTGAAAACATTGCCCCCGCTGGAGAACCTGATCAACCTGCAGGAGGCGCACCTCACCTACCCCAGCCACTGCTGTGCCTTCCACACATGGAGGAGGAAACAAAGGTACAGACTGTGGGCCACAGAGTCCACAGGGTATGTGGACTTTGAATGAGGAAACTCTGTATCAAAAGGGTCCAATGTACTGATAACAACAAGGTAGAAGTTAACGCTGAGTGCTGATCGCTGTGCCTCCGCTTTCCATAGCTTCAAACGCTGAAGAAGTTGATCTTCAGTCCCTGCATACAGCTGACCTTGCTTGACCTTGACCTTTGACCCTCTGACTTCCAAAACCTAGTCAGTTCATCTGCCCTCTGAGGGGAGTTAACCATGTCTGATTGAATCAAAATCTGTCCACTCATTCAGTAGATGTGATATGCATAGGATATATATGATGAACGGAGAGACGGACAGACGACAGTATGCCTCCCACCCACTGTGTGGGGCAGAGGAATACTAATAATAATAATAATAATAATAATAATAATAATAATAATAATAATTAAAGTAGAAGCAGAGTAAGAATACATCGATTTACAAAATAAATATGCATAATACACTGTATTCTTAGTAAGTCTCAATGAATTGACCTTTGCAGGACACACAGCAGCTGAGCCTAAGGCTATTAACTGCATCCTTTCCCATTTTTTCTTCATTTTTTGTTTTAAAGAGACAGAAAATTAGTAAGGATACTATTTCATATGAATGCTAAGACTGTAGTAAATTAAAATAACAATGCTCAATTTGATTGCTTGCGATTTTATATTTGCTGTCTATATACTTTACACTTACTCAACCAACCCCAATTTTCGAGAAAGTTGGCACACAATGGAAATAAAATTAAATACAAATAAGATCAATAGGGACCAACTTTTAAAAAGTCCATTTACCCTCTACGATATGGATGATAGTTCAGTAACACATTATTTTAAAATCTAATCTGGATGCAGTTGATTGTCAATTGAAAATATACAATGTGATGAATGCAAAAAGTTGCACGGTCCAAAAAAAGCTGGCACAGTCAACTGTTTACCACTATGTAACTTCACCATGTATTCATCACACTCATTAAGCATTTTGGCACTGAAGACATCATTTAGTTCAGTTGAGCAAGTGGAACTCTCCTCCATTATGAATGTCTTCAGCTGTGCAGCTGTACAGATTCTTCATTGCTGTTCATTTTGCTTCATAATGTGCCATACATGATGCGAGGGCCAGTCTTGTACCCCCACTCTCTGGTCACACGGTCATGCACTTGCAATCCGTACAGATTGTGGCGTTGTTTTGCAGGAAAATTCACGGACATCCCAACAAACGACATCTAGATGACTGCATGTCTTGCTCCAAAATTTTGTGCATATATTTCAGCATTAATGGTGCCCTTACAAATGTGCAAGTCACCCATGCCATGTGCACTGACACACCCCCCCATATCATGACAGATGCTGCCTATTGGATCTGACTCCGATAACAGCTTGGGTTGTCCTTGTCGTCTTTTGTCCAGAAAACACAGCAGCTGCTTTTTTTATTTTTCCAAAAAACACTTAATTTTGACTGTGCAGCCCACAAAATCCACTTCCACTGTGTTCTAGTCCATCTCAGATGAGTCTGTAGAAGGCAGTGGTGCTTTTGGATAGAGTTAATGAATGGCTCCATAAGCTCTTGGCGAGCGGCATGATGGCAGCGTTTAGCATAGTTGCGCTGCAATAAGAATCATCAAAATCGTAGGTCATGAGGGGCTAGGCTCTTTTAAACTTGTGAATTCAAATGTTTATTCAAAATATACTGTACATTCAAATATATTTCAAATATGTTCACTGCGACTAACTCCAGAAACTGGGCTCAGCGGCAATTTAGGACCAATAATGATGATGTGAGAAGTTTAACTGGTGAGCTAATCATGTTACAGTTGTACAGATTAAAATAATGTGGAGTAGAATTTTCAAGGAAGTAGAGGGAGAATGGACTTTTCAGATCACTCCTTTTTAATTTTATCTGCATTTTCATACAATGTGCCAACTTTATTGGCGTACGGAGACAGACATTAAAGGTGCACTATGCAAGTTTGTTTACTTTCACTTCTGTTGACATTCGAATTCAAACAAAACAGAGGTAGCCCGCCCCTCCCTCCCATAGTTCCCTCCTTCTCATGCTTCCATAACTGTCAGCTCTTGTCGGTGATTGGCCGGGACGGTTTGTTATGTTATGGGGCACAGCCTGTGCCCCTTGTGTTTATTTGCAGTTTGTGACGCCTGTGCGGTCTCCAGAGCCCGGTTTTTTTTTTTTTTTTTTTTTTACAGTGAATTTAGGGGCAGGCAGCTAGCACATCGTGGAGAGATGTTGGCGAATTGAGACAAAAATATAATCGCACAGAAAGTAAACAAACTTGCATAGTGCACCTTTAAGGACATATTCTCCACTTCACTGCGTCAGTTTTCCTAAAGGCGCCCAGCTGTTCAGAAACTCATGTCCAAACAGTCTGCTTTGCTGTCTCTGTAGTAGAGCCCATCAACAGTTCCCGAAAAACATACACCCCATTATATAACCACATTATATCATCCCTCAGGAGTGTACACACCATTATATTAACCAATAGTACTGCACTGACAATATTCATTTTTCAATATGTCCTCTTTTATCGATTTCCTTCTGCTTTTGTGTCATTTCCATTTTGATTTTAAGCATTATTTTTGTTGTCCTGGTGTACTCGTGTTGGTCTGTTTATCACAGCTGATTTGCATGACTCTTATTCTTGCTCTTCTTTCTGGTCCAGGGAGAATGCCTTTCTGGGGTCCTTTGCGAACTTATCCAGGCTCTGCAACAGCAGTCCAACACAGGGAATTGGGTAAGATGTCAGTGTTGTCAACCAGCTCAGATAACTGCTGGCGCTGGACCGTGGCTGTAAAGGTTGCCGCTGGCCCAGCGCGCAGTGGTAATCTTTGATGGGTCTTCCCTGGGGTGGGGAGCACTGCGGCAGGAGGAGGAAATTCCCCTCTGCCAAAAGCGCATAAAAAAGACCCGCCTAACAAGCGCTCTGACGTTGAACTTTGAAGTTTTGAGAAAGCCCTGCAAAGTAATCATGTACAGACTTCCAGGAAGTGCGATTTTGATTTTCCATCTGCATTTGAAGTGCAGTATTTCTCTCATTTCAGATGATAGGATCAAATCAGTAAATCCAAAGGGTCTTTGAGAGGTTGGAAGTGCTCCATTAGCAGTTCAAGTTTGTGAAAGTGCTACATTTACGGACTACTTGCATTCATTTTTCTCGCAGCTCCTGTAAAAACCTTTTTTATTGTTTTGATGTGTGTAATCTTGCTTTTTCAGCAATTGTATACTCAACTTTCAATTCAGGGAAAGTCAGCTCATTTTCCTTAGCCCCACCAGTATACTGCTCATAGGTGGTACTTGACCAAAAAAAACCTCATTTTGTCATTTCTCACCACTTTAAAAGCGAGGTCCTTGAAAATGTTGATGGAAAAGGTTGGTCCCTTAGTCTGGGACTTTTTTTTTTTTTTTTTTTCATAATTCAGGTATAGCCTCTTAGTTCTGAAAATCTTAATGCTGTGGCATACAAAGACTAGCAATGGTTGTGACTTTTTTAGCATTTTGCATATTGAAGCGCTTATTCTTGCTGCATTGCAGGTACTCCTCGGCCAGCGACATGTCATACTCCGACTATGGACTCTACGACCTTGATTTCCAGTACCTCAACCTGGAGCTGTGTTTGAACGACGCCCCCATCAGGTGCACCCCAGAACCCGATGCCTTCAACCCCTGCGAGGACCTCCTGGGGTACGCCTACCTTCGGACCGCCACCTGGGTCATCGCCATCTCCTCAGTGCTGGGAAACCTGGCAGTCCTCGGGGTTCTGCTGACCAGCCGCCACAAGCTGACCGTTTCTCGCTTCCTCATGTGCAACCTGGCCTTCGCCGACCTGTGCATGGGAATCTACCTGCTCCTCATCGCTGCCGTGGACCATCGCTCCCGCCGCCAGTACTACAACCACGCCACCGACTGGCAAACGGGCGGGGGCTGCGGGGTGGCAGGGTTTCTGACAGTGTTCGCGAGCGAGTTATCCATCTACACCCTCACGGTCATCACCCTGGAGCGCTGGCACACCATCACGCACGCCTTACGGCGGGACAGGAAGCTACGCCTGCGCCACGTGGCGGCCATGATGGCAGCCGGGTGGGGATTCTCGCTGCTGGCCGCCCTGCTGCCCGTGATGGGGGTCAGCAGCTATGCTAAGGTCAGCATCTGCCTACCCATGGACATCGAGACGCCGGTATCCCAGGCGTACGTGATGGCCGTCTTGCTTCTCAACGCCATGGCCTTCCTGGTGGTGTGCGTCTGCTATGGCCGAATCTACGCCAGTGTGCGCAACCCTCACTTAGCCACCCGCCGCAGCGACGCCAAGATGGCCAAGCGCATGGCGGTGCTCATATTCACGGACTTCCTGTGCATGGCGCCCATCTCCTTCTTCGCCATCTCGGCCGCCCTGCGGATGCCCCTTATCACTGTGTCTCACTCCAAAATTCTCCTCATCCTCTTCTACCCCATCAACTCCCTGTGCAACCCCTTCCTGTACACCATCTTCACCCGCAACTTCCGCATGGAGGTGCGAATGCTGCTGAATCGCTGCGGCTGCGGGGGCGAATGCGCCCGACTGCACCGCCTGCTCGGACTGGCCAACCGCGAGCCGCCCAACAACGCCTCCTCCAGGAAGCCCAGTTCTCTCAGGTTTTACGCCTACCACATAAAGATGCAGGGCTGCATTCTCAACAAGGGGGCTAAATAACAGACTCATTTTATATTGTGGAATTATTGTGGCCAATGATCAAAGGTGCTGACTTTAACACTGTACATACCTGTTGAATATTTTTGTAATAAATCCAATGAAAACACTTTCAGTGCAAGGGAACACCTATGTTTAGAGGAAGCTTTTCCATCAATGTTGACATCAAAGCTTTCCCACTGCAGTGCCATACTACTTCCTCCTTTTCAGTCACAAGTTCTGTTTGGGTAGTAGGTCATGCAAAAAGATGAGGAAATGGCATTTACGCCATTAAAACACATTTGTCTCAAAAGGCAATAAGGTATACCTGGACCTGATTGGCCAGCACACTGGCACCACAATTGTTTGCTCAGCTGATTGCTGATTGTGGACACCTGACAAACACGCTCCTCTCCTCCCCCCCCCCTTGCTAAGTTCCGCGAGGCTAACGCTGCCAACAGCTCTGAACGACGATCCGTCTCCAAGCGCCAGGGCACTCTGACCCAGCATCATCTGTCAGAGTCTCCCTGCGGCTGTCTAAGCACATCCTGTACTGCTTCTGTTTAGGGAGCCGCTACGAAAAATCCATTTAAAAACAAAACGGCTGAGCCCTGTTAAGGGTTGTTTATTTAGCATGTGGAATAATTTGTTAATTGACTCTGTGCTAATTTTTTGAGGCTTCAAAACAAGGCGAGCCAACCCTGTTCCTGGAAAACTACAGTGACGCAAGTTTCCCTCAAAGTAGTATACCACATTCAGCAGCTATAGATCTCCTTTAGCTGCGCAATAATCAGGAATCCAATTACCATTGAAATGAAAACCTATAAGTCACCAGGTCTGAGAACAGGGCGAGGCAGCCCTGCAGCACACAGTCTGCCCGGGTCTGGCAGGCCATTTTTAATCTGGAAACAGATGGGGAGGGCTACAGCTTTGAGGGCTACGTTTCTAGAATATAATATGGTATAAAACAATTGCGTGCCCCTTCAAAACACAGTCAGTGCTTGTAAACTGGAAGTAATTTGATCCCAACGTGTAAACAGCAGAGAAGCCTTTTACCCCCCCCAGGGTTAAGGCAGAATATGCGGTATACATCCTGTTTGCAGAAGCTGGTCACCATCGTTACCAATGTGCTACCAAAGGATAATCTCTAATGGACTTCGCACTTCCGTGCGAAGGAAGGCGAGTTTTTTTAAAACGTTGAGCTGGTACAAATCATCAGGAACCACTCTGGCAGAATGGCAAACCTCGGAGGAGGATGATGGGAAATTCTGCTTGTAATTACATACATCCATCCATCCATCGTCTAATCCGCTTATTGCTGGTCAGGGCTGGGTGGGGGGTAGCTAAATGGGTTTTGGTGCTGGAGCCTGTCCCAGAATTCAATGGGTGAGACGCCGAGCAGTTCACGAATAGGCTGCAGGGCACACTCCCTGTTCACTTGTACACTCGGTCTAATTTAGAGTCTTGGATTACGCCAATATGCATGCTTTTGGACTAAGGGAGGAAACCACAGTACTTGGACAAAACCTGCAAGAACAGGCAGACTCTACACAGAAGGACATCAGGCTGGGACTCCAGCCCAAACATTCTTGCTGTGAGCTACAGTGATACCCAGCACACCCTCTTACTATCCTTTTAAGCAGAATTACAATGATATCAAACAGTGCTCTGCTTCAAATAAATATGGTGATGATTGCTATGGAGGTGAAGGGTGGCAGTATCAATGAGGGGTGCCACAGTGTGCTCTCAAACCGTACAAAGCAGTGCATGCCCTTTTTGGCCTTGCTTTGTTAAACAAGTAACGAACAACTGAATAACAATGCAGAGGTAAAACAAAATCAATCATAAAAGAATTTTGTTCTGCTACTCTGGACTACAATGCATCATGCTAATGATCGGATTTTAACCCCTCCTCAATGGAGTACTGTTCCATGTTTGTCATATGAACAAGACAGACATAAAAATAGCCGCGCTAACGCGGGCGGGAGCCCTCAGCCCCGTACATAGTTGAACCGTGTGTATCTATAGTGTTAAAATCTCCACACCAGCAACAGTGAAGATTTGTTTGCTGAATGAGAGATTTAACAAAGAGGCAATTGTACAGCTGAGGAATGGAGTTTGCTAAATTGTACCTCTCAAGGAGTAATCACATCAGTGGCAGGCATATTTGGTTTTGGATCGCGACTGAAATCGATAGGCTTGTGTAGTAAGTCTACCCCAATGTCCTCGCCAAAAATCTTGATGATCGGTAATGGTGTTTTTCAGTTATTGCACGGAATGGAAATTCAAGATGGCGGCTCCGGCAGCCATATTTCACTTCGGGTCGCAACAGAAATCGATAGGCTTGTGTAGTAACTCTACCCGGATGCCCTCACCAGAAATGGCGTTTTTAGTAACCGCAAGGAAAGAAATATGGACGGACAGACAGACAGACGGACGCCGTGCGCGATGACAATACCCCACAGCCTCTTTCAGGACCAAGGGGTAAAAAAAGGACAACAGGAGAGGCCAATATATGCTTTGAGTATCTTGTCATTTTACTGAATCAAAACAACTTCGGGTGTCTGAATTCAGTGAGGTCACATTTCAAGGTTTCAGGCAATCCTATCGCTCGTGGCTCATTTAAGCAGATAACCTGCTCAAGACTCCAGATTCACATGCATTCACAACACTTACCACATATGCATAAGAAAATTAACATCCATGAAGCAAAAAAAAAACCTTAAGATTCTCGGTCTCTCTCTCAAACGCAGGATAGCTTTACACTCAAATGAAATTCGGCACATGTATGAATGTGGAAGTGCAGTCCTGATTGGCATTCCACTCATAGTGCCCCCGCAAATGAGCCCAATTTGAACTTAATGGCGTTACACAAAACAACATAAACAAGCGCATAAATAAACACAAACTCAAAAAGCCATTCACCGTAATGGCTCATTATAAATCCTCCACCTGCACAGGGGCTGTGACAGGAGAAGGCTTTTAGCGTCTTTTTCTACATCGCTGGTCACAATGAGTCCTTTCAACAGACTTGATTTCACCTATTCTCTCAGAGGGGCGCTCGATAGGTTCGTACCACAAGCACGTTTTCCCACTTTGTCTGGTTTATCGGTAGAGTGAGTCAACCAATAAGATTCCTGGGTCTAACATGGCCTCCCCAATCACCACTCCGCCTCCCCAACCGCTTTAGAGAAAACATAGTCTTTTCCGCTGAAGCACATCACCCCATCCTTCAAGTAGAACTTCCACCTATTCTTGCTGCGATGGATCTGTAATACAACAACACAGTGAGCGAGAAAAGAGTTATTTTTGCACACAGTCATTCTGGGACAGATTAATGCCATAAAAATATCATGCAACATCAACAGGAACATCTACTATGCACAACACCGTTTCCTTGCTCTGCAATGCCAAAGACAAATTGAGCTTAACTGAGCTTGGTACAGACTCATAGGCTAATCTTGCAATGAACATATCAAGGGTTTGGAGCACAATGGTTATATGTTCAAAATTTCGAATTTGAGATCACGTTTGTGCTACAAGGAAAAGCATCAGAAATCACTTGTTTCAGTATATAAGTCTCAAATTCGAAATTTTGGACATATAACCATTGTGCTCCAAACCCTCAATTTGTCAAATAGAAGAATCAGGAATCACTTCATCCAGGAAAGAAACCGTGTCACCTAAATCAGCAAAATATAAAGGAAGCCCCACCCAATTCATCTGGGCCATGGGGTCACAGGCCTCAACGTTACTAAAAAGGACTTAATCAGCTTTATCCTGAGCAAAGACAAAAACTTTCTGTAAGACGTACACTAAGAATAAGCGCATCTGCAGTAACCATTTTAAATGAGACACCATTAAGTAAAACAGCCAAGGGGCTTCTGTTAATAGAATTAATCCACTTTTATATTTTTAAAGGAATAGCTCAGTTCTAGAGTTATTTTTGTCCATGGTCCAGACAGACATCAGACTGAAAACCACTGAATGCCCTCATATCGGCCATCATGAAGCTTAAGGGTCATCAAGAGCCTCCTCATTGCACACTAAACTGGTCAATGACAAAGCAGAGAGTTAAATGGGAAAACTATCACAAATTGAGAAATCCCATTAATAAGCTGTTGCAAATGGAAGGTCACCTTGTCATACTGGCAGACAACAACATTGTCCGTATCAAAGAGGTCTGGGACATCCTGCTCGCTGACATCATCCCCAGAATTCAATGGATCCTGAAAAAAAAGAAAGAAACTCTTTGAGGGATTTTGCATACAGTCATCACGAAAGAGGCAATGCACTAACTCAGTTTGTGCGCATGCTCATTCAGGCATGGAATTCAATGCGCTTAATTAAAGAGAAAGACCATACACTTCCTCGGAGAATTATGCGTCTGCCTAAAATGATGTCACAGCACCACCTGCTGACATTTATAAGAAAACAAGCAGATCAGGAAAAAGGAACGCGATGACACAAAATCTCTAGACAAATCCAGGTATTGGTTCCGCAAAGGCAACACCTTCAAGTTCACCAGATTCAATTCATAAATCTGATTCTATAGCCTGTGATTAAGTGTCCGTGTTTCTCAGTCAGTGTGGGGTTCACTCCAGACAAGCCCATGTTACCATACCACATCATCACTATCACTAACTCATACCTCCACTAATGCATTTGTCACCATGAACTGAATGCGTATGGCCAAAGCAGCTTTATTTGAATCTAAAGTCATCCTAAAATTTAATCAAATGTTCCTTGGCCCATGGCCAACACCTTCACAAAATATCATTGAAATGAATTGAGAAATTTGAGATATGTAGTTTAGACAGACAAACAGACATGGGAGAATGTATGACCTCTGACAACTTCATTGGTCAGCAGAGGTATCCAGGCTCTGGACCACTAATTCCCACCCCCCTCCCCTCCCTCACCTCCTCCTCTTCTTCGTCCGCAAGGTCGTTGGCGTCATCGCTGCTGTCGGAGGACCCCCCGGCGGTGCTCCCCTCGCCCTCCTGCAGGGCCCTGAGGGCCTCGGCGTTTATGATGCCCAAAAACTCATTCTCAGCCATGGCTTCCCCCTCTTCCTCGCCCACCGCATCGTCCTCTACATCCTCCTCCGAGCTGCTGCCCCCACAGGCCCCGTCCAGCTGCACCATCTCCTCCAGCGTGTTGTTGTTGTAGTCGAGCGGGAGCCCCACCTCTAGCTGAGGGGACCAATCAAGCGACAGACTCAGCAGCAGGCTCCTCCCTCTTTGACCAATAAAAGTTTGATACCAATAACATGTCTATGTTAACAAAGTATTTACACTTCAAACAGTAATGAAAATGCTTTCCAGGCCAGCTAAATTCGCAAATATTTCAAATGAATTGGCCGATAAACTAAGGGCGCTTTCACACCAGGATAGTCCGGGGACTCTGTTCGATTGGGCGGTGAATGCCGAAAAATTTCTCACCTTCGTGTGGTTTGGTTCACTTTTACACTGCACTTTTGAAAGCGGACCAAACCGTCTGGACAACGTCATGCAGTTACAACAGCTGCTCGTTTGGGGCGGTATTGCCCGAAATGAGCACTTACTACGAAGAAAAAAAAAAGGATGAGGAAGAAGAAAACCCAGCTCATTGATTGGCCAGGACCTCTCTTTGGTTTGCTGGATAGTCCGTTTGCATTTCCCACAGTAAGCGAACCGCACCAGGGTTCGCTTGCAAGTGAACCGAGACCCACGTTGTCAGGCGGACCAGGGTTGGCTTGTTTGGTCCGCACCAGAGTTTGGATGAGCTTTCACACCTGCCCAAACAAAGTGGACTATCCGAAGAAAGGAACTCTAGTTCATTTAAAGCAGACCAAACAGCTCTGGTGTGAAAGCGCCCTGAAACTATGCATTAAAACATAGTAATTCACAGTAAAACGTTAACATTATAATATTCTTTGGAAAATTCTTTAAAAGCTGTTTGAAAAAATGTTCGTAAGCCCTGGAAACCTGTGCAAGCAGCCAAAGCCTCTTGGAGAAAAGAAGATGAGCTGAGGAATGCAGGAGTCCTGCTCAGCCGCTGATAAAATCTGTTGCGAGGTCCCCAAAAAATATGCAGCGATACACTCCACAACACTTTGTGGTCCTGTCTTTCAGCAACGATATTCACACTGCAGGTCATTGCTTCACTGACAGGCATGATCACTACAACAGCTACACAATTTGAAAATATGAATGTTAACTGCAAATGCAAAAAAAAAAAAAAAAAAAAAAACAACGCGTTGCTGAATACCCCTCGCCCGACACAATTTCCTGCCTCAACGTCACAGCTTTAAGGTCAAAGGTCAAATCCAGCAAAAAAGGTGACGTTGCATATCTATGTGTCACAGTGAGTTACCATACCAAATTTGGTGAAGCTGCGATCAGTAGTTGCTGAGTACTGACCCATATAAGATTTCCTGCCTCAAGGTCACAGCGCAAAGGTCAAAGGTGAAAAAAACATGACCAGCAAAAATTTGGTGAAGCATGACATTGCACACAGAGCTATCAAAGGTCAAATCCAGCAAAAACCTGATTGCACATCTATGATAGTGAGTTACCATACCAAATTTGGTGAAGCTGCGAGAATTAGTTGCAGTACTGACCCGGACAAGATTTCCACAGTCAAGGGCACAGAGCTAAGGTCAAAGGTCAAATCCAGCAAAAACCTGGCATTGCACATCTATGGGTCATAGTGAGTTACCATACCAAATTTGGTGAAGCTGCGAATTAGTTGCCGTACTGACCCGAAAAAGATATCCAGGGTCAAGGTCAAAGCGCTAAGGTCAACGGTGAAATCCAGCAAAAAACCTAACACTGCACATCTATGGGTCATAGTGAGTTACCATACCAAATTTGGTAAAGCTGCGATAATTAGTTGCCCAGTACTGACCCGGACAAGATTTCCAGGCTCAAGGTCACAGCGCTAAGGTCAAAGGTCAAATCCAGCAAAAAACCTGACGTTGCACATCTATGGGTCATAGTGAGTTACCATACCAAATTTGGTGAAGCTGCGATCATAAGTTGCTGAGTACTGGCCCGGACGGACGACGGACAACAGACGACGGACACGCAGGTGACGACAATACCCCTCCGGGCCAGAGTTGGCCGAGGGGTAAAAAACCACAATCTGCTTTGATATCCTCCCTCAATGGCATTTTGGGGGTCCTGGGGTTCCACAGCATACGCCGATTTTACTTCCAACCACAACTGCAATCAGTAGCAGTTAACAGCCCGTTAAAATCCCACCATTGCAATGGTGGTTGGAACAGAATCCACTATGCACAGTGGACCCCTGGGATTAGCACTGAGAACCGGTGTTCTAGAACCACCTCAGGACTCACCTCCACCGGGCCCTCCGGTCTGCCATGCTCCGCCCCAGCGCCCGAGTCCGCTTTCAGCACCTCCTCCGCACCTACACCCAAGATGTCGGATAACGAGGCCGGCGTCTGGCTGGCCTGAAAATCGGAAAGCTGGATGGACAGGGGCGTAGCCAGGCCTGAGTCCATCAGCCGAGGGCTGAACTCGATGCCCTCCAGAGTGAACTGATCATCGCCCGGGCTCTCGGGGGGCGGGGGCAGTATCTGGGCCACCGTAGGGGGCAGAGCAGCAGAAGGAGGGAGGGGCTGATTGACGGGAGGGAGGAGGGGCTGATTGATGAGAGGGAGGAGGGGCTGATTGGCCTTAGGGTGGTGGACTTGATTAGCGGTTGGACGGAGGGGCTGATTGACGGGAGGGAGAAGGGGCTGATTGGCTGTAGGGTGGAGGGCCTGATTGGCCCTAGGGGTAGGGGCTGAGCGGCAGTGGGAGGGAGGGGCTGAGTAGTGGTAGAGGATGTGGGCCCGACACGCTGGTTCAGAACAACGTTCTGCGGCTGCTGCTGTGCGTCTGGTGGACGAAGGGGGGGCCCAGTGGTGGCAGTCGGAGCACATCGATCTGTCACCTGAGGGGGCGGGGCCTGCAGGGCAGTCGAAGGCACGGCACTCTGGGGCGTGGCCGGCTCCTGGGGGTCCATCATGTGATGCAGAGGCTGCGCAAAGATGCGGTTCACTCCAGGGGCCTGGGTCACCATCACTGGGACATTGACCTTATACAGGTGACCTGGGGCCGCAACACACAAACAGGCTAAACTAGCAGACGGATACAGCGCCACTTACACATTTACCTGTAATAACAGCCCCTAGGGGAGCATTGCCATTCAACACGCCACTCAGACTCAACAGCTGTTCAATTTCCTCCAGCACTTTGCTGTACAAAATGGGGTCAGAAATTAACAGCCATTTTAGAGCAGAATAAGAGCCGACGAGCATCAGGCCGCCTCGTAAATCGTGACGTCATGCGTCTTCTGGAGGAGATGAACATTGAATATTGGGTGAGAATGCAGGACAGTGGTTTCTAAGCGGGGGGGAGGGAGGAGAAATTTACCGGATGATGTCTGCAGTGTGACCCCAGCAGGAATCTGGACGGGATAAGTCACTCCAGGTGGGAGAGTGAATGTAGCGAGGCTAGCAGTGCTGTTCTGGAAGGATTTAAGCAACTTATCTCATAGGTCTGTAGCATAAATAATGCAGTCCCTCCAATACAAATTCTGACATTTATAAGCTGATTCATTGCCATTCTGTTAGCATCTGTAAATTGATGCTCTCTTATTCCGCTAATCGTAACATCTAAAATACATTACAAATTTCATGCACCATAACCTTCAGTTTGAGATATAAAGCATGAGGAGGAAGCAGGTCTGGGGTTAGTTCAGTTTTATTCCAAATAATATATTCCAATTCCAGTTCCAGCCCTGATTTATCAATGCCATTTCCAAATCCAATACCAAAACTGACGCCAAACCTGGAAGAAAGAGACCGGGGGTTACAGCCAAACAGCATTTCAAAGCTGCATCGATTACACGACGGCAGCAATAAACAGACGTACACAATTTCCCAAGTCTAGAATTTTTTTAATGAAACGAGAAATGTAAATAATTAGTACAACTCAATAATTTTACCCCTCAAACGAATGCACTTAATGAAAGGGAGTGAAGCAGAACGGTCTGTCAGGTTAAAACGACATTTAGACGCGGTGACAAAAAGGTCATCAGTCTGAAAAGCAAGTCGAATTTGTCTTATAGAAAAAGGGAACAAAAGAAAGGAAATGCATATCCACTTACTGTTACTCTGCCCGAGAAGAGCATACTGAAAAACCATTTCCACTGGTTTTCACCAGAACCAGGGTAATTTCATTACAAAACTGAATTTCTCATTTTCTCGCAGGTCTCTCCCTTATAAAGTTTAAATGGTGCTCCTTTTGTACAGTCGATTCATGTTATGTCATCCTGACCTTTCTGGCTGCTAGTCATAACAGAACATTCTCACAAACAATGAGGTCAAGAGTCACCTTGAAGTGCTGCCATTGCCCTCTATAGCTAACAGTGTGGAGGCTGATGCAGTTGTATTGTTTTGCACCTTCCCTTTGTACACAGAGTGAGTGAACTTGGACCGACCCCCTTAAATATTACAAGAGAAAAGTCTGTATGGCACCGGTGGCCTCATGATCTGGGTTCAATTTAAAATGTAATACAGCTTTATCGAGAATGCATTCCGATGCCATTCCGTGAGAGTGGGCAGCTATAGGCTTTAAATGGCTCTCGCTCCACACAGAATTTTCTCTCACATTGGGCATTTTTCATATTTCCTTATTCCAGCGTGTCTAAGAATAAGAATCCTATGGACTGCAGAGCCATTCTATGCAAAGTCGCATCCGTCACTTACTGCTTTAGTGGTGAAGCTCTGGACACTCTGACTAGCAGAAGCGACTACTGAAGCTGGGAGAGGTAAGAAAGGGACATTTTATTAAATCATTTCCACTTTGTGTTGTATCACATTATTATTGCATGTCAGCTCAATTATACTCGAGAAACTTAAAAACAGCACAGGGAAATAAGGCGAATGAAGAGAAGTTTGGCAGTTACTGAACCTGTAAAGTTAATTAATATTTCAATATAACTTCCACAGTCTTCAGTGAGGATAATATGGCTTGTTCAAGCACCATCCCACGCACTGAAAACCCAAGCAACACTAAATAGGTCAGCTCCCAAGCAAAACAGTTTGTGCCAGTGTTCGCTCCAACAAATAAAGTTCTATGTTTTAGAAAATAGTGAAAGTTTTATGTTCAACCCAAAAGACCAGTAAATTTAAGATATATTTTTTTGTGAGGTCCTCCAAAATTACCTGACTTTTCACAAATGACACTATCTCAATTATTATGGCCAGGCCTAGCTAATAAAAGAATCCAATATCACAGAAAAAGGTGGGATTGCCAATTTTGAACACTAATACACGGAGGTGCATGTAACGCAATCTGCACATGATAAGCACTGGCTGTATACTACACCATTTCATTACAATAATCAAAGTACCTCCAATCAATTAACACCAGTATATCCCCACCCCCACAACCTATTACTGATTCCCAATGCTTTCCTCAAACAGAACATTTGACATATACATTTATTTGCATCAGACCTGCTGGTTTTTGTAGAGTCTGCGTATAGTTTGCAGGAAGCTGCAGAACAAAGTTGGACGGGTTCAAAGTGTCTTTCAGGAAGCCCTCAACTGCTTTTGACTGCATGACCTTCGACTCCCACATCTGCATTGGACAATGAGAAGGCAGTGATCAAGTAATGGGAGAGACGTTTTGCCAGATAACAGTACAGGTGAAGCAACTCTGCTTTTTCAGTGACACAATTTGAATAAATTCCAAAGAGGGAATTCTTCAGATACATTTGTGTGAGACAGTGACCAATATCATGGCTGCTCCAGGTATTATGCAGCTGATAAACCCCAATTCCATCAGTGCAGTCATACATTCACCAATATCCGTAGTCACACCCAATTGTTCATTCTGATTTCAAATTTTCAAAAAAAGCTTGGGTTCCAGAGCCTTCATATCTTGAGCATCCCAACAATGCAAACGCTGTATTTAAGACCTACTACCTCAGTGAAATGATTAGAAATGATTCCCAAGGAATTCATGGGAATCGTTCATCACACCAGAAGATACCAGCTCAGAAACCCTTGTTTAACGTACATGTAGAAGATGCGAATACTTCTAAAGCTGGAAATTATATATATATATTAAACCCTAGATCAGGGGTCCCCAATCTTTCCTAGAAAGGGCCAGTGTGGGTGCAGGCTTTCATTACAACCAAGCAATTACACACCTGATACTACTAATCAACCCCTGGACTCTTTGCTAATAAGCTTGATTAGTAGCATCAGGTGTGTAGCTGCTTGGTTGCAATGAAAGCCTGCACCCATACCGGCCCTTTCTGGGAAAGATTGGGGACCCCTGCCCTAGATCTTGTTAAAGTTGGGCAGACATAACTGAGAGGAAAGACATTTCCTGCTGACATCATTCCTAAAGTAGGCCCATACTGTTCTTTAGCATCTTTTCTTTTCTTGCTCTGTAAGTCTAATTTGCAGCAATGATGCCATTCACACAATATGTTACAGCAATAAGAGACTGTAAAGGGGGGAAAAAACAGAAGGGGAAAATTCAGCTTCCATAAGAACTCACTACAAGTGCTATCATTTTAATTGCACTTACACACTTGAATGCCACCATTCTGTAATGTCTGCAACAAAAAAGTCACGAAACGTTTGTTTAACACCCTACATAACATTGGTATTTCAGAATCTGCCTCTAATTGGTTCAGTGATTATTTAACAAACAGAACACAGTGTGCGCAGGTGGCTGGATCCACCTCTTCTGTTCTGGATGTTACCAAAGGGGTGCCCCAAGGCTCAGTCCTGGGACCCATTTTATTTTCATTATACATCAACAGTCTGTGTACTAATGCGTCAAATGGATTTTATCACTTTTATGCAGATGACACCATTATTTATTGCTCTTCACCCTCACTCATGCTTTTGAGTTTTTACAAGCTGCTTTTAATGTTGATCAGTCTCGTCTGAGAAGTTTAAAATTGGTTTTAAACACAGAAAAGACCGAGCTCATGGTCTTTTCAAATTCAAGTAAGTTAGAAGGAAATATCCCCACTCTTGTAACTCAACAAGGAAACCCAATCGAGCTGGTCTCTAACTACAAGTATCTGGGTTTTCTTCTGGATCGTGAGCTTTCTTTTAAAGCCCACATTGCAGGCTTAGTCACCAAGCTCAGGGTGAAGCTCGGCTTCTATTACAGAAACAAATCTTGTTTCTCACTTAGAGCCCGGAAACTGCTTGTGTCAGCCATATTTCTTCCTTTGATTGATTATGGAGATGTGTTGTATATGGGTGCTTCGCTTAAATGTTTGCTGTCTTTAAACACTGTTTATCACAGCGCCTTGAGGTTTGTCACTGGTGATGGTCGACTCACGCATCATTGTGACTTGTATGCTAAATCTGGTTTGCCCTCTTTAAGTGCGCGTAGGTATACGCACTGGCTGACCCGGATTTATAAGGCTCTTCTTGGCTTAGTTCCATCATATTTATGTACTTTTCTTCAGAGAGCTAAAAGCCCCTATGCCTTACGGTCCTGTGACGTTCTCCATCTCTCTGTTCCTCGCGTCAGAACTGAGCTGGGGAAGAGAGCGTTCAGTTTTGCTGCCCCCACTACGTGGAACACTCTATAGACTGAACTGAAGCTCTCAGAGCTCATTTCACTTGGATCCTTCCAGTCCATGCTGATGGACAAACAGCGTGAGACCATTGAACAGTGCCTGTGTTCCTGATTTGTTATTTATGTTAAAAGTTTCTGCACTTTATTGCAAGACACTTTGCACTCACATAAAATGTGTATTCTAACTATTGTATATTTTCACTTTTTAATGTTTTTTCATGATGTGTGCTGCTGACCTCTTGGCCAGGTCACCCTTGTGAAAGAGATCTTGATCTCAATGGGTTTTATCTGATTAAATAAAGGCTAACATTAAACATATGAAAACACGGCTCAATACATGTGCCAAACTTCTGACCATAACCAGGAAAGGACAGACCATGAATATGGAGGGGGGGGGGGTTTCATGCAGGGGTCCAGGAACACCTCACTGCTCTCCAAAACATTCCACCAAAAAATACAGATGCAGTAAAATATAAATCTCTCTGGAGGCCCCAGTAACTTTCATTGGCCACTTCAATGGCAGCTTGTATAATGAAACTTTATCCTCATTGGCTGGCAAACTTACACCCTCGTCTCCCTCAGTGCCAATAAAAAGTGACCAGATAAAAACACGAGTCAAGCTGGCTATCTCCTCAATCATCTGTATTTTGGCCAGTGGCCCAAACTCTCACATCTTACAGTTCATGGTGGGTACTCGCCTTCTCTCCTAGAGGGCACTGGTGAGCTGGGCAGCTGCCTGGGTCTCTTACCTGTCTCAGGTCATCCAGCACACGTTCTTCCACCCCCTCATCCTGAAAGAGCTCCCGCAGGCTCTCAATCACATCCTCGATAATTGAGAGATAGAGCTTGGGCTACAAGAGTTATAAATTCAGACCAGGATTGAGTTAGGCTATTCTCTCCCACCAACAAAACCTATCTAATACTGCGATTTGATATACAACAGATAAATGTAGGCTATAAGCAACGGTGTGTGGCCACCTAAACCACTTGTTATTCACAGCTAAAGTCGGTCCGTGACCTAAACCATAAATGCAACTTTAATTGAGAAAGCCAGTGATATGTAGCCTATAATATACGGTTGAGTCATTTTGTGGAGCTGAAAATCAGGTTTGTGATTCCCAACACCCTGTCACAGACAGAAATTATTACCAGATAATGTCGCATTTGCTTCGTCTGGCTTTTTCCAAAGCAGCAAACACAAGCCTGAGAGTAAGTTCCCCCTTTACCTTATGAACCATCAATTTTGGTTATTGACCAATAAACATAGCCTATTTATAAGTAGCCTTTGTCGATGGAAAAATAGTTTACATTTATCTACTTTTAAACCATAATCAACCAACACCAATTTAAAATACGTTTGCCTTTCTACGGAGCAGACAACAGGTTAAGTACTTCGCTAACTAAAGGAGATTACTTCAACAATCCAACTAAACAGCTGGCAGTAGTTTCGGCGATGGGCCCGATAGTAAGAAATTAATGCGAGTAGTGAGTGTTATAACAGAGGCACTTACCACGGGGTTTGAACTGGATAGCATTTCCCATGGACTTACGCGCAGTGCTGTTCGTTCAGTTCTCTAGTTGCTTGGATAATTAATTCGGGAGCTCTTCTGGAGGAGTGACTGCGCAGTTACTCAGCTGAAACTCTCGAGGGCCGCCACCGCTCTATCAAACCTACGATATCGAGTTTGAAGAATTACTGGAGCATTCAGCTCGCTATTTTCTCTTGTAAAATCAATGAATTCGACTTAAAAATGCGACTCAGTTTTCGTTAATTAGCGGGTCGAGTATCGAAAGTGCGACAGACACTTACTGTAATCGTTTTCTTCTTCTACTTCGTTATTATTATTGTTAGTTTTATTCCGTAGTGGGTGTTGATGACAGCCCAAGCGCAGATGCCCTTTTCCCAAAAAAAAAAAAAAAAAAAAAAAAAAGGCAGTGAAGGCTATTTTGCTCTAGCCCGGGCCGCAGTCCGTTACCCCGTGACCTTCCCTCTTGCACCACCAACAGGCCAAAATTGGACTTACATGTCTAGTCACAGCTTCGGAACCTTGTTGCAAATTCAAAAACTTTATATCCCTCGAATATTTAGGTCAGCGGTCACCAATCCTCTTCCTGGAGATCCACCATTCTGTAAGTTTTCAATCCAACCTGGGCAAAGAGCACCTCCCACAAATGCAAGAGATTACGTTTAGGCTCAAATGATTTGTATCAGGTGTGCCAGATTAGGGTTGCAATGAAAACCCTCAGGAAGTTTGATCTCCAGGAGCAGAGTTGGTAACCATTGCCAAGCTGAGATCAACGCACCCCATGAGGTCATTTTCCACCAAATTAGATTTCCCGCCATTTTGACTTTTTGAACTTCTCCAACTTTGGACCTTTTTAGTTTGGCACTGAACCCCTGAACCCTTTAGAAAAATGGGTTCTCAGTCTTCCAAATATTTTGAAAGAAGTCTAAAAATAAAATTATCTGAATTTAATCCGCTTCAGACGCATACACATTTGGGAAATATAGCAAGACTTGGTGAATGCCATGTGACTACTGAAGCAGCACGGAATATCAAAATTGTCTCAGCCCTTTTGCTACCTATGGCTGCCATTTTGAAAAATCAGAAAAAACTGACATGTTTATTACTATCTACATCATTCAACCGATGACCCTATATTTAGTGCGATCAGGAAGGCAATTTAAGTTAGTGTTCGAAATTTGGCATTGACAGGACAAAGCATATGCGTGCGCCAGTTCATAAAATTTGACTATGAGGCCATTGCTGGGAGTCAGATGTAAATGCTGAACTTTTTTATATAGAAAAGGCAAGTTCTTGCCAAATGTTCAGATAAACATCCTCACTGATTCATCGTTGGAGAATTAATTCTCTTGTTGTCAGTCCGGTCACAGCAGCCTCAAATTTGACAATGATGCGACATTGCAAAAGAGATAAATGCTATACGGCTTCATATTCGCCCAGAAAATTTCTCAAACATGATCAGAAATACCGCAGGACTATCTCTTAAGTACATCATCAACTTTTCTGCTGTCACACAAGCCACAGATCGCAGCTTTGGCTCGACCCCTCAAATACTAACTGGGCAATTTTACTTCCATCTGTGGAATTTGCACATTCAAGATTAACATCAATGACAGTCAGATACTGTTGAACTTCAACATTTGAGTTAAGATCAAAATTGATTGAAACAATAAATGGATGTTTCACACGATAATAGCAACAACATGTTGTAAGGCATAACAAACCTTGCCTGCCAGCACTTATTTTAGTGCTTTTCATACGGACTCAATTTTATAAGTGTGACCAGAACTGTTTCCAACTTCTAGTCCTTTGAAAATCGGACACCTTTCAAGCTCACTCAAGGTCAAAGGTCATGGTGACAAATAAAAGCCCATATAGGAGTTCTCATATGGTTGCAATAGTATACATCTGCCTATTTGCAGCAGTTTGAGTTTAATAGAAAATATATTATTTTCACTGATGACCTTGATCCCCCTGGCATTTAACCCCTAACCACTATGGAGACTATCAAAGCTACCCCATCATGCAGCATATGCTTGGAAACAAAATTGAAAGATGCAAATTTTGGTTCTGGTTTGATATCAATGTGATTAATCTGAAGGAAGTTATCACAAAAAACCATTTTGACATTTCCGAGACCTTGACCAAAATATAATCAGGTAATCTACGGTGGACCATTGCCCACCTACTGTGAAAGTTTTACGTCAATCAATGCAACCGTGTAGACGCTAGATTGTTAACACACAGACACATAAACAAACAAACTGCACCGATTACGATCCCTCCCCCCACTGACTGTGTCGCGGGCCAGGTAATAAGGTTCGTAGCAGCCCAGCTTATCAAAATAATCAAATCATTTCAGTACCATAATTCGATAAAATAGCGCAACAAAGTTGACATTTTTCTCTGATTGGGTTTATTTATTTCAAGCAGCGACACATTGAATAATCAAAGCTGTCCCACATCTTACCATTGCAAAAGTAGTGAAATGCTTTTGAATGCATTCACACTTAGAATTTAATAGACATTGAATATGACTGTATTAATCAAATGCATGCTGCAAACTTGAGCATTGTTGCCGTAATCTTGGGCTATGTCTTTATTCAGAAGGCATGCCATGAACTCTTACTCATATGAAGTTGGTTCACCTCATACTTCATACATTTATAATTACATACTCCAAGTTTGTGAGAGTATGCTATACTAGACACAAAGGAAGGTTCATCTTAATGGAATTAAGCAAGCAGTTAATTCATAACATGTTAAAAATGAATAGCTCATCAATCAAAGAAAGTGCATTTGATTTTGTAGCAAACTTGCAATTAAACTGCCTACCATTGTTTCTGGCTTGTTGCGCAACATTTGTGATTGAAAAACAGCCATAAAACAAACTTATTTCCACTGTTTTCACCCGTGTTAGGTCGTTCCCCCCCCGGAAGTCTGCCCCCATAACATAAGACATTTACCATTTGCGCACGATGCGTGGGAGAGAGCATTTGATGATTGTGGTATATTTCTTCTTTGACATGACAAAGGCTGTCAAGCTACAAGGCGAGTTTTGAAACAGACATGATAAGTTTCCTCAGCACGTTTGTGTAAATAGAATAAAGGTGTGTGGCTGCCCAACGCACAGATATTAGACACAATGAGATACTGGTATTCTTATGCCAACTCTGGTATCAAAGCAAAGTATTCTGATTTCATCCACAGTCCTCAGTCTCCTCCCTCGATAATTCACGCTGGTAAGTCACAGGAGTGATGAAATGTGCAAAGTAAAGACATGGATGAGAGTATATGCTCCGTAAAGAGAGGTGCATTTGTTTTCAGGTAATGTTCCATGAAAGACAGAAATGATCAGGTCACACCACCTCAAACAGGCGACTGGCATTATACGATACAACACAAATGTGCACGTAATGGAATGCATGTGCTGACGATTGAACTATGCACAAGTGAAAAGCTCAGGAGTTCATGAGTGTATCAGTGCTTTACTCCAAATCAACATTGTCCCTTTTTCACCAAATCTTTGTGCAACATGCCTCTTCTTTCAGAGTCACTAGGGGTGATTTTGAGGGACTGGGGTGTGGGGTGGATCCGTGGATGGGGAGGTGGTGCGCTTATTGAGAGGAAGTCACTGCGTTGCACAGTCTGCCTGCCTCCGTGATTCAGCTTCGATCCACTTCTTTTCAATCTCCACCTGAAGTGCAGAGACAATGGGTTATTGCGAGAAGCCCAAAATTAGTTTACTTACACATGCTATTAATTCATTCATTTATGTAAATGCCACTGCATGGAAATCTAGTGAAATGCAATCAGTTTATGGGACTAATGCCAAGTAAAAGGGGATATAGAATATACAGCTATGGGGGACAACTCACAGTTTCCTTCGAAGGATTGTTACTCTATGCATATTAGATTGTGTAGTTTTTTTTAAAACAACCTCCAATCCCAAAGGAGGGCCCCTTTGTGATGAAAATATGTAGTTACCCTCTAAAAAGACTTTAAATTCAAGCTCTCTGTTAAAAAAAAAACAAAAAAAACTTTGCTCTCCATCACCAGTCGTGATTTTACATCAATCAATGGTGATTTTAACATGCTAACTCCATATTTGTAATTTCACACAAACTAGTGGCCCTGCACACCACCTTACCCCAAATCTGAATTAAACATTCAGTAGTGCTGGGTATAGCTAACAAAGAGATGGGAAATAAACCCACAAACACGGATACACATACACAGCTTGGCTGTTTTCTAAAGTACCTGGCAATGGTAGTGTGTTTTGCTGCTCAAGTGCTTCTGTGGTTGGATGTCACTCTCTGTTCCCAGTGACTTCACCTTGGTCCTGGACACCACTGCCTCAGCAACCTCAAATTCCACCGTTACAAAGGGGTACCAGTGCGTGGGAATCTCCTGATCTGAGCCCAGCTCCAGCTTGCAAGAGAAAGAGTGTGGGTGGTCCACTGCTGCAAGAGAAACAGGGAAAATAGCGTTAGTGTAAATTCTTACCACCAGAGGGCGTTACAGATACTGACTGTACGCTGAATTTTAACTGCTTGTGACCAACACAGCATTTTTTATTGATTCTTTTTTTTATTGCTTGTTTCTTATTTTTGCAGAGTTTGCTTATCCTGAGCAAGTATACGTATACATCATCACTGATTACAAACGGAGTCAAACGCAGCTTAGATGGAAATTACACTAAAAACAGACCGAAAGCCAGTAATAACATTGCTAAAAAAACACTCAAGGAAATTTGCATTCATTATCACCACATAATGCATTTGTTTGCAGTTAAGTTTTTGGCAGTAGCTCTTATCTAAGGGAAAACAGAGAGCACTTGCAATACTAAACAGAAAATATAGTTTAAATACAAAAGTACAGTGAAAAATATACAGGCAATATTACAATTGGAAAGTTCAGCAAAAAAAAAGGCACATCTGCTATAAACAGGGATTCTTAGGGCAATTACAAAGTCAAATAACGGTGTTGACACTTGCAGCATTTAAAGCCATAGCCTCACTGTTTCTCCACAAGCATGGTGAAAGGACGACAGCAACATCTGTGGTTTTGAACCTTTTCCCACTTCAGATTTGTAGCACACGCTGCAGTTTTCCATTACATACAAAAAGAATCTTAAGATTACCGCAAACCCAGAGTTCAGTGCTGATACTGCATACCAGAGTGATGGGTCATTTATGAATGGGATGGTTTATTGAAATAGTTTTCACTTATACATATATTTATTTTACCGTAATAACTATAATTATGTTCATTGGTGGATTGTCAGCCTTCCCAGAGTGTATTGCTACCTCTCCCCAATAAAGAATAAGATGAAGAATAAGTGGTGAAAAGACAAAATTATTATTATTATTATTATTATTACTACGCAATTACAGCATTGTGGCTGTGACATTTGGAAACAAAACAACAAAAAAATTGCTCGAAAAATTATTCCTCCCCTATGATAAAAACCATTACTGCATATTCTCATCACTTCCACTTGGATGAGCCGAAAGGCAAAGAAAAGAATTACAAAAACATTTTTCAGTCAGAAAAATGTACAAATAACCTGCGGTATGGATATGACACAAAAAGACAGGCATTTTGGGGAGATAAAAACTTTCTACGCATTCTGGAGACTTTAAAGTCTAATGCAGGCAGTTTGATGGCTCAATATAAAAATGGCAAATTTTAAAAATATTTGTATCTTCATTTTTATTTTGATGAAAAAAAGCAGTTATGGATGCGACATTATTGCAGTATGTCACTTTTTAGACTCCATTATAGTGTTCATCCAATACAGTAAAGGTATTAACAAGCCATTTTGTTAATACAGTGATTCAGAGAAACTTGCACTCCAGTGGGTACACATAAAATATTAATCTGGGGAATAAGTAACTTCACTTATTCATACTCAGATCGACATTTTTGCCCTGTTACTATTATTCCTTACCCATGTTCTTGACTGGAAGCTTGTCAATCCTCCACACGATGGCGCCATAGACATTCTCATACTTGACAGCGCCGACCGACACCTGCATGACAGGCTGGGACTCGGCAGCGCTGACAGAGCCCAGACAGGCATTGCGGTTCATCCGAGCCTTCAGGGACTTCTGCCGCAGCAGAGCCACAGTGCGAGACACCTTCACCCAGTCCTCTGGCACCGGCACTTGGACCAGCACATTCTCACAGTGCGGGGGGTCAGCAGAGGGGGAAGAAGGGGCAACAGTCATGCTGAGGAAGGCCTGTAGCTCCACGTAGGCACCCTGCACTGTGACTACAGCCTTTATGGAGAACGGGAGCTCGGTCGGGCCAAGTGAAGCCGTCTTGTACCTCATGATCTCCACCCGACAGGCATCTGGCGGGCTGAACTTGACAAGGCGCGAGCGTCGGAACTCTGCCTCATTGACGCACGGGTGAAAGCGGCAGTCGGCCACCTCCATCCAGCCCCCCTCACCCCCTTCCTCTTCCTCGGACCCGTAAACAGGGTCACTGCGGCACAGCTGTGCGTCATTGAGGGCCAGGAAGCATTCGCCGGCTCCGTTCAGGAAAGCAAGGCAGTAGACCCGAGTGAGACTCTCCCGCTCCAGAGGGAGTCCCTCCTTGTCCAGGCGAACCCACAGGTGGTCCACCACAGTGAGGAACATCTCCTGCTCCTCATAGTGCCGGCGTGGAAGGGCAGGGTGAGGCAGCCTCATCAGCTCCTCCTCCATCGAGGCTATCAGGTCCTCCAGGTCTCCCGGCTCGGTGGTGCCCAGCTTCAGCAATTGCTCCACTTCAGCCTCGTGGGTCACCTCCGGCTTGGGGTGGTATCGCTTGCGTTCCGTGTAGGACACCTGTTCCACCTTCACCGTGTGGATTTTGCGGGGCTCGCCATAGCTCTCCAGTTTGGGGGCAGAGAGCCGAAACTGGGGCAAGATTTGGAACTCCTTGAAGGGCTTCTCAAGGCCCTTCTCGTAGTACATCTGGATAATTCCCCCAGGGAGCAAGCGCAGGTAGATGGGCCCCCACTGGCGGGACGACATCCGGTTCTTCTTCTCAGGAATCCTCAGCATCAAGGGCCAACCATCCCGCTGTTGGCTCAGGGACAGACCCCTGGGAACAAAGGATGGGCGACCTTCTGGCCCCGATTCCTTCACCCCAACCATACAGGGTGCCTCTCCATCTCCTCGAACCTTACTTCTGCCTCCCCCATCCATCTCCTCCGCCTTCAGGCGCTCCAGCTTGTGACAGATGTAGTTATAGGAGCTGTGAATGGGGTCCCGCGGGGGCTGGTAGCCATCCTTGGTCCGGATGAAGAATCGAGGAGGTGCAGAACCCGAATCGGAGTCCGAAGAAGAGTCCCCAGATTCGGCCCGTCCCGGTCCGCCCCAGAAGGGATTGTAGTGGCCAGGGTCATCCCGAAAGGCAGGGAACTGTCCAGATCCATCAGAGGGAGCCCGCTCATGGCCAGGAGAGGGCAAAGTGGCGGTCGAGGAGCTGGAGAAGCTCCTAAAGAGGTCTGGATGCCCATGGGGCTCACAGTGGAACGGCGAGGGGCCGACGGGGGTGTCCCGTACCGGCGTGCACAGGGGCGTGTTGGCAGGCACACAGGAGCCCCCGTTGAAATTAAAGTGCATTTGGGGAGAGTCCAGGGAGGCAGAAAAGCTCCAGGACGGGTCCCCCTTGGGGGGAAGCATCAGCTTTAAGCCGTTAGGCCGGGATGGAGACACTGTGCTTGTCGAAGGGGACTGCAAGGGCTTCTTGGGTGACGAGAGGGGCAGGGCCTCATCGTCGAAAGTCACCCAGTTAGGGTGGTTCATGGAACACATGTCTACCGTGGGCCTCCCTCAAGGTATTCAGCTGCGTTTCACGGGGCTCCACTGTATGAACCACGGCTGGGCAAGCTGTAACAGACCAGAGAGAAAAGGGAAAGTCAACCACAGGATTGTGACTCAGGAACACCGGTTTATTTCAACAACTTTCACAATAATCGCAGCTTCATCCTTGCAGCTGAGGTTCATGCACAGCAGATGAACATTTTATTAAGTTCAAAATATTATTCCCAGTCTTTCTATCCATTTGTGCAGGTTGAAACTTATCAATATTTTATTTATAAGAATTTGTTCCCAAAGAAGAACCTTTAACACTAAAGTTTAAGTTGATAACAATTTAATAACTGAGCAACAATAGAGCTTGTTGCAGGAAGACACACAGAGAGTAAAAGCAATGGAGAGCAATTGCAATTCAGATCTGTCCCAACACATTACATGCATCTCCCAGAAAAAAAAATACCAATAAGGTGAACAGTAACCTTAAGCATTTTTGCTGCCAGATGCATATCAGGATACCTTCTGATGGACTAACAACAAATTGTTTACATCCCTGTCCCAGGAAAATCTATCCCATATCAATGTTCATGCATGTCAAGGTCAATTGCATGTGGTCACTTTCACTAGAGTGTCTCATTTAATTCTGGCCGACCATCAACCACGCCTCTGATCAAGTCGCATCTCCTATTCTACAGGCTAGACAAGTTCACCCCAGTTCACCTCAAAATCCAGTGAGATAGGTTGGACTTAAGCAAAATTCCCTAGTTCCGGCCAACAGTCAGGCACTATAAAGTCCTGTTTTCATTACAAATTTGAGCTATGCAATTTCCCGGAACATAAAGCACACAATTTATTTTCTTTACTTCACAGAATTTTTTTACAACCGTCCAAACAAACTACTGCCTCTACTTTTTTGCAGCATAATATCCTTAGCAGAGGATATACACACACACAGCTGTAGTTAGTGAGTAAAGTATACATACACCCAGCCAGTATCAAGCCTCTTTTATGGCTAATGCAAAAGGAAACAGAACTACTGTAAGTAAAGATCATGCGGCGCTAGACTCAAGTGGAACCAGATTTCCAATTTATGTTTAGCAGAGCATTTTTGTTTCAACCTTTTAGTGCGGTTGGAGGGGAGGGGGGGACGGGGGACCCAGGACCCTACTGGGACGGGAGTGAGAAAATATCAATACCAATATCTCCAGGCTGTCAAGTCCAATTAAACTCCAGCGCACAAATGAACACATTCATCAAATTGAGTAGAGCAGTTTTCACCCAGTTCAGCAGAACTAGGGGCAGGAGCTGGAAGGCGGCTGGTAAGTGCTGACTTGCAGGGATAGAGGGTGTGATGGGAACTATGGAATAGACCAGGAGTTCTCAACCCTTTTCCCGGAGTACCCCTATGCTGCATGTTTTATATGTACCTCTGGTTTACCCCACCAGATTCACCTACTCAGCTCATTCCTGGAGTACTTGATGAGCTGAACTGCGTCTATCAGTTCATAAAATGTGCAGGTCAGGGGTAGCTCAAGGGGCTAGGTTTGGAAACACTGGACTAGACCGTCGCTACACTCTCAGTGGGTAACCAGTATATCCCCCCCCCACCCCTTTTCCCAAAGGGGGGAATACAGCCGAACATCACATTCTTCACCATGGGAACCAGACCCAGTTTAGAAAACAGGAAGTTCAGGGATGATGTCTAGACAGGCAGCTAGTAAGCCATCCAGATTATTCAAATTCGCCAGAAAAGAATTATAATTTAGGGCAGCCCATCGCCAAGTTTCATGTTGGCCTCCAAATATATGCTGGGACAAAGTGGAAGTTACTCACAAGGTACTTTTTTTTTCGCACCTTTAAGGAAAAACACAGTTTAGCGCTTTGGGCACCGCAACAAAACTGAAGAAACAAACCGTCAATATGCACTGAGGTCATTTCAGTTAAATGCAAATACAGTGCGCTTAATTACTGTGGTTAAAATGCAATGTTAATGCTATCATTTTCACCACTGTTCTGAAAGTATGAAGCCTAATCACTACAATCATGAGGGTGCTACACCCATTTTATCACTGCTGCTGCAGTTATTTGAACCATGCGTAATGCTTAACGATAGGTCACAGGGAAAAATAATCAGGTCTCCATCATGCCACTGCCAAGCAATACATCAGTATTTACAGATGAACTGGCATTAAATAAAAGAAGTAGGGATGTCTGGAATGGACAGCTGAGAGACAGCAACTCATAATCAGAAACGGAAGTGCTAGCGTTAGCACTTGGTGAAAACAGCCCTGTTATTGGGCGTCAGAAGCTGACCTCCACAGCCAGAAATTTGCGCCATATTCTTATAATGTGGAGGGGGTGTTAATTATTTGCATGGCAAGGACACACTTTTCCCAGCCATGTTGTTACTTTTCAGATTATGCATCAGATTATTTCCTCAAAATAGCTCAAGTGGAAACATCTGGAACATAACTTTCTATTTTGTGAAAACACCCTGCAGAGGGGGGGGGCGTTCCAGAAAGAACTCACATTCCATAAAATACCATGCTTCTGCATTCTGTGCATCCATCTCATTATGACATTTAAGGGATTTATAAATACAGCCACCTGAATCAGCTGGACCCCGCTGGGTAATATCGGCAGCCATCTTAAGAACATGGCATGAGATCTGGTTTGGGTTTTAACCCTTCCTGTGTCTCTGCTGTGGAGCAGACTTTTTTCAAACCTATGCAGGACCCAGCATAAAATTTATTATTGCTAATAGCTCAACATAGCCCCTGGGATGCACTGTCAAAACAGAATGCTGAAGGGGAAATATGCAGCAGACTACAGGGATATAGAGAGTAAATGTGGTATTTGCCAAGCAGAGGGCTTGGATGCAGCATGGAAGGAATTCAACAAAGTCTGGCTCCCACAATTCCATGCTAATTATATACACAGCATGTTTATGAATAAACAGAAGGATGTACTAGCATTTATTTATGCATGAATATCTGCTACAATAAGCATGACGTAAGTTCAGCAAAACTCAAATTTAAAGCCATAATTGAAGGCTGCATCTGGACGAACATTTCTTTCCATGGAATTTGGCGAGACTCATTTCCCAGCACATTTGAGAGAGGACAGGGGAAAAAAAAAAACAGAGGAAGAACAGTCTGCCATAAATTACCACACTTTCGAAGACACGTGGCATTAGGACCCAGGGACCTTCATAATTGAACGCAGCCTGAGGCAGTGATGTGACCGAACTCGCTTCCAGAGGTCAACCGCGCCCTCCCCTCACAGGACCAAGACAGGGAAAGGCAGTCTGTCCTCAGCATGGGCTGCTAAAGTTTTGAGTTCCACTGTGTATGGATATCAACACTCACATAACCCACAAAATTTGACTTCCATGGTTCAATTCCCACAAATGTAAAGGAGACGAATTACAACAGGCTATTACATACTGCAGTACGCATGAAAATGATTCCCACCGCCTGCAATCCCAACCCCAGCTATTTAAAGATAAATGTGGATTCTAATCCAGAAACATTTCCACGGGCATCGTTTGGTTTAGTTTGGACATTACAAATAGATCAATCTCTATGAGCATAAATATTTTACTGCAGAAAACTACTGCTCAAAATGTTAATTATTTTCACAGACTTTCGAATCACTAGTTTGGTATTTCAAAATCTGAGAACGTTCAAGAGTTTTTGATGAGAATCGAAGCCTGGAGATCCCCATTCAGTAACTACATTCTGCAGTTGCAACAGTGGTGATTCAGAAACCAACACTGATGATGCAGCCCAGCCCAAACCCTATCTACATGTTGCCCTGCAGCAAATAGAACAGATTTTGTTTCCCCAGTGCCACCAAGTGCTCTGCAAAAGGTGACACTCCAGTTTTTTGAGTTATAAATAATTTTTGGCTGGGAGCCGTCAACCGGGCAAGCGCCCCCGAAGGCTTTCTGGAGCAGTCCAAGCTGCAGTGAGTGTAATTGTGGTGATTAGACAGCAACATCGCCTACATAATTGCTCAACACCAGCATCTGCAGAGAGCTAGAAACGGAGAGAGATGTCACACTGCACCATGCAGCAAAGAGGAACAGCATCAACAAAGGAACTCCCAGATACAGGGCACAGAAATCGGTGCCCTTCAAACTACATAAACAGAGGCCTCGGTACAATAAGATCCAAAAATACAGCCTCAAGAAATCATACTGACTGATGGAACCTTTAAAAGAACCATAAAGAAAGAACTTCATAAATAAAATTCCTCAACATACTGTGGCTTTAGCCACTCATTACAACAGAGGCAAACCAAAAGAACAAATAGAAACAATGCAGTCCACAGAAACCAGGCCATTTAAGAGTGAAGAAGACCGAGTTATCAAGAGCTAGAGTCAGACTGATAGAGACGGTATACCAGAGCAACAGAGAGCTGTCTGGCACAAAGCACTGGCGCTTCAGATCGCCATCCTGGCAGGCACAGAAGACACTGCACAACCCTCAGACAGCTGATGGAAATTCCGGACATTCCTCAGGGACAATCAGCTCACAAAGGAAATTCCATCCGTTTCTCCCCTTTCCAGCACCCACACACACTGCAGTCACAACACACCATCGCTCACTCACAACACGCAGCAGTTACGACAGTCAGATAAACTCAGACGAACAAACTCACACAAACTCAAATAAACACATTAACAGCCCAGCACACTTACAACACATACTGATGTTACATCAATCAAACAAACACACATGGTTTTATAGAACAACCCCACCTTCCCAAACCCCCTTTCCCCACTTGATTAAACAGGAGGGGACTAGCTTGTCATATTACAGTTATGTGAAACATCCTATAATCCTTTCTGTCAAGTAGACCCTCATCAGCTGAACCTGCCAGCATTACTAGCTATGGCCTTGAATTCATTCCAATGTTCTAATGAGTTGTGGACAATCACAAATGTGCACAGCTACACTGCCATCAAAACACTGAAACAAAACACTCATTAAAACACAAAGAAAGCTGCCACCGATAATCAAAGCCTAGTTTAAGCGATGCAACTAATTTACAAATCATTTGGGAGAAAAACAGCATCAGGGAGCCATAGATGCAGTTCAGGTAGGGTGCCTTAATTCAAGCAGCCATAGACAATAACTATAAATAAAGGTCCACAGCTTTGGCAGTGTGAAAATGCATCGAAAGTGCAGAACTGTCCAGGGTCCACGAACAGCCAGCTTCACTTAGAGGATGATTCAGCTCTTCTGCGGAGAAGCTGCTTATATGCCTTGTATAGACAGAGATGCTTCTCGTTCACTTATTTTCATTCCTCCACTGGTTTGCTGAAACGCTGGCTCATCCTAGCTCACAGACATGCTAAATAAGTATGCGGAAAACAGCGTTAATTATGAACTGTCAGATGTGTACAGACTGCATGGCAAGCTGGTATCAACATTGTGGTCTTCGGAGTCATTGAATTAGAAACCATACGTTATGGTCTAATATAGCCCAACAATAGCACATTCATGGACCAGTAATCAGTTTAAAAGTACCATAGCCATGAAAATACAAAAGGGTAACCTTATTTTCAATAAATAAATGCTTTAAAGGCATTTCATTATTGCCAACCTCAAACTATGGTCATACACAGCAAAAATATCCGTAAATGTGTGTTATTAGTCTTGCGATGGAGCATATTGGTGATTAATAGTGTTTCCTTTCTCAGTAAATGGAAAATATAAACTTAACATACCGTTTGCCGGAGAAGTGAAATTCTCTTTCCCCAATGCCAAATCTTGAAATGAATCAAATGTCTCCCCTCACTGACAAGTCTTAAATTATTTAGTAAGCAAGTGACAGCAATAAGATTCTAAGAATAAATAAAAGACTGAAATATTGATGGGATTTACTTCTTTTGGACTGACAGGGCAAATAGTCTTCCAAAAGAGAATGATAAACTACAGCCATTTGGGTCCAATGGCTGAAGAGATACAGGCAATATTATTTTTTTCTTACAATGCCACCTATTGGCCAACTGCAATTACATTTTGTAGGCTTAACTTCTTGTTACCTCCTCCAAGAAGGTTAGGTTTTTGCCCGCGTTGGTTTGTCTGTCTGTCTGTTTGTGTACAAGATAACTCAAAAAGTAATTAACAGATATCTCTGAAATTTTGTGAGTGGGTTGCTATTACACCAGGGATGGCCCCTATTGATTTTGAGCGCAATCAGTCAAACAGTATACCAGCCATATTCATTCAGCAAGATTTTGGCTGTGCTGCCTTGGTGGAGGTTTGCACTCTCGGAGTGCCTCTTGTCCTATAGATGTGAATTCTTAAAGGAACACTCCAACGTTCTTTTTTCTGACTTACCCTGACTGACACAAGATGTTTGATACCATTTTTACCTCAGTTTGTCCAAAGGTTTGGCTTCCCATGTAGTATTTTGTGTCAGCTGAGAATAAAGACTTAAGGTTTACAGGAGTCATTAGCCTAGCTCTGTCGAAAAGAAAAAAATAAACTTTACACCAATAGCCTTATTTGCACAATGTATCTTGAGTATTTGAAATGCAAATTTAGGAATTTTTTAAAATAAAAGCAAGAGTCATTTTGGGAGAAGTTGGATAGTTGGAACGATAGCCTACGAACACATGTATTCCTTTCACCTAGTGCAGTATTACCATGCACTGCCAAAGGTATTGGTAGACCCGGTAGTGGTTCCACACCTGTATGCTCAGGCTGTATGCTGTATGCTTCATCTATGCTCAAATAAGGGTCTGGATCCATAACTCTAATGCAATATATATTTTAAATTTTTGCTTCTTTGAGCACTACCTAGAAGTAAAGTGGCACTTAATTCTGTGTGCTGAAACACAATCCAAATCTACATGTACACCAAATTTCAACAACTTTCAAGAAAGATTTTGTAAGTTACACCTGCCACACCCACAAAAATGTATTGATGTTCGGTAACCATTTTCTCTTGAAAAGCAACTTTTAATATTTTTTTTTTTTCTTTTAAGCGAAACCTTCTTTTGCTCACTAGTTTTGAGGATTTTGAACTTCAATAATTATCCAAAAAAAAAAAAATCAAAATGGCTGAAAATTTTCCCCTGAGCCGAGGGATCAACAGAAAGAAATTTTGTTTCTAGGCCACACGGTTCATGAGTCATGGGCCAAAATTTAAATGTGTTACCTACAGCGCCACCACAAGACCAATATGTGGAATTGCAATAAACTGAGTAATGGGGAAGACAAATCTGAGCAACACAAAGATACACAACAGATTTAATGTCTCTGACTGAGAAACTGTATAATCCGAGCAGTTTGAATAAATGTCCCATTACACATGCATAGAAAAAAGGGGATGCAAAAATAAGCAAAATAAAGAATAGAAGGAAGCTATGCATCCAAGAAGCTCAAGAAGCTCGAGTAGGAATAACCTGAAGCTGCTCTTCAAGTTCTGAACTTCTAGCCAACACTGAAGCTGTAGGAGGGGTTGCATCAGCATAGGATAATAAAAAGAAGAAGAAAAATAAGAATATTAGTGAGTTTCCTTTGTCAAGCCAACTTAATGAGCAAGAAAATCCCGGCATGACAGATGGCCACATGATTCAGATAAGCACTCAATGATCAGCACAGGGAAACTCCAGCATGCTCACACATAGCTCAGTTCCCCAGAAAATTGACAAGGAAGGAAGCAGAGTTTTTCAGACGGTTCTAGGGGCCGAAAACAGGTCATAATGAACCTTTCCCGATGTGAATTATGCCCATTTTCAAGCAGAAAGTAAATTCTAAAGAAGTCTTGATCAAATGTGGATTAGCCAACAATTTCTGATTTCCTTCTATCCTGGGGGCAAGTGGTGCCCTCCAATAGAGAGCTTCCTATATCTGTCTTTTTTCATGTTTCACTTCAGATAAGTAAGACCCCTAATCACAAAAAAAATCCTGTTCTGCAGAGAGGGGCAGCAAAATCGCGTGGACACTGACGTTTTGGAAGAAATGCAGCTGTACAGCTTCCATTAATGCCTTAACTGCAGTAAAGGATTATAACGACATATTAGGCTATCATTTACAAAGCAAATACCCTTTCGCACAACTCACCATTAAAATACATTGTCAATCAAACAAGTAGATCATTTTAGCAAAGCAATTTAAGTCAAGCACCTCATGTGAAAGAACACTGGGACTATTTAGGAGCCAAACCAATGACCCGCTAACAAGATCTACCTCAGTATCAAGTAGACCGTAACTTGCATCTTAACTGACTTAACACTTCCACAGCAACACATTGTAATACTATGAAAAGCTCTACCGGACCAATCTGGTGTCAAGTAGTCATGTTAAAGCAGGGATATCATGATATAAAGTCATGTTAATTGGTTTAAAAGACACAAATTCTGACTCGTTTAGTGGTAGGTAGTGAAGCAAATGAAGACAACTCCATACAAAATTGAAAGGACATTAGGCAAGTCAAAAACTTCCATGATGAAACCACAGCTACTGCCACGGTAACCACAGAACTAGAGCAGTCGGTCACCTGCAATTGTAGGCATGTGTCCTCACCCTCACCCCCACCCACATCCGGAACTTACTCATATCAGTAAACTGTAAGGCCATTAGGCATTTGGAAAACATGAGCCATTTCTATTTTCAATTACAAATGTATGTTGCACCCACTGACAGTCACGGTGCAACGCTACAGCTTTATGGGCCCAGGAACTTTCTAATTGGTCCCAAATTCTTCCCGTTGAAGACAACACAGAGAAACATATTAAGCTCTTCAAAACAAAGTGTGATTAGTTTGCGTGCATTTGACATTTTCTCTCAGCACAAGAATGGGGTCTTATCCATTAATTTAATATTGATTTACAGTATTATGATGCTTAATAATGTCCCGCAAGAGCCATTTTGTTCTGTCACAGCAAGGTCCACGCCAAATTTGAAACTGATAGGAGAAAAATTGTTGGCTACTGAGCACTTGCAAGGAAATCTCTTCAGTGGCACCATAACAACCCCGATCCATAGTATCACTCAATGCTTTTGATTGGGCGATACAATTAGGCCTAAAATACGCACGAACTTTCCACTTATCAGTCGCCTTCTTCAGGTCAATGACAAAGCATTTACTGTCAAAGTTAAACTATTTGGTTCATTTATTATACTTCCATCTGAACGCCCAGGTGAAGCATTGGCCTCCCTGCTTTTGAGAATTTAAATGCTAGCACATGCTAATGTACTTGCTACCAGATCCTTGACATTTGTCCTAGAGGTAAAGCCAATTGGGTGCGGTTATTCACTTCCTATCACTGAGGTAAATCCCAGCCAGTGTTATTGAAAGGGGAGTGGGACTCCTTGGAGGTATTTCTACTAGATGTTAGAGCATGTACCCCTGAGACAAAGATTCTATAGTTCATTGCCTTTGCCTGGCCAACTCTGCAATGGGAAATGCATGGCACAAGTCCATTAAATTCTGACAATACAAAAGAGCTGTTGTTTCAAATGTTTGGGCCGTATTCTGTTGCTAGGCTATTGTCTAGCATGTTTGAAGTGTCCCTCAATTAAAAAGTACTAAAATCTGTACTTAGATCTTGGACATATATCAGTTAAAAGAGGGCCCTGTTTCAGGTGCATAACGATTTCTGTGAGGATCCTGAAAAACCGATTGCACTTAAAGTGCAGTTGCACTGACATCCATCACAATCACATTAACTGCTTTATACCCGAGTTTAATAGTCTACTATAAACAACATTGGCTAATAATAACATAGTAGTATCTCAGCCAGTTAGCGGAGATGCCAAGAGGCGACAGCATAAAAAAGGTGTGTGTGTGTGTGTGTGTGTGTGTGTGTGTGTGGGGGGGGCTTTTGACAACCCTCTTCCAATAGATGCCATTGCACTTCACTGTTACTGTCAGTCGAATGCATAGGCCGACGGGAATATATATAATTTTTTTTTTTTTAATTGGTAGCAGGCTTCTTGAGGGATAAATAGCTCCAGTGAGGTAAAGCGGTATTGCTGTTCGGGATTAATGGAGCAGCAGAAGTGGGGAAGGTAGCCCACCACCGCTGGTAAAGCCGAGAACAGATCCCGTCAACTGTTCAATGATCAAAAATTAGTAAATAAGGCTACGAGACAAACCTGCCCCGCAATGGGCACGATTCACCGCAGGCTGTCAAAATCAGAGCAATCGTAAGTTTTTTGTTGAAATATGCGATTTGCCAAATATGTTTTTCAGGTGATTAACTCTCCGCCTACCCGTTAACCGACCAGCTGACACATGTCCATCGGCCGGAATAGGAACACTCGTATTTGTAAAATAACAGTGATGATGTTTTATTTATCCATAAATTTAGGCTTAGAAAAACATAGGCTAACGTTTCCTACCAATATGCTTAAATAGCATGCATCAAAACGCAGTTTACAAACGCCAAAAATGTCCTGGACTCATTCCACTCTCATTAAATGCACATTGTAATGTATAATACTGTTGGCCTACAGCAAAGTTCTATTCACTAAATCTAACAGCCCACGCAAGCAGCGCATCAATTGTCACCTCTGCAGAACCAAGTTAGCAGTAACCAAAACAAAGTAGCCAGCTACAAAGAGATTGAACTATTCTAGTAAACAACGGTGCCCTGCTGAAGTTGCGCTTAAGTTTACAGAATCCCCCAAAATAGCTTTGGCTATAGCAAAACCCGAAATAAATGAACATACCGTCAGTGATGGAGTGCGAGCAACTATCAGCTCATAGTTGGCACAGCTATGCGTTTACAAGAGCGTGAATCCCAGTGAGAAAAGCCGACAGGAATTTGCACAAAATGGCAGAGAGGGAACGGCTGCGGAATCTCTCCCTCCTTCTCAGTCGCTCTCTCCTCCCGAACAGCTCAGCTAACGGAAGGGTCCTGTTTGAGCAGGGGACGGTCCGCTGAGAACGGATCTCACTATTCCGCTTCCTCCTCCCAGCTGAGCGCCAGTGGTACTACGCAACTTCAGAATCTGCACAAGTGCTGGAACGAAGGAAGCTCAGACGCGAGGAGAAGGTCTGTTTAAACTTCGCAAAGCACTTACAGGGAAGTTATAACTGCATAGAAACTGCGGGTTTGACCTGCCTGCATGTATTGCCTATACGCACCTACGCACGGTTTATCTTGCAATTTTTAACGTTTTAATGTAGACTACATAAATTCAGCGCAAACGTCATCTACAAAATTAAATTAAAATGTCATCTACAAAATGCATACAAACAAAAAGCCCACCTCCGATTTGAATTTGCTCACAAATTGAAGTTGTAGCTGTGCACTGCCAGGCAAGCTCATTTTAGACAGGGTCCCACTGAAATTAGAACTTAAGCCTAATTAGGCTAATTTTCAGCGTCAACCTATAGCTACACTTGACATATTAAAGTGCGATTCGTGAACTCCACCCCATACTGAATTGAAGCTTGTGATATCCGAATTGCGACGAATTTAAAGCAGTCACTGGCAAGCATTCAACCACCACCTTTATAAAGTCACCATGGTGCGTTTAGTCCTTACATATCTCTAACGGAAACATTTCGCGCTGGGCTTTTTGCAGTCGAAAAAGTAGGAAACCTGACGCCGAAAAGATCACCTTTCATATTTCAGTGCATGTTAGTGCACTAACTCCGATGTAGGTGCCTAACATTACACGTTTGTGTTGGTAGCGTGGTTATAACCAGAAAAAAATGTGTTAATATATCCTCCTCTGCGGGTTAAGGATCAAATCGGATAAGCCTCCTAAATTCTGACTATGTAACCGTAATTTTCAATCCATCTGTTTTTCATCCAGTGGACGCATTGCTGAGATGCTCACTACGACCAAAGACACTTTAGTTTACACTGTGATACACCCATGAGCCAAAACATTAAAATCACTCACAGTAGAAGCAAATAACGTTCATTATCTCATGAACGTAACGCCTAGGTCTGCAGACAAATCTTTGAAAGTAAGCTAACAGTCAGCTCTCGCAGTTGACGTATTGGATGTGAGAAAAAATACGACCCTAGCAAGTTTGCCGTGGGCCAAATCATTATAGCCAGACTGGAGGGTAAGAGCACATCCGAAGAATCGAGGCTTTTGCAGTGGTATGCACCTAATGGTAGTGGTCCAAGGAGGGATCAACCATGAACCAAAGCCATGGTGTTGGGCACCCTATAGGCTCACTGATGCACAAGGGCAATGAAGGCTATCCTGTCTGGTCCAAGCTGACAGAAGGGCAACTGTGACACAAGTCACAAAGAATATACATTTTAATGGTACTTGCATGGCACAACACACAACATGTTGTACCCTGCTACATATAGGACTTTGTAGCTGCTGATAGTCAAAGTGCCCATTCTAACCTCAGTCCGCTGTCAAAAGCACCTTCAATGGGCACGAGAGAATTGGAAATGGATCTTGGTGCAATTGAATAAGGTCACCTTGGCAAGTTGGGGCAGTTTTATTTTGTATCATTTGAACTGGCCGAGTACATGTGCACCACTTCCCTGGGAATAAGATGGCACCAGAATGCACTGTGAGAAGTCAAGCTGGAGGAGCGTGATGCTCTGTGAAATGTTCTGCTGTTAAACTCTAGGTCTTGGAATTCAAGTGGACCTCAGATTCATGGAGAAGTTTTTGTGGCATCAAGGGGACCTACACAATGATAGGCAGGTGGTTTCAATATTGTGGCTGAGCAATGCATTTTGTATTGCTCAGTTTTAGATATCAGACACTAAATCACCAGGGATGCAAGGCCAAAATATCTGGCCGGGTAATGCGCAGTTCAGTTTTTGCCCCTGGTGTATGCAACATTTGTCATACTACATCAATTGTCTGTCCTCTATGCAACAGATGGGACTGTCTTCCTAATTAGGAGACAGCCAAATGCTCTTTCAGGTTGAAGACATTTGTGAATTACGGTCGAGTTTGAAGTGTCTGTTTCTCAATAATTTTCCTAGAATCAGTTGAACCTCTTCATTCTCACCTACCCTGAACAGGTGTCTTTAAGCCCATAAAAACCATAGTTTTCTGGGAGACATCATCATCGACCTTTGAGTTAAGGCCCCACAGACTTTCTCCCACCCCTAAAATGGCCCACACCCAATTTACCCTCGCCTTGCACTTCCACTGGCAGAGTGACTTGTGGGAAATTAGTTCCGTCTTGCTGCTGGGAGAGGTGTGCACTGGGTGTCCGTGTCGCAGAGCCTCCTCCAGCCTCCCAGCCGCTAAATTCAGGGTTGCGGCAGTAATTACTGGGCGCATTGGAGAAAGAGAGACTATCAATTATGTGCTATGAGGGGAGCTGAGGAGTAGGAGAGCCCTTCCAGGCCGGTATTTTATCACCGCCCCAGAGACAGGCTCAGAACTCTGCAGTGAAAGCAGATTACAGCCCCGAAGGCTGTGGTTACTGCCAGGGTGGAGTAGAGTGTTGGAGGCCGAGGAACAGCAACAGAATAGCAACATACAGGCCCATCTCCCCCCCCCCCATACACAGACACACGCACACACACACACAATGTATTTTTTCCTTGAAAGGGGGAGGGGGAGAGAGAGACAACCTTGACAGTCTCATGGACACAATGTCAAAGAGGCAATATATTGTTAGAATGTTAAGATGCTAAGAATGGCATGAAGAGAGTGACCGAACATCACAGAATGTATAAATTGCGCGAATCAAGTGCGGATGTCCAAAAAGTTTAGGCTGTGAAAAGGCTGGCACATGACCAAACTTGTACCTCCCCAGTGGTTAAAAGAGAAAAAAAAAAAAAACAAGAAGATGAGCGCTAAGAGAGCCCCATAGCCCTTAACTGATTTTTAATAAATAGCAGCATGCACCTAAGGTGAGGCAAAGGTCACTGCGCCAAAGTCAAAAGTGAAATCCACTAATGACCCTTACATTGCACACCCACCCCGGACTAGGAATCTGCACACCAAATTTTAAGCTGCTGTGGTCAGTAATTTTGGAAATATGGCCCAGGTAAAATTTTCAAGTTCAATGTCAAAGTGCCAAGGTCAAAGGTCAAATCCACTAATGACCCTTACCGTGCACACCTAACCCTCACACGGTACCTGCAGATCAAATTTGAAGCTGCTGTGGTTAATACTTTTGGAAATACAGCCCAGACAAAAATTTTAAGTTCAAGGTCACTGTGCCAAGGTCAAAGGTAAAATCCACTAATGACCCTTATGGTTCACACCGATCCCTCACAAAAAACCTGCATACAAACTTTAAAGCTCCTGTTGCCAACACTTTCGGAGATGTGGCCCGGACAAATTATGGAGCCATCCAGACGACATGGAGTATAATAATACTCCATCAGCCCATAGAGGGTTGTGGGGTAACAACTAGATCTGATTTCTTACGACATTGATTGTAGTAAAAATTGTCACACCACCATGACTGTCGTTTAATGGGAACTGGGATGAATGCGCGCTCTGTTCATTGGGTCTTGTTTTATGGCAGGATTAACAGTTTGAATGCGAGATTGAGGGGTTGAATGTCCCCAGGGGAGGACAGACTACATGTAGTGTAGCAGCTGTATCCGGTTAAGCCCCTCCCACTGTTCTTAACTGTTCTTCACAGGAAGCCTGAGACGGTCAGGAAAAACTCATCCCATTTCATGCAATTGTCTCAATAAAAACAAGGTCCCCAACTGGAACCTTAATTAACGACTTCCACGATCCATGCCATCACCAAACACCATATGAGTACTTTTGGGACAGTTTTCTTGATTCAGCCTTCTACCCAAAAAAAAGCGGGGAAGGGGAGGGGGGGTGAGCTTATTGAGTATAGTAATTTCTGCATGGTGAATCTGAAGTGTAAAAAAATTGCCTCTAAAAGCGGAGAAACTTTAAAAGTCCAAACCACTGATCGATTACAAATGGAAGATCGTGGAGTACAAAGCCAGTTGAAGGGAAAAATGCATGTCCCAAAAATTATGGAGCACACTGTAAACCAGTGATATGACTTCTTACAGAACGGTATTTCCCCCAGCACATCTCCTCAGCGTGTCTCTCTCCAACGAGCAAAATAAAAAGTAGGTCACTGCCCAGACGTAGCAGCAAACAGACGTTGGATACTGTGCTAGTAAACTTAAGTATGGGGGATGAGAGTGGGATCAGGGTGAGAGAGCAAGCCAGTCACACAGAGGAGGAGGAACGGGATGGCGGACTCGCGGCCCACCGACAGGACAACAAACACTGGGGAGGAGGTTACGGAGTCTCCTGGGAATGTGCCTAATGCAAACAAACAGAGCAGCACAAGCAGTGGCCCGGGCCAGGGGGTGATTCATTGGAGTGGGCTGCATCGTCTCGCATGTTAGTGCTAACACAGCGCGGCGGGCTGACAAACCATGTCTGACTAACAACCTTCGGGAAGGAGCTGACCCCGGTCAAGAGACAGCCCCGGATTGTGTGAACAGGCACAGAAAGTTAATAAAAACTTCAAATGCTAATACTAATGCAAGAATTATAGCCACAAGCCGTCAGTATTGGGGTCCAAGCAGCCAGCAGGAATTATTGGTTTTAAAGATATAAACATGCACATTGGATGAATGTTTCCATCCAAAATTTTATTGAGGTATTGCCTGGCTTAGTGGTCAACATGCATGCAAGTTTCATGATGACCAGCAGCATTTCCTGAAATTTCACAATTAACGATAATATGGACAAAGCCATAATTACGACTGCTGAACTCTACTCAATCGATGAGAGTTCAATCTTGATCATTAAACAAGCATGAAATACTCCGATCCCGCGCCACGGGAGGGCTGATATCTTGCCTGAAAACAAAATGCAGTAGCAGGACGGACAGGAAGACGGACAGAAGTATGAAAAGGCACACGTACACAGTAAGATGCAGCCATTTATTAAATGTTGTGGACTAATAATTAATTTTTTTTAAATAAATTTGGCATCTCCAATCCCACCCAAATCTGGCATGCCCAATCTGAGAACTATGTACAAGGCTTGCTCGTATGCAACCCCCTGTTGCCAGCTCTGGAGAGAGAGACAGTTCGCAGCTCTCCCCCGCAGCACGCGCCTGTCAGCCCCTGCATCTTTACACACATTGATCGAAACCATTGCAAGTTCAGAACGAGGGCGGAGGATACCCAAACATGAGCAAGCTTAGAATCTCACTGACGAGTGCCCAGCTGGCCAACAGGAGGCGCTTGAGCAACGAACAAGGCAATCATTTTTAATTTTCCTTCCCAATTTGCATCCCTACAGCACTTTAGCCAATTATGCGCTGTTCTGAAAATGCTGCCAACCACTGCTGGTTGGTATGACCGGGGATCGAACCCGTGCCGTAGTAGTCACTACTGCTCCACAAATGCGGCACCTTAACACAGTGTGCTAACCCGGCAGCTTGTTGTGGACGAATAATGAATAGTTTAAGAGTTCTGGTCCAGCAATGAATGCTATGGCTGTTATCTGGCCTGGAAACAAAACGCGGTGGAGGGACGGGCAGAAGAACAGAACGACAAACTGAAGTATAGAGGCACATCTACGCCAAAGATGTATCCATACATGCAGTTTCATTGAGAAAAATTGAAATTTATGAGTTCTGGCCCGGAAAAGAAGCATCACAGATGAACAGACTGACCAACACAAGGAAGGAAAACACTCATTCCTATATCCTATCAATTGGAATAACAAATGGACAAATAACACATTACAGGATATTAGGATGGGGACACATACTTTTCAACAGCATTGTACTGTATGACCCAATTTGATTTTTTTTTCTTAGAAATTCTATCCAGAAAGTGATCAAAGTTACCCCTATGAAATCTACTCAGAAGTCAACGGGGTTGTCCCATCTTTTTTATTTAAGCATATGTATTCACTTCAGTTGCACAGAGTACATGTGATCATATTAGGCAGTTATACTCAACACTGAATGGATACACAACCTAAAATGTGACCGGTCTGCTAGCCAGAAACAGCATCACGTGGGCCCCAACAAGATAGCCAATAATATTGTATCACATACAATAAAACAGTGGCGGCCTTTCAGCAACTACCATAGAGAAATGCGGCAGCGCATCCAAGGCAATGCTCCTATTCTGGATTATGTTACTGATGGCTCCGTTACAAGGACAGTCAAACCACATCAAACAGCGCTTTTATCAGTTCAATAATAAACAAGACATTGAAATGTTTTTTTTTTAATAAGAAATAAAATGACAATGTATTTTTAGTCATTAGTTAAAAATAAAAAGTGCACAGAACCACAGTTTGTTTCCAGTATGAATGGAGTGTACATTTAACAGTAAACATTATATAAATCCTATTGGTCAGCGAAACTCCAGCAGAAGCCACCAATCACTATCCGTTTCTGCTCTGAGGATAAAAACTGCTGTGAATCTACAGAGGAAGGTGACAAAGACGGAAATGTTTTGTTCTTTCGTTCCCTCAGTGAGAGGCTTAAAGCTTTCATGGCATATGGACACCATGTGAGGAGCCGGTCTTGTCCACCGCGTCAAAGTGAGAGGGACGACTGACAGACTGGGTCAAAGTGAAGCATCCCAATGACAGAGAGGGAGCACAAATATCACAATTAGTGCTTATTTCTTGCAATGTTACACACTGAGCTACACAGTTTTACCCCAGGCACAACTGGCAAACACATCACACATGCAGACACCGCGCACTTCACGTCACTTCATCCCACAGTTGGAAGTGCACACACAAGGCCAACGCACACGAACGCACAAGCCGGCCTCTCACACTCACATATCCCCTCCCTGTGGGTGATCAGTCAGGCCTCCCCCAGCAACACATCCCCGCCCTCGCCGATCGTTTCCCCCTCCCTGTCGTTGGGAAAGCGCCTCATCGTCCTCCCCTCTCTCTCGGTCCCCAGCCAAGCAGCCGTTTCCTCCGGTGACAGGAAGCACTTCACAGTCAGTGTTTATATTTGTACAGAGATACAGAACAAGGGCTTTTCCCTTGCTGGCTGTCCCAGCCTATGAGCTCATAGCTGCCATGATGCCCATAGTGTCGGGCTTTCGACAGCCACTCTCGTCTTCTCCTCCCTTTTCTCCCTCCTCTGGCCGTAGCGCTGACACTAAACCAGAGTTATGCTGAAGTCCCAATCGTCCCCTGACCTGTCCTGTGCAAAGAGGGGTGAGGGAGTCCACTCTTCAAGGCATCTTACCGACTTTTGTTCTTTTTGGAATTAGCCTACAGAGGGAGAGGAAATTAATCTTTCAGTTTAACGCCGTAGACAAATCACAGACGAACTCGCAGGATATTAGCTCCGCCTTACTGAGTCCAGGGGTATGTTTCCCAAAAGCATAGTTGCTAACTATATTAGCAACTTACATAATTTGAACCAGAGCCAGACAGAGGGAAGTATGTAAGTTGCTAACATAGTTAGCAACTAAGCTTTTGGACGTACCGCAGGGCCATCCAGGATTTACGCATTTTCTGCGCAGTCCATAAGGATTTAAGCAGACTGTTCAAACATTTCCTGAAAGAATCATCCATCAACGTAAATGTAAACAGTCCAATTAAAACCCAGAGTTTGCACTCTAACCTTCTATTAACTTTCATTGCATTTTGCTGCAATACAGAGAAAGAACAAACACAGAATGTATATTGTATTCCCACAGTAGAGCAGAGGTCTCTGATGTATGTAAGTGTTCAGACAGCAGGCTAGTGTGCAGTGTTTGTGAGGTTCGAAGCATGAGGGCTGGTTTAATGAGCTGTGATGGGGCATGGGCCCAGGAGCAGGCCTACGGGACCATTCTAATGTGCTCAGGTCCGGGAACAGGAGGTCAGCCAGGGCACTCAGCTGCACAATTGTCTTCCTTTCTTTTCTGAGCCCAGCAAGTACGGTTGGACCCACCACACACACACACACCGCTACATGCACGCGTGCACACGCACGCACTCACAGGCTAGCACAAAGGCACACACGCACTGACACGCATGCACATATATGGAGGCCCAACACTTTTCCATTAATCTACGTGTTCTTGAGCAGGTCACATGACAAAATGAACACCTGGAACTGCCGTCCTTTGTAATGGCTTCTGCAGTGGTTTCCACCAGGTGCTTTTCCCATTGCAACTACTGACCCTCAATTACCAGGCCAAAATCATCTGGACCAGAACTGCTGATCCACAGCCCATCGCACACACACAAGCGCACACACACACACAGCGCGCGCGCACACACACGCACACACATTTGCTGGCTAGGTATGTAATCTACTGTATGACAATGGGGAGAAATTTTATAAAAACACAGCCTGCTAGTCACTGACTGAAGACCATTAAAGGTCTTGTTAATGCTAAATTTGTAAGTGAATTGCTGGGACTAAAACTTGGCCAGGTTCGTTTCAAAGCCACTTTATATGGCCGCCTGGAGATCGTCATGTTTGAGGTGTCGGCTCGTAGATCCACCACACTACAAGCAGTCATGCAGTGGTCGCTTCACACATTCACAGATGGAAGAATACCTGATCTTTGAAGTCATATACTCAGTAACAATAATTCACAATGTTTGGCGATTCTAATGAATTACACTGATCATAATATTATAAACATCTTTTTTAAGACCAAGTTTATTTTGTCTGCATGTCTGAATGTAATTTATGAAATGGAGAAATATAGGGAATCGGTTGTTTCGCTACTTTGGTTTTTCGCTACTGCACATGGTACTTTGGCTAGTATGTCCAAGTTTGTTCACTACTGTAATCAAACAAAGTGTCTTGCATTTATCTACAGTAACGAATGGACTTGGACATAGTAGCGAAAGTGCTGTGAGCAATAGCTGAAATGCAGTAGCGAAAATCCAAAGCAGCAAAACCACAGTAAACTGAAATACACAACCAATATTTTATACAGGAGCCATCCCCTCACATCTTTTCTGACCGGACTGGTTTGGATTCTTTAGATCAGCATTAGGTGAATTTGGCTTGTATAATTCTAGACATACTTACTATGGGTAATACCTTTACACGGAGCCAAAGCAAGGAAAATGCATACACAGAAATTTGAGCTATGTGTGTGCACACGTGTGTGCGAGTGCTTATGTGTGTGGGGGAGTGTTTATGCGTGTATGTGTGTGTGCGCGTGCGAATATATGTGTGTAAGAGGGCAACCGCAGACCTTGCTCCGTACTTTGAGCGTGTCGATCTCCTCACGCTGTTTGCTCAGCGTCTCGTTCATGCTGCACAGGTGGTCGCTCATCATGCTCAGCTGGTCCTCGTAGCTCCTCTTGGTCGTAGTCAGCTCGTCCTATCACAGACGAGAAACACGGTCTCACGGGGCTGCGGGGGAGGGGAGGTTCCAGCACAACACAGGACACCGCATTAACCCCGCCTCTCTGGAACGAGCCTATCGCATATCAGTACCTGCAGGCGCGAGATGTTCTGATTGGCCACTTTCACCTCCTCCGTCAGAGTCTCCCGGGATTTCTCCGCCAGGGCCAGGCGTTTGGTCAGTGCTCGGCACTGTGGGAAGGCACGGCAAAACAAACAACATAAAGACTTTGCAAATAACATCAAACTCAAACACACACTCATTCACGAAGAGAACGTCGTCTGTAGTCCAGCCAGGGGCCACGGTGATTCACAGGGACAGTGACGCGCGTATCGTGGCAAATCTCAGATCAGCGCCGCTGTAGCTTCCAGGACAGGCCGGCTCCAGCTGGCTGTGTGAGAGTCATGTGACAGATGATGCGTACGGCCAGCTGAACTCAAGTGTCTGCTTTTCTCATCTGGCAATGAGGCACAATCAGGTGTCCAGTGACTCACAGTATCACAAAGAGCCTGGACCTGGTACCTCAGTTATAGGGTTGTGCCGTCTAAGGCACCTCGCGATTCGATCACGATTCAGGGTGCTACAATTCGATTATTCAACGATTATCGCGATTTTCGATGCATCTTTTTTCCCCATTCAGGATTTCTTTTTTTCCCTCACTCTGTGGCTACTTCATACTTTCAAACAAGATATATTTGTTAGGATCCATTAATTACAGTGATCAAACAATTTATTTATTTATTTTTTATTTATTTTTTAGCTGTTCAGCACTTTGGCCAACTTCTGTTGTTTTTAAATGTGCTTATAAATACATTGAATTGACTTGACTTATCTCCATTATCTTTTATTTATGTCAAACCACCAAATGATCCAACATATTTTCCACCATGAAACCAACAGGAAAAAAGTGCGCCTGTAGCAGCGGCCGATACAACAAAAAGCTGCTCTTATTCACAACAAATAAAGATTACCAGTTCCCTTCCTTAAATGCAAAACATTTGCTGTACCAAAAGCAATACTTTTCAAAAAATAGAATTCTCTATTAACAGTACAAACAATTAACTTTGGTGGAATTAATTCCACATTTTCAGGAAAACTAACAACATAAAGTGGCCTTAGAAATAAATAAGACTTCTTTTAACCAAAATCCTTAATGGTTTCACAGATTTCTGTACTAGCAGGTCTATTACAAAAAAAAAAAAAAAAAAAAAAAAAATACAATGAGCTTATTCAGCTAATTCAATCTGCACCAACACAAAAGCCATCTTATTCAGTAATAATAAAGACTTCCAAACAAAATCCTCAATGAGCAGCATAAATCCCACAACAAACTAAACATTTTGTTATCCTCAATCAAAGCAGCTTTAAAACAAGTGTCTACAACAGCAGCTCTCATAACACTTGTGGAATTTGGGTTCTAAAATAAATGGCGGATGGATTACAGAACACAATGAATTAATTAATTGGTCTCGTTGTACAGTTCGGGAACTGCTTTCCGGGCAAAATACTTTCGCTTCGGGAGTTTGCATCTGGGCTCAAACATCCGCATCAGAGCATGAAAGCCCTGGTTGTTAACGACAGCATATGGACATAAATTCTTAGCGATAAAGGTTGCGATGGATGATGAGATTCGTTTCGCCCTTTCAGAGCTGCAGGGAAGTTTTGATAAACGTTCCTCGATTGTTCACTGGTTAGCAGCAACAACTGGAGGCTTCTTCTCCTCCTCTAACCCGGGGTGGAAATGCGTGAGATGCTGTTGCATGTTTGTAGTGTTACCACTGTACTTAATTCTGGTTTTACACGCCTTGCATATGGAGGAGGTTTTGTCAATGCCCTTTCCATCTTCACATTCATTAAAACCGAAGTGCTTCCAAACGGTTGCTTTTAATCCTGATGAGCGAATCTCACGCTCAGTAACTGTAGCCAAAGAGTTGGCTAACGCCATCTTCACCTGGTCCGTTCCCTAAGGTGTCCAGGTGGCATGCGCGACTTTTATTTTCATTCTGTGCGCTGCGGTTATGTTCCTGTCATTTAGTTATTATGAAAAATAATAGTTTTTGAACATTTATGAATCGTTATTGAATCGTCACGTGTCGCATCACAATTAATCTAACAATAGATGTATCGGCCCACCCCTACTCAGTTACTGACAAAACTGGAAAACACACACACACACACACAGACAAATAGACACACAGACGCATGTGCACACACAGATGCACGCACACACACGCGCATACACACAGACGCACATGGAGATGTATAGGAGACAATGAGCGGGACGAGAGGAAGGAACACAGGAGGATACCGAATGAGAAGAGAGCATGTGGCTATAAGCCTATGGGGATAACAGTTTAAGATCCATAACCACATCCAAACCATTATTCAATGTCCAACTACTCAAACACAATCACACACTGATGCTAATCAGCCCTGCAGCGCTTCAACAGGGCCAAACGGGTGACAATGTAAGAGCAAGGGCCAGAAAAGGAAAGAGAGGGACTACGCAGGGCACAGGAAACAGCCAAAAAGAGAGGAAGTGAAGATAAAGGAGTACAGCAGAGGCCAGAGGGGGGAGAAAAGGGGGGATGAGGAAATGGAAGGGAGATACGGGCGTCCAATATTAGGGATATAAATAACACCAAGAATGAGTGGAAATGAGTGGTGTTAGCACACGTGTCAGCTTGGGCGTGCCCACATGCGAGTTTGAGGGTGTGTGTGTGTGTGTGTGCATGCGTGCGTGCGTGCGTGCGCGAGAGAGAGAGAGAGAGCACATGTGTTCGTGTGTCACAGCAGCTTACCTCTGCGTAGCAGTGCACAGCCTTGCTATCAGACACTTGCAGCTGCGCGGTCAGCTCTCCCACACGAGTCATATAGTGGCTCTTTATCAGCTCCTCCCGCGACTGCTCATCCTGTTCCTGCGCAGAAAGGAATTCTGGGTATTGAATGAAGACTACAGACTTGTGGACAGTCGAATACAGTTTAGTGACTCCTGAGGGCACGCTGCGTTCTCTAGGTCTCAGAATAGTCATGTTTTCTGACACTCATAATAACTGCAGTAAAATGGGCAAGACCAGATTTAAAAAAAAAGAAAATCACTAGAGTGAATGTAAGTCCTGTAGGAAAAAAAGCGTAAAAAATTTTGAGAGGAATTCTTCTTGTGCAGTCTAGCGTTCAGTTTTACAGGCCAAAGTTGACCTTTAACCTGTGGTAGAAGAACGGTAAAACATAAAGAATACTTATGGTCCGAGAGAGGAACACTACTTACGTCTTTACTGCAGGAAGTCACCGTCATCATCCCAACCTACGTCACAGGAAAGAAACATGCGTTTACAGATGCATCTCACAGAAACGCAAAGGCTTGCCAAAAAGCTGCCATTCAGGGTTAAAACATAAGACAACATAAGCGACAAACAAGGGAATATGTTAGGGCTGTCAAACACGGTTCTTGAATATCTAGAATCCTGCAAGTTTGCAACTCAAACCTAATCAAACGCACTAGATTCTGTAAGCTCCACAAGATCTGCAACTGTTGTCTGAGGAGCGTCTTTGTAAGGTTGGAGTGAATACAAACCGGACAGCCACCCTGCTCTAGCTGCAGAATAGAGGTGTGCTTTATCAGGCTAGAATGAATACTTAATAGGACACTAAATCTCCAGAAAAATGGATGGGGAGCCTTGCTTCATGCTAACTGACCCCCATGACAAGGCTGGATGCAAACAAGAGCCTCATTAGTTGAAAAACCAACAGTGCCTGTAAACAGAGGGGGGGCCCCAATGCACTCGGCCGTTAACGAGGTCAGGGTTCATCGCAGGGCCCATTATCCCCTTCTCCAAACATTTGCACTCAGGGAATAAAACTATCAGCGGGTGGGGGTGCACACAGAATAGCAGAGTAAACCAATAAACCCACGAGTAAGAGGACTGAACACAAGAGCTCACTGGTGACTGTAGCTTTATAAGGCCTGGTTCTTATGAGGTGAACTGTGGGGCTAATAAGGGAGAGGGAGAGATATCGCTTTGTGTAACGAGGAATGCCTCCACAAATTACATAAGGGCTCGCCTGTCGGCCGTGCTTATTGCACTTTCAGTACAAAGCGGCCAGTAAAAACAAAGGAAAAGTAGGGACTTAAATGTGATCTCAGAAAATCTACATTTTTATGCAAGAGGGAAAGGTTGTGCATGGCAAGCAGGCAGCCACATAAGCAGGTGTTCAAGTGACTGGGAGTTCAGGCGGCATGATTACTTGAATCCTGATTATTTTAGTGTCATGAGAATAACTGCCGCCATGGGGCGAACAGGCAAGCGTGCTCTTATTGTGTTTGCGAATCATACTTGATGCGGTCTTGCACAAACAGCTGCCAAATATCAGAGGCCATGTGAAATGCTTCTGAGAAAAACTTTACTGACATGAGTATTTATCAGCAAGTCCGCTGAACTGAGCTACGTTAACCCTTTGACACCCAGCTTTTACGAAACTAAACATGACTGCTCTGCCCAAGACAAATAGGACCAAATATCAGATGTGCTTGAAGTTTTTATTAAATTCTGAGTTAACCATAGCATTTCATGGAATGAAAGAGTAAAATTAAATGTGTTGCTTAAACATTTCAGTACAAGTTGAATGCGTTTATTTACAGCAAAATATAGCAGATTCTTCATGTCGAGAGCAAATATTCAGAGACAAATGAGCAGAGACACATGATCAGTTGGAATTTGAATCTTTGCTGAAGACCTTCAATTTTGCCTACAAATGCGAAAATAATTTATACATCCCATTCAATACGATTAACAGCATGTTTTCCACCTTGTGTATATTTTTAGATGCTTAAAATCCAGGGCCATCTTAAAATGAATCTCTTTATTTTTAACTAGATTGTTTTTAAGGCAAAAAAACAAATGTCTCCTCCCACCCCAACGCATCCCCCCCCTCATTGATGTTCACAGACAGTAAAAGGCACATCTACATACAATGTTGACAGAGTGTGCAAGGTTTGATGTAAATATCTTAAACGGTTTCCGAGTTACAGCCCAGAAACGGTGGGAACGCCATCGCGGATGCGGACGGGAAACCGTACAAAAACAGTATTTCTCTCCTCCCTCCTGGGGAGAGACATCACTATTCTTCAATAATCTGCAAAAAATTATGCAATGAGAGATGAAATTGAGAGGAAGATATTTTTCTAATTATTCAGATAATTGGAATTCTTCAAAAATAAAATGGTGGCCTAATTAGGTCTGTGTGCTTCTCATGATCATTTCAAGGGTTTGGAGCACAATGGTTATATGTCCATTTTAGAGGTTTTGAGAAAAATTGATTTTTAGGTTTGCAAATGTTCTATTAAATCAGGTACATCATTTTTATGTCAGTCACTCTTTTACTGCATGGTTCAGAAGTATACTGAATGTAAGTTTTCATAAGTGTGGTACTGCGATATCATGTCCAAAATTGCCAAAATGGACATGTCACCTCCGTGCTCCAACAATTCTAGCACTTGATGTGACATAGCACAATGGTGATAGATTGAAGTTAAGTTTGTTTGCAATGGAAGACAGATGATTCTGTAATACTATTCATGTTAATTCATCAAAATATGAATGTTTAATTCATATAAGCAGATTTTGTTGGACATACCACAAAATGAAAATGTGAATTCTCTTTAAAACTGAGGCGTATGGACATACAATTATGCTCCAAGAATTAGCTGATAGAAATGTGTGATAGGAGGCAAAAATCTCAAAATGACAAAATTTGGACATATCACCACTGTGCTCCAAATCCTCGATTTCTTAATCATCACAGGCAACATTTTGGTTTGATAAGTTAGTTGGTTAAATAAATTGCTTGAATGTTATTTAGGCAAATTACACAGGAACTGATATAGAGTAGGCTATTTATGCCGTCAGAGGTGATGGAAGCTGTCTAACCTTACTAGTAATTAGCTGACTTCTAAACACAATTTTCTGCCCGGAAGCATTTCAAATAGCCTCTGAAGGTTGGTAATCATTTGTTTAAGACCGCCTCAGGACTGACTGATGGACCAGAAACAAGTTTGCCTGTTCGCCCCATGGCGGAACTTTTTTTTTTTTTTTTTAATTATATTTAAAATAATCGCAATTCAATTAATCCAGCTGCCCTACCGGGAGTATATAGTCACAAGAGAATAGACATTTACCCATGTAAATAATATATATATATATATATATATATATATATACGAAATATACCAGTTGCAATATACTAGGTGTAAAAAGCGTTATCTGTAGCGGTTAATAAGAGCCAGTATGTACAGCTATATATAGAGTTTCGATAGGGGAGAGTTTTGCCTGTATGTAGAGGTGAATAGAGTATAGAAGAGGTACAGAAGCTGTGCAGTAACCCCACCTTTAAAGGTATAATCACTCTTAACCTTCTACTGTTTTCATTTGCCTAATTAACTGTCAGACAATTAATGTACTGAATAATCAAAACCAATCATAAAAAAGATAATGACAAAGAGATCATGCATAGGCCAAATTTATATAAAGCAGTAGGCATACAATCAAGATGGCAATGATCTGAATAATGAAAAAAGGCACCAATGGCTTTACTTCTAACAAGCCTCACAAATTGATGCAAATCTTCACCATTTTATATGGTACATGAGTTCAGGATTTTCAAAACACAGTTTGATGTTCTATGTCGTCATTAGTGAGGACAGGAAAATGGCTCAATACTTTCTGGTGCAATGAACACAAATACCATCTAAAAATAAATTGGTCAGTCATTCTTCAGATTGGTCTGAGCAGCAGAGAAAATCAATGTAAGGCTGCTAATAAGGCAAAGTTAACTGGAAAAGGCTCAAAGTAATCATGCGTTAAAAGGTGAGGCTCCGGGAGGGCTCGAATACCTCTGATGGCAGGTCAGCTAATACTGAATAGAGGTGAATAATGTGTGCACGGGCGTATATAGCACAGGTGAAAGGGGTGTTCCCGTCTCACTGACCAGGCTGGTGGTCTGGACCAGCTCCTTCGCCGCCCCCCTGCCCTCTGGCTCCCCCTCCTCCAGGCCGGGCGTGACAGCGGCCTCCTCTGCCGGGAGGGGCTTAGGAGCGGGGCCACTCCCCCCGGCGGCGGCGAGCTGGGCCTCCAGCTCTGCGATTCGCCGGTTCTCCTTCTCCAGCCGGACCCGCCCCAGCTCAGCCTCTAGGAACCAGTGCTCCTTCTCCTGCTCCAGACGAGCAATCTTCTCCTGACTCTGCTGTACCTGACCGGAGGAAGAGGAGGGAGGGAGGGAGGGAAGATAGGAGAGAAGGCAAAGGGAGAGGGAGGAGGAGATGGCAGAGATGTAAGGGGGGAGGGGCGGAACGACAGGACAGTGGAGAGATAAAGGAAGGAAGGAGAGGAGATAAGACAGGCAGAAATAAGGCCTATAATACTGCATTGATACCAGAGAACTTAGTAAATGCGCTTATGAGTTCATTATCTCCGCCAAGGTTATGTTTTTGCTTCGGTTTGTTAATTTATTTAACAAATTTAAATAATAATATTAATAATATTAATTTTAATTTGCAGGATGTTAAAGTAGCACAAAAGGAACAAGTGTTTACATTTTGGCATATCTAGGTCGAAGTACAGCTGAGATATAGGCCAAAGTTCAAATCCAGCTATGCTGGCAGAGGCATGGGCTCTCGCGAGTCCAGCTCTAGTTGTATTTTTTATACGTTGGGAATATTTATCTATATACATTATTCCAGTAAAGTTCATTTGATTTCGTAAGCAAAAGAGAGAGGTAGAGAGAGAGCGAGTGAGAGAGAGAGATACGAAGACACCGACCCTGTCCTGGACCCCAAAGAGCTCTAAACGTGGGCTGCAGGGGTGCTGGCACTGTGCCAGGAAGGGCATGCCAAGAGCCCACTCCATGCCAACTGAGCCAGCAATGTTTAACAGCTCCGCTTTAAATGGAGGTACCTGCTGAGTGAGTCCCTCTCTGCTCTCTGCCGAACTGGTGAGGACTCGCCGGTTGGACAGAGCTTCAGAGTACGGCACCGACTCCGGTTTCGGCTGCGTGTCCGCAAGGGACAGACAAACAGGCAGGCACAGAGGACGCAGGTGAACACACACATCCACATGTGACACACTATTATCTTTCAGGCCAAAATACAGCCAACAGGTAGTCTCAAAGCCTTCACTAGAAAAAATTTAATACAACCGTAATAATGACAAAGGACTACACTTTGGATGGACATTACAAATAACAAACAAGGATGCTCAACCAGCTGGTCTAAACATGCTTATTACATGGAACCAGTCACTTTTCCACCCATTACCACAATGGCTGGGAGTCTTTTCAGGGCAGCTATTTACACACCTGGCCATTACAGGCACTCAAGCAGCCAATAAACACGCCTACATGGGAGTTAGCCACGTTAGCCAAATGGCATGCCAATTAGCGAGGTTCACGAGAGCCAGCAGTGATGTCAGGCAGGGCAGGTTGTCGCTGTAGCCGGCGAGCGCTCACCTTCCTGATGGCACGCATGTAGGCGGCCGCCTGCTTCTTGTTAGCCAGCATGCTCTCTACCTGCAGCGGGTTGAGGGTGCCCGTGCCCCCCCTCGGCCCATACCCCGCCGAAGAAGTGAAGAAGTCCAGGTTATTGCTGAAGAACGTTGCTATCTGCATAAAGAAAGGCACGACAGGACACCAAACAGAGGACGTTAACGATTCCACCACATTTGTTTATTTGACATGGTCAGAGCATATTTTTGTAAAAAATATTGAAACTGTCTGCCCACTCGTAGCTCCAATGCAAAAAAAAATTATTATTATTATTACTCAAGAAATTGATAAAACCAACGTTTTGGGTTCCTCTCCCCGATGAAGGCAGTTGTCCTGCCGAGACGTCGGTTTACTTCATGTCTTAATTAATAATAATACATTTTTTGCACCGGCACTACGAGTGTGCAGCCAGTTTCAATATTTTTTATGCTTGTTTTAATTGGCAGGCACCTCATCACTTCAGGTGTGCGTTTCTTTCACTTTGATTCAGAGCATATTATTAAACATTTCTATAAATGAGCCAGAGTTAGCCGCACATTCATCTGTAGACCATGTGTTATTCATCTGTAGATTGTGGGAGGAAACCCATGTGAACACGGAGAGAACGCGTAAACTCCATATATGGAGAGACCAGGAAGGTATTCAAACCCAGAACCGCTTTCTTACGGGTCACATCATAAGACAAAGGTTCATCTCCATCTTCACCAAGAATTGACCTGACTGGTGGACTTTGAAATACATTAACGCTCTGGAAAGCGCCCAGTCTACAGCCTGCGGCTATAGCACTGACGGGGCGAGAACACCACAGGACTGTAAACTGTATTCCAGTTTGTAAAGGCTGTCAAACCTAACGCTCAAGGGACAAAACTCTCCTCAAATGGAGTCTGTCACACTGTTTTATCACCTCTGCCCACAGGTCTCCACACAAGACTGGAGATATACGGTCTATACTAGAGCAGAAGCCTTCCCTACTTTCAACAGCCAATCTCACGCTCATACACGAGACCGAGACCTACCTGCAGTCTGCAATATTCTCAGAAAACTTGGATAAAAAGATTAATATTTTAAGATTTTGGTTAAAATAACAAGACTCATCCCTGCGCTGAGAGAAGAACATTTGTGCTTCCTCAGATATTACTTTGTTGTGCCAGATAGCAATATTTTGGCTGCGCAATGCCAGGTATTAACATTATGTCTGTGCCCAGTGAGATAGTCACATATAGGCTATGCAATGTCTGATAGTAACATATCAGCTTTGTAGTGCCAAATAGTAGCTAATTGGCCGTGTAATGCCAGATAGTACAATGCCAAATCAAAACATATCCGCTGTGTACGAGCATAGCAACATTTTGGCTGTGTAATGCCAGATAGTGACATTTTTGCAGCAAAATGCCGGTACAGTTTGGGTACAGCATAGTTTCACAGCCATTTAGGGCAAACAGCTTCATCCATCATCCAGTCAGCTCATTTCTCAACAGCCTTTTATAACACAGAGACTGCAGCGATACTCCCCAATAAGAAACAACACACACACACACACACACACACACACACACACACACACACATACAAACTTATTTAGCAGCCCATAATCTGCAGTGCTGGCTCTGACAAAAAGTGGCTGATTCACTTAATTACATCTCTCAAACACCCCCATGGGCAAAGGGAGTCACTCCTGCCGCTACAGTCAGTCCCACAGACACCCTGTCCCAGTAACAGGAGAGATGGGCCTCAAGCAGCCACTAATGGGCACTAATGCCATGTGCCGTCAGTCACTGACTAGCATAAGCTGTTAGAAGCAATCTGCTCTTCTCAGCAAAACTTTATCATTGGTTAATTCCGGCCCACCAGTGGCTGTCTCGATGTGCCCAGCTCCGCCCATAACAGGCTGTTGTAGCTTTGTTACCCCATCCCCAGGTTTACCTTCCCCGTACAGCAGGTGAGAGACACTAGGGAGGACAGCAGGCATTCATTGGTGGTGCTCAGCTTCTGAGTGACAGTGGGGAGCTCCTGTTCCAGGGTCACTTTTACACTGTAGTGTTTGGAGAGCTCTGCAGGGTAGAGACAGAGGACAAGAGGAGGAAGTAAAAAAAGCAAGGGAGAGAGAGGGGAAGGGAAAATGGAGAAAGAAAAAAAAGAAGACGCCAACATTCAAATTCATCTCAATGAAAAACTAACTGATGCGATGTCTAAACCGAATCCCAGCGAGCCCATCATCCATCTGGCCCACAATCTGGAACACTGCACACGCCCTCCAGAATGAACCATAAAGACATTTGTCAGCAACATCAGCATTCTGACTGAAACTGATTGGCCAGATACTGATTGAAGTTGATTGGGCAGTTGGCAGCCAATCTCCAAGACTGCCAGCCATCTGTTCATGCAACTCTATAAATAATAAATTCATGACTGCTGAGATGTATGAGAATTTCCATGACTGGATGGGATTATGTGCATCAGTCTTGAAGCCCTGTTTACCAATTCCCCAATCCCAGGTTTACGAACACTTAATAAGATTACTATTATGTTCATAACATTTGCGCATCTTTAGGTTAAATATTCAGAGCTAAAGGATGCAGTGTTTATGGTGTCGGTAGCATTGTTGAAGTTTTTCGCAAGGAAAGCAGTGACAGATTTTGCAGGCTAGAAGCACCCTCCCCGTGGGAGCCAGTACAGTTCCCATAACCCACCCCATCCCAGACCCCGTGGGGTCTCTCGGGGGGACCACAGGGTTGCTGTCGCTGAGCCAGGTAGGACATACTGAGAGCAGTTTCCAAGCCAACTACTACAGCTAAGCCAAACGGATCCACTCATGTTAGAATTACAATGGGGTCGCAGCGTCATGCACACAATGTGCCGAGCACCTTCACACTAAGGGCAACAAAACATAACAGGACACCAAAGGGCACCATAAACATACCAGGTACAACTGAATGAAAAATTGGCAACAAATCATTTGAAACAGGTGAATTTTTCTTATAGTCTTGACATTGTTATGCAAAGGTTATTGGGAAGTCATAGCTGCATGACAGTGGGGAAAACATTTGCAGTGATTGGTTAAGAGAGGTTGATTTGCTCAGACAAAAAAAAAAAAAAAAAAAAAAAAAAAACAGTAAATGGTTGAAGCATTTAGGTTTCCCTGCCGTGACTGGCTGAAAGAAGCTGCTTTGCACCCCAGTATAGCCTTCCTCTAAAATGCTGGAAATGGCTGAGACTCTTCGCACACACTGATGTTATTGGCCGACAGATGCCGCTTTAGTCTGTAATATTCACTTGCTCCATTGTGATTGGTTACCCACCTCTCATACTATCCTGCAGACCGTGCAGGCAGGCAGAGAGCTGGGTGAAGACTGCCGTAGAGCTGCTCTGGGACAGGGCGTCCGGCCGAACACCTGCAGACGCAGTCACACGCGTTACGGCCCCTCAAACAACACGTTACAGCCAGTCAAACTACACATTACCCAAATCCCAACACCACACAAAGACACTATTTGTCATTTACAATATGGATGGAATCTGTTACAACACTGAAAAAAAAGCAAGCCAATCAAAAGTCAGAGCATTTTAGAGCAAAAGATTATTAAACAAGACTGCCTTTAAGGTAAACCAGTTTTACTCACTGGAAGATTCGCCCATAGAGAGCAACTTTGTTTGTCAAGCGAAAAAGTCATTCACAAACGCTAATATTTTCTGGTGGAGATATATGAAAAAAAAGTCCAAATGGGTCATTACGGGAAACACAAGGGAAGTTTTTTTTTTTTTTCAAGCCTTTATTTAGCCAAGGAAAGTTCAAATGAGAACCTGTTCCTCTTTTTAAAGGACACCCAGGGAGAAATGCCAGATAGAACAGTAGAAAGTGAGGAGAGATAGAGAAAGTAATTTTGGGGTTAAAAGCCTTGCTGAAGGGCCCATCAGAGTTATTCCCAACTTCATCTCTCCAGATCAGGTGAGAATCCCGAGCCCCCCCATGGGCTGGTACAAGCAACTTTTTGGTCACCAGTCGAACAACCTACCACTAGGCTGCCCTGCCATGTGAACGCTGACAAGGCACTTTCTGCACTGTAATCTCCTCTCCTCCCACTATTCTCTCCACATTCTCTCTGTCTGAATGAAGACAGAAATACATAAGGGCAGTGGACCTTCTGCTCGCTGTTAAAACCCCACTGCCAGACATATTCACGTATGTATGGCTTAAATCAACAAACACAGCTAAATAACCTCCGTTCACCAACACATGAACAAGCGGCCAAATGCAATAAGTCAACCTCAAAAGTACAGACTCCGTCTAATATACGACAATCTCTCTCCCCCTCTCTCCTGTTCTCAATGCACAGCATTTGCCAGAGGTGCAGTAAATCCACCTCGGGTTTTCAAACGGACGGCGCTGCGCCACAACTCACAGGAAAATCGAATTTACTTTCCGTTAAATTCCATTCCGTTTTTATTGTGCCTTTATCACCTCGCAGGGAAAAAAATGCCGGTGCGTAAATTTCCGCGCGCGGTTAACGCTGACGCTGCAGAAGCTTTTCATAAACACTACACGCGACCCCTTCCCTGGCGCCAAACCCGCGAGCTCTTCTGCGTGCATCAGCTTGCCGTTTTACTACCCTCCTTACTCATAAGGACACCTACAGTAACATCTCAAGTCTAAAAATCGACTATTCTAGCACTTAGTTAGCAGTTCAAAGTTGAACAACCAACCAAATAGAATGCGGTTAATGTTATTTTTCCCTCGGGTGTTTCTGATGACATTCCCTACGTTACAGAGTCACATTAATATGAAGTAATTTCGAATCACTCAAACATGTTCTTAGCATTACCCCACAACCGCGATTTTCAAATGAATCTTTGAGGCTAAATAAAGAGGAATCAAATGCCATTTACATGACCAATGGCACGCAGATACAAATGTTAGTAACTCCACCCTCACTGCGCACTCTTATCTAGTCCCAACTCTCTCACATTTCCTACATCTCATCTTTATCTCCAATCCCCTTTCTTTAAATTCTCTACCTCTCCCATTCGCGCTCCCTCTCCCATGTCCTTGCAGATAAACTGCCAAATTAAATTTGGAATAAGCTTCAAACAAAAAATGCCACATGCTTAACTGGTTGAAACAGGAAGCGCGGGGAGAGGCTGTGACTGATTATATGAGCTAATCACAGATCTCTATCACGATAGCAGCCATCACAACCTAATCCGAACTTTTCATCTCAACATTACCTCAGCTTACTAAACTAACTGCACAGCTAATACAGGGACTTCTTCTCAAAATATTAGGATTAGAACCAAAATAATAAACCAATTTTCTTTGTCCCTAAATTACAACAATCGTGCTGCTTCAAAGCATTTTTCAAAGAGTGAGAAGTGTGCGGACCAGAACCAAGGGAATAATGAAAAAAAAAAAAAAACTTTCCTCAATTATTTTCCGTCATACAGCTGCAAATTTTCTAAAGCTGACAGAGTCATTCCATAATGGTCTGCGACACATACATGCCCCCTGGTGGACATAAGTAGCAAGTGCTGTGATTGGTGTCGAGCATGAAGCGGGCAATGATTCAGCAGCTATCTGAGGGGTGAAAGGCCGTTCGACGATGAGACGGCTTACTCGGCAAGGCCAGCAGGGAGATGTAGTTCTGCAGCTTCTCGAAGACTGATGTCATCTTTCTCATGTCACTCCGCAGCTCTCTGTTCTTGGATGAGAGCGCGGTGGTGCAGAGAGAGGCCTCATTCTCCTCCTCTAGACTGCAAGGGATACAGCAAGGGTAGGAAATACATGAACATACAAATGAGAATTTCTGCGTACGCGCACACACGCACGCGCACTTCACGGTCATAGAAAACAGCAAACTATGGTTGAGGTTGTGCAGACGTACCTTTTGAGCTGGTAGGGCAGAATCTTCTGCAGGAAGCAGGTGTAGGACTTGAAGTGATCTGAGAAATCTTTCAGCCTACCCACAGTTTCCTTTGAAAGAAAACAGGCAATCAAAAATACTGAACTCTAGTATAACCCACAATCCTTCTATCCTATTGAATGCTGCATTGTTGGAACATAGTACATTTAAAAAAAAAAACTGAATTTCACACAAATTCACCACCAGTGAGGTAAATAAGCATTCTGGGTAACCAGCCCCTGCAAGGGGTCTCAGATTCTGCTGAAAAATTTCATTAAAATCCTCTCACAAGTTTTAGGAAGAACCCCAAGTTCTAGCCCTGCATTCCTTACAGTGTCAGAATTACAGTCATTTAAAAAAAAAAAAAAACGTCACACCAATTTTGGACACTCACAAACAGCATTTTAAGTTGGAAGCGTTTTTGGAGGCTTGCGTCTTTTGAAATACCAATGACCGAAGGCTGAAACCTAGTGGACTGGCTAATCCTAGCAATGGCTTTCAGAATATGGCATCAGATTGTCACTTTAATAGTTGTGGAATTATAAGATGGAGAACTTTCCATTTTGACTTGCAACAAAAACAGCAGAAAATTTTGTGGCTTTACTAGATCTTAAGTACCAAGCCCAAGACCTCCATATTTTTTGGTGTTAATGCAACCATTGATTACAAAAAAAGCAAGATGGAATACTAGCCTACATCAGTTACACACAGCTTTCAGCCCAAGCCTCTACTATGGCCACATACACTACCAGGCATTTGATTATCAGGTTACTACATCTGGTTGCATCACACCCAGCAAGCCTATAAATAGAGAATATCATATGGGCATTTTCATATCGCACACCGTATCAACCCGAGACCCCAGTATCAGCCCAAGAGCTTTAGCTCGAGGGCTGACACTGGTCGAGAGTTGATACACGGTATAATATGAAAATGCGCATATGATGTTCTATTTATCATATACTTATTTTGACCGTAATTAACGATGCATTTTATCCAAAGCATTCATTTCAGGTTATTATTATCATCATTACAGGCCAGTAGTGCTAGCATTTGCTTTTAGTCAGCGGTGTATTCAAGTCAATGGAAAGGCTAATTAGCTAGCTAGCACGCAATGCGATTTTCTCCATTAAGGTAATAAATTTGCGTTTCTACTGGAAGTTACGCATGAAACATTTTACCACAGGCCTTCGCATAAATATTGCTGCAAAACGTGGCATTACACTTACAGTTTACAAATAATTCTGTATCAAGTTTCAGTTCTATGACATAGTCCAGTTCAGAAATTTCAGCCGCTAAGGAATTCATGAGTCTCTCCGCCATGAGAGCGTCTAATCAACGTCTGCAGCAATGCGTTGCCAATGATGCTCGTGACTGCAGCTATGGCAATGGTTGCTGCCACTGATACGGGATTTTGCCCAGCGGGCAGATACAACCTTGTGCTCGTATCACATGGGCAGATTCCCTGTATTTATAAGGAAGTATATGGTAAATAGAGAATATTATAAGGGCATTTCCATATCACACCCTGTATTAACCCGAGACCCGAGTATAAGCCCAAGAGCTTTAGCTCAAGGGTTGATACAGGGTCTGATATGAAAATGCCGATATCATGTTCCATTTATCATATGCTCTGATGCAGGATGCTCACGGGCAGACACAGCCTCGTGCCTCACGCTTGTACCACAGGTGCATATTCCCTGTATTTATAATGAAGTATATGATAAATGATTTTATGTACAATATTACCCTCACACCAATCAGCGATACTAAACAGCAATAATGCCCAGGAGCAGCCAAGAACCCTGAACAGGAATGTTACCCAGGAATTATAAAGAATAATGAGCAGGAATTTTACCCAATAGTCGCCAGAAATACTGACGGAAATACCACCTAAGAGCTCTCAAGAAACCAGAGAAGGAGTACTACCCAGACTCACCAGCGTAGTGACCGTATCTTCAGTGATGCTCTGGTGCAGTTGCAGCATACCATCCTCCAGGGGGCGCACATATGCCGCATTCTCATGCAGATACTGGGAGAACTGCAGGGAAAACAGAGTCACCAATAGCAGCAAGCAGAGCAATACAACGCCACAGCATGATGCCCACGATAGCCTTCGGGCTCCATTACATTCAGCTATACCAAAGATATTCACACATTGCAACAATTACTATCACTCATAGATCATCAATGGCATGTCAAACTCCACACAGACCGCTGCTGCTCACCTTCTGGTTGAGGGGGGAAACCGGCTCGATGGAGGAGTCCAGTGGGTAGATGTGAACCCTCTGCTCGGTGTAGCTGTGGAAGTTAAGCAGAGCCGCCACCAGGTCCTGAACAAGGGTCACAGCCTGTCCAGCTACGTCCCTCGCCTTCAGCTATCAGAGGAAGGAGAGTGTGTGGAGAGCGAATGATAGATTGAGCAGGCAGGGAAAAGAGTGTATGAAGAATGAGAAAAAGGAGGGAATGAAAGTGTGAGGCAATGTAAGTGACGAGACTTCAGAAAGGCCCATCATGAAAATGATAAAGCTGTCATCACAACCATCACATAATACAAAACACAACAAAATGAAGGTCTCCAGTCCGGCTTACCTGCTGCCTCCTGTTGTGTGGAGGGACATTCAGAGTGTTGTAATCGCTGTATTCTGGAAAGTTAGAACAATTATAAAATTCTCATTAACATGTAAACAAACTGAGTTTGAATGCTCTCATGGCAAACAAAATTTATACCATATTCTGTCGAGGGGCAGCTCTTTCAGTAATATTTTTTAAGACCATATCAATCACCCTGCGTAAACAGTCCTAACTGATTTTTCGAAAATCTCCCAAATGACCGTTCCCATTAAATCGCAAGAGCATGAACGTAAGCAAATGGTTCGTCCTGCAAGGGACCAACTGCCTGAAAGCCGAGATTTCATGCAGAATTTCTTATACAGGCCCTTTCCAACTTCTGCACTAAAATAACGGGAAATTTAACTGACATGGCGATTCTGACTGTATTAGGGTTGGACGACAAACCATAAAAGATTACTGGAGCATGAAAATAATAGCCCCAATGCGGCATATCAGATTTCTTTTGTGCGTTTTCCTTCAATCACATTTGAAGCCGTAATAAACAGCCACAGGGACACTGCAGCTTCCATGTGACTGATAAAAACACATCAAATGATCACATAGGCTGCATGAACACTATAAGTCGCTTTGAATAAAAGCGTCTGCTAAATAAATGTAATGTAATGTGATGGAACATGCAGCTAAAAGCCTGTTAACCCAATATGCAATAAACATTGGACGAAACTTGGCAGTAATTGAATAAAAATATAAGTTAAAAAGAAAAACAATACACTGCATGGTGGTGGTCATTGTTGGTCAGCCTGGTTGTGTGCACAGGGCTTCCCACTCACTGGTGTCATTGAAGGGCACTTTCTCCAGGATAACGCTACTGCTCTTCTCCAACTGTCTGCTCAGGTCTGTCTGACATTTCCTCAGCTGCTGCTGACTGCAGAGACAGAACAGAGGCTTTTCACCGGGAGCGACCAATCAAGGTCCACCTTACAGAACCACAAACCAATCAGGACCCACCTCACTTAACCCCGGACCAATCAGGGCCTGCGTTACATAACCGCAGACCATTCAGCAAGTGTTTAACAGTCTGACCATTCAGAGCCAACCACTCACACACTGACCATTCAGTGACAGTTGGTAACAGACGGACTGTTCGGAGCCAGTTTGACAAAGACTGGCTTGTCTAGGGCCGATTTCACACACCACACACACACTATGACCTTTCAGAGATCCTCTCACACAGCTGCCTTCTACAGGAATAGGTCACACGCAGGCTGTTACTTACCACTCCTCCGTCCGAATTCGACAATCTTTGGCCTCCCTCTCCAGTGTCTGTGATTTGACCTGCAGGGAGATCATCACAAATCCTTCAGAAAACACAAACACCTCCGTTATCATCATCATCAGAATAGCAGAAATTAATTCACGTTATTCATCCAAGCAGCAATACACCTCCACCAAACTTCCTCTAACTCACTAAAAGTCCTCCTGCATCACTAGCTAGCTGTGGCATCCCCCATCATCACCATTACCCATTCGAACGGACTTCAGAGTACTTAAAACGATAAACAAATTATGGGCGTCCTGACCTCTTTCCCACCCACGTTCTCTCAGGTCCAGAATCATCACCCATTTCTATCTTTTCAATCATATAATCGTGACATAATCTATTTCTTCATGCCCTTCCCTCACTTCAGTGATGAAATATTTTTGAAGTCACCGCCGCATTCCCTTGACCTGTCCTAATAGTTTAAGGTCACCGATTTTTTTTCATTGATTGTCTAACAACACTTTCAGCGTATTACTTTGGCTATATCCCATCATCCTTCTGCACTCCTTCTGAAGACGTGGGAATTGAGTCACATACTGTTCCCTCATATTTATGACAATTTAGCATATCCAGTTAACCTGATATGCATATCTTCGGACTGTGGGAGGAAACGTGCCCGGAGGAAACTTGCACAAACACAGAGAGAACATACAAACCTCACACAGAAAGGCCCCAGGCCAGATTCAAACCCAGAACCTGCCATGGGGTGGAAGTGCTCCCTAGCGCTGGTTAGGGAAGTCAGTGAGCTTTTCCGTAATTGCCGTTATGACATCATCAGTTGTTAGGTAGTCTCTTCCCTTTCCCTCGTTTCTAGAGTGACACCCATTTGTAGTAACAGCACTTTTGCCTCCCTTCTAAGGTGACATCACCAGCTTCTCTTCTCCGCCCATTTCCCTCACCTCCAGACGGGCCTTGTCGCACTGCAGTTTCTCGATGGTGTCCATGTACTTGTGCGTGAGGTTGTCCACCACGCTCTGGTGCTGCTTCGAGTCTCGCTCCAGCTCCTCAAGACGGCTGCGGAGCTGGGCCTCCTGGCGCCGGTGCTGCTCGTCCGCCTCAAAGAACTGTGTGAAGAAGCCAGGAGCATCACCACATCTGCTGCAAGGGCGCAATACTAAATTATTATTATTTTTTAAACCAAAAAACGCACTTACTTCAGTCCCAAACTGAAAAATATCACTACTCACAAAGGCATACCAATTAGATGATTGGCTCATAATTTACTTTTCTAGTCAGCGAAGTTCAAATTTCATGAGCAAATGCTCCTAAAATGGCAACAATATTGACTCTAGTCCACAGACACAAGCAATCACATAGACTGCATTCATTCCACCTCTGCACACACCTGTATGTGCAGTCTTTCGTTCTCCTCAATCTTCTTCTGCAGGTCTTCATCAAACACGATCTGGGTCTGCAGGCCCTGCTGTGAGGGAGAATCACCTCTGTGCTGCAGGAACACGACACAGGAGAGATGCCCCAGGGCCAATCAGGCCAGACCATTAAAGGCCTGCTTATTCCTGAGCCCCTCAGCAGGGCACCAGGACAACAGAATTACAGACAAGGCTCCTGTGGTCCATATAAATTTAAGCACGCTGCAGTGCAGGCAGTAGCCTGTAGATCCGTATGGTAATGCACTCGATCACAACCAGTCAGTGACAGAGGACAACCCCTGCAACTCGCCTCTCTTGCGACCCCTTTGGCTGTTTGGGAGGCTGCAGCCCACAAGTGTTGACGGCAGCAGTGTCTGTTCTGCTGTTTTTCAATCAGTGGACTGCAGCACGATGATTAAACAGCAAAACTGTAGACAGGCAAGCGTAATACGCTCCGTTTCCTACAGTCCAGAGGACGGCGCAGCCATGAGGCGGGCTTACAAGTTTAAACAGGCCTCATTTCATGAAGACAGTGCTGTGAACTTACACCTGTCATCCTGAGCATACGCCAGTTGTCACTCACTTATAATACAAACAATAAAAATAAGAAATCCAGCAACAAAATCCTAACCAGGGAAAAAAATGCTGTGCCAGCCTGTTTCGTAAATGCTTCTCAATCAGTATTTCAGTGAAGCATGAAGTCCGAGATGCAGCAATAACATTCAGTGCACAGTGCAGAGCTTAACACCAATCCAGGTGAATGATTACATTCCTGCCGGGCTTCGGCATCAGCAAGTTTCTCTTTTTTTTTTTTACTTGCAACCAACTGCACTGACCTACTTGGCTTGTCAGCTGAGTAAAGGTACCCCGGCTCAGCTCTAAGATGTAAACAATTTGTTGAATCTAATGAGGCACAGATACCACTACTAATATCGGACATTGGTCAATACTGACTCAAATAGCTGGATAAGGTTTCGGCAAAAATGGGCATATCTGCCATCGGATACCATTATTTTAAAAAAATAACTATTCAGTGGATTTATATCTATGCATTTATATCATAGATTTTGTCACACAAAGTTAGAAAAGCAATGTTTCAGACAAGCTGGATGTTGCCTTACACATAACAGAACAATCCCAGTCTCTTCTAAACAGTGAAGCATACAGATTATTAATTCAACACTAGTATTGGATCAGTACTTGGTATCAGCCATTTCCCAAAGCCCAGTGATCAGTATCAGGTCCAAAAATGTCAGATCAGTGCATCCCTAAAATCCATGACTGACTCTCCAGCAAGCACATCGACGGTTAATTGGATGATACAAGGGTGGGTGGGACTCACAATAACTCGCTTTACTTATTGTCAGCTGAAAAAAAATTCAAAATGATGCCAAAATATGCTTGAGAAAGACACTGCACAGACTGCTTTTTAAGAGCTCAATGAAAACACCGTTCAGTGCCAAATGTAAGCTTCCTAATTTGCATAACACACATTAGCATCTATGCTGCTAGCAGTCATACAACTGCTAAAAACATCAGCGAACGATCACAGCACACAAGCATCATTCTTTACAGTGAATCCTGGTCAGTGTGACAGCTGGAAGCAGAAAAATGCACGCACATCCAAACTAGAAATTCACAGGTGCTCGACCCAAAAGGACAATGTAGAAAAAAGAATAGAAGTCCGCACACTGTTTAAATAGCTCCCCATGTGAGTTTATTAATCCCGGGATAAATAAACCAAAGGGATTAATAAACTCACCTGGGGAGCTATTTAAACAGTGTGCGGACTTTTATTCTTTTTTCTACAGTCTGACAGCTGTCCAGCTGAAATAGAGACACGTTTCCTGGACAGAATAACACACACCTTGCTCTTCTTGCCCTTGGACTCGCAGGCTGCCAGCTCTTCCTGCAGAAGCTCCACCCTCCTGGCCAGCTGCTGGTTACGGAAGCTGAGACTGTCCATCTCCTGCTCCACCTTCCGCAGGCTCTGGTCCCTCTGCTTTACCTGCTCCTGAGAGCAGGACGGACAGACGGACACACAGACGGACGTGGATTGAGGTCAGGCTAAAACTGAGCATCAGTGCACGGGAGGCCTCCATTTTGTTTGTCATACAAAATCCTCCATAAAATGGAAAATGTCATAGTTTCAAGTTCTTTGGCATATGCTCCTCCTTCCATGTACACTACAGGCCAGAAGTTTGGAAGCAAGGCCAATACAATTCAAAAATTTGGAAGCAACTTCAAATTTCTGTTCACAATGCCTTTCTTAAAAACCAGTATGAAATCTATGGATTTTGGGATGTATTTACTGCATGATTAGACTTTTCTTTCATTGATATGCACCACTTCCCTCTATTTACCTTTAGGTACTGTATACATTGATGTTACTAGACCGTTGCTGAATAAATGTTAACAAAAGAAAGAAGGGGCTTAGTTTTTGGGTTGAGAAGATTTGCAAGAGTCACAACTTCAGTGAAAAAAGTAAAAAACAAATCACAGTTTGCATTATTCACTTTATGTCTGGTTTACAGCCCACTGGATGTCAACAGCAATCCGGCGGGCACTAGGACCATGAGCCTAGTAAAATGGGCCTGATAATTTGAGTAAAAATGTTTTCTGATAAGTGACTCTTTACATAATAATCATGTTTATTTTGTTGCAAAGCATGCTAATGAAACTGATTTTTTTTGTACAAATTTGATCTTGCTTCCAAACTTTTGGCCTGTAGTGTACAACACACAGAATTTCAAGATGCTCAGAGAGGTTTGTAATGGTTTGGACAGTGACACAAATCCCACATGATTAATGCTATAGGTATTTCAATATATTGAAATGTTAGCGGAGGCAATCTAGTTTAAGTTGAAGGTATGAACACAAGGGTGCGAATGCGTAGTAGGAATTACAGAACATTAAAATGTGACACTGTTCAAATATTTACAGGCCACAGACTGCAATACCTGATCTACAGATTCTCAGTAATTATGACAATTCAAAAATCACATTACTTTTAGGAGCAAGATCCATAAAATATGATGCTCCTTTAAAAAGTGCTTTAATGCATGGATGATTACACTGTGTTCCCGATGCAGACAACAGGGCCAAATGTTCTCCTGAAGCTGAGGGATGGGCATTTTATGGGGGCCTTAAGAATTAGGAAATATTACTTGAACACAGTGATGGGCAAAGAAAATTGATGACAGCTAGGTAATGGATAAGGATGAGCCTTACTTAAACCACGTCTAGGAAGCCATTACAGCTTTGCTAAAGCACTAAATACATACGCAGGGTAAGTGCACATACAGGGCGCGGTACGAAATGTGCAAGATGACAGATCCTTCCTTCCGTTTACCATGCACTTCTAGCAAACCCAGCAGCCAGTACATATTGCACACAGGCCTCCAATATCTAGGCTTCAATTTTCATTGAAGTAAAAAGAAAACTTAGGGCATGATAAGGTACAGACAGGCACAAGTGAGCCATTTTGTATCATGTGAACCAGAGAAGTGATGATGTCATACCTTCAGAGAGGCAGAGCTGGCCTGCTCGTCAACCACAGCCTTCTTTAGAACTTGGTTCTGGGCTCGGAGCTGGAGAGCAAAAGAGCACAGATTTCAACGGTTCTTGACACACAGACACAGACACAGACTAGGTAAGGGGTAAAGGGGCAAAACTGGCAAACTTACAAAATGGCAAACTTAAGTTAAAAGATGTGTAGTATTTTTTCACAGAGAGATGTCACTGCAAGATGCTGTTTGCCAGTTCCTGTGGTAGGGGCATTGAGTCCTAAAAACAATTTAACCACACAACGGCATGGTTCGAGTGAAAGCACCCATTCTTCATATGTTCAAGAGAAGTTTATTATAAGTATTTTTACAGTAACAATATTATAGAGCTGTAATCCTAGTCAAAAGTGTTCGCATTCAGAAAAAAAAGTGAACCATGTATGCGTTATAGCCTATTAAAATTGTCATCGTTCACTGTTCAAACACTGACAAAGCTGTTCTGATGTGTCATGAAATGCACGCTCCACAAGTATAATTCGGGCATTAATGCAGTAGAGGTGACAAGCAGAGATTCATTGTTCCTGAAACAGGAATCGTTGCTTCTGCGCATGACCAGGCACTGTCCTCAGCCACAAATCCCTCCACAAAAACGCGGACAGGAAATCATCTGTGGACGAACCTGAACAAACAGGAAACCCACAGAGTGGCAGTCACCTGACCCATGAGCTTTCTGCATACCAAGCATCTCCGACTGCTGCCCTGTGCACATACTCAACCGCCCAGTAATATTTTTCACGAAGTCCACAAGGCCAGTGTATCACAGATTCCTCAGCCATAAATAAATGACTGTTAACTTTCGCGCTGATGAGGGAGACTGATGAGTGAGCAAGATTAATTTGACAAAGTGCATAATCGCTTATTCAATAAGATCAGCAATAACCGGCCTTCACAAATGAGAAGACCGCTATAGAGGGCAGCTTCTAATGTCCTAATCTGTTAAGGCAGATGTTTCTTTTTTTTCATCTATGGACAGTCAAGAATCATATTCAAATTATTCGGCCTAACTCAAAGCTAATATGGAAATATCTTCAAGGCAAATGTCGACGGGCCAAATCAGGGGGAAAAACAATGTCTGTATTTAGGGTTATTATGGGCTACTTCTCGAAATTGCCATCGAAAGTGTAAGCATGAGAATGAAGAGGGTTCAGATCATGGGGCATAATGAAACTCCACGACGCCCAGAATCACTCCATCTCAAATATACATTTCATTTCATTCTTACAGACCATAGCACTAGTCCTTTGTGATTAATGAATTGAAGTAACGTTATTCCCATTCAATCTGGAGCCCACTGAAGCTGAAAAATTGTCCCCAGTTATAATCAACACCATTCTGACTCGCAACCAATCAAACACCATAATAAAGCCGGCACTAGCTAAATAGCCAGCTGGCTGCTTAACGCTCAACCGATGAATGTGAGAAAAAAGTTGCTAACATTGATTCAAATAAACGAAGCGAATAAAGTTTGCCAGAATTAAAACCCATTCACTCACTTACCTTCGAGTATTCCTGGGCCAGCTTACTGTACTTTGATTGCAGATCTGCAGCCATTGCTTCGATATGGTCCAACGATTAGTGACGAGAAGTTACTGCACTTTATCGTGCTAACGGTAATGGTGAAACAGATAATCGCCAGCTAGCTATGTATAAGGCAGCAGTTTGTCTCCAGCACTGTGCCTTGCAGGGCGAACGACGACTGCAAATAATTAGCTAGCTACTAAAGAACAGTGTGGAGGAGCAAAACGTCGTCATTCGTGCACAATTAACTAAATAAAAGATGTTAAATAATTAATGTTAGCTCGCTTTTTAGCATTACCGAACTTGGCACCGATCTAGAAAACAGTGCACGCCAAAATCTCTATAACGTTAGCTAGCCAGACGGACAGATAGCTTGCTATTTGCTGAGCACTGCAGCTACAGATCATCAGCTACATAAGAAACCCAGCGATGCTGAGTGATCAGCCAGAGCTGCAATGTTTTGGGCAAACTTTACCTTGGCACTGGCATGTTAGCTTGACCCTTTCTTAAGTAATTGCTGCCTCATATCTATATGTAGTTTGTATATATACATTAAATATATTTTTAATGGTAATTTAATGGTTAAGCACCGTACAATGTACTTTCTTCCATTTTTGTCTGTTATTTACTTTTTCAATTAATTGTCATATGGACTATGGGTCTGAAATAAAGAATTTATTAATTATTGTTAATATTATTATTTATTTATCACAGTGGGCTTAATCGGGGAGCATCATCTAGCCCAGAAGGTAGCCAGCTAAGCCCTTTGCAAGTTAACGTTAGTTAGCTAGCTAGATAGTCAGTCAGCTTGCTATTTGCCGGGCACTGCAGCCACCGATCATCAGCTAGATAAGAAACCAAGCGATGATGAGTAATCAGCCAGAGCTGCAATGTTTTGGGCAAACTTTACCTTGGTAACAACATTAATCACCGAGGGCTTAATCGGGGAGCACCATCTAGCTCGGTAGTTAGCTAGCTAGCTAAACCCTTAGCAAATTAACGTCAGCTAGATAGCAGTCCGCTAACAATAAAGGTTAGTAGCTAACTTTAGCCAGCTAGAGCTACTTGTAATAAATGCGATATCCTTCTAGGCTACAGCCCGCATAACGTTTGTCTGGCTAGCCGTCCACAACACGGTGTCTGGTAGCAGGGATCCCAAAACAAATCGCGTATCAATTTTATTCTATCGACGTTTTCACCCTTCTAATTTTGACTATAAAACATGCCACAACAACGTTTTTCATCATTTAAAATTTACCCGACAAAGACACGCTTTCAAAAAATAAAGACAATCATTTTCATCTTGAAATACAGGACGACAGCAGCGGCATTCTCTAATATCATCCAATGATACAATCGCTAGCCAGAGCTTCCGGCTTTCAGGTCAAAGTTCAATACAACAAACAGGGTGGTGGCAAAGATTTTGTATATTAGCGCGACGCTACCATTTTAATCCACAACGCTGCCAGTTCTTGGAAGTTTCTAGTGGATCCGGAACTCTACAATAACTACTTGAAAGGGAGGTAACCGGAACTCCTACAAATCAAAGATAACACTCTCCATGGAGAGCAACAACATTGTTGAGCTCCTTGTGGTCGGCTTATGGGGAAACAATGCCCTCAAGTGTTTGGATGAGTAAATCGCATCACATTCCGTTGCTTCCATGTTCATGTGAAGGTAGCATACACTGCAGAAGGAAGGGTCGGTTATTATCAGCCCCTCCGATTAAAACTTCCTGAACTTTTAAAAAAGCGTAGATTTTAAAAATATAGCAGTGCTTGCACAATGGGGGATGAGAATACTATTATTCTACGATTTGGGCAATGTAAAAAAAAAAAAAAAAAAAAATTGCCTTGGTACACAGGGGACCACAACTGAATATCTCCCTTCTATTTACTTTCGTAAAGTAAGACTGAGATTTACGAGGGAGGCAGCTTTACTCTTGTTTAAGTATGGTAGCATTCCTACATCACAGGAAAAATAACCCTCTATGCAAGATTTTTTTTTTTTTTTTTGGTAACACTAGTGCAACCTACCCTACCTTTTACAGTTATGTACTGTATCTGTAGATCTGAGGTACACAGTCGTGATTTTCTGGGGTCAGAAAGTCCTGACATGTCTTCTCCACCAATGAACTCCACCCGGCAGTATTGAACAATTTCAGATGGTAAGACCAAATTACTCAGCTGGACTTTAATTTTCAGCACCCATATTTCATGCCACCGGTCTAAAATCCAGCATTAGCCTCAGTCGTATCACAGATGTCCCGCTAAAACATTTTTTTTTTTCAGAATACACAACTCCTAGGACTCAGCAAAGCATCTCCCGAGTGAAAGCAATCACACAGCGCTGCTCTTTTTCACGATCACACCCATTCTCATTAAAAAAAGAAAAAATTATGAAAATTCTTAATGTTTTCTCATAAATGCCGTTTTGCATAGTGTCTGCTAGCACACACGGAAACTATGTCATTTGTCTACCACCACCTCGCCACCCACCACCCCCCAACCCCCCACCCCAAGCCCCCGATACCACAACATCAGCATGCTGCTAGAAGCTTCAGCTCTGTCTAGTTGCCTGGTAACTGTTGATGTGGTGCAGTTGCTATGGTGGCAGGGCTGGTGATTTGAGGTGTGTGTGTGTGTGTGTGTGTGGGTGGGGGGGGCACATCTTTCCGTGGAATTGAAGAATGGAGGCGGGGGGGGGGGGGGGGGGGAGGTGGGTGGTAGGACAGCAGCCATGAGAGGAGACCCCTGGTATTGAGCTAACAAATCAGGGTGAGGTGAATAGCTTCAGGGGCGTGGCCAAGCAGCCCATGATCCAGACCTGCTTTGTGGGATGAGAGAGCACCATTCCTGCAATAAAAGAGCTAATGAGGCGGCTCTGTCAGAAGGGCATTTAATAGAGCTGCCAATAGAGATGCACTGAAACACTGAGAATACAGGCAGAGCAGAGTTGTTTAAATGTGACTGCTGTATCGCTTTTCACCATTTAGACACGTGTTCAAGCACAGCTCTGACCCCCCCCCATAGGATATGCTAGGCATTGAAAATCTCTCAATGGTGCCATGTTACCTCAGAGAAGCCCCAATCCTTTAGCCCTTGATGTATATCCACATTCTGCCTTCTGATGAGAGAGCCCACATTCCTAACACAGAAAGCCAGCACAACTCTATAAATATTTTATTTCAATATCCACCCTGACCACAGCAACAAGGATTTTGTTTACTGTATGACTATATTTTTTTAATTCCTCCTAAAATAAAAGGCACTTATTTGGTGTAAAAGTATACCATTTGGAAGAAAATATATGACACTTAGTCTAAAAATGGCATGTAAACAAAGAGTGGAAAGGAGAGACAAGGTGTGTGTGCGTGTGTGTGTGTGTGCGCGCGCTCATGCAGATGATGCATAAACAGGTGCAGACAGGTACCATCTGTCTTTGCCTCCAAGCAAACTGCCGGGAAATAGACACAGTCACAGTACTGGTTCAACAGTCTGAAGTGCCTTCAAGATGTTGAGATAGTGAATGAAAAATACAAGTTTTGCTAAACACATTCCAGACAGAAGGTGGCGCCACTACTCAACAGAAACAAAAAAAAAAAAGTAGGACAAAGGGTTAAATTCCATGGCTTACCCATTTCCTCAGCAATGTAGCGATTATTGAACACTCTGCCAGAATTTGTATGGCTTGCAATAACCGCAAACTTAAACAACACCAATAATATTCTGTGCAATGTATGTATCTTCGGCCCAATCATAGTCATTTGATCGTTCAGTTGGCAATAAAACCACAAGAAGAAATGGTAAAACAAGAACATCTTTAATTCAGTAATACCATATATAATGCAATTGCATATCTTTGGCGAAAATAAACTTTATAAACATTTTATTAACAGAGGTTAGCATACAAAAAAACCAAAAGGTGTGTCTGTCTAACAGACATGCCAGACAACTCAGGCAAACTGATACTGGATTGGCAGCTTTTAGTTAAATTTGACCAAAATAGTCATAACAATAATCATCATAACATCATTTTCAAAATTCCATCTGCAATGTTTAATTAATCAAATAATAATCTGACAGTTTTATCACTAAACCAGCCTAGACACGTTTCCTTGTGAATACTGTCACTGGCACAGGATCTGTGGTTAGTTGAACACTCATGAGAGATTCTCTTTCTGTGAACTTCCCATTAATACCCCTCACCCACTTATGAAAAAAAATCTGCTTTCAAAATTTGCGCCCTCATTTCTCACATTTTATATAAAAAAATCTCTAATACAAAAAAAAATAATTCTACAGAACACCCATCTACCATCTAAAATTGCTACATCTTAGCTTAAACAGGTAGAATGTTGGCATTCTGAATGTACACCCAGATCTTCATTGGCCCAGTGTTAAATAAATATCACAAAGCAGGGAGCAGGACCATAAATTAACTGTCCAAAATCTATCATAAGAGCCACAAAAGCTGTGCAACACAGCACATCAATGGTAAGGTAGGAGGGGGATTACTGAACTAATGTACTATTACTAAGCTCTTGCCATTTCACACCCCAGAAGAAGCCATATAGTTACCAGCTGAAATCCTAAGTTGCAGCCGAAAGCTGGGATGAGATATCCGTACTGCAGACCAGTGTCGTGCCAGCTCCTGTGCACACTGCAGCAACAGCAATATGCACAGCTGGGTTATTTAAATGGGGTCAAGACTGTTTGTAGCATTACTGCTAATTGGCGCCAAACAGGATGAAGTGATGGAAATCGTGTTGCTTAGTTACAGCTCAACACCAGGAAAAGATACAGGGTACGTCCATAAATATTTGGACAGTGAAAGTAAATTAATAAGGGCTCCAAGTCCTACATGGTTTGCTCGACAGGAAATACCCGCAAATTAAAGCTGACGATTTCCACCGAAACCTCATATTCCTCATTTTCAAATCTAATGTCCTGAAAAAAAAAAGAGCCAGAGAGAAGAGTTTCTTTGTCTGAATACCAGCAAACTGCACTGTATATATGTTACAGGCAATCTGTGTATCAGGCATTTTGTGAAATTCCTGGAATTCTGAATCAGTCACTTCATGAAATGTCTAAAATCTGTAGGCATTTCATTAAATGACTCAACTGAAACCCGCCCGATTACAAAGTTTCCCCGTAACATATGCACCAGTCTATCATGGCCCTATAGTAATTACCCAGATTAAAGCCGGGGTATCTGTGGTCTGCACTTACAGTAGATAGAGGGCACAGGTAAAAACATGGAAGGCCTAACACACTGCGAAGGGCAGCACCTCCAAACACAGCCAGGACCCACACTATCAGTGCTTTTTTTAACGGGTGTGGTGGGCTTATCGGCCTTAAACAGCTAACGGGTGATGAAACAGCCGCGTCCCGGGCTTCACCAATCCAGGGTGATTTTAGAGTACAACACCTGCTTCCTGACGCAGGTTTGTAAACCAAGGCAGTGATCAGCGGCTGCTTGATATAAATAATCCAAACATAAATAACTAAAAACTAACAGCAGTCTAGTGCTTTAAATTAATCATTGATACAATCCATACAATTCTTTGTCCTCATTTTGACCTTACACCATAGTCAGACACGGCAGTGTATAAACATAAATCTTTCCGAAGGTTTACTCTGGTCAACAGCTATTACAGCATGTTTAGAGGCCAGAGTTATTTAAAATATGGTTGTGACAGTCTACGATGCACTCACACGAGTCCAAAACAGGAAGTCAAAGAAAAAAAATGAAGATCCTTTTTCGTCAGTTTGGCACCACTTGCGGATAGGTCACGTGCGGGTCAGATGCAGCCTAAACCCAGAAATAATGCAGCAGGGAACCTGCTGTTCGTGTACTGCTCACACGGACAGGGAACGCACCAATCGCCACACGGGACCCGCAAATTATTAGGACATTATCGCTGATACCCACGAGAGGCAAAGCAGGTCTGCGGCAGTGAACAGACTGACAGAGAGAGAGAAATGTCTCCATGGACAAAAGAATGAAGGGAGTGATAATTAAAGAAACAGAAAAAGATGGCAGCATAGAGACTGGCCAGATACCATATTTTGACCACTTAAAAAGTTGTCTGTCCTTTCGCAAATTCTTTTTTGGACATACGGCACGTCCAAATACCCATCCTCCATCTGTACCTACAGCATTTTGTTTGATAGCTACTACTAAACTGTCGATGTAGTTGGTACATTGTGAGCACCATATGCAGGAAATCGAACATACTATATGGTTGCCATCTCAACCATCTCCTGGCCTGGTTTACCCATGACACAGCATACCCTTCTCCCCACAAAAATTTGAGGGCACAACTTCACCTCAGAATTGGTGCCATTTATATAAATGCAACACAAGTCACTATAGCGTTCCTGTTTAATTTATATATAGTTAATCTTGTGTATAGTTCCTACAGGGAGCTATTGTCTTCACCAAAACGCCTCATCATCTTGACATCAGCAGCCTTAAGGGATAGCATAGTGTCTATTGGTTGCATACAGCAGAATTACTATATGATAAAAGCAGTAGGCCATCTAGGTATTATTCGAATTTGATCCATACAAAGAATTCGGACATACTAAGAATTTTGCGTGCAGTTTTCGCCCACTGTATGGTAAACATCTAAGTGTATCCAGAGGCACCCATAGACAAGCGGAAAAACCAACATTACAAGCTGTGCACCATTATCTGGATTCTGATTGGCATGCGTCAAAAGTTCTGATTAGTTCAAGGCTTAGTAGTTTACAGCATGGGGCTCACGGATTCCTCTTCCAATTTTAAGCAAAAAAGACTCCCACTGGCACCAACAAATGTGAAGTGAATAATGAGGAAGATACATTTTCCCTACCTTACGAAATACTGAAAATTTAATACAGTGGCCTGGTGTGTTTTGGTGGCACAGGATGATTACAGGTTTGGCACATATGAATCATATAATAGCAGTATGTCTTCTGGCATTCAAGAGGACACCTTAGACCGTATAAAAACTATAGACCAAGTTACTGCGACATCAATCAGGGACTTTCCGCCAGTCTGGTGAAAAGTAATTCAACACATGGAACTTCATTTGTAGATCTGGTACAACTTGGAGCAAGAATTTGCGCAACAGTTGATAATTCATCCGTTAAACATGTTAAATGCAGTGACGCAAAAAATTTCTCTCATGTCGAGCTCGCAAATTACTTAAAGAAGTTGGCACATGCAATTAGACAAAGAAAAAAACCCACAACACTGTCTGGCCAAAAAAGAAGTCACCACCTGGATTTAACTACGCAACAAGAGGCCCTCAGAGCCTGTACCCGGGCTGCGCATGCGCAGGACAATCGCGACTCCGAAAAAGAAGAACGGAGCCGAAATTTAGATTCGTGGCCTACCGGCCTGGGTAAATAGGTAAGAGCCTTCCATTGGATAATTACTGCAGTGATTAATATGCTTCAACTGGCAAAAAGTTATTTAACCCCAACTGATGCAGCATGTAGCTTCTAATTTCTTAAACAGCCATGTCAGAAGACGTATCCTGTGGTCGTGGAAAATATGCTACTGTCTCAAAAGGATCAAATTAATGGGCTGCATCAAGCAAATAAAACAACTAAGGAGATTGCCGAAACTACTAAAATTTGGTCAAGAACTGTCCTAACACATTATTAAAATCTGGAAGGATAGTAGAGAACCACCAACTTCAAGGAAGAAATGTGGTCGAAAAAAAAAAAACCTTGAATGATCGTGACTGGAGACCATTTAAACGTTTGGTGAGATCAAATTGTAAAAAATCAACAATAGAACTCACGGCAATGTTTAATAGTGAAAGTAAGAGCATTTAGACACACACTATGCAAATAGAACTCAAGGTATTGGGACTAAACAGCTGTGTAGCCTTAAGAAAACCATTTATCAGTGAGGCTAATCAGAAAAAAAAGGCTTCAATTTTCTAGGAAGCAAAAAGATTGGACTCTGGAGCAATGGTAAAAGTTCATGTGATCTGATGACTCCAGATTCACCTCTTTTCAGAGTGATGGGCCCATCAGGGTAAGAAGAGAGGCAGATGAAGTGATGCACCCCTCATGCCTAGTGCCTACCATACAAGCTTGTGGGGGCAGTGTTATGATCTGGGGTCGCCTCAGTTGGTCAGGTCCAGGTTCAGCAACGTTACTTGCCCAAAAAATGAGGTCAGCTGACAACCTAAATCTACGGATTGACCAGGTTTTTTCATCAATGGACTTTTTCCTTCTCTGATAGCACGGGCATACTCCAAGATGACAAAGCCAGGATTCATTGGGCTCAAATTGAGAGAGTGTGGTTCAGGGAGCACGGGGCATCATTTTCACACATGGATTGGCCACCAGAGTTCAGACAATAACCCCTTTGAGAATCTTCGAAATCTGCTAGAGGTTCGACTATCCCATGAATCCAAGATCATGAATACAAGATCTTGGCAAAAAGTTAATGCAACTCTCAACAGAAATAAATGTTGTGACATTGCATCAGCTTGTCGAAACGATGCCATGGCGAATGCGTGCTGTGATCAAAGCAAAAGGCAGTCCAACTAAAGATTAGAGTGTGACCTTTTTTTGGCCAGGCAGTGTATTTTTGAGTGCATTTGCCTGTGGGAAAAGTATCAAATATTGTTGTCATGTTTTTTTTTAAGTTAAGGTTAATTGACGAGGGGCCGCTGGGATTGCTAACTCGGTAAAGGCGCTGCAAGCGGTTCAAGGGCGACTTTCACAGTCTAAGTGCTAGAGTCAGCACTGGCCAGCAGCCTCCCAAGATCAGTGCATAACTGGCCTTCTGCTGCTCATGGATATGGGAGGGGTACCGTTGGATAAGCTCAGCATAATCTTTGCCCAAGTGCCTCCTACTGGCCATTAGGGCACTTGTCAGAAACTTACCAAGCAACCTTATGTTCAGATTTTATCAACGCTCATTCTGAGCTTGCCAGGACTGTGACTACAAGGGAAAAATGCGGTGGCTGATAGGCACATTTCAGAGGAGAACTACAAACTGTCATAGTCACGCACGTGCACGCTAATACATAGTTGGTTGACAGGACATTCCAGATTTGGGTGGGATTGGAGATGATAAATTAACAAAAGACTGATAACACTCCTCGGCACTTGACATTTCCGCGGCGCATGTTTGTTACAACACTGCAGCCCCTAGTGGTGTGAACAGGAATTGCACTGTACATGCCCGTCTTGTACGACCCCAATTCCAAAATAGTTGGGACAAAGTGTAAATTGTGAATAAAATCAAAATGCAATGACTTTCAGATCACATGAGCCAATATGGTATTTACAAAAGAACATAAGATAACATTTCAAATGTTGAAACTGAGACATTTTACATTTCTAGCTACAAAAATGAGCTTATTTCAAATTTTCTGGCTGCAACAGGTCTCAAAAAAGTTGGAACACAAAAAAAGGGCTGAAAAAGCAATTAATATAAAAGAGAATCAGCTGAAAGAACATTTAGCAAGTAATTAAGTTAACTGGCATCAGGTGTGTAACATGATTGGCTATAAAAGGGATGTCTTAGAGAGGCTGAGTCTCTCAGAACTCAAGATGGCCAGAGGCTCTCCAACCTGTGAAGGCTTGCGTAAAAAAATTGTGGAATACCTTAAAAACAATGTTCCTCAACGTCAAATTACAAAGGCTTTGAAGGTATCATCATCGACAGTGCATAACATCATCAAAAGATTCAGAGAAACTGGAAAAATCTCTGTGGGTAAGGGACAAGGCCGAAGACCTTTACTGGATGCCCGTGATCTTCGGGCCCCCAGACGCCACAGCATCACTCACCGGCATGATTCTGTCATTGACATTACTAAATGGGCCCAGGAATACTTCAAGAAACCACTGTCTGTAATCACAGTCCGCCGTGCCATCCACAGATGCCATCTAAAACTCTATCATGCAAAAAGGAAGCGATTGTTCAGCAAGATCAAGAAGCGCCACCGAGTTCTGTGGGCCAAGGCTCATTTAAAATGGACTGTAGCAAAATGGCAAAGGTATATAAAGGTTTTAGAGCAACATATGCTCCCCTCCAGACAACATCTATTCCAGAGAAGGCCTTGTGTATTTCAGCAGGACAATGCAAAACCACATACTGCAGCTAATACAACAGCATGGCTTCGTAGTAGAAGAGTCCATGTGCTGAACTGGCCTGCCTGCAGTCCTGATCTTTCACCGATTGAGACCATTTGGCGTATAATTAAATGAAAAGTCCATCAAAGGAGACCCAAAACTCTCCAGCAGCTGGAAGCCTGTATTAAACAAGAGTGGGATCAAATTCCAATGGCTTAACTCAAGAAACTTGTCTCCTCAATGCCCAGACGCCTCCACTCTGTGTTAAAAAGAAGAGGGGATGCTATATCATGGTAAATAGGCCCCTGTCCCAACTTTTTTGAGACCTGTAGCAGCCATCAAATTTGAAATGAGCTCATGTTGTGGATAAAATTGTAAAATTTCCCAGTTTCAACATTTGCCATGTTATCTCTGTTCTACTGTGAATAAAATACTGGCTGGTGTGATTTGAAAGTCATTGCATTTTGATTTTATTCACAATTTACACTTCGTCCCAACTATTTCGGAATTGGGGTTGTACATTTGTTATGGACGCACACACACGCATAAACAGACAGACATGACTTTGACAATACCCTTTCAGAAAATGTTTTTCCAAGGGATCCAAAACAAGACTAGGTTAAGACCTAGCATATAGCTGGACCGTGTTCGAGGCTATTCATTATGAAAGCGCAACGGCCAGTGGGAAAACTCCAACACTTGACTGACCAATGGCGTAACTTCATCAATCACTCAGTCACAAACTAAGGGCCAGCCCCCACTTTGCTGCAGTGCAGACAAAAAAAAAAAAAAAAAAAAACCATTGACTCGAGTGGAGAACAGGGTACTTTGGACCTACAGAGGAGCCAACCGAGGTGACGCCAATGAGCATCATCGATCAAGGGCAATCAGAAATGTGCCTCAAAAAGTCTTATTGCAGCTGCATGGATGCTGCATACACTACATCTCACACCTGTGAACAAGCTTTTATCATTACGTTGATAAGCTTTCAGTTGATTTTGTGCAAATGCTGGCAAGTCTTAGATAGAAAAAGATAGATGCAGACACACTGCTTCCACCTAGAGAATACACAGTTGTCATTTAATGCTCACCACACACAAGCTATAAAGGAGAGAGAGGAACTTAGTCACTCAAATTAGGGGACAACTGGGTGGCAGGCTGAAACAGCTGGGGTTTGTTTCTGACAAGCACAGATGCTAACTTACATAGTTGGAACCATTGACTGTATGTGGTTGAACTATAGACGTTGCTAACATAGTTAGCAACTAAGCTTTAAGGAAGCGTAGCCCGAGTTGGGAATACAGCTAGTACATTAGACATTCAAAGTGTGATGTAACTAGCCAATAACATTGGGCCAACAGTATACAGACTTCTGGTTCAAAGCATATTTTTTATAGAAAAAAATGAATGGGGTTTTTCTCATAATCATCTCTGTCAGGATCTGTGTTTTAATATGGCATTTAAAAATTGGATGTTTATAGCTCAGCTGATTTCTCTCTTATAATTCACTAGACCCACTGAATTCAGTTGCTGTATTCCAAAGTATATAGATTTATCACCAACACTAAGGAAACACTGTTGTAGTCATCCTATCGTATCAGTTACGAGGCTTCTTCATAGCCGTGGCTATCAGTAGCCAGCAAAGAAATCGAAAGAGATTACTCCAATACCATCATGAAATTACAAAAGAGAACAGCAAAATTAATGCCAATAATGATAACTAAAGTAATATTTACTACTGTAAGAAACAGAAAAGCGCCCAATTTATTAAACTAATCAAGTAGCTGCCTCTGGCAACGAGGGCCAGATATGCAGCCACAAGTGTTTTTAACCACTAAGCTGGTAGCATTACTCTCACTCCCTGTGTTTTGTAGATCTTACAAAATTCACAATAAGCATGCTTTTTCATACTCAAATAAATGTTCAAATCCGACAGTTAATTTCAAAGGATTAAAAAAAAAATTCCATTCAGCGCTCCAGTAAACTGCTAGATTTTTTAAACCGGAGAGTAAAAAATGCTAACGAGCCCAAAGTGACGACATGATTTCTGGGGCTAACAGGAAACCCTCTGCACTCAGCAATGAAAATCACACCATGAGGGGTTTCATCCATAATGTTACAGGCCAACACAACCATTCTGTGCAAGCTAGGACAGCCATTATGTACAGGCTTGCAGGTTGGTCTAGAGGCCACTAGTTAAGATGGAGGAAGGGGAAGGAGGGACAGCATGTCTCCAATCATCAAATTCCTCCTTGCTCAGCAACTTCCTGTTATTCACTTCAGTCTTCACACAAGGTTAATTCTGTCATCTGTAGACAAGCACTAGCCCAAAGGGCCAATGGGCGCATGGCTCGTCTCGTTCTTTCCATTTAATTTCCTTTTCCTCCTCAGCCCTTTTCCGGCGAAATTTGGGAATCATCCAAAGGATACCCCCCACGCCTTGCTCGGACTGAAGAGGAATCTTGTCGCATCTCTCTCTCTCTTTCTCTTTTAAAAGCATTTCTGCAGTCGAATATTAGCTCAGCATATACATAATGAAGATGACAGCAAGCTAAGGAGGCTAGGCCAGCTTTGTGTAAAAGGCAGAAGTAAAATAGGACAATGAGTAATGCGCCAAAACCAGCCATGCTCCTCATCTAATTTCCATAGGTAAAGAGCACAAGCCCAGGAGCTGTTCTCAGTATTTGCATTCTTCTTTTTCAGACTAACGTACGCTCCAGTTGTTCGCTCTGAAGAAAACCAAAACGGGATAATTTCCCTCCCAATGTCCATGGTTTCCACAGTTTGCCCACAGTACTGATGCGACTGCCCAACATGTCCACTGACAGCGATAAAGAGAATGGTGTGAATGGGTGAACTAGGTCTCCTCATGGCCAGTACTGCTTTCTTACCGATGCACAAGTCTTCCTCCTTTGACCAAAATTTTTTACAATTTGACTGGTTCCCGCTGCCTGTGATTGGTCGGATTGATTACTTCACACCAGCCAATCCTGGCACACCACTTCCCCACAAAACTTCATCCACACCTCTCACTACACTGAGCCTTGCATAGCACCTGAACTAAACAAAATCCAATCAAAAGGCTGCCGCTGATTCCGGTTTCAGTTTGCACACAGACACAGAAAACAGTCAAGACTGAAAAATAATTCAGACAATGACAGATATCAGGGAGAGTGTGATAAAGAACAGGTGAGTTGGACAGTCCTAGTCCTGCAGGAATATCTTCAGGTCTGAGCAGGTCCATCTTAAAAACACTTCAAGAACTCAGACATGGAGGGGAATGTTCACTTCTCTCGTGTCTAGGGGCTACATAGCCCGCCCCCCCACCATTCCGTCCAATCCTGTCTTTTCTAGATCATCTTGAACCAATCCAAAAGGTTGGAAAATTGAGGCATCCACACCTAACGGTTCCATCACGAAAAGGACGTTGTACAAAAAAAAAAAAAAAAAAAAAAAAGGTTTTGGGATATTTATTGCATTTCTCTTTGAATGGTATTTCAAAAACAGGGTCTTCTATGCAGAAACAGTGTGATCGATTCTTCTCTTTAGATTTTTTTCCCCCCCATTAAGGTGGAGGAACATGAAGGAGGCCTACAAGAATTGTATGATACAGACATGCACTCATTCTCTGTAGAAAGATTTCACCTGGAAGTGGACACACATTTATGATTAAGGAAGCATGCAACTGTTCTATTCATGAAATTCCTAAAGGTTTCTTTTTTTTGTATTTATATTTGATAATAAAAAATTAACCGGAATTGCACCAAAATGTAAAACCAATTAAAGTTGGCAGTTGTTTTTTTTTCGTCAAGGTGTTTTTTATTCCTTTCCAGTGTCCCCATTCGTAAAAGTCTCAATATGGCTTTGTTCTCCCGTGTGAATACTATTGCCATTTTGTGAAGGGGAGGGATATTCCCATGTTTGGAGAGGAATTTTGCTTCAAATTGGAAAAAATCCCAGGAATAGGAGAAAAAAAACGATGATTCATTGAATTGAAGAGCAGGAAGAGGCACCAGGTCACAGGGTTCAAAAGTGAAAGGTCGAGGGCGAGCTCATTTCCTGTTAGGTTTCCAGCTCTTGGCGCTGTGTTTGGAGAGCTCCAGGCAGGTGCGGATCCCGGCCAGGTGCAGGAGGGAGCCAGCGGCCTCTTTCAGCTCCTCGTCCACCTCCGGCCGCGCCTCTCGCCGCACTCTCTTCTTCCCCGGGGGAGCGCTGGCAGGTGCGGGGCGCGTGCGGGGCAGGGGTCGCGCGTGGCGGGGTCGCTCCTCCCCCGGGTCCGAGTCCTCGTCGCTGTGGAAACCCTCGCTCCCGGCCCGGCGGACCTGGGGTGCTGCGCCCCCCCCACTCTGTCCCTCCTCCAGAGAGGAGAGGGAGGAGGAGCTGCAGTGGGACGGACAGCGCTGCAGGGGGGCGCTGCTGTAGTTGTGGTCCTGTTTGGGGTCGCTGCTCACCAGAACCGAGTCTGGGCGGGACAGGTCCATCGGACTGTCGGGGTCACCTGACAAAGCCAGAGTGAGACTGCGTGAGGGTGAGAGAGAATGAGAAAGTATGTGTGTGTGCACGTGTGTGTGTGTGTGTGTGTGTGTGTGTGTGAGAATGAGAAAGAGACATTGTAAAAGACAAGATAGAGTGTGAAGGTTTGCAACTGTTAGAAGGGTGTGTGTGCGCATGTGTGTGAGTGAGAGAGCGAGCGTATGAGAGGAGAACAGAGTGTAAGGGTGTGTGAGCAAGAAAGAGAGATCAAGTGTCTGTAAGAGTGTGAATGTAAGCTACAGGGAGCGAGTGCGTGAGTGTGAGAGACAGGCAGTGAAAGTGTACTAATGCAAGAGACAAGGAGTGAGGGACTGTGAATGTGAGAGATGGGGAGTTAGAGTGTGTGGAGGACAGAAAGGATGGCATGAAAGGGTTAAATAAGAAGTGATAAAGAAACAGATCTGAGAAAGATGAGGCAGAATTGGAAAGAGGAGAGGCATGCAGACATAAAGAGAGAAGAAGCCACAGTGGAAAAGGGAGAATGGAAAGAGAGGGAGAGAGGGGGAAAAGACTGCATGGGAGAGAGGGCAGTAAAGACACATCCGCAGAAAGAGGTGTAAAAAGAGAAAGACTCATCTCCACACATGTGGTCACGTGAAACAGGGCAACGCAAACCATCCTTGATTAATACATTCCCATAATCAAATCAGCCAAAGGTTACGGGTTTGTTTATGCAAATAATTAAGGATCCATTACAATTAGGATGCAGTTCCAGCACTGTAATGACAGCAGCTACAACACGACTAATGTCGACATGTCAGATGCTCAAAGTATGTAATTTAATTAGGGTAATTAGAGGGTGCTGAGGGAAGGGGGGTGTGAGAGGGGGTTAGCCTAGCGTTAGACTCCTGGTTGGCTGAACAGAGGAGGCAGTGTCACACAAGTAGTTAGCGCAGTGAGCGCGCTCAGTAAAGGAAGCTCAAAGCTGTAGAGCGCATGCATGGATACCTGCCTGACAGCAATCTCAATTAGATTCAGAATACAGATGCCACGCCAGCCGCTAAATGAACTAGAACTACTGGTATCAAAAGACCAGTGAGAACCTCAGACATCTAACCAAAATCCCTCTGGTTCTGTTGCAGACATAAGTCGCAGTGTCCACAGCATGGTCGCAATCTTCAAGGCCTAAGAGCTGTTGGCTTTCCACCCTCCCTTTACCTGGGAAGTGTAAGGAGATGTCCAGCTCACTAAAATGAATGATATTTCAGTTAATCACCTAGGAGGAAGGAAAGCTTAGACCGAATTCAGAATTGAAGGCCAAATTACTCCTTTTTTCAGCACGAAATAAAACTGCTAATGCTCCAATGGAAAACAGGACTCCTGTCGAAAACTAATTCCAGACATTACAATCAGCGTGATTACATTACAATTACATTACAATCATTGGGGCCACCATGTGACTTTCCATGAGCACTCACATAAACTTTGAGTAAAGTCTGAGCTAACTAGAAGTGCTTTTTCCTTCCTCTTGTGAAGAACCAGGAAACCAGGCTGGAGGGGCCCCAGCCATTTCTTCTTGTGCGTTTAATTTTTGATGCCGAGTTTATAAAAAAATCAATTCATCCCATATCTCATGAGCAATACAAAATGTTGGTGTGCTACACAATAGTATTTAAAGTGCACCTATTACACTACAGGCCAAAAGTTTGGGGCCACCCTCAGATTTTTAATGGTGCACCAAGTGCAATGTGACCCCTTGGTTTTGGCAAGGCATTTATACAGCATGTCTTCTTGTTACATAAAATTGTTCACATCCTAGTGACATAAAATCAGGTAACACAAAGGCATTGAAACTCAATTCTAAAACACTGTGGTCCGAGATCAATCAGTCAAGACGGCTTTAAAATGTGGTATGAGGTCTGGAATTAACCCAAAACCTATTGGCTTCCTATATTTTATGCACTGAAGTCATTTCCTGTGCAAAAAATAAGGAAAGAGCAGTTGATGTGTGATTTTTTTAGAACTCTGAGGGTGGCCCCAAACTTTTGGCCTGTAGTGTAAGTGACTTTTCACTGATCATTCTTGTATTCTTTAAGTCAACTAAAAAAGGTTTAAATGAGTCATTGTTAAAAAAAACACTTGAGTTTTCTCATGCTGGCCAATTCTGCAGTACCTGTCAGTGAAACGCTCCATTTTAAGTCCTGCTCCCACCCTCCCGAAAACCGCAGTGTGTTGTGATTGGTCAACTTGATCACTCAATTGTGATTGGTCCAGCGTTCGCGTGAGTGTCGGGAAATGTCACGCCCCTTACCATAAATGGATTTCCGCTTTAGAAACAAATACTGGTGTAGCCTGGTGGGCGAAACCCAGTTGATTCAAAGGCGTGCCAAACTGTCTGCTTGGCGCGAAAATTCAAATGGTGACATCACCAACTGATGAAAAAAATGGCCAGAAACGATTGGAGCGTTTCAGTCGGCTCTGGAGCAGTGCATTTTGCGGCAGAGCAAAACTCCTCTGGAGGTGACTTTGAGTTGTTTTCCGACAGAGACCTTTAAAATGCGCATAAAAACGATATAATTCACGCAACGACATTAAAATAATGAAAAACCATAATAGGTGCACTTTAAGATACTGAGCTTGTGATGCAAAGGCGGCACGTTTAAATCCACAGCTGCGCAACCAAACTATCATATACTTTACCATACTGTGCCATACTATACATACTAATGGGCAATATCCAAGCAAATGGCTGCTAAGCAAGATGCGCCGAATTGAAAGAGAGTGAGATGCATCTGATGTAGAAAGGTTCATGATCAATGCTCATTCATGTTGGAAAAAAAAAAAAAGTCAATGATCAAATTATAGCGGTGGGTCATGTGGAAAATAATGGCCAGCACCCCCCCACACACACACACACACACACCCCTCCCCCCTCCCAATTAAATTATGTGAAAAAATGCAGGCTTTAGGTAAACAAGTCTGAAGCACAGAATTTTTGACGACAGACAAAACCAAAGGCTAAAACACACAGTGTGGCGAGTGCAGGGCACACCGGACGATCCCACACTCTCACACTATGGGAACGAAGACCGGATCAAAGCGAGCAGACTAGTTCGGGAAAGAGGGAGAGGAGCGAGGGAGATGGAATGGGTGAGACTGGAACGAGAAACAGAAAAGGGGGGAGGACAGAAGATTGGATAAAGCCAGGTGGAGGAGGGGAGGGTTGAAAAAAATGGAAGTTGATAAAAGCGATAAAAGGGAAAGACAGATTACTGAAAAGACAGATGGACAAGACGATCTTAAATGATTGGCGAATTGAGAAAGACGGGCAGACAGAAAGGGCACAGGCAACTGGAGGATTGACAAAAAGAGACTGACAAACGAAGAAGAAGACATGAGTAAAATCAATTGGAGGATTGAAGGAGAGAGAGCGATGGACGAGAAAAGAAGGATGACAGGAGGGGGAAAATGCGGGGTCTCTTACATGGGTCTGCCCGCTGCCCGTGGGCGGAGTTTAAGAGCATCATGGCAGCGGCCGCGTCAATGTCAGACTCTGGAAGAGGAGAGAACATGCAGTGTGCAGTCAGTTAGCGTGGGGCCCGCTGCTTCCGCTCCAGCACAGAGAACTGGGGGGAGGGAGGGGGGGGGGGGGGCTGAATTATTCATCCCCAAACGAGGCCGACACCAGGCTGCGAGCTAGCGCCGCAAAACTCGTCTACCTCCACGCCAGGGACTCCGTAGTCAAGGTTACGAGAGATAGTCGAGCCAAGACGGCAAGAGAATCAGAGAGAAAGTGAGAGAGAGAGAGTGGTAGAGAAAGATAAAGATGGAGGGGGAGGCAGGGAAGACAGCAGGATAAGGAGGTAGAGAGGACACAAAGAGAAGGAGAGAAAACCTTAAACCCTGAATCTTAAAAACATAATTCTCAAATTTCTTTCCCCCCCTTTCCTTAGATAGAGGGAAGGAGAACGAGAGAGAGAGAAAGAGTGAGAGAGAGAGAAGGTGGATGAAGCACCTGTGTGGAGCCACCCCATCAGAGCATACCCCAAGTAGTTAAAGCAGCACACTGGCTTCTATATGGAGATGATAATATGGAGGTGTAAGGCTTGTAAAAAAAAAAAAAAAAAAAAAAGGAAATAATAAGTGAATGAAAATTATGTACATCATGTTGGAGCCTTTACCAAATACAGTAACATGCCAACTGATGGACTGAGCAGGAAATGGAGGCATTAAGCAGGGATCGCATCTCTTCAGAGACCTACACCTTTAAAGATCATAATCACTTCCATTACGTGAAGTGGAGCGGACGCATTTCCACCAAGAATGCTTCACGGGCGTCAGTGTTTGGAGTACGTGTGAGAAAGCCCTTTCCCATAGAGCTGACGTGGGGGTCATGTGTGTCCTGTTAGCGGCACTTGGATCCTGTGTCATCTTTGTGTCCACAATAGAAATAGAAAAACGGCACTTTCAAAGAACAGGAGGAGGAGACCTGGAGGTCCACTCACCTTTGAGGGAGCAGGTCTGATCTTGCAGGAAGAGGTGACGCGGAGGTGAGGAGGCACTGCCAAGCAAGAAGGTGTAAAAGGAGAGAACGAGAGAGAGGAAGGAAAAGAGAGACACCACAACAGAAAAGGTAGAGTTCATACATTTTCAACATCTTTTAACCAATACAGCGGCAACAAAAGGTGGACACAGCAATTTCTGGGAACATTAACAAACCTGTTGTGCAAGACTACCCAATGCTCAAATGCCCCAATCTCTTAACATGCGTTTCCCAGCAGTCTCCATCCCCACACAATCATGTTACAGAGGACAGCCCTGCGCGGGGAGAAATTCGTTGGGGACTGACCTAGGCGGGGAGGCCGGAGGTGTGCAGAAGACGCGTGGCGTTGGGAAAGGCTGTTTCCTCAGGGCCTGGATCAGGTTGGGCCGATACTCAGGGTCCACGCACCAAAGGGATCCTTTTCCACTGGCCTGGGGAATCAATGAGGCCAAAAGGCATCGTCAAGAACTCACACTGTCCGTCCTCCAACTACTCTCATGCTAGAGCAGACAAGTCGAACTCCTGTCCTGGAAGGCCACAATATCTGGTTGTTTTCATGGTCTCCTTTAAATCAGCAGCCAATTAATGCCTTAAGAATAATGTTTATAGACACTTTCACAATCAGTGACTTAAATGAATCTTGTATGGACAAACACCAAAATACAGCAGAAACAGTGATGTTATGGGATTGGGCTTTCACAGTCCTGGGCCAGCAGCACAAATAACACTGTTGAACGGTAGTCACTCTCTCATACTCTGCTTTAAGGCTTTGAGGAAAAAAACTGTATTTTTAGCTGAAGCCTGTGAATACCAAATCAAAGAGAAATAGTATGGGAAAACGTTTCAGCTGCGCAATTAACAAATGCGTCTTTAGGTGACACGCTCGTGTTAATTCCAACACGGCAGATACTAATAAAAAAACCGACGTCTACTTGCTCGCGAAATTAGTCATCATTTTGACACCTGTCCCCGTCATTTTCAATTAAAAAAAAAAAAAAACGGGAATATGTGCGGGTTGTTTACAAAAAAAAGAAAGAAAACTCTTTGAAGATCTCTCTAAAGAAAGGCTGCAGGTCGCTAAGTTTTTCCCTCCCACAGAATCCACGGGGAGGCCCTTTTCAGGGTCATGTCTCATCTCTGGCAGCCAGCCTGGTAAAAATAACACTGCAGAAAGGGGCAATGCAGGACGCGTCTGGGGAAGGCGAGAGCCACCACTCTGCAAGGGTTTTTTTTTTTTTCCCTAATTTTGGTGCATTCTGCCGCAGGTAGGACCACATGGGACAGCTTTGCCGGAGTATGCCTGAAATGGGGATGACTCCCTGTGGACTATAAGCTCAAACAACAACCCCGTTGTTTCTGGAGTCCAGTTCCCATAGCCTTTTTTAATCCCACAAACAGTAACAAAAGTGATATGTAGTTCTGCAGACACAGAAGTCAGGTGAAAAACTGGAGAGTTTCTATGCAGTCTGTCTTCTGTGTACGGGGTATGTGTGTATCCATAAGTGAAGGCATAGGCGAGCGTGTATGCACGTTTGCGCTCAAAGGGGGGCGCAGTAAATACAGCAGATTTGCTTCTGAATGCATGTGCGTGCATATACCTGGACAATGTGCATGCAAATTCAGCATATGTATGTGAGCTTGAGTTTGTTTCTACTAGTGCATGCACAAGTCTGAATGAGAATGGGCAGGTTTGTGTGCGAGTGCACTGGGTAATTAGCATGGGTCCATTTGTGCGTGCAGGAAAGTGTGCGGGTAGGTGTGTGTGCATGTGTGCACACGTGTGCGTGTGTGTGTGTGTGTCACTCGCCGATCTCCTCTCCAGCCTTTTTCTCTGTCCTTGACTCAGATTACCAGCCCCGCTCATAAACAGGAAGGAGGAAATGTCGCCATGGCAACAGAAACCAGGCTGTGTCATTGGAAACCAGTGTTGGGCTCTCTCTTCCTCTCACACCGAGCACACACACAGCTATGAAGCGAACACCCCCTCTGAGCGCTGAACGTCCGTGATCGCATGACCTCTAGAGGCGTGACCCCAAATTAAGCGGAGTTTTTTAATTTTTTTAAAATCATGTCTATGCAGCCAATTCCAAATCCATCTCCCACATTAAAATGTCCAGGTGCCAAACATGCCAAAATGGACCGTGCTCCTCAAGTATGCAAGTGCTGCAATCCCAAAGCATGAACACATGAGCCTGTCTGTGTGTGTGTGCTTCCACTGTGACCTTGACTTAGGTCCAGCATTTTCACGAGGGTCCAGAGGAGTTACAGTCTTGTGCTCACAGCCAAGGGCAGACACATACCAGTAGGACTGCAGTGATTCACGGCAATACTATCAAAACACATAGGACATTTAACATACAAAACGATGCAATAATATACTTACCAACTGTGACTTTCCATCTTTGGGGCAGTCACAATGCAAAGAAAAGGTCTCATAATAAAAACAGATGTGCTAATCTGATTTGTGGGCATGCCTGCCTAGTTTGTGGGTGCGTCTACCTGCTTTGTGGGAGCGTGCCTGGTTTGTTTCGGTGTTTGGCCGGTTTGCGGCCGTGTCTGCCTGGCTTGCGGCCGTGCCTGCCTGGTTTGCGGCCGTGTCTGCCTGGTTTGTGGCGGTGTCTTTCAAACGTTCGATCGCTCACCTTGAGACTCCTCTCCACCTTTCGGAAGCATTTGTTCAGGGACAGGTTGTGGCGAACAGAGTTCTTCCAGCCAGTGGGGGCGCTAGAGAAGTAAGGGAAGTGCTCCAGGATCCAGCCGTAGATGTCCTTGACCGGGAGGGACTTGCTGGGCGACTGCTCGATAGCCATGTAGATGAGCAGGGAGAAAGAGAAAGGGGGCTTCGCCTTTAACGAGTCTTTCTCCCCGCCTCGTCCACCAAGGAGGGAGGAAGAGGAGGGCGAAGTGGAGGAGGAAGAAGCTGAGGACAGGGAGGAGAGAACGTGGGGGGGTCCTCCGTCCCCCTCAATGTCGAAAAAGGGGCTGCCGGTGGGGTGGGCCTCGGGGCCTCCCAGGGTGAAGTTCTGGAGAAGGTTCTCATGCAGCCAGTTTAGATTGGTGAGCTCCTCGTCCTCGGCGTCAGTCCCGCCAGCACGGTCCACACTGGTGGCCCGTGGGCTAGCCGCGCTCTGCGCCTCAGGCAGAGTCCCCGCCCCGCACACGCCCCTCAGTCCCGGCCGCTCCTCCTGCACACCAGGGGATTCCGCTTTCTTATCCGGCGACATCCCGATTATCGGACCCATCAAACCTGGGGGGTCTAGAGGGGCAGAAAGGGAAGGTTAGATCAAAAAGTAATTATAGCATCTGCTGAAATATCAACCCTGCACATTTCAAATACCTCTTTTTAGAAAACATGAAAATTAATTTTACACTGGAACATGGCATACAGTGAAGTTCATTAGTAGATGGACACCGAGGCATTTTTTTTGTTCTCGGTGCAGCACTTCACCACACTGAGTATTAAGAGAATTAACATGTGGTTAGAGAAGAGTCATCTTCCCCGAATCAGGGTCCTCGGGGTCCAAGAACTGCAGGATTTTCACCCATCCTTTGCCTAGATGTTGACAGTCTGACCAATCAGTGGCAAATAACTGCTCACTTAATTGCCGGGAAGGAGACAGAAAACTAGGGCTGGATTTGGATTCGAGGGCCAGAATTGGGCAACCCACGAGCAGAAACCATGAGCTTCAATTCATGGGAATGCATTACGTCCATTTTGTGTGGGGCACATATGAATTGCATTCATTTTAATACTGTATGACTGTAGATATTCAGCACTGTACAGGAAGAGAACATCTAACGCGACTGCTAAACATTGCATCACTCTCTCTTGCGAAAGGATGAGAAAACGGCATAATGAGCCCCAGATAATCAGAGGGGCGGAGAAGGAGGACGAGAGCTCCACTCAGAGCGGACAGCTCAAGGAGGAAAACCCCCTCGACCCACCCACTCGTCCGCTCAGGGCGATTAACAAGAGGCTCTCCTCCCCTCTCTCCAGGTTCAGAGGAAGGACCGACGTCGAGTGGCGCTGAAGTGGCCCCCGAAACAGCTCCCATCTCACGCACCCCCCCAAATCCGCCTCCAGACAAGACGCAACCGCTCATTATCCGAGAGTGACCGCGAAGCGCGATCCTGGAACAGCACCGATTAAACCGCGCACGACCCCCCCCCAATCCCCACCTCGCGGTTTGCCGAGGTAACGAGAGCCGCCCAAGCTTACCGCTGCCGCGCACCCCACCGAGGACGGCGGCTCGATTTGGGAAAGGCCTGTTAGACTCGAGTCATGAGTCATGAGTCATCGGTCTGACTCACTCTTCCAAAGTACGGCTCGCCGCGCTCAATTATTAATGCGCCCTTAATACACACGGAACAGCACGCAACAAAAACAGAGAAATAAAATTAGGGCTATTCAATGTTTGTCTCTAATGTACCTGGTGGCAAAGCAAGATCAAGGAGAGAGATGAAACCTCTTCAGACATGCAGACATTTAATGCTCTGCCCGCTCTATTAACACCACAGATTTAAACCCAGCATATTTCAAAAATTCAATAGGCTTAACGTCCTGCCTAAAAAAAAAAAGCGAATACTTGACAGCACGTCTGTTCCAAACACAAAACACAAAACACATTTAACACAATGCGTGCTACCAAAAACACCACACTCTGGTGTACACGCATTCACTGAAAACTCATTCACGCTATGCAGCTCAACACATTATAGCCATCACACAGAGTGAGTTCGAGAAGATGGTGATGAACCCATTGTTAGCACGTTATAGTTATATCGCAAGAATGTTTCACGGCGACACGGCAGCAGACAGAGAGACTCGGCGAAACGCGACGCTCCCTCCCGCTCGGAACGGGCTTCATCGCATGTTCCCACGTCACCATGACAACCTCGCTGTCATTTTCATTAAATAAGAAATCCTCAAAACAAAGAAGCAAGGGGGGATTCCTGCTTAGCCCCCACCCATCTCCACGCCGGCACACCAGTGTACGGTGGGCAGGGGGGGCAGAGGCTCGGTGTGGGGGCTGGTTGTCATCTGTCAACGTAGCTCCTCTGCGGTTGTTCGAGAGAAAAATGGGTCAAACTCGGGATATGGCGGAGGCAGACAGATACGAGAAGAGGCTCAGAAAACAGACAGTATGAGGAGAGGAATTAGGGTGAAGGGCAGCAACCCATGGCACGCACATATACACCACACACTAACCCCACACAGACATGTACATACATATATACACACCAGCCACATGCATGCACACATACACACACAAACACACACCAACCACAAACACAAACACCACACACCGCTCACCACACACGCACACACACACACACACACACACACACACACCAACCAGAAACACAAACACCACACACGCGCGCGCACACACACCAACCAGAAACACAAACACCACACACCACTCACAACACACGCGTGCACACACACACACAAACACACACCAACCACCAACACAAACACAAACACCACACACCACTCACCAAGCATGTACACGCGCGCACACACACACACACACACACACACACACACACACACACACCAAGCACATACACACACACACACACACAGCAATTCCCATCATTCCTGATCCTCCCCATGAGCAGCCACTCTGCAGAGCTCCTGTGGAATGCTCTGGGGACAGGAGCAATGTTAAGCTCTAAAATGCAGAGGTATGGACAAGGGGTCAACTATGGGGAGGGGGGGGTCTCCTCTGGGAAACAGCAGAGCCCAAAGCGCATCTCCCTTCACTTTACACCCTACAGATGCTGGAGTCAGAGGCAGCCTCCCAGCGAATGACGAGCCACTGAATCACAGAGGAGGGAGATTAATAAGCCATCATTGGTCCACAACGAGCAGCACAGAACTGACTGGAATGAGAGAGCAGCCAGGCAGTATAAAGCAGAGCTCCCCCAAAATCCCAAACATAAATAGCCCAGAGGTCTATTCCAGAGGTCTGAAACTTCTGACCGAGAGCTGGAGAACCTTAAAACTGCCCCCGCTCCTTAAACACGCCGCTTAAAACCACTCACACCTGACCAAAGGTAACACCCTCAGGTGCACTACATCTTAATAATCCTCCTCTTCAGGTACAGTATGTACACAGACACCGCGCAGCATACCTTACACACACAAACTGCAAAGCTAGTGTCGCAGATATTTGCTGTACAGAGTTTAATCAGCAAACAATTTTTTGATTAAAATGTATAATAAATTTTAAATATAAAATCTCAACATCTCAAACATGCAATGATGCAAACTCTGTTATTCAAGTCAAAAGATGGAGTGATGGAAGTTTGTCAAAAACCACGCGTCAGAAGACAGGAGTGATATTAACCCCTCGAAGAAAACATGTTTGGACATCTTGGCTTGAAGTTAAATGGGAGCACAGTCCTCACTGTCGTCAGATTTTCCGTACAAGGGCGTTGTGAATCCTTGACATCAACACCTACAAGCAAAGCACACTTTAACAGCGAGTTTCAGACAATCAATGTCAGCAGGACTGGTGGTGCAGACTGTTTAGGAAGTGACTCCAGAATTCACGTTATACAGCGCTGAGTGCACTGAAAAGAAAAAACACTTAACAACTTAATTGCAGACTGGATTGCATCAAATGGCTGGGCCAATAAACATGGTCTATTGCATGGGGCGAGAAGCAGCCCTATAGCTAGCACTGGATTCAAAAGAGTATTTATAGAAATACTTAACGGCTAATGGCTTTCCGAATCATCGACAATTAATTATACTATTGCAAGTTGAATTAACTGCCTATGTCCACACATATCTATGCAGCCACTGGCCACAGAGGTGGAGACACATGGGTAAATGCAAATTGAAAGCAGGTACTTGAACAATGATTGCGTGGGCAGGGCTATTTGTCCGTAATTACGGTCAACAAGGCAGGAGGACTAGAGCTCTGTGAATTTTAACGAGGGGTGATTGTCGGACCACATCTGGCTGGAGCTAGCTATGGAGACAGATCAGCTGGCAGATGCTGCACCAGGGACAGCAGCTAAGGCAATGTGGGCTTGAACCTCGTAACAATAAAAAGCCGACCACAGTTGGGAGTCGAGCACCCCTAGGTTGAGATATCCCCTCACTAGCAAAATGTACAAATCTAAAGAACAAGTAGCCGGAATCCACATCAAGCGACTCAAAACATTCTGAAAAAAAAGCTTGTTTGTCCTTGAGAGATACCCTTAACTTGAGTTGTGACATCATACAAGGGCATGCCACAAGACCCTAAAAACTTTATGCGTATACAACAAGCTTAAAATCTGAGCATAATAAATTGTCATATTGCTGTGGCCAGTACAAGCAGGGGCAGTGTTTCATTTTTGGCCAATCATGCACATGATTGATAGCCTAAAAAGAGATCCTTTAGAAAGTCCTAACACTGCCGTGCCCCCAGTCATGCGTTTCTGTTTATTATACTGGTGTCAACAGCCTTCCCTTCTACGTAGGACACACCCCAAGCTCCATCTCCCCCCCCTCACAGGCTCCGGGTGGGGCCCTAGGACAGGAGGGGCCTCATTAACCCATATTAGCAACACAAAGCTGGGCCCCAGCCCTCAGATGCCAGCCTCTAAAGAGATCCACTCTCCCGTCATTTTAATATCTATAGGGCGGGATAAAGTGCTGCCACTCTGGTCCTGTTGTGGCGAGGGCTCAGACGCCATTATCGCCATTACCGTTATCATTATCGCTGTCGCCATCAAAGGATTCACAGCTGGGAGCTAGACCGCGACACGGGTTTGAATGGGCCACTTGCAGGAGGGACTCGAGAGAGAGAGAGAGAGAGAGAGAGAGAGAGAGAGAGAGAGAGAAACATGCTAACGTGGTGGGAGGGTAGGTACAGAGGGAATAGAGGCTACATCAGTGGTGGTAACCAAAGTTCTTCGAGATCCATTGTACTGCTGACTTTCACTCCAATCCTAACAAAGCCCACACTAAAAAGGTTTAATGACCATTTTAGTCTCATAATGACACTAAGGGCCGATTTCACAGAGGCATTTTAGCATGCATATAACTAAGATGCGTTTAAATTTTAAATGCATGTTAAAATGCCGTTGTAGGTGGACAGCTAAACGAACGTTTACACACCATTTCACGAGATGGGATCATCGCACGTTTAGCTGCACGCAGATAACCTTGCGTTTAGCCCTCAAACTAAACATTGCATAATGGGCATTTCCAATTGTCGTTACCGGTTAATAACCCCGTTAAGGGTAGTTATGCGTTAGGACACGATTTCAAGACAGAGATGTCGGCAAAAAAACGTGGCGAGAATTTCACTTCGCTTCAAAGAATGGGTCTCATTGAGGCCGTGAAGATCCACGAAAAGGTCGTAGAAGACAAGAGGAGTGACACTTCCGCACTGAGAAAAAAACACAAAGTTGAGTTCCTGAGCGAACTCAAGTATAGCCAGAGCATCCATACTAGGCCTACTGCTCGCTAACACGCCCACTCATTTAGGTGCAAATCAATCTGTGGTAGTAGTTTTCGCGAGTTAAACAGACCCTCACGAGCGTTTAAGTGTTCTTTTGTTATTTGACCGCAGGCGTTTAAAATATTTAGACGCACGCGGACAGTTGCGCCTCGTGAAACGGAGACTAAAATTAAACACATGCTAAACGCGCGATTAAGAAAGTTACCCGCGTGTAAACCTTAAAACACTTCTGTGAAATCGGCCCTTAATATTTTACAATAAATCAAAATAATAAAAATAAATAAAAACGTATTTAGTCAAAAATTAGTAGAAGTAATGAAATTTTTAAAAATGTACGCCTATAAAAAAATGACAAAAATATTAATCAATATGGCTTATTCTTTAGTCGTTCCAGTGCACCTCAATCAACAGCTAAAGATCTGCATGGAGCCGCCATTAGAGCCAGGTGCATACATGCCCTATTAGGCTCAGAATGAAAATCTGCGGGAAGGTGGATCTCCAGGGACTGGGTTGGTTACCACTTGGCTACAGAGATGTGCTCAGGCTGCCTGTACCTTACAGCAGCTAGCATTTGCATGTACCCCCAGCTCCCCCCCCCAGCCTACCACGGGAGACAAAGACATCATCTGCACAGCAGGATTAGACAGGTGCCGTCATGCTGCAGCAGCTGCGCAGGTGCTCCTGAGGAATTCGGGGCCCGTTACACCCGCGGTCCTTATTCGCTTAATTACAGAGCGACACGACATCAAACGGCTTTACGAGGTGTGGTGAGAAAAGGGAAGACTGGCCTCTCCAGTTCAGAACCAGCTCGTCGACTGGGCGAAACCTCACACACCCAGGTTGCCGTCTCCGCTCGCTGGATTTCTGCAGCGACTTTCGCAAAGAGGCGGCCGAGCCGCGAGATAAAAGCGCGCACAACTCCTGCGCGAGCCGTTGCCACGGCATCCAGCGCGGTGAAGGACAAGACTTCGCTCCTGATCATGAGAAGTGGCTCTAATACTGGGGGATCGATACGCAGGAACTGCTGAGGGCAGCAGTAAGTGGGGAAGACTAAGACTGCCTTTACAAAATGAACACACACACACACACACACACACGGGCGCACATGGACGCACACACATCCATATGTGCATACACATACACACAGATATATACATACACAAGTACACAGATACAAAGATACACAAGTACACACATACACACACACACACACACAAACATGGCCGCGCACGCATGCACGCACATCCATATATGCATACACATATACACACACACACACACACACACAGAGATATACATATACTCAAGTACACAGATACAAAGATACACAAGTACACACACACACACACACAAACAGACAAACATGGGCATACTGACACAGAAACACACAGTTTCAGAATAACAGACACTGATAGAAATGCGTAGAACTCCTTCAGGAAGAAACAGGGGGCACCAGCAGTAGATCTTGAGTCCATGTGCTCTGGACCTAGACCTCTGTTAATAAAAGCATGTGAAAACACACCTATAGAACAGTTGCAGTGTTTACCGACACCATCCTCCTCTTCAAACTTCCCCGAGGCCATCCAGCACCCCTCCCTGCTCACAGAGAGGTGCGTCGTGCTCCTACACTCCTCATGAGTCACTGTGTGGAAGCGCGCAGGTAAACTCCACTTCCCACACTCCCGCCGCCTTCAGCTCTAAAGGAAGCTGCCAGAACAGCAGAGGGAGGTTTATTTCCATCTCTCAGAACTCAGCCAATCATGGGCCAGGACATCCGGGACGCGACCCAGTGACCCCTCATTAACCCTACAAGCTTTCCGCGCTGGGTCCGTTTCCTGTAAACACTGCACAACAAACCTGCAGCAGGTGGGCGTCAACCTTAGCGGTTACTGCTGGAAGCACAGCACTGATGCCGTGACCCTACAGTTTCTAATGTACACAAACGCACAGCAAACAGCCTATAGCAGCTCTACTGAACTCCAGGTCCTGAGGGCCGCAGTGTGTGCAGGTATCTGTTCCAACTGCGTGCACCATCCGATGTGTTCAGGAGAGTTTGAGTAGAGTCAACAGGTTGCACATTGCGTGGCTAAAACTGCAGACACATCAGCACTCAGGACCTGGAGTTCAGCAGCCCTGTCCTACACGGTACCACTACTTCAATTAGTACACGTTCACTCCATAGCAGCAATAAAAAAGCCATTCCACCTCCACAGGAGCCAAATCCAAGATTCAATCTAGCAGCTTCTGCAGCTTCATCTGCAGTTTCCTGGAAAGGATCAATCTTTACAAGACACATGTGACTCTGCGCAATAAAGTTCAGCTGCTGTCCTGCACAACCAGTCTCATTCTGAGGCTAAGTGTCCCAAAATCCATTACAAGACACCCCTGGTTCCATCTGCCGTTCACACAACCCAGAGTCCACACAGGAAACAGCGGACGCCGACGTAACGGGTGAGGCGGGGGGTAAATTATCCTGAGTTCCAGCAAATGCCGGTGATCAATAATTCAGGAAGCAAGAGATGAGTGGTTCAATATGCAAAGGAATCACTGAGAGAAGATGAACAAGAGTGGGTGAGTGGATTTGGGGGGGGGGCAATGGATTGAAGTGGGGTGGGGTGAGGGGGAGGTCAAAGTTCAAATCCCAGGTCACCCATTTATAGCTCTGCCTGACTGCCCCCACAATGCAAAGCAATGGAAACAGGACGTGGTAAGATCTCATCTCAGGACTTGGGAGAAAACCACAACACCAGCTGAGAGACTGTGACCTTCGTAATCGCTGCCCATCAGTCCGTATGAATGTGCCACATGTTCAAATGCATGCATCACCATAACCTGCAGACTACAGGTTTCATTGTTAATAAGTGGTTCCTCAAAACATAAAACAGTGTAGTTTCCACAAATAATTGCTCACATTCACCCGTGGTGTGATGATTATCTCATAAATCACTGCATAATTAATATAAGCCTTACACAAGTAAGGCCCAAAAATAGCCAATTTTTCATATTGACGCAGCCTATCTTCCCATTACTAATGAACAAGAATGAAAGAAAGAAGAAACAAAAAACAAAAAAAAATAATTACTGTTCAGCTCATACAGTCACAAGTGTAGCATCAATCAGGCAAACAATAAGACGTTACTCGGTAACAAAGTATCAATGAAATAATAATGGTGTACTGGAGAATGATATTAATCGTCCTAACAGCCACTGAAGATAGGACTGTGCCCTGGTAGAGCCCCTATGTGTACATGCACAAACGTGTGTGTATGTGTATTTGGGGGGGGTTGTATAACTATATTTGTGAGAACTAAATCTTAAGAAACCACATACGTTGTGAGGACACTTTGGGTGGTCCTCACAGAGGATTACGGAGGATCACATTTAATTGGTTATTTAAGGTTAAGGTTAGGGTTAAGTTGAGGTTAAGGTCAGGTTAGGCATAATTTGGTCATGGTTAGGGATCGGGAAAGGCTGTACAAAATTAATTTAAGTCAGTACAATGTCTGCATAAGTATAGCTACACAAATGTGTGCGTGTGCCTGTGTGTAGTGTCAGTCTAGGGCATTTGAGGGCCTGAAGCGGAAAGGTGTCCGGCTCTGACCCCTGATATGAGGGGCAGGGACCTTAACTGATTGCCCGACATCCGTCAAACGCCATGGGGTCTAAAGAGAATTCAAGAAACTCATATGGAAAGGGGCGGGGCCAAGAGTAATAACAGGCTGCCACTCTGAACTGAAAACTAGGAGGCTACCAAGCAAAGGACGTTTATAAACCCAGTATTTGTATATAACTCACAAATTTGTACCTTTTTTTTTTTTTTTTTTTTAAATCAAGATGCACTACGACAGAGTGATGTAGCCAACGATTCACAAAATTGCCTGGCTAGGGGAAAAAAAAAAAAAAAAAAGTCACACACGCTCATTTTGTTGGACTGCCTTTATCTTTTATCTTGGTGCACAGTCATCGTGGTATTGTTTTGACTACCATATGCAACTATGCAACATTTCTTACCAACCACAGTTGCAATTCATTTTTGGCCAAGATTGCAAATTGACGATTAGAGGGCCAAACCACTCCGTAAAGCCTTCTCCAGCACAGCCCAAACACTTTTGATTGTTTAAGGTAAGGACTCTGCGGTGGCCGATTCATGTGTAAAAATGATTCTTCGTGCTTGTTGAACCACTCTTTCACAAATTGGGCCCGATGAATTTGGGCCTTATCATCCTGGAATATACCTGTGCTGTCAGGGATTAAAAAATCCATCCATGGGTTGGCTTGGTCAATTCAGTACCTCCAGGACTTGATTTTATGTCTGCATAATGTTGCTGAGCCAGGACCTGACCAACTGAAGCAACCCCAGATCAGAACACTGCCTCCAGAGGCTAGTACAGAGGACACTATGCACAACAAGTGTATAGCCTCATGGGTTCCGTTCTTAACCTGACGTGCCCATCACTCTGGAATAGGGTAAATCTGGACTCATTAGACCACATGACCTTATGCCATTGCTCCTAAGTCCAATCTTAATGCTCCCAAGCAAAGTGAAGTTTTTTTCCCCTGATTAGCCTCACTAACAAGTGGTTTTCTTGTGGCCACAGAGCCGTTAAGTCCCAATCCTGCAAATTCACTTTGCACTCTGAATGCAAACATGGTCTTACTTTCATACTTAAACAAAGCCATTAGTTCTACAGTCCATTTATTACAATAAGACTTCACGAAGCATTTTAGAGATCTATGACCAGGATCATTCATGATTTTTCCACTCAACCCATTTCTTTCACAAAGGCGACGGTTCATGGCTATTCTTCTGGGTTTTAATAATATGTTGGATAGTCCTTAATCCTATTCCTTAGCTGTTCACTTTGCTTGATGCAGGCCAATAATTTGCCCCATGAAACACGGTAACAACTTTTCCATGACGATGGCATATGTCCACCATCATGGTTGTTTAAGAAATGAGAAGTGACACTGTATCAGTCAAGATTAGAGGAAATATTGCAAGCTGAAACATATTAATCACAGCAATAATTATTCAATCACAGGCTCTTAGGTATTTGCCAGTTTAAATCCACACAGCGACTCTTTTTGCGGCCTGGCAGCATATAAAATTCCTTATTCGTTCTACACCACAGCAGCATGAGCAAACGCAAAGCACACATTAGCCACTGAAAGCCAATCACCCATTAGCACACCACAGGAAACTGTGAACAACAAACAAGAACTCAAATTCTCTCAGAATGTATGAATTAAATTTATGTTGGATACAAGCTGTTGCATACATCAACCAAGAAAAATATTATAACAACGCCCACTCCATACAGTAAATACTAACTCAACATGACCATATATCACCTACACCCCGTAACAAAATTCATCACTCACTGGGTATATAGGCCTATATCACTCATTCTATACAAGACAAGGCCCCAATCCATAAACTATAAGACTCAACATCACACACTCTAAATAAGTCTAAATGCATCACACACTCTATAAGACTACATACCACCATAAACCTGAGACATTTTCAATCAGTCTGATAATGTTCATGAAGTCTCAATGCAGCGCATGGAAGTGGGCAGCTGTGTCGAGAACTTTAGCCAAAGCCTGAAGCAGCAGTTGCAAAAATCGCCGGTGACGTGGCTGAAAAACCCAGTGCACCACGATGGCGAATCTGCGGCACAAAACCATTTTCGATTAAACCGGCCAATTATTTAATTAGGAGAAAGGCCAGAATGTGCGATCAGCAAACCGAGTGTCGAGGGACCTCAGCTGGAGGGGAAAAGGGCATCAGAGTTCTTCGGTACAAAATCAAAACGTGCACGCTGACGTAGATGGGGCTGCGGCTTCTTACACGACCTGCCGCAGCCCCCTATTCGCAGTAACGGTGCTGATGGCTGAATTCTGCCAGGCACCGTATGGAAGAAACTGCCGGAACTTATATTAGTCACATCAAGGCTAAAGTCACGAGGAAATCCACGTGACATCATTAGGGGTCACGTGGAGATTAACAGATTTGATTTACATGCCAAAACAACAACAACAACAAAAAAAAATCTGTTTTTGAGCCCAGTTCCCGACTGATGCATTACCTCTGACACCAGCACTAGAAAGAGTTGTTCAGCTATATGAAATTATGCTCCTGCCTAAAAACACAAGCACAAATAGTCACTGCGCACAGGTAAACATAACCAACTACAGAGCCTTCAGTTTAGTCATTTTTTGGGGTTGTAGTGTACAACTTGTTTATTTCAGACATGGTTAGTAAAACGTAAACGGGGCCAGAAGAGCAAGAGTAAACTAAAGGCTCTGTAGTTAACAAACAGACGCAATGGATTTTTTCTGCCCCAATGACATCTCACATCCTCCCTGTCATCCACAGGCCTACCATAGCAAAGCAATCCTCATTTATATAACATGTATGGTGAAAGTAAAACACCGAAGAACAGGAATGATAGAGACCCACAGGCCTTAAGAGTACGAGCTTTGTTCCAAGCAGGTAATGCTGCACTGTCAACATGCCAGAAGTGAGAAGACTTAGTGACCAGCATTGCTATACATTTCTACATAATTTTTTTCTTCAACGAATGAATAATTTACAGAATTTTATCAAATTATTACTGCTAAGTTTCAGGACAGTATGCGTAGTTGACATAGGAGAAACACAGTGACCACAGCATTTATTTCACACAGTTTAATAATCCTCATCTGCTCTGCCATGAAATTTTATGGGAGCAGATGTACTTTGCCACAGAGCAAGAATAAATATTTCACAAGAGGCTTGCATGTTTTGGCTCTGGTATACGAGCCCACAGTAAAGGACTAGTACCAACTAAGCGCGTTCATGTGTGCGTGAGCAGAGAGAAACTCACGGTTAGCTGCGAATATGGCATGCGGGGCAGTGACGTGAAAGAATCACAACCGGCTTCAAAGGCAAATTATGAGCAAATCGTGCCTCTTGGAAAAAGAAGAGCAGCTTCTGCTCACGAGTGGCAAACTGCCACGGTCGCTCTTCTGTAACCGTTTCTCACGCACCAGGCCTTCCACAAGCACTCAACACAATCAAAGCTTCTTTAACTACCACCGGACAACCAGCTACACAGCGACCTTCTTCAGAGTGATGGGGGGGTTTTAGAACAAACCAGCCCCGCAGCAGAGGCAGTTATTTCCTGTAATTGCTCTACATTACCTCCACGTGTTGCTTCTTCAACTCGAAGATTACACAGATGTATCATTGCACCGATACAGCCCATTTCTCTCAATAGACGTTCTTTTTTTTCGGATTATTATAAACTAAAACTCAATTACTTCCTGTTACTGACAGTAGCAATTGTTTTCTAAGCATCTGAATGCTCAGTAAGGAACTTTAATCACATCTAAAAGGGTTAAGAACATCTTCTATCCTGCCTCAGAAAAAGGGCAAATGGTAAAATGGCAACCGAGCAAGAAATTTTTATGATTAATATGACCCCGTGTGGGTGTACAAAAAAAAAAAAGAAAAATAAGACCAAAAATAATCAGAGGAGCCAAAAGCCACGTCTCCTGGAGAGAGTGAGTGAACTGGAGCGTGCGAAAGGCAGGCTGTGTGGGCGGGGGTTAGGCTACGACTGACAAGTGACAGAGCGAGTAGGGCGGGGGTCCTGTGTGCCCGCCCTGCAGCTGCCGGGCGCACTGCTGCCATGGCAACGTCGGCTTAAAGTGAGAAAAAAAAAAAAAAAAAAATGGGGAAGTGGCAACAACGTGAAGACAAAAACTAGCTACACACCCACTCTGTCACCTACGCGCCTTTACGGTAAATGCTTCTGTTACAGTCACCTGTTAGCCAGCTAAAGCTAATAAAGGCTTCTCCGTGGCCCTGCCCACATTCGCCTGACAGGTGTGTTTCAGACAAGAGGAATGCAATGAAATCAGACTCCCGTCTGACCGTCACTGAGCCCTCAATTTACCACAGTGAGCACTACAATTGTCACATATCACAGGGGGTTACTAAACCAAATCTCAGCACACCGCGAAATGACCAATCAGGGGTTACGAATGTTCACCAGGGACAGCTGGTAGGGTTTGCAATTACAGTTCAATTCAGAACCCAGGGCGCACCAGCAATGATTTAACAAACTGCAGCACAGAAGCAAACCATATGCAATGGATCTCTTTATGTGCATGTTTGCATGCATTTATTTACACGTGAGTGAGTGTGTGTGTGTGTGTGTGTGTGTGTGTGTGTGTGTGTGTGGGGGGTGTTATCTTTACTTGTGGGGACCAAAAGAGCCTAAAACAACAGCACTGTGAGGACCTGTTTTGAATCCCAATGAGGAAAAAGCTTAATTCTGGGCTGAAAACTATGTTAAAGTCTGGGGTAACTGATGAGGTTATGGTTAGGAAAAGGTCAAGTTTAAAGGTTAGGTATTAGAATTAGGCTCCAGGTTAAGGTAAAAAAAATTGGACCAATGGCGCCGTAGCCCCCCCCCCTAACAATAGGACCCATTGCTCAGAATTTTTGAGAAGGTAGACATTGTCCCAAGGATACTCCATACCAAATTCGGAGTAAATCCGGCCAGTAGTTCTGGAGAAGATTATTTTTGAAGTTCTCAGATGAAAAAAACAAACCAAAAAACCATAAAATAATTTTTTCACAAAACTGTGAACATGGTAAACAATTTCCCAAGGAAGGCCCATACCAAATTTGAAGTAAATTGGGCCAGTAGTTTCGGAGAAGATTTTTAAGGATTTTGCAAACGGATGACGATCACGACTACTATGCCGGACACAGCCTGATAACAACAGCTCACAGCCCATTGGCCAGAGAGCGAAAAATGGGGATATTTTGGGGCGTTTGTAGGATAGTGTTAAGGTTAGCATTAGGGATAGGTGGTATGGAAAAGGATTTCGGTCTATTTTTTTTGAGCACAGAAAAACAAACGTTTGAGTGTGCGGGCGCACACATCACATCCATCCCTTCTCCGTCGTTTCCTTACGAAAATGCAACCCTTTTCTGGCCGAAGTAAAAAGGCAGATAACGCACAGCGAGTGTCGAGTGCCCTTTGAAAGGGGGTGTGTCCTTTTCTTTCTCGCGCTGTGCTCCTCTCAGACACACATCAGCCAGAGAAGGTGCAGAATAAAAACGCCCGCTATCGCCTCTTTCATGGGACACCACCTCTTTATCAGCTCAACAGCTGACACTGAACCGGGCCCCGTCAGCTTCTCTCCCCGACTCCAGAGAAGACTTCTTTGGTCTCCTTGAAAGTTTTAAAAAATGTTAAAATTCAAAAAAAGAGATTCAATTCAGTTGGCCAAACCTGAGACTTAAATGAGGCCTTCACTTAAAAAAAAAAAAAAAAATACTTGAACCACTGGTGTAAGCTTTTATTCCTTAGTTCTTCATGTTTGACCTCTTTGCGCAGATATAGATGCCAGCGTATGTAAATTCTGGAATTTAATTTCTAATTAATTCTGTAATTGAATTTTCGAATCTCCTGCTTCACTGGAATAATTTTGCATCATCTCTGTGACACAAATACTGAGTTATAAAGCCTAAATAGGCTCATGCATAACAGGAAAAAAAATTGGCATTATTTGTATTCTGCATAAAGGGGCTATTGGATGACTTCTCTCAGCAGGAAAGACCACTTGTTTTACCTACAACACGCCAGAGAATGCTACACAACAGCACTGAGTAAAAGGCTTTGAGACACAGGTGTCAGTATCGGCCCAGACAGCCGATTGGCTAATGAGATGAATGACGCCGAATGTGGCCCGCCCCCTCCTTCACCATTTGGGCCTAATGTACACTCAGCACAATGTCTGTGGCGAGTTACTCGTGTGTTACTGATGCTAATCTCATCTGGCATGTGTAGGATGCTTAAAAACTCGCCCCCTTCCCAAAAAAAAAAAAAAATAAAAAATGAAAAGAAAAACAAATTCAAGGCCAGAGTGCTTGTGAATAACTCATGAATATGCATGAGCATGGCGGGGAATGCCGGTGCTTGCGGGATGAGAGGAGAAAGGGGAGTGCTGGGGGGGTCTCGAGGAGGGCGGCAGGGGGTGGGGGTACGGTTACAAGTGAATATCCCGACTGGGCCACTATGTACAAGCCTGGGTGGGATACAGCTTGGTTCCACAGTGCCCCCTGTAGACCAATCACTACCTCAGGAAGGGAGAAGGGGGTCTACAGCCTCATACTCTTGCTCTACACTCCTCCCCCCCCCCTTGAGAGATGTGGGTCAGCCCAGCACAGCCCATGTCCTGCGTGGCTGTCACACCGCCATCTCAATTAAACAAACGCCGTTTATTCAAGCGGGGCGACGCGCACAAGGGGCCATTGTTGAGCGCGACACGGGGCGCGGGGTAGCCCCGCTTCCACCCCACCATTAGCGTTCGCGCCCCTTTCAACAGCCAGAGGCTCCAACGGCAAAACGACCTGCTGAAAAACTTGCCTCAAACCACCTCTTCCCTAACACCCCCCCCACAATGGGCCCGAGAGAGGAACCAGGGGCGGCTCAGCCACCGAGACTGTGACCAATCCTGAGATATGGAGCTCCACCATGGGCCAACCACAAACACTACAACAAAACAGACAACGGGTGTTGTTCACACACTGACACAGACACATATACAGACACACACTCCTGTCACATGTATAGTAATGTAGGCAATGCAAACACACGCTAATATTAATTCCATAGGCTCATCATGGGCGCTTCCACATATTAAGTAAAGGTGCATTTAACCAACATGGCACATGCTCCTGCATTATAACAAGAAGAGCAGGAAAACAAACTCTTTCACACAGTTTATGGCCACGATGTTGGCAACAGTGTAGATGGGGGCTAGCCGTAAAGTTGCAGGAGGAGGGGGGTGGCGTGTGTGTGTGTGGGGGGGTTTCACTCCTAAGATAGAGAAGAGCGCGCATTTGCAACCCAAATTCAGAGCAGCCGCCTATATTTGATTACCACGCTCTGATGTCACGTAACCAAGACAACTAAAGCATTATGGTCCCCTGGGGATGTCCCGCCTCCTGGTCTATGGCTCGGGGCGAGAGAAGGGAGAGGGAAAAAAAGGGTGAGCGCGAGATGAAAAATGAGCACGGCTGGAGTCATTATGAAGAGAAGTCGACGCTAAACAAAGCCCACATAATTACAGCAGGCGACAACCCAGGCCAGAATGGGGACCCACAGAGGCGACGACTCAAGGCCGTTTGGGGTCCGGAGCCAAACGGCCGGCCACATGGTCCAATACGCCACGCCACGCCGGTCCCACCCCTACCCCCATCCCTTCCTCACCACGGAATAGCCCCATCGGGACGCAGAGCACGACAAATGGATAAGGCATCCGAAAAACTCGTCACAGCGAGTCATTTCTCCTAAAAGCAGGCAAATATGTGCACCGACGGGCCGTTTCACCTAGCATTTTCTCTCCAGAGGACAGGGGGTCCTGACCTTTCCCACTAAATAAACCAGCCTAATTTCTCAAAGAACTAAAGCGAGTCCATACTCTTACAGCAGAGCTCACATCTCCACAGAACCATGCGCCCAATGGGCAGGTGGATCCAAATGCATCGGTCTGAACCTCTCCCCAACGCACGTGCATCTGTAAGAATAAAGTTCCACCATCTTTCTGTCCAACAGATGGCACAAGCCCATTCCTCTGGCCATTTCATGATGAAGAATCAATTTAGCCCGCAAGAGCACAGATGTCTCTTCTGATACAACTCACCTGATAAAAAAGCTTCCATAAACTTTACATTTTGAAATGCAAAATAACTCCCTCTTCACTTACATACAATTTAAGATTTATTACTCCAGTAAATGCAAATAAAACGTAAACAAACTTACATGCCCGCTACGTTCATCAAAAAACACTAAATACAGCATTCAAATACAAAGTAAAAGGTGAAATAGCCTTTTTTGAGACAAATCTTCAAGGAGGTAGCTATCGTAAGAGAATTTCTTCATAATTGAATGAGAACCTTTTCATATAGGGTGAATAACATACATGTAATAAATCAATATGTCACAAATGTCACATATCTATACCGTTATGTCACAAATCTTTCCCAAACATTTTCAATTTTATCTGGCACACGACTGCCAGTTAAAATTGACATTGTCAGGGGAAGGTTAGTGACAACCCTAGTTTTATTCATTTCACAATTATCGACCATATATGAAAAGGTTCTCATCGAGAAGTGCTGTAAACTGCGACCATACAATGAGGAGGGCTCACGCTCTTGCTATGAGCATGATTCCCCAAGCATAACAGAAATTAACCACTTGCTTTTCCACTCTCCTTATTTCCTGCTGTAAAACACTCAAAATATCTGAGCTAGTTTTTTTTTTTTTTTTTCTTCCCCTCCGGTAGACTACTTCACTAATCCTTTGTCAAGCTCCAATTTTTTAAAGATCTGAAATCACAGAAACACTACAAGAGGTGAACAGAGGGCTTGTAGATGCTTTCACGGACTAAATCAGGGAGACTTGCAGCCAGCACATAAGCACAATGAAGCCAGCTGAAGAGGGCTCTCCATTGGTACACAATTTCACAACAGAGCGCTGCAATTAACTCATTCTTCCGCTCTGCCTTCCAAGGAGGAGTACTCCAAGAATGCACACAAGTAGGGGAATCCTTCCCACAGAGTGATGGGGCACTGATTTCGCATTATGCCTTGCAGACTGAGTGATGAAGAGATAGATAATCTTCTTTTTTGTCTTGGGTAGAAAATATCAACTTGTATAAAAAGAAACGTTATTTTTTTACCTGATTTACCAATCGTGTGCAATAGCCTTTTATAGCAAAATACTTCTAGTCATAGTAATAGAAGTAAAAATGTAAGTCTTCATAAATAGCATCGATACTTGTTGAGACGGACATTTTGCAAGTTTTGCAGAATTGGGAAGGGGGGGGGTATGGATGATTTACGACTCAAACGGGCCTCAGCATGACCCGTGCAGGGATGCCTTGGGAAACACCAGAAAATTTTGCTGGGACACTACTATATCAACATCACCCTTCGCTTTCATTGTTCTACTGAGATTGTGAAAAGGTGCATTTCTTCAGCAGGTCATCCAGGTTTTCCAGCCTTTGTGAGAGGAGCTTTGGGAGGGGGGTAAAATCTCATATATCCCGCAAAGAGAGGAAATGCTAACCCATCTACTGCTGACTGAAAATGCAAGCTTCCCATCACATTGAACTCCCATACAACCCAGGGACATTATCTGCATGGGGTTCCCCAAGGGACAATGCTGGGTTCATTTCAAACTAAATAAGCTTCAAAAGCTGGGGTTTCATTATTTCTTTGTTCTCAACGGACTTCTGAAGATGTTTCTGGGCCCAAGAAGACGCATGGAAAGCAAAGCAAGGCACAGTGCAATTACAGCGTGATTACTGCAACGTCTTCTGTCAGCGACCCAATTAACCTAATGCGTACTGCGGATAAAGTGGAACTCCCTCCACCTGCACAGCATGCATCCTATGCCCCAGTGCAGCAGACACTACGAAACACCGTCTCGTGCCAGCGATGCACCAGCAGTCAAAAGTGCATAATTTATACGCCAAGTTTTATTTTTAGGGATGCTCACCTGACAACCTGGTGCTCTCAACACATCAGATTTCCTATTACAGCCACAGTTGAAATACCCTTTCACTTGCACACCTGCACGTGCACAAACTCTCACCAATAAGAGACCCTTATGCCTAGCGTGTACAGCCCATGCCCCCCCCAGTCCCAGTGGAATATACCTTTAAAATGTCCAAAGGTAACCGGCTCACTAGATGGCCTTATAGCATAATACACATGCGCGCATGCGCGAGCACACACACACACACCCTGGCCCAAATTCCTGGCAGCAGAACAGTAGGTTGATCTTTTATGATTTTTTTCTTCAACCTCTTTTGTTTGCTGTTTTATCTCCGTCAGTTGTCAGCAAACATCTGCTGAACCAAACAGGATAACAATGCCCCGCCTCCCCCCACTGTAATGACAGACTAACCACCCCACTGCATAGCAAAAAAAAGAGAAACCATTTCTGTATCATCCATGACAAGCTGACCAACCCTGTACATGAATGTCTATCCAGTGCTTTCATTTCAACCCTAATTCAGCACACCTGATTCTACTCATTAACAGCTCAGTGACTTCCGTGGCAGTTTGAATTAAATGTGTTATTTATTTATTTGGTTGTAGAGGACAGTTAATCTCTAGGGAAAGGGTTGGGCAGCCCTTGTACAAGTCATTTCACGGGTATTTCTCTAATAGTGACACACTGTGCCTCACGCTCTTGCACAAAGAACACAAACATTGAGGGCTGCAGGCGTGTTCACACGCAGGCCCATGAATACATAAACAGGAACAGACACCATCTCTGCAACTGCCTATGTGACAAAGCCAGTTCATTTACCTGCAAAGCGTCATACAAACAAAAGCGTCTTGGAGTATTGAGAGAGCACTCAGGCCTAAATCAATCAAAAACAACACTCCGTGAACTGAGATAACACAACATTTGGGGGGCTCTGAGTAGTAAATGCATCTTGAACCTGAAGCATACGTGAGGCAACGTGTTACGTCACGTGCTAAAAGCAGTTGTTTTGGTGACCGTCAGAATTAACCTTTACACTGTCCTGTCACCACTGCTGCACGAAATATGCACACAAAAACGAACATGCAGAGCAAGAGCCCGCTACTCACGCATAACTTTCTATTATCTCCGTAGTTACACTCAATAATTGCACCAATAATATTATACTACAGTGTTAGTGGTCACTCGGTATTAATTACACCGATTCCGTCGGATCGTGGCAGCAGTTGGGCCACCGATAATCCAAATCAGTAGACAGTGCCAAGGGGATTGATATGGAGATACTGTAATTATCTAAACGAGCTGATTGGTCCCGTTTCATTGTGCACGACAATGTAACAGATTGCGAAATGTCAAAGGCCGTGATCCTGAATTTCAACAATTAAGCCGGATTAGATTGAGAAAGTAGACGCGGGTCCAAAAACTCACTGCTACTATTAGAACCGAGATTTTCACGGTAATCAATTAATTCAGACGCCGCGGAGACAATTAAAGGGCGTCCAGCGGTGAGGTGTCTATAAAAAGACTTAACGCAAAGACAATTCGCTCTTTGAAGATACAGCCAAAGAGTGGATAAGCGTGCAGTTCTGATCCAGAGACAGCCCAGATATGCGCCCTATTGTTCGGCAAAGCAGTGTCCTTTGACTGGATCGCAGAGTTCTGCCCGCTGCCAAGGCTAAAATTAACACACACAACGCAGAAAATTGTTCCCTGATAGCAAGCTCGCCTGCTCACATCAAAATCCCCCAGCAGAATAGAACCTGACCGCTGTATTTCACACGCTGTTGTGTGTGCATGCAGCCAGACTACCTATCCTTCGGAACCATTCGCTCTTTCTACTCCCCGAACACGTGTCAGTCACTCGACGCAATAATCGACTGCAAAACTGACCGGAAACAACACTTCAACTGCAGTGCAACAACATTACTCGAAGAGCAACCTTTCTTATCAAAATTTCATGGTCGCGCAATTACATAAAAGAACACGCCGATCAAAATTAGACAACGGAGGCAAATCGTTTTCCCCCCTCTATAACCGCATCCAAAACTCCTGACACAAAGTTGCCCTACATTCTTGGCGCAAGCGGGCTGCTTGTCCGCGAACTCAGGCCAGTTACCCTTGAAATACACAAAGGAACACATTGTTTTATGACCGTTCAAATTCAGCATTTACGCATACAGCCAAACCCTATGTTTAATACGATAAAACGCAGCGATTATAAAAGTTTACTTACCAAAAGGGCTCTAAAAATGTCACACCCTGTGTTCAACGCACATTTCAAGTCATCTAACTAGCGTAGCCTACACTCAGTATCATTTCCCGTTTCCCCAACGTTGCTTGAGAGCGTGAACAGTATAAATTCAGCTGATCCAAGTTCCAATAAAATGAAGACATGAAGTCGAGGAGTGTAAACACTACTATGAAAGCGAGCAACTCGTTTATCTAAACATCGCCCTCGAATGCTTATTCTAAGGTAGGTGGAATAAATTGCGAGTGCTACAAAAGCTAACAACAATTCAGTAAAAAATCTACAAGTCTGTGAGTCACTGGTTTCTACAACAGTGTCAAAATCTTAAACTGTTCCAAAAGAACTTTAACTAAATTAACGCGCTGCTCGCCAGCGTCGACCACAAAAGAAGTTAGACCAGAGCTTAACAGATAGCGGACTAGCTAAACCACATGGGCGAAAAGATATGAAATATGGCTCGTACACAAGATGAAATGCAATGAGCTAAATTACCATTTCAGAAGGGAAACGCAGACTTCACGACGGTGCGTAAAATAATAATTTTTTTAATCAATACAATAGAGCACATATGCTGCCGAGTCACGTTCCAGCTTCACGTAACTATTTCACTCGCACAAAGATATTGACTTATTATTAGTTATTTTCATTGAAACGAGTGATGTACTGAATGATGCGGCCAAATAAAGCTTTTCGTTGTAATAAAAAGTGGTATTCAGCCAATTACGATACTTACATTCATGCACGCTGTGCCTGTTAAGCAATATGGCAGAGATTCTGTATACAGTATGTTCATATAGATGCCTGTCTCTTTCGCACTGTGTCAGAGATCAGCAGCTGCTTCCTCCATCCAGGCAGCGCAGAGATCACGCCGCACGGCAACGCTACCAAACCCCCTGCCGTCGCCAAGGCAACAAGGCCAGTTCAGCCAATCATACCCCCATCCCCTCACATATCCCCTGGCAACTGCCGCAGCATAGCTCTCTTTTTTCGTGTTAGTTCTGGGTACGCCATTTTGGCTCGAATGTGCGTTGTTTCCAAAAGAGTGGTGCAGTTTCTAATTTGGAAACAGTATGGCGGTGGCTTAGCCTCGTAATCAGAGAGGGAAAGTATCGCACCGCCTATTTCTTAATTATACGACTGTGATTTTTGACGTATGACACAGTTTACGGTTCAGATTACAGACGAACTGACAAGTTTATTGCTTATTTGTGCTTTGCAGAGTATGCGCGTTCACTGTGGAATCTTGGAAGAAAATTATGGGCATACCACCACATAAATAAGCATTTTAATTGCGCAGTTTTTATCCACGGAAATTAAATGTGTATCCATATTGCGCTAAAATTGAATGTCTAACCACTGAAACTTATTCCAAGCACATCAACTATTGCAGTTTCGTTACAGAATGCTAGCCAATCAGAGTGTCTTTATCCCAATCAGGATGAAAGAGCTTGTGCGTCATTTTCGCGGGGGAGTCCTGACCATAGTGCTCATGATGCCGGCTGGATTTTGCGAGCGGTGATAGAAGTCTGTTCGTCTGACCTTCACAAGAGTCGTCGCCACCGACTTACATAAGCGGACCTAAAGCAGTTGAATGAACCAGTGAAACCTTTTCTGAAGCCGTTGTCTTATTATGAGTTTCAAAATTCTTCTCGTATATAATTGTTACTGAGGATGGGCATTTGTTTGCATCGCTGTAACTAGCTTGACACACATTCCCCGTTTGATCATGAAGTTTTCCTGTCAGACATAATTTTAGCCTTAAAATGCGCAGGAGAGAAAGGTGCTCTTCTCTCCCTCATGAAAGAGTGGTGACTTGACCCCATGAGCTTGTACCCGTATGCAAACACATAGAATGCTTTCACAACATTGTAATATTTAATTGCCTCACCGTGGCGCTTCTGTTCAGTGCAAGGTATAAAGAAAATAATTCTTTGTTCACGTTGTGCTTATTTTGCTGTGTGTAAAATTAGAAAAACATTTTTAACCTGATAAGAATCACTGAGATTTTTTTAATTAATTTTCCCTGGTGCCGGCAGGCTCCGCCCTTGACGACGTTTAAGTGGTCCAATTTGGCGGGTCAGTCAGTAAATAGGCAGTTCAGCACTTACAATCTTTTGCTCTTGAAGTTTGTTTCAAACTTGTTCGTGCATTCCCGGCTTGGCTCATTCACAGGCATAACTTTGTTCTCTTTATTATTTGCGGCGTATCTACAAAGTTTTGTGGCCATGTGTCCACAAGTTCTCCAGGAGCCTGATGAATCACCTTTGCCTGCACTTAAGTCAGTAGAACAATTTTGCTCCCTCGTGTCTTGTTTTTATGGTATTGACATATTATTGTTCAAAATAATGTATACGCATAATGAATATCACTATGTTTCTCTTCATAGTATGCTATTTTTGGCAAAATGCAGTTGAAGAGCTGAAATAATCCCTGGACATTCTTTAAAACGTAATAATAATAATAACTGATTTTAATTACTGAGATTGTCCCTATGTTTGGAATCAAAACCTCCACGCTCAGGGGTCCTCAGGACTGAACTGAACCAATAATCCACAGTCCATTTTCAATGTGACCCAATCCAAGTTCACCCCACCCTTTGTGGCTGTTTTACATCAATGAGTGCATTTCCGTTCCAGACTGATTTTTTTCCTCTCATGGTGCATTTGGCTGCCATAGATCTCTCTATATTTCACACATAATGCTTACAGTTCTGATTTCCTGAAATAACTGTTGTCACCACATAACTCTGAATGTAATCCACATTACTTTTACTTTCTCTTTTCTTTGAATTCATGCCTTGCCTCATTTGCCCTATACAGATTATTTCAGCTGATTGAATGCCAGTGAAGTGAAAAAAAGGGCTGCATGCACAGCTTGTTAATATGAATGCAACCATTGTCACTGTGACACATTTACAGTGCTAACACAAAATAATTTCTACCTGTTATTCCCTGTAAAGTTCACTGGAAACATGTTGTAGCACTAAGTGTCTCCTTGCTGTTTCTGTGGTGATGCAGAACAAACAGTTAAACCATGACCAGGAGTGGAAAACATTGCTGTAACATTGTGTGTTGTATGAGATGGGGGCTTTCCAGAGTCATATTGTATCATGTGGCCTGATTAGTGTCTTGAATATGAATGTGTCTCAGGAATCTATGAGGATCGTGAGCTACAGAGGTCAGTTATTTTTGTCCTCGACTCATAGTGAGGCTATCCTTTGGCTCTTCATTTAGTAAGAATACACAATCGCTGCTCCCTTTTTTCACTAGATCTTTGCACCAATGGCCACCGGCTTCTCTACATATGATGTATTTGCTCCATACCAGTTGACAAAGGAAAAGTAGTACAACCTGTTTCAGTGTAGGTCGTGGTCACCTCTGGGGATGGTTTTGCATAAGCGGAGCTGTGGAGACATTCTGACACGGTTTGCCTTTGAGCGCACCCATCTGCTGGTCAAGAGCCTGCCTCTTATTGAGGATTTTACGGGCTGCATTTGTCACTGATCCGTTACCCGTGATCACATGACCCATATTACAAGCTGTGGGAGGTGGAGGATGAGAGAGATGGCATCTGTCTGTTTGAGGTTCTGATAAAACAGTCGCAGTCTGTGGGGTCACAATGTCATAATGGTGAAATCATGCAGCAGCAAATCCCTCAGTTAGTTGGGCTGCGTAATCTTCCTTGCTGCCGCATTAATCTGATTCTTCCGTCACCCCCTTCCCACGACATTTGTTTGGCTGGGTGAATATAAGGACAATATTATAATGCCCAAAATTGTCATATTTGAACATTAAGGTCTATGCATCCCTTCCCAAGTGACAAACTCATCGGCAGATAGGTTTAAATTGTTTAATTTACTATTTAAATTTAGGCCGAGCCCTCCCTCAGCTTGTTCACTAATACAGATTAATAAATCATAGTCAGAAACTCAAAGGTTCCTGATGCACGTGTGTTCACAGGTTCATCGGCTCAGTGCACTGTACAGCTTGAAGAAGAAGCTGTTTCAGAATAGTTCATAAACCAGTGGTGAGCAGTGCCTTCAGAGCATTTTATGGTTTATTTTCGGCAAGAAAAGTCATACATCAAGATAATAAATAGCAACCTTCCAAATGATAACTGAAGGACACTGAGTTGCATATCGCTGATGCTAGCCATTGCTGCCCATGTAGACCTGTATACCCTGAGGCCTACATGATGGCTGGATTCTTGCTACCTCAGGCCCGGACATCGGAGTGCTATATGACTTATGGCCAACATCATCCCATCCTTGAGTTGGTCGCAATCACAAGGCTCTTTCGACTCCTATTCAGGATTGGGCAGCGTCTATTGCATGCGCTCTCTGGCTATTCATGGGGTCAGACCAGTATGAAAAGCACTTTATTTTTCTCTCAATATCATTCGCCGATGCAGGGAAGTTGCTGAGGGGGCAGTGCGCTGTGACTGGAAGATGAGAGATTGCCATCCTGGAAAGAGATCTGATTGTGAGGCTCACTGCCCAGGTGGAGTCATCTGTCCTATATTCCAGAGACAGCATTAACATGGTCTTTGTGGAGTGAATAAGAATAGGAGAAGAAGAATGCATGAAGATCCCAGCACCGTGGTGACCATTAACTTCAGAGAGGTGGAGTGGGCTAATCTGAACAGGCCATTCTACTTAAGGGAAAATTGGGTTGGTGATATACGACCCCGAGTGTGTGAGTGTGTGTGTGTGTGAGAAAGAGTTGGGTGAGTCCCAGGGGGTTTTCATTACAGGAATAACTTGTGGCTGGATGTGGAAAGGTGAGAAAAAAGGAGAGATTTGTGAAACAGGAGGGACTGGATTCAGTGAATGAGAAAGTGAGTGAGTTTGCAGTGGAGAGCATCAGAGCATGAGATAGATTAGAGATCTGAGAGGGACGTCTGCTCGAGTAAGCATGGGAATGATGAGTTGAGAAAGAGACAGCAATAGAGTGAGAGAGAGGAGGACTGGTACAGGGGGAATTAGAACGAAGAATGATGGAGGGAGAGAAGGAAAGAGAAAGAGGGAGAGTGTAGAGAGACTGAATGAGAGTGAAGGGGACAATAAGAGAGAGGGAGGGAGGGAAGGAAGGAGGACGGAAAGAGAAAATGAGGATTAAGGGCGGGACAAACAAGGGGAGAAAAAGTGAGTGAGGTAAGGATGGAGGGAGAGAAATGAGGGAGAGAAAAAAAGAAAGTTGGAGATAAATAAAAGACAGCAGAGCGTGGGAGACAAAAGATGAGGGAGAGACCGCGATGGAAAGAAATGGGGAGAGATAAGGAGATATAGCGGGGGAGTGAGTGAGTGAGAGAAAAGGAGTGAGAGTGGGAGAGATAGAAGTAGAATGAGTGAGGAGGAGGAGGAGGAGGGGGCTGGGAGAGAGCAGGCGGCCGGCAGCAGTAGTGCAGTGGCTGGGAGCCCCACCGCTTTAATGGCCCATAAATCTGGGCTGGCCGGCTGGGCTGAGGCAGCCCCACTGAGGGTTCCTCGAGCGGAAAATGAATCAGGTCGCTTTTACAGAGCGTGAGTGCCGACGCTCGCACCCTCCCTCCCTGCCCGCTGACCGATAAGAGCCGTGGCACACGCGCGGCACTCCATCTACACCGGCCCGCGGCTAATAAACCACTCCATTAATGACAACCTCTGTTTGTTCATGGGACTCTCTGCTTGCCAGCTCTTCCTCCCATTCTCCCCTGCCGCGTGCGGTCCGTCCCTGCCCCGCGCTCGCCCTTCTAGTCCGTTGCCCTCCGCCACGTCACGATTAACCGAAGCGTCTGCATGTGTGCACATGCACGCTCTGCCCCTGCTATTGTGACTCCCACCTCTGGCTGTCCTGGAATTATTGAATTAAATCAGCCCTTAATGTAGTCTTGCCTGCAAATGCATCTCCACAGGCCTCCAGATTGCATTATCTTTGATACCGCCCTGGTAATTTAATCCGCATGCGCATACGAACACAAACACACGGACAATCCGTCTTCCACTCTCTCTCCTATCAAACTCCCTTTTTTTGCACTGTTATTCTTTTGACCATCAATCTTGTGTTTTTGCTGGTTTATGGTAATATTTTTGGGGGGCGATATGATGAAATGGCATGTGAGAGAGGGGAGGACTATGGTCCAGCCGGTAACTTGAAATGGTGGAATCATGCCCAGGATTTATGAGGATTTGGGCCTGAACGCCAACAGAGACCTATCCCAGCGTGCATCAGAACATGTTATATGATAATTGCAAAAGTCCGTTCTGACCGCACAAGTCAACTTGTCACAAGAATATGTATGTGTGTGTGAGAGAGAGAGAGAGAGAGAGAGAGAGAGAGAGAGGAGATAGTGTATTTGTTCTGAAAATACATCTCTCGTTCTCAGATGCACCACACCAACAAACAACTTCAGGGCACCCATGGTAATTGCACAGATAAGACAGTGACCAGGTGCCAGAACCCCAATACTTCCCGCACACACAGTTCCTTAATACACCAATCCCACAGACAGGGAAAGCAATAACCTCCGGTCAGTTACACATATCAGCTACAGCATCTCTGGGGTGACAGCCAGTCAGCCCGCGAGGCACCTCTGGGTCTCTGCAGATCACTCCAGTGGAATCGCTGCTCTGTAATTACACTTTAGATACCCCTCAATAACTGCAGTTTGAGGGATGTGGCTGGCCCTTAAGGTCGTTTTATACTTGTAAGACGTGTTGAAAGTTGTCTAAAGAAGAATGACGAGCTACACAGGTGCTTTTTTTTGCTCAAAGTGTCCGAAAACATCTATGGCACATGCAGTCATCCTCATGGTAATTATGTATATATTTACTGTTTTATAACCAACCAATCTTATTGTGAACGACTTTCTGTATCCATGTCATTTAACTCTCGATCCATCCAGCCAATGAAAATAGGAGACCATCAACTACAGAGTCTGCAACATTACAAATATTTGACAACTACAAGGCATCGTCAGGCGACACTTTTTTCTATCTCTTTGACTTCATTTTGGTCATCGGACACTGTCGACAGACACGTCTAACAAGTGTCAAACGACTTTTAGGCTCGTTAGTAGCTCATGAAAGACACAGTGTCCGGGAGCACGAGAAACAAGGTGTGCCACTGTTTATTCCTGTCTGTTTGCACAGTAATCCCTTAAGAGCAGTCGTACCTGTTAAGGTGCCAAGAATCTTTATCGTAACTCTTAGAATGAAAGCATAGATCAAAGAACACTGCTGGGCAGCCTATTGCCTGAAGGCTAAGGTGCTTGAATATGACCTGGGAGGTTGATGGTTCAAGCTCTTGCGTAGCTATGATAGGATCAGTGTAGATCTTCAGCAAGGCCCTTGACCCCACGTAGCTCCAAGGGTGGATTGGCCTCCGTTCACGTTAATCAATAGCATGTTGCTTTGAATAAAATTGCAGGCTAAATAGCAATACCTTACAGGTCTTATATTGGCTCTTCAGGCTCAGACTTAGGAAACCTGTCTTTATGGAATCAGCTATGGAGGCCCAGCTTGAACTTTTGTCATGTTGATTTCAAATCCGCAAGTGCAGCCGAAGTCTCTGCGATTGTTCCCTCCGCTTCTACATTTAGTCACATTTCCACAGATAAGCAGCTCAAGGCCAAACGATCGTGTAAACAAAGCATGTTTGCATTTATCCAAGGGCAAGTGCTGCGTGTTTGTTGAAAAGTCACAAGCCACAAGATCTGATAAAACGTGCTTTCTGGAATTACCAGGGAGAGCTCTCGCAAAATTATAACTAGTTAGCGCAGCTCGCTTAAGCGAGGTTTATAACACTACTGCTGAATGAGATATGAGAGCAAAGTTTACAAGAGCCTGAGGGGGAAGAACTAAAAAGAGATAAGTCCTGAAAAAGTGACACTCTCGGTTCGTAACATTTTTCAGGCTGAGTTTCACTCTCCCTGAATGATCAAAAAACATGAAGCCATTCCATAACTCTTGTTCAATTCATCTAATTCCAGACAGAAATTGATTTGATGTTCTTCGGGCAAGGGGAAAAAAAATCAATATTTGAAAGTCATACCGAGGGAAAATGTGTGGATACATCAAGCATGCTCCATTTACAGTGTTTCTACAAACACCAGGTTCAGGGGATTAAATCTTAATACCCAAATCAAACTTGCCCAACATTTTACATGATATTGGACCTGAACTTGAGGGCACTTACAATGCAGTCAAGTGTATACCCTGGAGAAGGCACATTTCAGTAAATGTCATAACACGCTTTCACTGTTTTTGTATTTTATTCCATTGTGTAACCTCCAAACATCAATTGTAGGCAACATAAAGTTTAAGGCTCATATAACAGAGGGCAAAGCCTGCATGTGTAAATATATTTTCTTTTCCACACTCAACATGATTACAACAGCAGGCAAAAGGCCTCTCTGGACGCACGGAAACACAGCCGCCAGCCGCGTCTTTTCTTCACAATTCCTGCAGTGCAGACGGCTGCCATCACCCCGTTCTGCGACGTGTCATTAAGCGCCTTTTGTTCGACGACCGTTTGGTCGCCGCGGCCCTGTGTTTACCCAGCCTTTGTGAGGACCGGGGGCCTTATGAATTGAGTCAACACTCTCCGGTTGTCTCTTATCTGCGCGTTGATAAAGGCCCATTTCAATGAAGAGGCTATAAAAAAATATGCAGCCGAGAAATGGGCGGGAGAAGGGCTGAGCAGTCGCCGAATGATTAGCGGGGGTCACTCCACACTGATTCTCCCTCTATTTATTCAGGTCCCAGTATACAAACACTCACATGAGGCTTGATGAGCCGTTGATTTCTTCCTGGAGTGGAAGAAGCATGACTTATGGGAATGTTAATCAGAGTGATTTTAAAGGCTTTGATAAACCCTGTTTAACAGCCTCTTGAAGCCAGACTGTAAAATCAGAGGCTTGACGGTATTTTTATGAAAGGGTTTGAAGCTGTTGCAGCTTACGAGCATTCTTCGACTCAATGGATCAAAAATTTTTTTTTTTATTTTCTTTTTTCTTTGTTTTTTGTGAATGAACCTCAAAAAACACCACCTTCCATGTCCCATATCAGCCCCTCCCCCTAGGACTCCCCTGCCCAATCAAAAGCTGTGAGGGGCTTGCAGAATGCTCACTTTCTCTCGCCTGGTTTCTGTGCAACAAGAGCGGAGAGAGGGCAGAGAGGGGGTCAAAGAGAGGGTGGTTTGGTGGGGGGGGGGAGTAAGATTTAATCGCTCCCAAAAAAATTTGTGCCCTTAGAAGCAGCAACTCAAAATAGCAGTGGATGAGTTATCTGGTGATGGACTTACCAGCTTGAATGAAAGCGAGAGAGAGAAGGATAGAAGAGAGGAAGAGGTGGAAAGGAGGATGAGAGGGCATGGGGTGGAAGCTGGAGGGAGAGGTTTTAATGACTGGAGTAGCTCTTGGTTGGCCTCCATGCAGAGCATGAGGAAATCACATGGAGCAGCAGAGCATGACAGACCAATCAATAGCGTTTCTCAGCAATACTGGGTGCACGCGGTGGAGTGCTGAGGTGCAGGGGGTGAGCGAGAGAATGCGTCAGGAACAATGGCAGATAGACCACCACCACCGAGAGAGGGGTTCTATCCCGACGCGCCACTCGTGGGAGATGACAGTTGAAGCCCTCGGCGATTGTTTAGGGAGCACTCGAACCCCTCGCCCACACTCTCCACCACCTACCCCCCCCCCTTCTCTGTTTCCTGCCAGGATTTGGGGGATGCCCCTCTGGCCCCAGAAACCTCCACCCCATTCACCGTGCCTGTTGTGCTCGGGCGATGACAACAAAGGGGTAGCGCTTGCTTTTGTTCTGGGCCCGGGGCCCAAAGTATCTGCGCTGCGGCCTGGATGGGCTTGATTTACAGACGTGTTGGTCACACTTCAGTGAGGGGGTACGAAGGGGGGGGTGTCTTCACAATCAGATGGAAACGAGGGCTACAACTACACAACCAATCACTAACCAAACATATCCCCGCTGAGTTTACTCATAACTGTGTCGAGGAGCTCTTTAGATAAGGAGTATCTACTTTCAGAGCCCTTTATGTAAGAGAAGGCCTTTTTAGAAGTAAGTCTGTGGAGATCTGAACTGAGGTGTCGAGAGAGACAGAGAGAGAGAGAGAGAGAGAGAGAGAGAGAGAGAGAGAGAGATGAACATCAAAACCATAGTGGCCTAGTGTTTAGGTATGGTCAAGTTGAGTCCCTACCCACACAAAAGTGTGAACAAGTCTTTTTCAGGCCATCAGCGTAAAGGAACTGCCCCTATTCTGTTAAATGGCTACTTCTTTCCCTGCTCAAGGAACGGGAACAAGGCAGAAATGTCCAGAGTCCATTAGCACAGCCAGCTCCATTTTATAACACTGCATTATCCTGGTGCAGTTCCTAACCCCAGTTTTACAACTGCCCTGGTGAACTTTGGAGCGTTTTATGATGCAACTGCCCAATAAGTGCATAATCTCTGCAAATGAGCCTGCTGTCATTAGCTTTTTTTAATGAGCGTAGGAAGCTTGTTCTGCTAACTCTGCCACACAATACATTTCACGCAGACATATTCACCAGGACATTAGGCCTTGCTATCCTTTGAGTAAAGAATATTTTTATTACAGTTATTGTCTAAAGAAGAGAGATGAACACCCCTGGAAGGAAAAGACTAAAGCATAAAGCACAGAGACAAAATTCTCATAATAGCTATTACAACTTTGCGGAAACTATAGTGCAGATCTTGTTTTGTGTCAAGTTCAGTTACTTTTTTGACATATCTCTAGGCTAAGATTCAATTTTAGGAGAGTCATAAAAAAAAATTCCCTTATCAAATCTGGTGGCAGATCACAAAGTAGTTTTCTAACAAAAAAAAAAAAAAACACCATGATTCACTGTGAAGGCTGCGTGGTTCACATCAAAGCAACAGTTAGAAAATGAAATGACTGTTACCATAACAACACATCATGAGTTGCTGGAAAGAACTTGTTTTGACTCTTCACTCCAGCCTCAAAATTTGACGTGTTGAATCGTGGAGCCTGTAAGCAGCTGTCAGCAGATGTTGTAAATAGATTTTTTTTTTTCTATAATTACCATGAAACTGTTTTGTCAGCTGATGATTGTTGGTCCAAATTAGCTTTTCAGAGCATGTCTTATGGGGACGTAGACCTTCAGTTACTGAGGTTCACCCACAAACTACGGCCTCAAAGCCCTGAAGTAGAATGCGTTCACCCTTGACAGAAGGCAACAGTGGTCACTTTATGTGTGCTTAGTGCCAGCCTCTCCCCAGTCATTTTCCCTCCCTCTAAGGCCACAAGTGCACTTTGTTTTGTGAGACAATCGAGGTGTTGTGCCTGCAAATGTCCTCTGTCACTGCAAGCTCCATCGTGGGTTTTGGCGCTGGTCTTTAGTGGCTGTTGTTCCATCTCCGAGCACTGATGGATCTACGGGCAGGGTCCAAATCAGAGGTCGATGGGCTCTTTTTGTGGCTGGGGGTGTGTAGATATTGGGCTAAAGTGTGTAAATATGGAGTTGCAGTGTGTAAATATAGGACTGTAGAGTGTAAATGCAGTGCTGAACAATTTTACTGCAGTGCTGAAGTGTATCTATGCACAACTGCACTGTGTAAGAATAGTGCTGTAATGTGTGAATACAGGGTTCAGTATATATATATATATATATATATATATATATATGCAGGACGGCACCGTATAATGCTTCAGTGTGTACATGCACTGCTCAGCCTGGATATGCAGGACAGCAGTGTATAAATACAATGATTCAGTGTGTAAATAGAGGATGCAGTGTGTAAATGCAGGACTGCACTGTGTAAATGCCATGATTCAGTGTGTACATATAGGATGCAGTGTGTATATTCAGGACTGCATTGTGTAAATGCCATGATTCTGTGTACATATGGAGTGCATGTGTATATGCAGGACTGCAGGGTGTAAATACAGTGATTCCGTCTGTAAATGCCAGGTGCAGTGTGTATATGCAGGATTGCACCATATATGTAAATATAATAGTTAATTGTGTACATGCACTGTTCAGTGTGGATATGAAGGACTGCAGTTTGTAAATACATTTATTCAGGGTGCAAATACAGGGTGTAGTGTGTATATGCAAGGTACAGTGTGTGTATGCAGAACTGCTGTGTGTATATACAGTGATTCAATGTATAAATGCTGGGTGCAGTGTGTATACGCAGGACTGCAGTGCATAAATGCGGTGATTCAGTGTGTAAAAACAGTGTATGCAGTGTGTAAATGCAGGGTGCAGTGTGTATACGCAGGACTGCAGTGTGTAAATACAGTGTATGCAGTGTGTAAATGCGGGGTGCATTGTGTATATGCAGGACTGCAATGTGCAAATACAGTGATTCAGTGTGTAAATGCCAGGTGCAGTGTGTATACGCAGGACTGCGGTGTGTAAATACAGCGATTCACTGTGCAAATGCAGGGTGCAGTGTCTATACGCAGGACTGCAATGTGCAAATACAGTGATTCAGTGTGTAAATGCCAGGTGCAGTGTGTGCATGCAGTACTGCAGTGTGCGGACAGGCCGATCTTGCTCTCCCCGCTGCTAGCCTCGCTGGGTTGTGAGTAATGAAGCGTGCAGGAGAGGAGCCAGTCCGCAGGGCATGCTGGGTCCGCGTTTCCACGCAACCGAGGCAGCTGAGAGATGGTACAGCACAGGGGCTCCCCCAATCCTCTCCCTGCCCCTCTCTATCCATTCTCTCGTAATCTCCTGCTCTCTCTCTCTCTCTCTCCTCCACTGGCTTCCCTCTCTTCCCACTCATTCTTCTCTCCAAAATCCTCCTTTTCCATTCTTTGTTGTTCTCATGCTGTCTCTCCATACCTTCCTAGCTCCCTCTTTCTATGTTCTGCAGATTTGCTGTCTATTCTGTCCCTCAAATTCAGATCTTAACCCCTTTGCGCAGATATAGATTCTGGCGTCCGTAAATTCCGAAATATAATTCCTTAATAATTCTGCAATAGAATTTCCAAATGTCTTGCTTCACTGGAATAATTTTCCAGTGATTTTGAAGCCAAAATAGGCTCATGCATAGCAGGAAAAATTGGCATTATTTTGTATTCTGCACAAATTCTCTTGCCTCTGTGTGCTCGCAATACACAGCAAAGACACTGACAACCAGGGCCACAGCCACAAATGTGGTACACACCAATTGCACTGGGCACATTTTGAATTCCAGTCACTGTAACAGGAGGAGGAAAAGTTAATGCCTGGCATTGCAAGGGATGCCAGTCAGCAGTAATAAGACATTGATGCCCAGGTTCTGTTACCACTAGTAAACACTGCTGCGAGAAGACTCAAGTGATGGGATCTTCAACTGCATTAGACTTTGTTGTACTGATTCATAAGGCTCATATCCAAAACCAGAATTTCGGCATTGAGCGCATAACTCAGTTTCCTGGGAGAGAGCGTGTTAGGCTTTTGTGAGATAGCGCTGAGATTGAGAGATGATATTTCACACCGGTCAGATACTTTTCCACCTGATGAGAAGGTCTTTTGAAAAAGGCTTCTGAACATGTCAAACACCATTCTCTCCTCCCTGCCCCTCCAATTCTTCTTCTCTGGTATTCACTGCCCACCCTGTTTCTCGTGTGTAATGTATATTTTCATCACACCTTGCCTCATTCACTTCTCTGTCCTGGCTTCCTGTCACTGCCCCTGTTCATTTTTGCCTCTTCTCCTCTCCCACTTGACCTCTAGCCTGGGCAGATGTGCCATTGTCTCCCCCCACTGGCTGGAAACAAATGGCCCCGCCCCCCTCAGCTCGTCTCCTGGCGACCCTGCAGCTGTGTAACCAGAGAGCATCTGCCCAAGGCCGGTGCTCCACGCTCTAAACCACAGACACTGACACCAGCTTAAAACGTATGTGCAGGGAGCTCATCTATGCTCAATGCATTGCAAGGATTCTTTTCCATTTTCAATTGTTTTAAATTGGAGTCTGTGAACCTTTATCCATAATATACGTTATACATTATGCATATTTGGATACATCGTACAGTGTATCATGGCAATCCATTTCTAAGCATCTTACTTTCAACCAATAGGTATAGTTATATGTTATAATAAATAATGCGGCTTGTTGTGCATTTATTACTGGCCGCAACTGACACAGTAATACTCTACCAACAGATGATCCCCCGCCTTGTCCCTCGGACAATGGAGAAACCATCTGGTGTATGTATTGTCTGGGAGGCCTGCTTTTGTCAGCCTATTGCACGAAGACAACAGAGACACAAGATGCAAAAAAATCAAACACATATGACCAACAAGTGAAGTGAAACTGATTTGAATAGCAATGTCAGCTTTCTACAAATGGAAAATTTCCCCTGGGTGTTCTGGGAGGAGAGTTTTCAAGGACTTGGTGGTTTCATGTGTGAAAGACTCTGCACAGATAGCAGTCAGCTGATGCACTGTAGATGGGAACACTTTGTAAGGCAATAACTTCGGCCAATGCTAGGCGACTAATCTGTGTTTAAAAAGTTTCGGAAAAAGTTGTAATTCTTTGTTATCTATAAAGTATTAATTTCAAACAGGCTATACACTTTTTTGTGAAACTGAATTCAAAAGGCTAGGAATCCAATTCTCTCCTGACAAATTTGCCCAAGGCATCCAACACTATTTTTCTCAAATAATCACTCCTCCTATGAGGCGATAATGCTACAGAGAACATTTTGTCACAGGTTTTCCCTGGAAATGGGCATCTTTGGGCCATATACTGGGATTTAAGGCATTTCTGGGGAAATTTTTAATAATATGCACTGTAGAAAAGGACAGGTAGAAATGACCTTAGAAAAAGGAAAGAACATAGTTTTGTTTGAACGGGTACAAGATAGTTCTGCTTTTGCACTTCAGTTATTGTCAGAGCCATAAAAAAACTTGTCTGTCCTGAAATGTTGTGTCACTAGTCTTGTGAAAATGACTGGTTTCATCAGAGTTCCCAATAAGTGAAATTACATACTTCTCCATTACACAGAGTCAGCCATATATGCTGACATTCAGCAAGCTCTCAATGACATGCAAATGATTGCACGCGCATGCATACTGTAAATATGCATATTCAGAACCTCACGATGTTGCACTCTGCACTTAATTCACCATGCAGCACACCCGTGGATTTCCAACACCGCTGATGACAGGTGAATTTATTGCCGCAGCTGACGATGACGTATTTCACGAGAAACCAAAAACTCAGCAGGATCACTGACAGCACGAATAATAAATGGGATGAGCTGAGTTTTAGTGTGTGTGTGTGTGTGTGTGAGAGAGAGACAGAGGGAGAATGCGCGTGCGTGCATATGTGTGCGTGTGTGTGTGCGTGCTTTCGTTACCTTCTCTGATAGCTCGCTGGGTTGCTAGGTTCTTTGATAGCTTGCTAGCATTTGTGCTTGAATGGGGAGGGGCAGGGAAATCTTACTGGCTGGATTTTGTTATGTAGAATGCAATCAGGCTACAAGTGGGACTCTATTCTTAGCTGGGACAGTGAAGGAGGTGTGAACTCACACAGTCAGGTCCAACTGTGCAGTCTGTGTCCAGCTCCAGCTGCAGGGCCTATGAGCCCCACTCACCATCTGTTTCGTAGCAGTCTGCCTGGGGGAGTGAATGGCAGTGAAGCAGGGGAGGTCTATGTTGACTAGTAGCACTGCTAACTCACTTCCTCGGTAAAAGTGGCAGAGTCCTCTGGCTTGGTTCTGCATGACTCCCTGTGTCCTGTTTATGATAATCAGCCATCTGGCGTTAGCCTGCCACCGGCACGGGTGAGGAGGGAGTTTTTTTGGGGGGAGGAGAGGCCGTGTGGGACAAGGAGGTGAGAATGGAGGTGAACCCTATATCTCATTGTATATGCAACTGATCTGAGCTCGAGCACACCCAGGAGGACAGACTGGGGAATCTCGAGCAGCTAGGCCCCTACCTCAATTCAGCATCGTTGCTGGGGCCTGGAGTGGGACGAACTGGTCTTTCGAGCAGGGAACAAGTTAGCATCGGTTTGGGTTCTTTGACATCAATGCAATGTAAGAGGGAAGGAAACTTCTGGAAGGTTAACAGTTTGACCAATGGGGAATAAGTCATTTTAGGGAATGATATGAGAAGTGATGGCATGATAGGGCTTTATTTTGAAATTGATAGGCATTTCACTGCAAAAGAGCAGAAGGAGAGCGCTAATAAAGACATAAATGCGCTCAGGATGAAACAGGGAGCAGGTAAATCCTCAGATGAGGCCCCATAAAAAATATTAGTTTATTGTTACCGCCCGCATCGAAATTTTTGACCAAATCAATTTTCTTTTATTCTTTTGGTATTTTAAGTATCGAAAAAAGGGCAACTGGCATAATGCGAGTAGCAAGAGTAGAGCAAATGTAACCATAGACGAACGTGTTAGCTGTTAACTTGAAAAAGTTATGTTCCTGTGTTGTTCTTAGTTGAGTAATGGAAAATAAATGGGTGTAGAAACTTAGAAAAACATATCACAGAAGCATAAGTAAACTCCATATAAAAAAATTTTCAAAAAAAAAAAAGATCCACACGCCCATATCACGTTTTTCAGATTAAAAGGATGATAAACTAATATTTTTTTAATGGGGCCTAATAGCGGAGCAAAATAGTGAGGACACTGGGCATGTAACTCAGAGGATGCAAGATCGATTTCCACATGGGGCAGTTTCATAGTGCCCTTAAGCAAGACTCTTAATGTGAATTGCTTCAGTAGGCATCTAGCTGTACTCAAAAATAATGCAAGCTCTGTAAATTGTATGTGATAAGGGTGTCAGCTAAATGAGGAAAGTGAATGAGACTGAAGCTCGCTACATGTCGCCAAACAGGAAGTACAGTGTCATCAGGCTAATCAGAGAGGGCAGTGTCGTGTTAATCAAAACATTAATACGGACATTGCCACAGTTTGGACAGGAAGCTAGAAACCATTGGTTGTTAGAAACACACTCCATGAATAATACAGCTGATAAGAGGCTTTAAAAAGTATCAAGTGCTGTGACCATCCATAAAAGGTTTGCATGGTGTACGTGGTTTTTGAATACATTGAGTTACTTTATTACATTTATGCTGCTATTTCTAAGTGTAGTAAACTCTCTTTCTCTGGATTACTCTGTAGAACTGAAATATTCTATGGAGGAACAAATTAACCCATTTAAACCGGGACAGCATGGGCGCATTTTAAGAACGTGTCGTTGCCGACACAGATGTGCGCGTAATTTTGAAAGTACCGTAATTACTGTAAGTTTTGCGCAATAGAAAAAAAATCCAACTGTTCCTGATAGCTGAGAAGCTGTGCTTCAGCCCAAATACAGGTTACTATGGTAAACATGGCAGCATGATTCTCTGCTGGGATTTTTGCAATAGGCCTTAAAGGGTTAATGGAGCAACCAACCAAAGTTGCCCTAACTAAACTAGTTTTCACAAATAAGTACTGGCACAGGATGTGCTCCAACCCTGTTCACTGGGAGTATGAAGTATGGTTTCTTATCCTCAGCAATGGAGGACTTGTTCTCACGCTTCAGGAGGGGGTTGCTGTATGTTGTAGAAGCTGGTGCAGAGAATGGGAGGTGGGAATGGTGAATCAGTATAAATGTGAATAACCTGCATTTTGATTAATGTGCCTTTGGAAGCATTGCAACCAAAAGCTATCAAATCACTACAATGATATCAATTGATTGAATTTAACAGTTAAAATAACAAATTGTCTCCTTGTTATTTTAACGGTAAGTAGAGTCCTGCGTGCATTTAACTGTGGTTTGCAGTTTGATTCTATGTGATGAAGATATTCTCTGTGATGAATTTCATTATGTTCTTGTTTGTACTTCACTTAGCCAAGAGAGGTTAACATTAATGAAGAAATTCTACTGGACACACCCAAGTAAAGAAAAACTCAGTTTACTTTTCAATGTAACAAGCTCTAACCAACTGTATAGCCTTGCAAAGTTTATCAAGATTATTATGTCTAAATTTCCAAAATTTCATGTCAAATTTGGCAACCAGCTTTTCGTGTTTCCAAATGCAACGTTATCTGTCTACTGTATACTTTTAAATAGCATAGCAGTTCATTAATTCATTTAATTTTCTTTTCTTTTTTAACTGTGCATAATTATTTCTAACATATCACATTGTTATACTTGTTTAATGTAAGTTTTACAGGCTCTCATATCCCACTTGGGTTTGCAGAGGTCAATAAATAAAATAAAGTTAACATACACCGAACCTCTGTTATAAACGGATAGTAAAATTACAGTTGAAATAACTGGCAAAAAAGGTGCCAGTTAAAATAACTGGCAAAACAAGGTGCAAGTTTATAACAGTGTAGCAGTACATTTACTCAAAATTGATATATAATATATTTTTTTTTTTTTTATTAATCTGAAGATCTATTAAATGAGCAGGCAAACATTTGCCGATCAAACCCACCATTTTCTACACCACACTATCTCAGGCACAGTCCAGCTCAGGCAGGATCCCTTGCACTGAAAGCTGTGTGAGATTGGCACCTGCAGTCTGAATGAATGTGCTGCGCCATGCCAGAAAAAGCAGATTGTGATGTGAAAGCGCTCTTTGACAGGGAAGCCATAAATTCAACAACAGCTCCCTACAGACCCCTGGTTGCCCTGGGAGACCAGACTGTCGTGAAGTGCCATCTTTGGGGTGGGGCAAGAGCGCACAAAGGACTGTGAGAGGCCAGATCAGGAGTGGGAGGCAGGGCCTCTGATATATCAGGAAAAATCCTTGATACTTTAATCCGTCTGTTTATCACCACAGTTATGATTTAACTGGAACAGTAAAATATAAAATATGATTTCATGCAATGAAGCAATTGCTGGCAGGCGACACAAATGCGGTCCATTTTAAGAAGATGGAAAATATTTTAGAGAATTAATGTGAAAAAATCATTTGAATGAATGATATTTCTCAGGATGAAATATCAGCACTACATCATTTTTCCAGAGGAATACAATATATTGTAATGACCCTCAACTCAACTGATGCCCCTTTCCTCGCCTTTAAGAGTGCTAAAGCACGAAATGTTACAATGGACATAGCATCTCTAATTCTAATTCATATAGTAAATGATGGCATTAAATGTTTTTTCTAATATGTGGCTTTATATGTATGTACCATATGTATGAGTGTGTATCCCGTTGTTATGAGATAATCAATGATATTCACTCCATCTGTGTACGGCCATAATGTTTTGGCTCATTTATGTGTGTGTGTGTGTGTGTGTGTGTGTGTATCTATATAAACACACACGCGTGCACACACAAATGAGCCAAAACATTATGACTAAGGACAGATGGATTGAATCAAACACATATACACACACTTATGAGCCAAAACATAATGACCATTCACAGATGGAGTGAAAACCATTGATTATCTCCTATGGCCCTTGTCAATGTGTCTGAACAGACCTTAAACGATAAGTAAACAGTTGGCTCTCAGAGTCAACATATTGGATGTGGGAGATATGGGACGGGAGCGACTTTGACAAGGACCAGATAGCTATGACCAGACAAGTAGGTCAAAGCATCTCTGAAGCAGCAAAAGAGAGAAAACATAAACCGATGACTGGGTGTTGAGTTCCCATGGCTCCTCAACCAACAAGGGCAAGGAAGGCTGGCCCGTCTGGTCTGAACTGACAGAAGGGCAACTGCGGCACAACTCGCAGAAAATTTGATGATGATTATGGTTGGAATGTGTCACACATCACAATGTTGCATATGGCGTTTTGTACCCGCAGACTGGTCAGACTGACCATTTTAATCCCTCCCTTACATCAGTGGGCATGTGAGCACCAGAACTGGACCTTGGAGCTATGGAAGAAGGTTTCCGGGTCCAATAAGTCCCGTGTTATTTCACATCATGAACATCGGCAGGGTATTCTTGCATTGAGTGGACGCCAATTTTATGAAGCTGTTGTGGCAGCAAGCGGTGCATTTTATGACATGAATATCTATCTTCATGTTTTCAGTGTGTGTCACTGCCTATACTGACATGCTCCCAGTCCTCAAAGAACACTCAGTCTGCCACATGATGCCGTTGCCATGACACCGGCATCAGTCACGGGTCAGTGGTGGGTGCGAGAAAGGGGTCAGGGTTCTAGTGAGGCAGATCATTTGTCTGTCTGCATGAGGAGGAAGAGAGAGGTCACAGACTGCCTCACACCTCTTACCCTCTTAGTGAGGACAGCTGAGGGGTCAAAGGGCAGGGGGTGGGTGGTGGTGTGGTAGGGACTTAGATTGAAACATTTAACCTACATCACACAAGATGGACATGAAGAAGCTCAAAGAAAATTAGGAGGTATTTCCTCTATTGTATTAATCTGGATGGATATATTTTTTTAGCCATCCTAGAAGATCAATGTCATATTCACTTGAAAGAAGGCCAAACGCTCATGAAACATTTATAATGAGTTACTGATTCATTGCACTGACGAGTATCCCATTCAAATGCAGTATCCTTTAAAGCAGTCAGAACTGCGCTATGTTTCTTTCATTCAAATGAGCAATGTTGTTCTTCTGTTTGTTCACAATACAGTCATGGGTACTTTGTGTTCTGCCTGTTAAAATATAAATGGTTCAACGAAGTTACACTTTGCCACATCCTGCCCCCTTGTAACCAGACTTACACTCACGCGCACACACACACACACACACACACACACACACACACACACACACACCATTCACTTCCTGCTTCTGTTAACCCATCTGCTGAACTCCGATAGCCCCCACCTCTCCACTCTAAAGGCACTCCCATCCTCTCTAGGATTTATTGGCTTTCATCTCTGCCTCATAGTCCAGAATGGCGAGGACTGAGAGTTCACTTATTAGCCCGCTTGGCCTCTAGGCCAATCGGGCTTATGCTGTGGTTAGATTCCTTCATGGTGGTTTGTCGTGCGTCCATAAACTTTTTGCCTTGTCAGCGCCTTAGCGCCTTCAGTTTTTCACGGATCCTTTTCATATTTTATATGTGCGCGTGTGAGACGAAAATCTAGGCCAGGTTTGATTTGGCCATGTTTGGCCAAGTGGGCGCAGTGGCTTCGCCACTATTTTTTTAAATACAATTTTAGTGTAACGTGATTGTGATATAAAGTATGAAATGATTAATGAGTATTAAAATATTAAGTATATTCTCCGTCACTTATATTTTATGCTACTACTTCCCATTTATGAAGCGTTTCGTTAAAGTAAACGGCAGAATTGTTCTTGTCCCGACCCCACGTTGTACATTTCCCAGTTCAAAGTTCAAATTCTTTTCACCTCTCAACTCAATATTAACGTACTCTTGTAAAACACTACCACCTAGTGAGCAGATTCAGTAATGCAGGCATGAGAGGGCCAGCCGAGTCTCAAATACAAAACTTTGCTTGGTGCTGTAAAATATCGTAAAGTGACCTGAAAATGAAAAAATGGCATACACCAAAGAAAAATAGGTTTCATAAAATCATGCATAGGCACACCGGCGCAAAATTTTACCTTTACACAAGAATAATTCACGAGCGTACGCGCTTCAGTGAGCCTCAGAACCTGCCCTGTTACCTCCCACAATAACCCATAAATGGTTGATGCAAATTACTCATGAATATATGTATAAGGTAAATCCAATTTCTTCTCGAGTGATTCGATCCCGATGTTACCAAGATTGAATAAGACAAGTAATCTCAATGCATGTCAGGACGTGGGATGCTTCTGAAAAAAATCAAGCACCAGAAAGATGTGCTCTTTATTAGTCCCTGCAGTGAGGTGACCAACAGGCCTAGCCTAAATATTCGCAGTGGCAACTTTTCAAAACCTGTACATTTGGTCTGTTTAACCAGTCACTGACAGCAAAATAAGAAGAGGGTCTGACCTCAAAGCGAGAGACAGTAATTTTAGAGCTAACAATCGGTGATCATTGTGCATAGTCTATAAGAAAGCCTTGTTGAAGGAGAGAGGAGCATTCGCCTGGCCCAGCAGCGATTTACAATGTACTGCCTCACAGATCCTGACAGACAAAATGTTTCTGTGCAGCTCAGAGGTTCGCCATTGAAGCATAGCCCTTCGCTGTAATATGAAATAAGTTTCCAGTAGTTGCATGTTACTGTACTTTTATAACAGTCTGGCAATGCAGCAATATAAATTCTAAAAAGGTACTGAAACTGAAACATAGCAGAGATGGCATCCAGAATGTCTTTGTACATAAGCGCCTCGCATGGTGAGGAGACCAGACTTTGCTCCAGGTTTTAGGTGGGGCTCCTCTCCAGCTCAGTGGAATGTGATGGTCTTCAGCTAATGGTGGCCCATGCTGGTGTTAATGACTGTTGGTACACTCTCAGCGACTGCCTTAAGCATGTCGCCATGGCAGCAGTGATAATGCCTGTCTCTAAGGGCTTTTGAACAGCTGCTAAGGAGGTGTTCCAAGGACCCTCTTTGAGAACAATGAGGGCAGGAAGGTGATTTACTTTTGCTCCAGACATGAAGATTTGCTGGATTTAGTAGGAAATTGTTGATGGATTGGACTTAAAACCTGGTGTGATGGAGGTCTGCTTGTTAGATGTTTGACCAGGTAATAATTTGTAGCAGTGCATTTTCCCATCTAGTCTATGGTCTTTGCTGTCCCATTCCAACCATCTTGCTAGGTTACAACTCCTACACGTCTGTCCACACTTCCCTCTTAACGTGATGTTGCAACTTTTTTCCCAGGCGGTAGTCAACCCTGGTTTGCCTAGATGTAGCTTATACCTGCATAACCTGTTGCTATGGACCCGACCAGTGCCCTCTGCCTCAGCCGTGACTCAGCGACCTCCAGTGATTTGTCTGCTCTCCATTTCCCACCTGTTCGGACCTGGATGCGAGCAGCTGCCACTTTTGGATCCCTGGATTCTTTGTACTGAAGAACTTCCTGTGTCAGTGACTCCATGGGCTCTTCAATAACGCCACTGATCAGGAGCTTCTGGATGTTACTGGTGCCGTACAGATTACCACTGCTCAGATGGCAGAATTAGCCTTGCTATCTTTGTTAGCAGCTGCTAATCTTCCTTTCCAGGGACTCGACTGCTGTTGTGGGTATTGCACTCTCTAGCCCAGACATAAGATCTAAGGCAGAATGGAATGCTAGAATATCCAAGCCTGAAACCTCCCCTGCAGGCCTGGTATGTCCACTTTGGTGAGCCAGGCCTCAAGCTCTTTGCTAGTATCCTAGCAAAAAGCAGGATCTTTGAGGTTGCGATCAAAGATCTTCTTGAGGCTTCTGATTGGCTGCTCTGTACTGGACTGGATGGTGGTTCCAACCAGTGAGAACCATGACTTGCTCACTACTTTCCACTTCTTCAGCTCTAGAGATCTTATATTTCGTTGCCCAGGTAATGAGCTTTCTAGGCTTTGGAGTGTCCATCTGCTGCCCGAGACAGATGTAACAGTGACAGTCAGCTCGTCCATGAATGCTCTTATTTTGGGCCCCAGTCTTGGTGAAAGGGCCCATACATTCTACCTCTGCTAACCTAACAACCACATTTATGGTGAGACCGAAAAGGATGAATGAGATTGTGCAGCCTGTTATGATTTGTTTCTCAAATGGATGCCAGTGCAGTGAACCTTGGACTTAATTTACCATAATAATGCTGAAAAAGGTCCTTCATTTTGCTGGAAACACGATGTCAACGTAAGGAAAATTCAATGAGTTTGCATGGTATGGATCCGTATGCATTTGAAAGGTCCAGTCAACATACAGTCAGTTTTCCTTTGCCTTCCCATACCTCCCTGATGAGTTAAGTGACTACACCAGTATGTCCCAAGCAGCCAGACAATCGAGGGATCCAATCCTTCTGAACAGAGCTGTCAATACAGCTATTCTTCAGAAGGAACTCAGTAAGTCCTCATGATAGGATACTAACAAATATCTTGCCTTCGACGCTCAGCTGTGACATTGTTCTGAACTGACTGATGTTTTCAGATTTCTCTTCTTTGGGGATTCAAACACCCTCAGCGCACTTCCATTGATCGAAAACTCTTCCCCTGTGAAAGATAACCCTTAAGATTTTTCAAAAGAGCCGACAGACTTGCAGACAACACTTATACATGGTTTGTGGGACTCCACTGGGACCGGGGGCGGAGGCTGATCTGGCTTCTTTGACCTCCATCCAGCTGGGCTCCTTAATGGTGCACTCAACTGTTGGCACTTGCGGGCTAATGATAGCCATCTGCGGCTATCTCTCTGGGTTGCTCAAGGTGTTGTGAAGAAATTTAAGGCATGCATGGAAACACATACAAGAATATAAATGCTGTTCTACTTACATCTCCCATATATACTATACAACTTAAGCGGGGTACACACATAAAGATAATCTGGCTGATTTTGCCCCGATTTTCCCCCTCGTGACCAACAACGACAATCGGAAGATTATCTTATGTCTTATTAGATTATCCGATAAGATTATCCTGTGGTCTGAGGAGTGTTAAGAGTGAATTTGTCCCGATAATCGGGTCCAAAATGGGTCGGGCCCGACGATCGTGAATATTAAACTTGTTCAATATTTACGACCAAAAATCTTCACGTGTGTGGGGAAAGCCGACGACTCCCGAGTCCTGACTCCGTGAATTGTGACGTGAAGCGGACTGTAGCCAATCAAGAAGTGAGCTGACCACCATCATTCCCTCCTCTCGTGTGTCCTCTTCCATGTTGCATCTTGTGTTTGTTGTTGCTATGTTTCTTCTTCTTCGTTTTTGTCAGATCACGTTTGATCACGTGAGATTTCCGTCTTGGAGGACTAGATTCTAGATCAGTGGTGGAACAGAATCGTTATGTGTGTGGTGTGCTGTGTTGAGATTATCAGAGCACACCACACACAGTCCGATCAAAACTGTTCAGTGCCTGATTTTTTATCTTTATGTGTGGGGTCTGCAGCAGATAAAAAATCTCTTCAGATTTAAAAAATTCTTATGTGTGTACCCTGCCTTACATGCAATCAAATTGAGACAAATTTGCTGCAAATCATCTGTTCATACAGTTGAATATGTATATAGGCATGCACATCAGATTTCAACAGCCTTTAATTCAGCAGTTCAAACTCCCATCTCATATTAAGCTCCATGTCAAGCAAGAAAGTGCATGCAATCAGGAACACTACTGCCGGCACTAGCAGCTGTCATGTACACATACAGACAAAGGCTCCTTACAGTGAGTGGAGTATGTACTTATCTGCTGATCTGCATTGTAAAACTGAAATGGTGATAAAGGGCTAGAATTCATTTCAGGAAATTATGCATTTAAAGGGCACATGCATTTTAACATGACAAAGTAAAGCATACATTTTTAAACATAAATACACCATTAGGTAAAACAATAAATAAACATTTATTTTTCCACAAATAACAACAACAACAATAATAATAATAATAATAATAATAATAATAATAAAAAATTTCATGCATACAGTGTGGGTGGATGGGGTTGTGGGTGGTGGCATAGGGGAGGTCACCCCACTAACAGTGCACTGTATTCTTATCATTTATTCATTCTAAGTCTGCACTCAGTCACTCACTGAAGAGCAAAGGTGGAAAGGCAGGACTAATTGTATTTTGTTGTGTTTCAGTCGATGAGCAAGTTATCAGAAATGTCAAGGAAAATGGCGCGATGAGAAGCTGCTCTCTTAAAATAATTACAAGCCCATTTGACTCCCGCACCTCAGTGACACCAGTGCAGCGCAAGGTTTCCCGAGGTAACTCTAGTAATTCTGCTAAGATTTGAGGAAATACTGCCCCCCTTTGGCCAAACAGCACCACCTGCAGTAAATTTTCTCAGTCCAAGTTTCTCCCAAGTATAAACCAAGCCCAACCGTGCCTACAAGACATAAGACTCAAAATAAAAAAATATACCATCATCAGCTTGGAGAGACTACATTTTTTGGCTGTTTCAATTACATCCTCTTTTTTAAACTCGTTTAACATCTTCTGTCTCTTTCACTTACAACCCCAGCTCCAAAAATGTTATCACAACTTGAAAAATGCAAATAAAATCAAAAAAGGACTGATTCGACAAGTCTATTCACCCCTACTATACTGAAAACAATACAACTAGGCATTATTTGAGGGTGTAACGTGAATTTAATTGTTTATTGAAAATAGACTTTGTGAAAACTACAAAAGAGTCCAAAAAACATTGCACAGTCAACTTTTCACCGCTGTGTAACCGCACAATGTCTTTAAATCACGCTCATTAAGTGCTCTGGCACTGAAGACACCAGTCGGCCTCATTTAGCAAGTACAATTTTCCCCCATTCCTCCATTATATCGTTTTCAGTGCATGGGGGCTTCATTGCTGCGTGTGCACCAAACATTCTCGATCAAATATTGATCAAGACTGCAAGCTGGCCAATCTAGCACCCAGAGTCTGATTATCTGAGGATACACTTGTAATCTACAGTAAGTAGAATGTGATTTGGCTTTGTCTTGTGGGGACTTCCCTGGAAAAATGACGTTTAGATGGTAGCATACTGTATACTGCTCCAAATTTCGTGCTTATTATTCTGCAATAAAGGTGCCATCATAACTGTGCAAGTCACCCATGCCATGTGACATGCCTCCGTACCATAACAGGTGCTGGCTTTTGGACCTGACGCTGATGACAGCTTCAATCAATCAATCAAAATTTATTTATATAGCACATTTACAAACAGCAATGGCTGAACCAAAATGCTTTACAGATAAAAACATAAAAGGCATAAGAATAGTGCAAATACAGGTGACAGTGATTAAAAAAATTAAACGTGGACAAAAAAAAAAAAGGGTGCAGCTTGGGTACAGCTTAGTTTGTCTTTGCCATTTTTGGTCCAGAGTAAACAGTGGCTTTTTTTTTTCCAGAAAAAAACATGTAAAATGTTGGCTCGTCAGACCACAAGACAGGCGTACTGATCTGGTGTCCATCTCAGATGACACCCATCCCAGAGAAGCTGGCGATGCTTTTGGACAGTGTTGATGCATGGCTTTGGTTTTGCATAGCAAAGCTTCAACATGCGTCTGTGGATGGAATGGGGTATGGTGTTGACTGACTAAGGTTTACCAAAGTATTGACAAAGTGTGTTGTGATATCTATTACAGCTGCCTGACAGTTTTTAAGAACATTTGAGGACTAAGGGACCATGTGCATTCAGATGTAGTTTTTGGCCTTGCCCTTTACAAACCAAGATTCAACTTACAGGATTCTGTCCATCTTTTGATCATATTACAAACTTAAGAGGGTGAAGTGCCCAAAATCCTGTCGACCTGTCTTTGAGGACTGTTGTTCTCAAAATGATAGAGCATAAACATACACATCAGTAGGTAAATTGGTCCCAGAATCAACCCATCAACCCAGACGTTATGGGCTCCTTTTATACTATAACTTGATTAGCCCACCTAAATTAACATCACCTGTTTCATCACCTTAGTATTTCTACTAGTCACATCATTATTAGTCATAAATTGCCCCTGTGCCAACTTTTTTGGTGTCTGTTGCAGTCATCATATTTGAAATAAGTGTAATAAACAATTGAATTCACAAACTGAAGCTTCAAATAATGTATTGTAGAGTTTTCAGTGTAGTAGCGATTGAATAGACAACATAAATTACTCTTTTTACATTTAATTAGCATTTTTGTTAATGAGCCAAGTTTTTTCAGAGTTGAGATTTTCATTCTGTGTTCAGGCCTGTTGTTTTGGGGCAGATATACTTTGTACATATTTGACTGAGACATGGACAGTTGGTGGTTCAGGCCCCATTGGGCCATATTAAGATCATTGCAGCAGCTGAGCACTTGAAGCGGATTGGCCTTTGTCTTAGTCGTATATACAGTGTATTACTTTTAGTCAAAGTGTCAGCTGAATAACTGTAAGGTAACAACTAGGCCACTGACTAAGCAGCCTGTCTCTCCACCAAGTTCTGCAAAAACCTGAAGGTTTTCAAATTTTGCTTGTGGTACTGTTGCTTTTAAAAACTATATTCTGGTCTTTACCAACAATTTAGTTTTAGTGGAAACATTTCAATTCGTATATCCAGCATTGGTCATTATGTATACGTCAAAGTAATTCTAAAATGAACCAATAAGAATTTTATGTCCGTGCAAACAGCCTTTAAGGGCATATTTGAATCCCTGTTCTTGGCGACACTCGGGTTGACTCGATACGAGAATGACGTTCCGAACAGCCAGGAACCAACATGAGAACGCGTTCTTGTCGCTCACCACTTTTTGGAGAGCGCGACGACTGTCGTCAAGAACAAAGATGGCCGACGCGGGAGATACGTATATGAAATTTTCATCAATTTCACCGATTCGTCTTGTTAATAGCCCTCTATTCATGAGAATGAGTAGTTTCAGTGGCAATTAACTATGTATACAAGCATGAAGTGACTTTCAGGCCCGGATACTAGGGTTGATCTTAATGAGATTTTGTAAAAACCGTCGGTATCGCAATAATTCAATTCAATTCAATTTTACTGTATTCTGCATAATACGCTGCCCCATGGGCTAGCCTGAGTTGGAGACGGACATCCTTCACAGCCGCCATTTTGCTGCTGACCGAGAACACCGAAACTTGCACTTCCATGTTCGGAACGAAAAACCCCGCACCTCGCACTCATGTTGACTCATGTTGGGGATTCAAATACACCCTAAGAGTGCTACTCATTCTATGTCAAAGAACACAGGCTCTTATACTGTCTATCTTATTCAAACAAACCATACATATGAAACACACACGCACACACACACGCGCGCACATCGTGTTTTTGTGTTGTGTAAGGCCATCCCATAGACTTACACTAATTTTGCACATAGAGTCCAAAATGGTCGTTTTTTGTCATCAGGCCAAATGGCTAGTGAATGTTCCTATTTTACCAGCCACTCAATAGATCACTATTGCTTTTTTGGCTGGTGAGTGAAGCAAATCTACTGCCCACTTATGTTTTTTACCAGCATTTTTCTGGTGGCTGTTGTCCCTGAATTCACATTTACTCACAAAATAAATTCCATCGTTCAAATTGAAAGCAGTGTTCGGAGGATCACAGAATAGAGGAATGCCAAATCTGCTTGTCAGTTTTAGTACGTGTCAATTGATGAGCAATATCTCTGTCTATTCTTACTTTCAGCATTTATTTTATTTTGTTTATTTCCATTTATGGATATGAAAACCATTGTTGTCAATTACCATTGTAAGCATTTTAGAGCACATACATCTCAGACATGGAGAGTAAGATAGTATTACAAGGAGTTCTTTTGAAAAATGAATCTACAGTTTTATAGTGACCTCTATTTTACAGAAACCCAAAGCCTTAACAAACATTTCAGCAGTTATTTGACAATAGACTGGCATCTGTGTGACGGAGGGCACCATTCTGTAAAAAATCATTTGTTTTCTACAATATTGCAGAGTAAATATCAATTCTGAGGAAAGTCTGTGGTTGCACCCAATACTCTAAAAATGCATTCTCCTTTCCTGCACTTCTCCTTCAAAAAGTCTTCTCGATGAGAGAAAGAGACAAGTAAATTAAGTGAGGATGCATTTTTAGAGTAATGGGACACACCCCATTCGCAAAACTTGAAGTTCCATATTTGTTGCAGTTCCCAGCATGCCCAGACAGTTGTGCTATTGTGGGAAAACAGTAGCGGAGTGACAAAGAACTTGTCAAGTAGCCAAGAAGGGTAGGGGCGACAGCATACTCAGTCACGGCTAACGCGCTGGGTCATTCAAGGTAACAGCTTACATATTCTACAGGGAAATCCAGTATGGCTTATTTATTGGAAAAGTCAGTTAGCTAACTACCATAACCTTAGCTCCAAATGGGCAAGTACATTACGTGATGTACTTATGAGCCTAAAGATGACAGTATTCAGGAAGATTTTCAAGTAGTTTGACATATGCAGCTGTGTGCTCTGTATTATCAGTTGACTATTTGAGTATCTGCTGGGTGGTGATGACCTATAAGGCACTGGTGAATGCACATGAGTTGTATGCCTGGATTACATTTTAGCATGGAATAGAAACAGAATTATATATTTTTTAAAAATCATCTTCAAATTCATCTGCCAATGAAAGGGCCATAGTTTTTCGTGCATCCTTTCTTGCACAGAATTTTGAGTAGCTTGACCTCAAAATCAAAACAAGAAAAGGGCCATTTTACTAATTTTTCTTTTTCTAGCACATCTTTTCAAACCTTCTCGTGATTCAAATCAGTGAGAGTCTCACTTTTTCAAATTCTGTGCTGGCACATCACTCAATTACTTGATTAGGATTTCATTGCAGGCCATACTTCTTTCAGTTCAGAAACTGAGGAAACATTTTCAAGACATTGTTATCCAGATGAACCCCAGTGATTAAAGAGTCACGTTTAGGTGTGGCAGCTTTGGTCAATTTCAAATGAACCACTTACATCCAGGAAAAGCAGCTCTGAGTAGTCCTTGTGATGTAATTGTGCATTTGTGAGCGAAAACTTGCTTTCCCTGCAGTCAATTTAAGAACATCTGAAATGTGTGGTCATCATTGTTCCAGTCTGCCGAAAAAACAATAAAGTGAACCGTACAAATATTTCCTGATGAATTGCCCTCAAAGTGTGTGCTCATTACTGGCTAATTATAGTGCTGTACATGCTGAACCATTTAATTTCCTTACTAAAAAGCCATGGAAAAGCACTGGTTTGCTCCACCAAACAGCTGAGCAGAACACTGAAGCGTTAATAATATTAATTAATAAGGCAAGGTGAGCAGCTTGCTGTAGGTTCATGTCCAGTTGCAGTTCCATATCTGGAATGCAAACCTCAAAATTCCGAATTATGTGTCCAATACTTTAACCACTGTTATGCTGCCATCTGCAGTTTTGTGCACGGTTGGGTTGGAATAGTAAGAATTCACATGGCTTATCGAGAATTGTCCTACATGGTAACCTCTGTTGGTCTCTGACATGGGCTGACAAAACCCATGTACACAAGGAATATGATACTTCAGTGGTCGTAGCTGATGTTTTGCAAAATTCCTATCACTAGACATGCCATTTTCATGAGTCGCTCTCTCTCTGAGGAGCCTAGGGTGGCCTTATTTACTTGTGGGTGGTAATATGAAGGTTAAAGGACATTTTTTTTCACGAGCCATTTACACAACTTACAGATCCCCTGCATTCTCAATGTGTGTCATTGTTCCTGTTATTCCTCTGTATACTGTTAAATGTGATCGACAATATTGCGGAATAAGGAACTCGATGAGGAAATACCCTGTTCAGGTGTGCCATCCCTGCTGGAGAACCTGGCCAAAACAAGCTGGGCATCTATGATTCAGGCTTTTTTGACCCATCTCGCCTATAATAACTGGCTGGAGGCCGGTCAAAGCTGGATGAGCTGGTCAAGTAAGCTACTGGCAGACTGGTGGGCTGACTCTTTGCTGGATGGTTGGTCGGTCAAGCAGCTAAAAATCTCAGGAAAAGGTTGAAACAGCTTGATCGTCGAAAGTTGGTTTCAGCAGTGAATTTCAAATTTCTGCTGGGACGGCAACAAAATTCCGCTGTTTTCTCATGCACTCAGGCAGCCAAAAATCAGGGGGCCACTCGAGATTAGTAAAATACAAATCAAGTGCTTGATGTTGCTTCAATGGCTTAGTAGTGTCAATTGTAATTTCTCATGTCTTTTGAGCTGCCAGAAACTGCAGAATTGCCCTAAATGCTTGCTGCCCCTTGTTGTAATATTCACATGCACAATACTCTTATTAACAGACTCTATCTGGGGCTCATTTGGGTAAATTCAGCAAGGTAAAAGTCCCACAAACTGAAGACCTTGATACCTGATGGTGCCTTTGACAGCACTTCTGAGGTACTTCCCAACATCAACGCTGGCCCTGCACTCAGGCCTGCCTGGGGATTGCCACTGTTTGGAGGACCACTTTACAATCTGTGGAAGCTGTAATATCTCTGTCCAGGAGCTCAATCATTTGTGAAGACTCTTCGGGAACTATGAGGATAAATTGAGCAATACCAGTAACTACTAGCCTCTCACAATGCTGGTGGTTTTTTAAAATTGTAGTTTTGTTCAATGGTGAAAGCAATCAAAAGAGTAGCTACTGAAACTGGAAGCAATGCGGAAATAAAAACCATAACACTAAAGCCAGCACTGATAAGCCTACCGTACTTTATAATTGGATGCCACACGTTTCCTTGCTCAGTTTGTCATATACATGGCAGTAATACATGTTTTCATGATTATAGAAATAAAATGGTTGTGTAATATTACTTGTAAATTCAGGTTCTGCCAGTGTGGTCTTTTGACTGAACAATGAGAATGAAAGCAAAAAAAAAAAAAAAAAAAAAAAAAAATACTAGTAATTTTGTTGTTTGGGTAATGCTCTGGGCAACGTGGAAAGGAGAGGCGCTTTAGTCTGTTTTGGTCCAACCACTTTTGTTAACTGAGGAAAAACATGTGTAAACAGTTAAATGCAAATACTTTTTACAGACACATTTATTTGCAGAGCACCAATTCAAACAAAGGTTAGTATGAATTGTTTTCCGGTGGTTCCATGTACTTCCATGCCGTGTTTCACAGATTTAACTAGACAGGTCCCCATTTAATTTCTTTGTAGGCCAGTGACAACGAGATTGGCATTCTTATTATACATGGCTCACGATTACAGCGCGCACCGACCTGTGAGTGAATCATTTCTCTCATAATCTATTGTGTGTGTTGAATTTAGAGTATTTCCACTCTCCGGCATCTACACCAAAACCATGTAAACGAGGTGTGTCAAGTGTTCTGATTGGTTTACAGTGAATAAAAAGGTTGAATCGGAGTCGACGATTGGTGGAAGAATCTTTCCGTGTGACTTTTTTCCTCCCTGTGTGTCCCTGTGAGTAAATGGCTCCTCCTGCCAGAGAGAAACGGAGCGGAGAGAGAGGAGTGGGGGGGGGACAGTAAGAAAACAGAAACAACACCTAAAAATACCATTCACGGTCGTCATAGACAGGGTGTATACCTCTGAATTCCGATGGGATTTTAAATTTGGTTTTTGTGCATGTTGAAGACTCGGTCTTAACCGGAGTGAAGGGTTTGAATTTTTCTTTTTTTAGAAAATTAACTCGCCAAATGAACTCCGTCAGAGCCACCAACAGGAGACCCAGGCGAGTGTCGAGGCCGCGCCCGGTTCAGCCGGAAAGGAACAACCAGGAAAGAGGTAGCTAAGAAATGTCATTTTGGGGCACACCAGATCACACATAGTGATTTTAAATGACGATTCAGTTACAACGTGCTGGGGTTTGTGTTTAAAATCATCACATAACGTCCATGTTTTGAGCAGCGTTTGAACTGCGAGGCCCCACAGTCAGGTTTTATCAACCCTGCTAGGAAACGTCGAGGCTTCTCTTGTAGTAGCCAGTTATCTAGGCCGCGCTTTGTCTGGCTCGTCTTGCCCTTAATCCCTGCTGATATGCCCGGTTTTTGGGCTGTTGTCCTGGGTATAGCTTGCGCTCCGTAGTGCTGTATTCTTTTGGAAGATCTTTATAGCTGTTCCTTTGGCGATTTGCCGGTGTACTATTATTATACGCAGGACGAAAGCATGTAACGTCTGCCCGGCTAAGTTACCTTGTTTGCTAGCTAGCAAGCTGCGCTGTATTTTTTTTTCTTCCCCCCCTGCTTGGGCTGCCATTTTCGGGTTAAGCTGCTTTCACACCGGACGCGAAACGAATTTTTTCGCACGACAGATTACATTCAAAGTCAATGCGAAGACGCGAATACACGCGAAACGCGTGTATTCGCGTCTTCGCGTTGACTTTGAATGTAATCTGTCGTGCGAAAAATTCGTTTCGCGTCCACAGTGTGAAAGCGACTTTAGTACTGCTAACTAAATGTTGGCGTCATCTGTGACTGATTTAGTCGGAAACATCTGACAATCCTATTTTGTCATTGTTGCCGGCCTACGAAACTAGTTTACTCGAGGAGTTTAAGTATGCTTCGGGTACTGCGATAATTTTTGGAAGTACGTCGTCGGCCTTGGTGTCGTTAGCAAGCACCTCCAGTTTCGTACGTTAGCTAGACCAGCTAGCTGGCATACGTAGCAGTTAGTGAGTGGGTTTTGCTAGCTACGCAGTCGAGGTTTTGCGTTAGCTGTAACGCCGCTTTCACACTGGACGCGAAACGAATTTTTCTCCCGACAGATTACATTCAAAGTCAATGCAAAGACGCGAATAAGTACACGCGTTTTTCGCGTGTATTCGCGTCTTTGCATTGACTTTGAATGTAATCTGTCGTGCGAAAAATTCTTTTCGCGTCCGGTGTGAAAGCGGCTTTAACCATTGTGGGACCCATTTCGCTTTATTGGCCTGTTAAAACTTCAGGTTTCCCTCTCTGTAGTGGGTGTTATGTTTTTGGCCGACGGCTCAAGTCGTATTTGGCCAGCAAAACTACATAAACGATTAGCTCATGTATTTGATGGGGTTCTTCGTGCGCTTGAAACAAAGCATGACACAATATCCGTGTGATCGTAAATCACCTGGGCCTCCGTCTGGAAGGCGATTGGCATTTGCGAAGATCAGTCCGGCCCTATTGTCGGGTAGGGCTAATCTGCTGAAAACATTCTCCTGAAAATTCGCTTACTAATTCTGCTTTTATCTCATCAACTCAACTAGATATTGATAGCTATAAATCTCAAGAATAACTGGTGAAAATTTCACCACAATATATTAAGAAATAAAGAAATTACGCAGGAAAGCATAGATGGTTGTAGTTTTTCAGCAGAATGTTTTCAGCAGATTAGCCCTACCCCCTATTGTCTTAGTGCACTGCATTTTAGAGACTATCTGATAACGTTAGTTAACCAGTTGACTGATAGAGACGGCATCACTGATCGAGATGCATTTACTAGGTGTGCATATCTGCTCCAATAAACTGACTTACACTTGCGTCAGTTTAGTGGTACTGTGAGAGTTTGCCCATTTTGGATAGCTATATGCTTTAAATTGTCACACTGCTGTCAGATTATCATTATTATTATTGTTATTAGTCTCTAGAAAATTGCTTGCTGTCATGTATCTATTTGAGTCCCATGGAGCCATTTTTTTCCCCACTAAGGCATGACTGGATCTATAGCTTGGTAGCCTGGAATATGTCTATTGGCTAACCACAGCGTAAACTGGTGATCCGTATTTTTATTTACGTGTGATCATTGGAAGTTGTGAGGATATCATGATTAAATGGTATGTTGTTAGATGAGTTGTGGGTTGTATCATGCTTTGACTAAACAAGACTATAATGCACCATTGACTGGCAAACGGGCTGTCGAGGGCCTCCTTGATTATTGGCTTGGACCCTTTGTTTAAAATAAATAAATAAAAACCCTGCAGAAACCTATTAATATAGATGCAGCTTAATGTGGATACGCAAGCTTGACTTTTTTTCCTCATTTATTGAGATGAGAGCAGCAATTTTTTGTTTGCAGCAGTTATTTTAATGCAACCGTTTTGCTTTTGATTTGAATAACACCTAAGAAATGGAAAGTTTCTTATACATATGTCATTCTACAGTATTGCATCTAAAAATATTACAGCCAGACAAAAAAAAACTCAAAAAATATTGTAAAAACCAGTTTGTCACCATGAAGTCACGTAACTCAATTATCCAGTGAAAAGAAGATAACTGAAAAGGAATTTTTAGAGCTGATGAGCCTTTCCGAAAAAAGTGTTCAATACATTAGCTCCGTAGCATGGTGTCCTCTAATATTTAAAAAAAAAAAAAAAAAAAAAAAATCAACTAGAATGGACAAAATCATTCAAATTGCCTTCTGTTTGTGTGAAAACGCATTGGTAAACTAAATAGTGAAATATTTGGGTTTTCCAATGTATTGGACTGTGTGAGAAGTAATGTTACAGAGGTGGACACCAACTGTTACGAACATAACATGCTTTTACCATGCGAAAATCGCATGAAGAGAAAGTCTTTGAAGTTCATCAACAAATGGTTTTGTTAAATGCACAACGTCTCATTTGCAGAATTCTAAACTTTGACCAACACTACCAGTGAGCATGTTACTTCACATTGTTTCAGCCAGTAACATTTTACAGGTCCATTTTTGGTGGAAAAATTAAACATTAATCACATTTAAAACATAATTTTTATTACTATGGCAATAAAATTATTGTCACTAATTCTCCTGATTTTCATTCATTCACATATAGGTATTTATCTTTGAAAGTGGAAATATTTTAAATAACTTGATCAAACTAGTGCAATTTATTAGGGCACCCTGATGTATCTCCAGTACTGCTCTTATACCTAAATACGTTATTGTGTGATGTACAAAAGTGTAAATATCTTGTCATATTATCACTCTTTATGATTTAATATTATAGATTAATATGCTAATAAATCCAGTATTGAGTTTTTAATCTTGCTGAAACTGTTCAATGTATTGTTTATAGAGGGTTATTGGGGAAGAGCCATTTGCTTCATTGGCAAAGAAGTTAGCTGTAGGCTGAACCCAGAGGCTGTGAAGTGACTTGCAATATATTGAACTTGATCATATGTTCCATAATCCTTGTTCGCATAACCTTCCTTGATAAACATACGAAACTCTTTGTATTTCATGTCATGGTATAACTGAAATTTGCCTTGGTGCACTTTTGTATATTTCTCTGGGGAACCAATACAGCTGTGCACCTAATAACTGACTTCCTGTAGCTCTGGGAAGTCAGACAAAATCCATTTGAACTGTTGCATTGTAGATCAAATTGTTGGGGTATAATGGTTTTGTACTTCTGTTTGCTAGGAACACTATGACACTTGTGTTCGTGATGAGCTACACTTTTTCGGCGATGGCTTGGTAATTTTCGGCCAGCAGGTTGGTAGGAGGCTTCAGACAGTCCAAGCTTTGCGATATGGTCTGGCAGAGAATAATTGTTCCCTTGTGAAAACCTCTCTGCATTATGAAGCATGATTTGTGGCTTTCTGGGTTCTCGGTCTCTTTGGCGACTGTTTCGCATATCAACTCCCAATGGATTTGGATCGTATTTGGGTCAAAGCGTTGTCCCTTCCAGTCCAGTTACGTTGGGTGTTCATCAAAGAAGGGACACATTTTTTTTTTTTTTTTCAGATGGCAAGTTTCTTGCCACCAGATGGTCACAGGTTTCAGTCTGTTGCGGGTACTTCGCTTTTCCTGTGTAAGTTAGATTTAGCCTGAATCTCTGTAGAAGAATACGTCCTTCAGTTTCTCAATATCTGAATATCTTTGGCCGTGTTTAGAGGGATGGAGTAAGGTGTAAATAATCTACAGCAAAGTCTTGGGTGGGCCTGTAGATATCCCACACCTATTTTTATTTTCCCAGAGTGATTGTGCAATGCCTTGATTGATGGGTGAAGAAGAAAACATACTTATTGTGGAAGTAATGGGTCCTGTGACGAGATATGTGGCTTGGTCCTTATTATGGCTGGCTGAAGCTGTATCTGAACCACGCCATGGGTTTAAGGGTTTGATTCACCAACAGTGGCACTTTACTGGCAGGTCTTTTGTCCACATATGTGAACGTGTCTCCTTTCTTCCTGTTTGAATATAGTTATGAATTAGTTCATACTAGCACATTGTTGGTCTTTTCTTTGGAGCAGAGTAACTAGATATTTCAGGCTTCACAGCAAGCTATGGACTATATGTAACTGGGAAATGCCACTGTAGAGGGCATTTATACTTGCTGGCATCAAAACATGGGCTACTTGAGACTATTTTTGTTGCTAAAGGCCAGGTGCTGACCAGAAGCCTAAATATCTCAGCAGGATTATGAAGGTGACTGTATAACAGCTGTAAGTAAAACCTTGACCTGCATTGAAAACGCACCACCCTAATTTCAAGGCCAAAAATACAAATTATGCGTGTTTGCAATGTGTAATTGTTATTAAAGTATATTCTGCCCCCTGACAAGATGGCAAAATGCAAAATTAGGTCTTTGGTGCGTTTTAATGCCATTCTAGGCCGTAAAAGCTAAAATCAAGATTTTTGCCACCAGGGCAAACTACAGTAATGTCTCTCTGGGTCTGTTCATGAAATCTGGTCTTTCAAAAGGTGGGAAGGTAAAGGTCGCCATAAGTCAATTGATAAACATCACCATTAGATGGCTACCGAGGGGAGAGCTTGATGAAAATGAGTAGAAATGCAACCTTAAAATGTTGCTAGTGCACATATGCGTCTGTGCTCTTTGTGGCAACATTGTCCTTATATCATCACTGGGAAGATTGACCAAAAGTTTGGGAGAATGTGTCTGGTGCTGGACTGTCCACAGTTTGCCAGTGACGGTATAAATTAAAGAATCAAGATCATTCAAATTGACTTGAACAGCTCACGAAGGTGATGTCAAAGGGGTCGATTGTCCAAATCTGTCACAAGTCGCCTAACAGCTGCGAAATTGGCGTGTTGACGCCCCACTTGAGCCCATTTTCACCAAAGACACCTCTGTAGTACTGTTTAAAAGTAGGGGTTACCGGTACCCCAAACTAGAGGCAGGAAATCTAAACCTATATCATTTGGTCTCTGTCCAGTTTGATCATTAGAAACCTCAATCTGAATTTGTTTTTGTATAACACACATCATAAAATGCATTTAATTTGTATCTTGGCCATGACATTAAGGTGGTGCGTTTTCAGTGCTGGTCAGATATGGAACATGGATCGTTGAAAAAGTACTATCCCAGAGTTGTTGGGTGCATGGTAGCTATATTCGTAATTCTTTGCTGCTTTGTAAAGCAGACCCCAGTGGAGTCTAGCTTAAAGATAACGATACGCTGGTGTCTGGAGCTAGGGCTTTAACGCTGCTCCTGACTCCGATAAAAAGTTTCAAAATAGAAGAAAAAAAGTTTGAGAGATTGCCTGGCTGCGCTACAGTCTTGCGGAATACCTTGTTATTTTGCCGATCATATCCTAAATGTCTGAAAACTGGACGCAGCCTTTCGCCATTGTTTCAGTCATTTGTGTTGCTGATGTCTCACTGAAAAACTTGTATGTGAGAACAGTTTCGGGAGCGAGTGTCTTTGACGTTTGAATTCAAAGTCTAAGTGATGTGCGCTTACTTTGCGAGCAAAGCATGTAAACAATGGGGCTTGGCTGGAGGGGCCTCTGAGTTTGCAGTCTTACGATTGGCTGCTGTAAGGACTCTGTCCAGTGTGATGTCATCATGCGACAGACAGGGTACTGCGTCTGCTTACTCTACTTTTTGTTCTCCCAATTCGTCGCCCTCAACTAAGATATAATTCTTTTTACGGCTGGCTAAGAATGAAGGATTTGTCTGGGTGAAAGTTCAACAGTCAACAGCAGTGTGTTGTGTTGTGTCAAGTGTTTCATCGATCGTCAATGTGCGAAGTAGTCAAAGACTTGATATTGCCCTGGATTGTGGGACTGATGATGTGTCCCTGCTCTGACAGCCAGTACTGGGTAAGGCTGTTATGGTGGCTGTTATGGAGTTTTTGTAACCAGAGCCTTTGTACCGCTAACACAAACATCTGTATTGTGAAAGAAACACCGGTGTCCTTCTGGAACTAATTTCATGTGTGAGTTCCCCTGCTGTTTGGTGCAATTTCACAAATATGTCGGGTCGCTTTGATGTTTGATGTGCGTAACTTGAGGAAACCATGTGTTCCAATTTATTTCCCCATTTTTACTTGGGTTGTTGCCCAGTCTTAAGATTCAGGAAAAAATTCTGATGAAGAAGTAATTTCTGGTGTTGGACAGTTGTGGAACCGTAGGGCAGGCTCTCAATGCTACAAATTGACCTGTAGGCCTAATCCTGCTAACATAAAGCGCTGCTTACTAATGAAACCTGTCGTCAGTCAGGTTGACCATTTCAAGGTTTGTTCAGAATGAGCATGTCTTAAGTGGTGCATTAAGTTATTCAGCTTTTTTTCTGTCTTCTGCAGTCAGGAAGAAAAGTCTTTGACGTTTGATTTAGTTACTACTTGTCACACTGGCAAAATGCGGTAGAGGTGTGAATAAGGAAGATGTTGATGGTAGACATCTGAGCAGACGCACTGCATGATGGGAACTATGATTAATGAATTATGGGCTGGTCTTGACTCTTTACTGTAAAGCTCAAACGTTTGCACCTCCCAGTAAAAGATGGGCACAGTTGACCCTTTTTTCTGTGAGGCAGACCATTGATTCTCTGCTGACAGGCAGACTCTTGAACATGGACCAGATAAGGAGACACAACACTAGACAATCTTGTTTCATTTTAGATAGTTTAGCTCTTATTCGGGTGGTTTTCAAGCTAATACTGAGCCTCTAGCTAAGGGCGCTCCATGAATGAATTCTGTCTCGCCAAGGTGTGATATGTGGCCTACTTTTGTCTGTATGTGTCCCTGTTACGTGGGCATTTGGCTCCAGGAAGCGACTTTGGAATGTTTAGCATTATTGGTGCCTTATTCACGTGTACACGCCCTGTCTGCGCTAATAATGTGTTAATCTTACTGCTTATTGCTTAAGCAGCACAGCATAGACCTACTGAGAAAGACCTCTATGGCTGATCTTTTGTTGTCCATATTGAATAATGCCAATACTGATAATGCCATCTTTTGCTCTAGGCAAACCTGAGTTTATGCATTTATGGAAGAAGCTACTGCGGACATCAGCTAGCAAGAATCCATGAAAATGAATGCTACCAAAACTGTTTCACCATTTCTCAATTTTTCTCATGCTTAAACTTTGCCCATACTTTATCAATGTATATTTTATTTTGTCAGCCATGGAGTGTCAGCCTTAAGAGCGTCTAGATTTTTCCATATTGCCGTGCTTTTGAGTTTGCTCAGAAGGAAAAAGGAAAGCAAGTGAAGTATAAATCGCTAAGCTAAGGGGTTGGGATGATTGATTTGGTCACACTTCAGATGTGTTTTTAAGGAAAAATGGCCATCTTCCCTCCTTTAATATATTTGCTGTATTCAAGGTTGGCAAAGCGGACAGGGTTGCCATCAGAAATGAAATTCTAGCACACGAAGTTCCAGAGGCACACTGGGATAGATTGGGTTCAGGCTGTGTGTCGTCTCTGTGGTACATGTGTGTTATGTCACATCAGCCGTAACTGGAGCTTTTGGCCAATTCAAGCGATCGCCAATACAAAAAAAAAAAAACATCTGGATGTTGTAATGAAGCCCCATTTCCAGTGCTTTATGGGATAGTTTGGTGGTCAAGTCGCTTCCGGTCTTGTGCAGCTGCAGGGCAAAAGTTGTGTTGGCTTACATGTTTATGGATACTTGGCCGTACGATATTGAGCGTAGTAGCCTTATTAATTATTCCTGCATCCAGTACTTTTTCTTGGCTTGATTTTGGCGTTTATATCATTTGCACTTTCTCAAGTATAGCTGAATTGTTGTTGTCATGCCCCTGTATAAGCTGTGCACTGGAAGTGTGGCAGTCCCGGAAGTGAAAGAAATTTCGGCAAAGAAGCCACATCCACAGGCGCGTGCTTCGGAGGAGAGATGCGAACTGTCTTGCTCTTCCCGAGATGGCAACATGGGGTCGCATATGAGCAAGCTTGTGCACATAGTGCGCTAATTGGGCTTTCCAGATTCGGGTTGGATTGGAGATGCCAAATTAAAGAAAAAAAAGCCACATCTGGGTAAAAAATTTTTTTTTTTGTATGGGTGATTGCTCGAATTTTGGCTTATTTCCTTGGGTGCATGTGACCTAATCTTTGTGCAGACCACGGATATTTCCCTTTTCTCTAAAATGAGATTTTCTCCTACATTTTGTTTCTCGAAGTCACTTTAAATGAGGGAAGGTTTAGTGTGCTTGAATGCTGTTACGCAGTAAATAGTCAATAGACTTCAATTTGACATTGAGATTACCAATATCGCCAGCAGCCATAACACTGTTCGATCTGCTCCAGCCGCATGGCTGAAGCTAAGCAGGTGCGGGCTTGGTTAGTACTTGGATGGGAGACCACCTGAGAAAACCAAGTTTCTGCTGGAAGAGGTGTTGGTGGGCCAGTAGGTCGCGATCTTCCCTCTGGTGGAATAATCCCCAATGCAGTGATGGGAGGAGTCATGGCTAAATTCCCAACCTGGCTCTTTCAACCTGCCAGCTAATCATCCCCTGATCTAATTGGCTGTGGAACTCGTCCTCTCCCTCTCCACCTCAACCTCCAGGGCTCCCTTGAAAAAAAGATTTCAATCTCAACGGGACTTCCCTAGTTAAATAAAGGTTAAATTAAAAAATAGAAAAATATCTGTGCATAATCCTGTGGGATGATTGTGGCTTCAAGTATTGAGAGTTCAGTGAACTCCTGTGTACTGCTACATTATTGCAGGGTAGTAAATTACTCTGCTGTTGCCAGCTTTTTATTTTGTGCCAGTGGTTGGCAGAGGAATAATTCTGCTGATTAAGCATTTATCATAAAAACTGTGTCAATCTTGTCTGGCTGGTGATTAAGGATTTTTGACCTATATATCGTGCCTGAACGCAGGATTACTCGCAGGCTATGACATGCTTCCTGGTGGTGGTTGACATATCTGTTGGTGAAATGGGTGTGGTTTGCAGAAGAGCTGTCCAGGTGGGGTGTATATGTTTAAAAACAGACTTTGGCAGGCTTACTGTGTGTTGATTATGTTACTGCGCAGCACTTTGTCAGACGCACTTATACCCTCATTGACAGCATGGAACTGCCCTTTACTGGATCTGTCCTCCATTACCTCTGCTGTCCAGTACTGGGCATTCAGTTCTGGTGCCTTGTTTATCTTGTATGACGTGGAAAAAACCTGTTTCTCACATATTGGGGAAATATTTTCAGGAATGAGCCCGTTTTGCTTGCTTTCTTGTGTGCGTGTGATTGACTGATTGATTTAAATAAGGATGCATCGACACCACTTTCTTTCTGACCAAGTAAGAGTGTAACACCTTTGGATACCTGGCAGTACAGAGCACCTATATGAGTACTGCAGTATTTTAGCCCTATTGCTGAAGAACCGTAAAAATGTGCATTCACCTTTTATCTGTTATGGAGTTTTCTACCATTAGGCATTCAGTGTTATTACATTAATTATCCAGGCAAAAAATATCAAGCTTGAATGCAGATCTTTTTGTTTGGTTTTGCATATTTGTATCATTCTTGAGAATTTTAAAATTTTGCAAATTTAGGTTTCTTAATGTGGAAGAACAGCGTGTGCACTGATTATGGAATTGCAGTGCAAGTCATTTTTGAACAAAACTATGAACATTCATTTTAGCATTTTCATAATGTTCAATAAGCTTGAACCATAAATGCATGTGCATTCTTACATACAGCACATGCATGCATATAGAGCTTGGAGGCGCGGACAAAATCAAATATCGCAATATTTTCTGACCCAATACCTCACTATCGATATTGTGTGGTTAACTATTAGTGCTTTCACAAAATATTAGCACAGTGATTTTTCATCAACTGTCATACACATTGTAGATATTATTATGAAGGTACAAGCAACAGCAAGTACAGCAGAATAGTTTACAACTGCATTCCTTTAGTGTAGTATAGCCTTTAAAACAAGAAAATGTTTATGTCATGCCAAGGTACTACGATCTCCAAAATCCCAGGCCATATCTTGTATTATCATATAATTTCGATATATATTGCCCAGCTTTACTTGCATGCATACATACATTCATACATACACGCACTCATACTGGCACACGCACGTATGCTCATATGCACGCACACACAGGCGAGCGCACACCCACACCTGTTTACTAAGGATATTATGACTTGCTGTTGAAAGTATTCAATGGAGTAAATCTCATTAAATAGTTTTCTGGAACCCATCATGTTCTCACACTCTCGGGCACACATGTTGGCAATACCTTGCCCAATTGTAAATGTTATGCAATGAAACAGTTGCAGCGAGCCTGCTGATTGTAGCTAGAAGTCAGCTGTCAATGCGGCTAGCTACTATACAACCTAAAAGTTGCACTTCCTAAAATATTGTAATGTGAGACAATAATTATGCAGGACTTGAGTGTCAGTAATGCACTCATAACCCGGAAACTTACTTGCTCATCGTTGACTATCGAAGGATTATCTGGTTACGTTACTGCGAGCGAAATAACGTTAGCCAGCATACGGTGCTCAGTTAGCATGCGGTCATTCTTCTTACGGTGGATTTACACTGGTCCGGCGCGTTAACTGACGCCTACGCCTCCCATTCATTTTCTATGGAGAGCGGCGAGGGCGTCCGAAGCAGTGGCGCAATGAATGATGGGAGCGGCGCGTCAAATTTGGTGCTTGCGGCGCGTCGAAGAAGCTGGGATGTCCCAGGTTTATGGTAATGAATCCGGCGAACGCGATGCGAATATCCAATCAGGGGATAGCAGACGGTGTGTACGTTGTCTTCAAGGCCACGTGCCTCCGAAATAATAGTTCCGCTTCTCTCAAGTTCCCCGTAAAGATATAAAAGAGAAACTATAGTTTCTTCTTTTTCGATTTTGTTAGAGGGTTCCCTGCCAAATTATGGGGACAATGACAAAGAAACAGCACGAGGAGGAAGGTGGCAGAAATTGTTTGCGTCTTCGGTAATTTTGTCGTTTTCGCTAAAAATTAAATAAGTCCTGTGATACGCAGCTCAATGCTGCCAGGGGAGGGCCGCATAATTGCGTTTATATTTGGCGAGATATGCGCTGCTTAGTAAGGCTTCATATCGTTCGGAAGCATTAAAACTCATCATTTTAATTGTATTTTCTTTTAGACACAATTGCAGTCCCTACCAAAATCGAAATCCAGGCGGAGAAAAGCAATAGTAGGTTGAATTAATATCGTTAGTGGTGTCAGTTTACTTTTGCCAACATTACATTGGACAGTACTTATTTCACGGCAGCATTTGACGGACGGCGACGTCACTGGGAATGCTGAACCGCCCATAAGCGGCCAAATCGAGGGAAGCGTAGCGTCTGCAGGCGATGACGCGCCGGACCAGTGTAAATCCACAGTTAGTCTTTTCCTTCCCAGTTTACAAACTCATCTGCATCTCGAGGCACTTTCGCTGCTTTTATTCTTTTTTAAATAATTTTTTCCCCAACATTCATTCTTAAAAGATCTGCGAATGATGAGAAAAACGTGCAAATCCTGGAGATCTACGGTCATTCCACGCGAGCTAGTTTTGAAGTTTTAAAATCTGAGCTTCAAGTCTCGCAAAAAACTTGTTAAAATCCTTTGGCTATAGTCATGTTAAGATGTTTTTATTTTTGTAACAATAAACTTGCTGTTCCTTGTCATTTGGGCTCATTTACAGTGACTGCAAGGAGATTATAATTTTGAAAACACTGCTTTAATTAACAGTTGACTTTTCATTGTACATTCTGCATAATTGTCAACCTCATTCCTTTGATGAAACTTGCTTACTGCTCACATTTTATCTCATTGGAATTTTCTGTTTTCTTGTGCTTTTTGGTCAGAGTTAAGTGCGCGTGAATGTGCATGAAGCTGTTTACATTTTGCATTTGCGAGTTTCTTACACAATTGGCCGGCTAAGGTCACACAGTTGGCACGTTTCTCTTTTCTTTGCGACCCAGCAACTATCGGAAAACTGATTGCAATGCTGTACTGTATTGGTACTGTACTGTAAGTACTGTATTGGTTACCGATAGTATCTGTGCATCCCTAGCTGCCTGTGGCAGGCTTAACCAGACAACCAGATGACTGCATGTGAGGGAGGACGAGTGTCCCCCTTTGCTGCTCTTTTCTCCTGTAGTCCCTTCAAACCCAAACGTAGGCGATGCTCATCTGCGTGTCGACACGTGGGCGGCAAATCAGGTTGGCCGGAACATTGGGAAGGGAAACTAGACAGAACTCCCTGAAATCAACTCCGTGTGGGGGTGGTGGTGCAGTGAGTGTGCTTCTACCAGCACTGGTATTGGAGAACGGGCAAAAGACTGCTTCCCCTACTTCCTCGGCAGGGTCAAAGCAGGGCTGTGCTGTGCTAACAGTAATCCTTTCCTTCAAAAAATTACTTTGTTCTTTCTGGAAATTAATTGGAGCATCTACTTATTGCACTGCTCCAGTGTACTCCAAATATTTTTACTTTAGGAGTGTGCATGGTCATTGGGGAAAAAAAAAAAATGTTTTTGTACCGTCATGTGGTGGACTGGGTTATATTTGCTGCAGTGTCGGCAGAGGAGTTTTTTCGGAGGTTACTTCGAGGACTGGTGGGTCATCGCCACAGGTCCTCAAGGCTTGACCCTGCTGTAGGAGTGGAGCCCGGCAGCCGGCCTGCAGTGAGCCCGAAGATAGGGTCACGGCCTCCCGCTGATTTTAAAGGTCATTAGGTCACATGAATTAAGCGGAAGCAGAAAGGCGAGAAGATGCCGCAGGAAGGTTAAGAGGGGTGCTGGTGACAGAGGCGCTATGTGCTGTGACATGATGCTGCTGAAGGTCATCCATTGACTCCAGGCCTGGTCTCTGCGGGGGTTCAAATCGTCATGGCGAAATGAGGAACTAAGCTGTGAGGAAGGGGCCTCCCTTATTCCACTCCCTTACCCTTGCACTCACTTCCTCCCTCTCTCCTTCATTCTTTCTCTCTCTCTCTCTCTCACACACTCATGCTCACTCCTTCACTTGCTCTCACTGTCTTTACCATTCCTTTCTTTTTAAGCTTTACACTACCCTTGGGCCACTCCCATTTTCCGTATGGGTACTGTATGTTGGGTGGGGGAGGGGCTGGTTAAATATGCCCCTATTTTGGGACTGTTGACATGATATTCTGTTTTCCCCTTGATCAACGGCCTTATTTCTTCAGGATTAATGTAAGGAGATTATAATTTCGGGAAGAATAGTTTAACCACTAGTTACTCCTGCCTGGTTTTTTAAAAAAAATAATTTTCCTACTGCTGGTACAGTCCACGTGGGGAGTGGGGTGACTGGCATTAGCTTTCTCCATGAGTGTAAAGCCACTTTTCCACTGAATACTTTTGGTATAGTGCCCTTAGAACTAGCATGTAACCTGTATGGACTAGTGCATGTACCCAAGATCTGGTTTGCGATTTCACTGTATATAGTACTGTTAAATGTAGGAGGGGTTAGAAAGAAGGATATTACACAGGTTTGAACAGTAATGGTAAATAGTAGCGGCTGGTGAGCTGAAAATTGGGGAGGCATGGAATCTCTCTTGAAAGCATTGATTGGTTTTGTCATGTTTTCAGTCATTTCTCTAAATTAAAATTATGCCAATTCCAAGAACACTTCACCTTATCTGGTGTGGCCAGTTTTCTTTGTGAAGATAACACGGGAAATGAAATGTCATTTTGATGCAAAATTGTGTTTCAATCAACTTTATTCCATTTAGGGTACTTGTTTGCGAACCTTTGTTTTTTTTGACATAACTATACAGTTATGAAGCAAAGGCTAGATAGTGCAGGATGCGCTAAAAACAAACACTGAAGTGAACATAGTAGTTTATCTGTTTTTGTGAAGTGAATAAATAATTTTCTATTTAAATGCCGTAACATTGCATTTACCCATGAAGACAGAGGGTGCCCTCTACAAAGTATTCTAAAACTAAGGCATAGTTTGAAAACAACCACACCTGAGGGTTTTGTCTATGTTCACTAAAACCTTAATTTAGTGGTTTCTGTAGCCAATAGAAATCCGAAATATAAACCGTTTGAGAGCTTAAACTGTCAGCTTTCTGCCTTTGCCCTAATGTTCATGAAAATTTCAAAAGTGGAAAAAATTACACATTTTGTAGTGATTTTTTTTTTTTTTTTTGTGTATTAACAAGTATCAGTCAAGGGGAAAAGTGGCACTGTTAAATAAGTCAGAGCTGCACCCCTTGCTCAGGTCACCAGCCATTGTCACTGTCTGAAGTGCAGCTCTGGAAACTTCTTTTTTTTTTGGTTCGCACCGAGGCTAAAAAAATTTAAAAATACAAAATCCATAGTGCATTTCACTTTTCCTGCTTGTATTTTAGCGAATCATGATTCACTTCATCAATCTCGTCTCGAAAATGATGGCATCATCTGAAAAGCGCTCATGTCGCATCAGGTCTTAAAGGGAGATGAAGGAAGCTGTGTGTTACTGCTGATGGCCTAATATGATTATAATCATCGAAAAACCTTCTAGTCAAGGAAAATGAGTGAAAACAGACATGCGATTGAAGCTGTTGTGAGTGGCACTGCGAAACAAGCTGGAACTTTATTTCTCACTGCTCCAACCATCTCTGGATTCTCTCTTGACCAATCAATGAACTGCAATGTTTCTGGCTCCACCTTTAAATATTAGATCAGTGTTCTAGGTACCCCGACAGAGAAGGGTTATGAAAATTTTGATGGATTGGTATGTTTTTTTTCTTGTGCCATCCATAACTTTGACATTGGAAAGGTACTAAACTAAACTGAACCGGACTGCTTGGTGGAAACGAAGTTCGAGGCTTTGATTGAATTCTGATTTTCTGCAGACAGCCTCTATTGTTTTCATAGTTATTTTATAACTCATAATCTTAGGTCCCTCTGTGGCCATTTTGGAAGAAGGTACGATGTGAAGCGTTTGCTCAGTACCACTCGAGCACAGGAATCTGTCGATAAAGAATTAGGGCTGTGTGTGTTTCTACTGCCATTCAGTTCGTGGGTGTGCCTGTAGCTGTGGCTGACTTCTTATTTTATTATGCTAATGACCCTCATTCCCTTTTAGTCCCGCCCCCTCTCTGCATGGTTACAGCATGTGCCTGTTTCCCTTAATGCTGCATCTATGGCATCAGTCCTCAATTATTGACCCCCTACTGTCTAAGAACAATGGAGACCATGCTGTTAGGCTTAATCAAACTGTAATTCATTCCTTCCAGGAAATGCACTATTTTTCTCTCTCTTGCTCACTCACTCACTCCGTCACACACTTGCGCTCGTAGACTATCCCTCTTCACTCAAATACACTTTGTTTTTCTTTTTCGCACGCAAACACACACTAATCTCCTCACTCCTGTGCTATGGCGCATGTACTGTGCTGTTTATCAGTGACGCTAGGCCCGGCCCTGTGTTGGCTGAACGGGTCGCAGTGTCGGCTGGTGTTGCACGCTGTGAGCATTGGGGTTTAAGGCCTGCTTTCTCTGCTTAGCAAATTGCTCCATGTTTAGATCATTGTCCCTAGAGATGGGGACCGTTAGGGACAAAAGCCCAGGACAGCTGCGGCATTAATTAAAACCGGTCCGTGCCGTGGGTCTCCAGTACAACTGAGGGCACATTTAGCTTCTCTGGGGCTAAAATCAGAGAGTGAGTTTATCTGGCACAAATCCCGCTTTCTGCAAGGATTCCAGAGATGTGTGAATGACTCTTTTAAAGAGCAAAGGTTTGCCTGCGCCTGTGTCCGGCCTTGTGTGGGTGGTCCTTATTATTCGGGCTGCCTGTTGGGGACCCAAGTCTCTGTCTGTCTGTCCATATCCATCTATCCATGGCGAGAATTTGAAATTACCCAGAAGCCTTTAGCAATCGCGTCATGATTGGGAGGCTACGCATGAGGTACCCTGAGTGCACGCCTACAAGGCACCGTGTTTCGGCTGATGACACTGTTACGCTTCAGTGTTTGTCTGGCGGTCCCTCATAGACTTTATCTGCTCAGGGGTCTAGACACTTTGCTGCAGGCGAATGTAGACGATTCGGTGAATCATTTGCTGCATGTCTCTGACTGCGAACGTGTATGAGTACGCCTATGTGTGTGTTTATATGAGGCTATCAGGTGGGTGCCTTGGTTTCTTTGTGTGTGTGTGTTAATAGTGTGCCACATTGTGAGTCCCTCTGTGTGAGTATCAGCTATATTGAGCACTATATTTCATTATTTAGAAATGGAATTTTTGATGTTAGATCTGCTCTGTAGCTCTTTGATTTTGAAAAGCGTTTGAGGATGTTTTCACCCATGTCTGATGAACCATTAAGAAATAGCTGCACCCTTTGCATATAGTCCTTTCCGTTTTCAAGTACATAAAAATATTGCACAGTTTTAATGTAATGTAGACTAATCATTTTGATCATTTGGTCACGCGTCCTTTACATGCTGGGACTGCTTGAAGTCTGTGACACAGACATCACCAGATGCCTTAGAGATTATTTCCCAGTTCTGCGCAGCAGCCGTCTTCAGTTTTTGCTTATTATGGGGGACTTTTTGCCTTCAGTCTCCACCTCGGCATGTATAATGCCTGTTCAGTGGATTCGGCCAAGTGAACCAGTACAACAGAATATGTAGCTGTCCTCTGAATTATGGTGCTGACTGTGCCATAATGTGGGTCCCTCAATTTGTGTATGAACATTAGTTATGTGCCTCTGAGTCCTGCAGCTAGCTGACGCTTCTCCATGAGGTCCTGCGTACGGACACAATGACGTCACTCGGGTGTCGCGGGGATGGTTGTGTGTTTGCGTGTCACCGTGAGCTGCAGTAACTCGGGTGTCGCGGGGATGCTGTGTTTGTGCGTTACCGCGAGCCGCCGCAGTTGGCTGGGAGCTCAGTGTTTGTAGTGGTTACTGGCCTGTCAGTGCCAGAGTAACGGGCTGGATCGACCCGGCTCTAATTCACTCTCGCTCCTCCAGAAACGGCTGCCATGAGCTCCCATTTACACAAAGGTAATAAAGCTAAACTCCTTATATCTCTTATAAACTTAGTGTGACAGTTAACTCTAGTACCTATAATGCCTGCACTCTCGTAGAGCTTTGTATTATATCTGATGGTAGCTTTATTTTTTTGAATCATCAGTTCTGTCTGTAGTTTAGGCTAATCACTGTAAGTGGAAAAATTATGTGCGTAAGTATCTGCAGTATACAAGAATGAGTTTGATTGGATGGCACCAGTCCTGGTGAGAGAAGTCTCTCGCTAAAACTGATGTATTCCAGCGGCGTTTGTGACCTGCTAACGATGCAGAATTTAGGGTAATTTGTGGCCAGACCTCAGCGGTGCCATCCGTGCTAATGTGTTTTAGCACTGTTTGTTTCTCGTAGGTGTTTATTTCAGTAAACAGTGCTTCCGTTGTGTGGCGTGGTTTCCTCAGAAGTGCTTTTTCTCTCTTTGTGAGTCATTTCATGTCCGATTAGTACTGGGAGAGATGTTTTCAATGAAAACTTGTGAGTTCATTACCTCCGCCAAAGGGCTTGCGTGATCAGACAAGTTTGTTTGTTTAGCAGGATTATGCAAAAACTTGTGAACAGATTTGCGTGAGACTTTTTGCTAGTGGTGGATCTCAGCCTGATTTAGAAGTGATTAGAATTTGGGAGTGATATGGAATCTGATCCAGGATTTTTTTAGGGATTCTTCTCCATGTGAGATTAGGCAAAATTTGACAGTTTGAGTTTCTTCTTCACAAATTCATTATTTGAAGTGAGAAAAATTGGCTAGCCTTATATCAATTATGTTAAAAATATTACAAACTGACCTGGATCTGGGTTTTTTTTTTGCATCCAGGGACTACATTTATGCAAAATTGGGGTTGGTACACATACATCACTTTTGCAAAGTTACTAATTCAGTTATAGATCTCAAACCACCACTTAATTATAGCTGAGATGATGTAGATTCAGTGTTGTGTTCACAGATTATGGTCCTGCTTCATGTAAAGGAAAAAAATACCATCTCTTTTGCAGGGGTGTTGACAAATGGGGGAATTTTTCAGCCTTGGTGGATGTTTGTAATCTTCGATTGTTCCTGTTTACATGTTGCTTTTGGTTGAAGTGGGTTTTTGGGTTGAATTATTCAGCATCTGCCTCAGGGCTTTTTATTACATATAAAAAAAACGGAAGAGTAAACTAATTGCTCCTTTTTGTTCTGTTTTCCCCACTCTCCAAAACAAAGCATTTCCATCGCAGTTTCTAACATATGTCGACTTGTTTCAGGCTCTTTGGCTGATAATGTGAAAAGAAGAATTCTGGAAATTGCTGTTTTTGTGGATGCTGCTTTTGGAAGAGACTGGATGTAGGCCTTTCAAAAGTAGCCGGCGACCAGCGATAATCGCCGTCTACTCGGGACATGATGACCGGCTACTCGCGACTCTGATGCTCCATATCATGACTTTTTTTTGTCACCTTCCTCGTTTCTTTAACCCGGCGTTTAGCCATCTTTTCAATAAAAGAAGAAGTCATTGCGTTATTTCCTTGCTTTAGAAAGCCATCATGGTTTCACTTTCCTTCATAGCGCATGAACGAGCCTGGTGGAGCCTCGGTATGCTACGTTCGTACAGTTTTGATAAAGACTTGAGGTGCTTGCGCAGGCAGATATTGACTACATCGCCTGCGCTCAAAAATTTGCATCGCCGTTTGACCGAGGATACGAGATGGCTGAACCCCTTAAGTAAAATACTAAAAACCTCAACAAAATTGTCCTTCTTTAAAAAGAAAGGTGAAGATGCACTATGTCTTGCTAACACATCTAAAAAGAACCATCATTTCATATCGAACGTTTTGATTACCGACAGTATACGAAACTGTTTACTGCATGGGAAACTTTATTGCAGGCATTCAATTGAAATTTCCCTTAAACTGCAAATATAAAATGATGGCGTTCAATGTAGTGGTGTTAAATTAAAGTGTAATGTCTTACCTATATCACCAGATATCGTTTTAATCATTTACTGGAGCTTTGTCTTTGCACTAAGTTGGAAAAAGTATGCCAACAGCTGTAATTTAGCTCTGCGCTATTCCCTGAGTGGAACACTCATAATGTTAGCTCCTCATTGCAAACTCGTTTTGCGGAATGTTGATAAAGGTTGACCCTGAGTCAGCAAAATCAGCATCTGTATTGACTTCCGCTTAGCTAAGTCATTTGAATAGTTATTTGGAAATGGGTTAATCTTTATGCGTACGGTCATGTTTCAGAAATCAGAAAAAACAGCTGCATTTTCTCCATGATTCTCCCCCGTGGCAGTAACCCACCCAGACATCCGACATTTCTGCTTCTCTCGTCCCTTGACCACAGATTATGTCACACAGTAGTCAATATTTTCGGTGGCTGGACAAAGTAGTATAAAAACAGTGTAAAACTAGCTAGGAAGCAGTACAGTCAGTGAAAATACACACTCTTTAAGTGTGAAAGAGCGGCGCCAAACTGTGATTTAATCGTTCACGCCGCTGTCTGGTCCAAGTCGTATACAAACATCTGAAATTGGACAAATAGACTCTTAAGCCTGTTTAAATTACTAAAACTCGCGCTTCGTTCTGGGGTGCTTTTCCCGAAATCACAGATGCTAACTTGCATGGTTGGAATCATTGACTGTCAATGAACGAACTATGTAAGTTGCGAACCTACGCTTTAGGGAAACGTACCCCTCATCATGCATTTCTATGCCCGTAAAAAGGCTGGGAAGTGGGTCAGGCCTAAAGTGTCTCACTCAGGGAATGGTTATCAAACGGCGTCCAACTCAGGACACCTACGTTGACATGTTAATACAAGTTACTTCTATAACACTATGTGACACAATTTTTTTCCTGGTTTGTGTGTGTTATTTCTTTATTGCTTATATTGTAAAAAGAATGGAAAATACCCATTATTTCCTTCAAACTTTGCTTTTGTGAGCAAGATAATGAAATTTACACATTTTCTGTGTAAAAATGGAAAATTTGCACATTTTCATTTACATAAGGTATGATTAAAACAAAACAAATCGATTTCATTTAATTTGCATAACATCACATCTTCCTATTTAAACAAGCAAAAATTGTCTGTCTTACCTTCTGGAGTTTTTTTTTTTTTTTTTTTTTGCAGTGGTCTCAGGTAAAATGAGGTGCCCAGAGTTTGTGTTGATCCTTGACAGGCATGCCAAAATATACCTTGTTGGCTTCATACATTTAAACAGTTGCTGTCACAGAGTACTTTTTTGCTCTTATTTTGATAAATTGGCCACATACATTAAAGAATGCATCTAGAGAATGCTTTGCAGCTTCTTGATGCCAGGTCTGAAAAATTCTGATATATCTACATGTTTACTTGGGCAGCTAGAACTAAACTGAGGTGGTGAGTGGGGAGCTGCTGTATAGATATTACTATGGAAAGATCTAGAAAATTTTAAAAGGTTCTTAAAATACTTGTAAGTTCTACAACATCCTAGAAAAATTCTTGAAACTTCTTTGAAGTTGCACAACATTCTAGAAAGTTCTTAAATGCCTGTAAGCTCAAGAAAATTCTCTGTTAGCAAACCAGCTCTATATCTACCTTATATGTCCTGGAAAATGGATACCATTTGAAAAAGTCATTACCCAAGTCACAAAAGCAAAGTTTGATAGGTCTTCTCCTTTTACTTTAGGTATAATTGGGAAATGACACTTTCTGCCCAGGAACAGGAAAAAGCTAAAATTTTGTTACATTGTATAATGGGCAATATGTTTCAGTCAGATCATGAAACCAGTCATTTCTTGAAATGTTAACATTTTTTTAGGCATTTCATGAAATGACTTAAGTTTGACACCAGCCGTTTTATGAAAGGTCCAAAAATTTTTTTTTTGGCTTCTGCACAAAGGGGTTTGTTGCATGTATCTAATTCTAATGACTGATAATCGGAAGTGACAGTACATGTATACTGTAATGCATCATGAGCAAATAATGACAAGCATCCTCAAAAATATATATGTTAAAACTAAAAAAATTTTGAATTTACATCACCAAATGACAAGGAAATCAGACGCTGGAAGGCACCAGAATGCATCATAAGAGCTTCAAATTTTTAAATTTCTCCTGATAGAATGCCCCCTGGAGGGCTTTGCGCCCTCAATGTTTGGATTCTCGGCACCTCCACCACCAGCCATAGCTGCCTACTCTACTCTGCCAGCCGCCTACTCCAAAAACTTTTGAAAGCCCTGTGGATGTGTTCACGTCTCACTGCAGGTCTTGGTGATTGATGCATGCGAAACATGAATTTTAGGATCCATTCTGGTCCTCTGTTCTCGGTGCGCCTCACTTGGTTGAGATTCCTGCCTTTTTTCGGGCTGTCTCAGATGTTTCACATTTTTTGGGTCACAGCATTTCCAAAATGGTGGGGCTTATAGGGTGTTCCCAGTAAGCAGGGGTTACGTACTAAAATTGGTCCCTGACCCAGGAAGGACAACTGGTGAATTGACGACAGGGCCGTGGGTGCCCAAAGCTCGCTGATGCACGTGGAGAGCGGAGACTAGCTGGTCTGGTCCGATCCCACAGAAGAGCTACTGTAGCACAAAATGCTGAAAAAGTGAAGGCTGGCTGTGATAGGAAGGTGTGGGAACACACCTCATCTCAGCTTGCTTCATATGGGGCTGCGTAGCTGCAGACTGGTCACGATGTCTATGCTGACTCCTGTCCACTGATTTAAGCGTTTACAATGGGAAAGTGAGCGTCAGAACTGGAGTAATATGGAGAAAGGCCCTGTCTGGTGAATCATGCTGTCTTTACATGTGGATTGCTGGGTGTGTGTGTGCACCATTTACCTTGGGAAGAGCGATCACCAGGATGCACTGTGGGAAGAGGACAAGCTGGCAGAGTCCGTGTGATGCGTACCATCTACTTAAGCGGTTTTTCCAAGCCTAAGTGCACTCCTTCATGGCGACAGTTTTCCCTGATGGCAGTTGCCTCTTTCAGCTGAATAATGCACCCTGTCACACTGCAAAAATTGTTCAGGAATAGTCTGAGTTCAACGTGTTGACTTCAGATTGGCCTGTTGGCCTGCAAATTACTCAGATCTGAATTGAATTGAGTATGGCCGATAGATTGTATATTGAAAGAAAGAACATTGATGGTTATCATATCTTTTGTATTTGCTTATCTACAGTTTTCAATTCTACGGTATTGGGTCATTGCTGTTAGGTTTTTATCCCTCTGGCATATCATGCGGGGAGATATAGTCCTCAGTGCGGTAGTCTGTCCGCCTGTCTGTCTGTCCGTATGTGGACATTTTGTTTCTGGGACAGAACTCGAAAACTGTGTGGAATTTTTTCCTGAAACTTTACCGTTATATTTATTGACCACTCAAGGGGTGCCTTTTACTATTTTTGAATTTCCACTATTTTCACCCCCCCGGCATGTAATTCGGGGGATATAGCCATCGGTACGTCCGTCGGTCTGTAATTATGTCATTTCCGGAGCAGAACTTGAATACTGTTCAGTATTTTTTAACAAAACTTGCTGTGTGTATTAATTGGGTCTTTGACTGGAGCCTTCTGATATTTTGGGATTTCTGAGATTAGCTTGCGGGGGCTGGGAGGATATGTCATCTACTGATGACTCTTGTTTTTCTTTTTTTGCAACAGGATGGAAAATCTCACTTGCATATCTCATTCTTTTATGATCATTCTTACATAATATTATTATATGTTGAGTTTGTCTTTTGTTTTAATGCTCGTGTGCAGTGGTTAGGGAACTGGGCTTGTACCTCTAAGGTTGTTTGTGTACTTTGCTGCTGTGATTGCAGTCTTTAGCACGATGCCTTAATTGAATCACATCAGGAAACATCCAGTTGTATAACTGGATGGCTTTGGTAAGCCGTGATGTGTGATAGTCGCTTCGAGTAAGAGACTCTTTTATGGCTCAGATATAAAGGAATTACCTTTTGTAATGGCTTTGTAATGGCAACCATTTTTTCAAATCTCATCTCTAACTCATAACCTGTTTTTTCTTCTTTTTCTTTTTGTCAAGATTAATCTATTTTTAGAGTTGGGGATGTAGTTCATGTGGCTGTGCAGGGGAGTTGTGGGGTGGGTGAGTTAAATCATTTGTGTTCTTGGTTTACACTAACAGACAATCAAAAACCAATGAGCTCAGTCTTCTGTTGCCATGGGCAGATGCCATGGGCAGATTTCCTCTATGACTGTGGAAAGAAAACACTACGGCATCGCCCGAGAGATTGGGTAAGGCCAGAGATGAGGAAGCGTCTTTAAATCTCTTATTCTGAAGGTATGGGTGTTTCAGGAGTTATGCCCCCCGGAGGGAGAGGGGAGACATATTGTTTTAGGCTTGGTTCCCGTTCGTGATTACGTTCGCGTCGGCGTTCCCACTTCGTTTCCAGAGCATAACTCCAAAACCGTTTTGCATGATCTTAATGAAACTTTGCATACTTACTACTCAGGTCCTGAAGTGGTGCCTTTTGGTATGCGCTTGTCTGTCCGTCCGTCCGGATGTCATCAAGTTCTGTCTAGAGCATAACTCCACAGTTGTTTGCGTGATCGTAGCGCAACGCTGCATACTTACTACTCAGGTCCTGCAGTGGTGCCTTTTGGTATGTGTCTGTCTGTCTGTCTGTCCTTCTGTCCGGTGGGTTAGGCAGGGAAGGTGGGCCGGGGGGGAGACGTACGTTTTTACGAGTAAAAACACATTCTAGTTGCCAAATTATTTTTGGCCTGTAAGAAGCAAAGAAAACACAACTGTCCTGTCAGAACATGGCTGAAAAGCCAAAAAGACCACCCACTATATGGTATTTTTCACTTGCATAACCCCGACTGTTATGGAATTGCGGGTAGTATTATCTGTGACAAACACAATTGTAACTGACAAAAATGTTTAGAAATGAAAACGACGGCCATTTCTTTACTCGGTGCCATCTGATTTCAGGGACACTTTGAGAATTATGATACAAGTTTAACACTTTGCTCTCCTTAGTGTCCAATACTGTGATATTTGATGGATTATTTTCATCCATTTCACTGTGGGGTGCTCATTTGTGGCTGGTCGCATTGGCAATTAACTAGCTGATTGTGGAGATGTGTGATTCTGGTCCAACTTGTGCAAACACAGTGCAGCTGAATTATTTTAAAACCTCAATGTAGGACTTTTCATGTTTCTTTTGGCAAGGTTGTGCAATACTGAGTCAAGGTTTTTTGAGTGAAATAATTATAATTGCTGTGATCATGCACACAGGTGACCTCTCTTTTTCTTGAATCATACTTGACATGGTCTTCAAAAAAAAAAAAAAAAAAAAAAAAATCTGCTACCAAATGTTAGAGATTGTGAAATGCTTCTGGGGAAAAAATTAACCTGCGAGGTTGTACAGCTTCTGTTGCCTTTTAACGCATGATTATTCTCAACCAATTGAATACTGATGTCAATACTATTAACTGACGAATACTGATGTCAGTGGAGGGTTTTCTCCAGTTAGCATGTCACATGACCTCTGTAGTTTGGTTGCTGTTTAAGACTGCTTCAGATATTCACAAAAAAAAGGCGCCGGATTGTCCATGGAGGCAGATAGTAGTATAATTAAGGTTTTTAGAAAAGTGATGCAATAATGTATTGGGCTACATCTCTGAGAAATGTCTATTGTAAAAATGTACTCCACTCCAGTGGTAATGTCACAGTCAGAATTTGAAGTATGCATCCCACAAAAACAGTAGCTTTCTGTGCGTCAGTATCAACATTGTACTTAGAAAATACTTGACAAAGGAATGCATTTTAAAGCTGGTTTTAACGTTTGCTGTGAACTGTTCCCTAATGTTAGTAGACTATTACGAAAAGGTATACATTTCTCTCAAATGCCTCTTTTTTGCTTACATTGTAATGTGTGTTAGGCCTTTACGTCAAAATGGGGAAGGTTTGCAAAATATTTATTGATACTTAGCTGGTAGCGTTTATACAGTAAATGGTCTGTGTTGATGAGCCTTATCATTTGGTTTGATCGTCTTGCATGGTTTGAAAATCGCTCCCTGCTCTGAAAGCAGCTGGGGTAGAGGCAGGCTTATGCAGTGGAATGGCTAAAAGTGTTGATCGTCCTGCTGAACTAATTAACTAAAGATCCAAGTCCTGTAATCGATTAACCTGTCACACTGCGTCACGCTGTTTTCCCTCTGCTTCCTTCAGAGCAATAATCCAAGTTGGTCATAGAGTTTCATTGAAGGGTCATTGCATGTCAAATCATCAGATATACAAAACATTTGTCACCATGTAGTTATAGATTGCTTCCATATTTTTACATTGGATAAATATTTATTAGTGATGAACAAATTCGAAATTTCAGCTCATTCGGACCAAAAATGAATTTTTGGTGAATTATTTTCTAAGGGTACTGTCCGTCAGTTTTTTTGTCAATTGACATTTTTCTTGTATTTAACATGGCATAACTTATTTATTATTACACCTATAGCTTTGCAACCTTGCATCTAAGCTAATGTTATACTGCTTAATCAGAAAATGCAGTCCAGTTTACTTTATCTTTCTTGATTGTGGAGCTATGAGGGCACTAAAAGTGCCTTTTGTTCAGGCAGTTCCATGTTTAGGTCCCCAAAGCACCCCCAATATAAACCCTTGCATAGGTTCTCTGGCATTTTTTCCATTCATTTGTGTCTGCTGAGTATAAATCGGGCTGAATTCACCATGAATTCATCACCAACAGCAGACAGTACCTTGCCAAATGTGAAAAAAAACGCTAAAACGCCACCTGTTCAAACCCCCGTATCTCCAGGGGCACACCTTGGATTTTCTTCTATTTTTTTTTTTTTTTTTTTACTGATTCCTCTATTATAGTAGAAAGACCGCTTCAAAAATTGTTGATGTGTTTTGGCCAGTATAAATTTTGCAGGTGTCTGAACAGGGGTGGGGTAATCTCAAGAATTGCTCGGCACTTTAAGCTTCTTACACATTTAACTATGCAACATTTTAAGTGTTTTCAATCTTTAGGCAATCACATCCTAAATTGTTGTAATTCCTGTATTATTGTAGACTTAACAAAACAAAAATTGTCGATGTGACTTGAACGACATACAACCCCAATTCCGAAATAGTTGGGACAAAGTGTAAATTGTGAATAAAATTAAAACACAATGACTTTCGAATCACAACAGCCAGTATTTTTTTTTTCACAATAGAACAGCGATAACATAGCAAATGTTGAAACTGAAAAATTTTATAATTTTATCCACAAAATGAGCTCATTTCAAATTTGATGGCTGCTGCGGGTCTCAGAAAAGTTGGGACAGGGGCCTGTTTACCATGGTGTAGCATCCCCTCTTCTTTTTTACACTGAGTGGAGGCGTCTAGGCATTGAGGAGACAAGTTTCTTGAGTTTAGCCATTGGAATTTGATTCCACTCTTGTTTAATACAGGCTTCCAGCTGCTGGAGAGTTTTGGGTCTCTTTTGACGGACTTTTTGTTTAATTATGCGCCAAATGTTCTCAATCGGTGAAAGATCAGGACTGCAGGCAGGCCAGTTCAGCACACGGACTCTTCTACTATGAAGCCATGCTGTTGTAATAGCTGCAGTATGTGGTTTTGCAGTGTCCTGCTGAAATACCCAAGACCTTCCCTGGAATAGATGTCGTCTGGAGGGGAGCATATGTTGCTCTAAAACCTTCATATACCTTTCAGCATTCATGGTGCTTTTTAAAACATGCAAGTGTCCCACACCATATGCACTAATGCATCCCCATACCATCAGAGATGCTGGCTTTCGAACTGAACGCTGGTAACAGGAGGAGTGGTCTTTCTCCTGTTTAGCCCGGAGGACACGACGCCCATGATTTCCAACAAGAATGTCAAATTTGGACTCGTCTGACCACAGGACACTTTGCCACTTTGCTACAGTCCATTTTAAATGAGCCTTGGCCCACAGAACACGGCGGCACTTCTGGATCATGCTCAACAATGGCTTCCTTTTTGCATGATAGAGTTTTAGGTGGCATCTGTGGATGGCATGGCAGACTGTGTTTACAGACAGTGGTTTCTTGAAGTATTCCTGAGCCTATTTAGTAATGTCAATGACAGAATCATGCCGGTGAGTGATGCAGTGGCGTCTGAGGGCCCAAAGATCACGGGCATCCAGTAAAGGTCTTCGGCCTTGTCCCTTACGCACAGAGATTTTTCTAGTTTCTCTGAATCTTTTGATGATGTTGTGCACTGTCGATGATGAGACCTTCAAAGCCTTTGCAATTTGACGTTGAGGAACATTGTTTTTAAAGTATTCCACAATTTTTTTACGCAAACCTTCACAGGTTGGAGAGCCTTTGGCCATCTTTACTTCTGAGAGACTCAGCCTCTCTAAGACATTGCATTTTGATTTTATTCACAATTTGCACTTCGTCCTTACTATTTCGGAATTGGGGTTGTACATTTCAGAACTGTCTAAATAGGGGTCAGGCATTTTTTGACCATCACACTTCTTTGCATCAATAAAATTTACTGACTCTAATTCTTGTAAACTGACTGTCAAATTAAAACTTCGTATTCCAGGCTATGTTAATAGAGTTATTGCTTCCTAAATGCAGCAAAGAGCCCAACAATGTTGTCTGTCCCAGTTTTGTTCAACTTATACTGCCGGGCTGCGTGTCCAGTGACATCTGGAGTTGGAACAGTTCGGGGAGTTATTGAATGGCACCCAGCATTTTTCAGAAGAAGTCCGTGTTAATGCTTGTGTCCTCTTGTTTCGCTTCATGAAAAACAATAGCAATAATTAGAAATTATTGATCAATAACTGGTTCAGGTTTCTCCTTGCCAACATAATCTACCAACCTGCAGATACTGACCTTTCTGTGCATGTGTCATGCATTTATGAATTGAGAACTTACAATTATTGTGATTCAATAATCATTAACATTTTGTAAGAAGCTGAAAATGCCAAGCGATTCTCGAGATTACCCCACCCCTGTTCAGACACCTGCAAAATTTATATCGGTCAAAACTCATCAACAATTTTTGGAGTGGTCTTTCTACTGTGATAGAGGAATCAGTTAAAAAAAATAGAAGAAAATCCAAGTTGTGCCCCTGGAGGTACGGGGGTTTGAACAGGTGGCATTTTAGCTTTTTTTCCACATTTGGCAAGGTACTGACTCCAGAGAGCCTAGCTAGGGTTTATATTGGGGGTGCTTTGGGGACCTAAACATGGAACTGCCTGAACAAAAGGCACTTTTGGTGTCCTCATAGCTCCACAACCAAGAAGGATAAAGTAAAATGGACTTCATTTTCTAATTAAGCAGTGTAACATTAGCTGACATGCAAAGTTTCAAAGCTATAGGTGTAATAATAAAAAAGTTATGCCATGTTAAATACAAGAAAAATGTCAATTGACAAAAAAACTGATGGACAGTACCCTTAGAAAATAATTCACCAAAAATTTATTTTTGGTCCGAATGAGCTGAAATTTCAGATTTGTCAGTGATATATATTTATACAGCTGCATACAAAAAATTAGCAAAATTGAGAAGGTGGTGGTGAGACCCATTTGATGATCTGACATGGAATGACCCTGAAGGTACATTATCAATGCTCTGGCTGAGTGTTGAGGTTAGGGATGGTTTACTTTCTCTTTCTGTCCATCTGTCCGTCCGTCCGTCCGTCCGTCCGTCCGTCTCTCTCTCTCCCCCTCCCCCCCCTCCCTTTCCCTTTCTGCTTGGTTAAGTTGAGATACTGGTGGCTTGGATACACCTTCATGGTCAGGATGTAGAGTAGTAGCACTGTCCAGAGTTCAGCTACTGCCCTGTTTTTAAAGCACTTTCACTCCTGTCCTCTCTAAGCACTTCTAATTCAACTGCAAGCATTCTCTGCGCTGTATAATCTGCTATACTAAACTTGGGTTGAAATGGAAACCTGCAGGTTAGTGGATTTGCAAAGGCAGAGGTGGGACAGACAGAGCTATACTGGGGTCACATAACAGTGATTGGTTGTGGCATTTCTGTAGTGGTAATAGGAAACTAGAACTAGTATTCGGTTGTTTGGAGAAGTATGAAAAAAATCTTAAAGGCCATTTGACACGCAAGAATGACAGTGGTGGCGATTGCAGTCCAAGGGTGGCCAAGCTTTTCCTCGATGTTTGAACTGAAAAGCAATCCTAAATGGCCTGTAACAGGAAACTGCTTTTATCAGTTTCAGTGGAGCCATGATGATGATGCAGTGCTCAGCTTTATGGTTGATCTCAAGTCTGCTTTGAATTATGAAACAAACAGGAATTAATTAATGCCCTTCACCAGCCTATATATTGTGCCTCTGTCACTTACATTGTCATCGAATTGTGAAATATGGACAGTTTCTTTCACCCGGCTGTTGGCGGTGTTTTGTTGTTTTGCCCATTAAATGTAAGTGGGAGTGAGGATGTACTCAGGAACTGGGACAGCGGTGGGGGTGGGGGGGTGGGTGTCGGAACACAGTCTATGTTTTCCATCTCTGATCTACCATGTCAACCCTGATGGTTTGGTTGGAAATTCAAAAAAGTTAATAACTTCACAATTCCCCTTTCCCCTCTGGTTATGTCCGTTCCATGTGAGATTTTTTTGGCCTGAAACGTCAGACAGGCTAGGCTCGCCTCACTTCCGCCTCCCTTGCCCCCGAGCGTCAGTTTTTCCCACGCACACACCGGGCAGCCGGCAGACACGTGGGTGGCGATTGCGCCAGCATTGGCCCATCAGTTCCGCTCTGCCATAGTTCCCAGAATGTGCCGTTAAAATCGGAAGTTCAGCGCTGGTGTTCTTTACACAGGAAACAAACTGGAGGCTGTAGACCTTCAACAGCTCACTGGTGCAGCTGCTCAGCTGATATAGCGGTGTTAAGGACAATCTCTTTTCACTTGTATCGTGTCAACGGAGAGAAAAAAAAATGTTAACTGCTTATTGCAGATTTAGTGCAGTTTAACTGCTGGACCTTTGAAGCCTAGTGGTTCACCGGGGGCTTAATTATTATTAAATAATGAAGAGATTAGCATCAATTAGCCCTGGCTTTGAGAGTGATATGAATGAGAATTTGTATGTGAAGTGCGGGCAGCAACGATAGTGCTGAACTCGAGGCGTGGGGATCGGAGAGCTGCTTCGACAGGGTATCCAGGGATTATCGAGGAGCCTGTGTGAGATCGTTATACAAAAGATGTAATGCAAATGGGCTCTGTCGCTACTGCAGTGTGTAAGATTTGCATTACATGCATTTCGAGGCCTGCACCGCTGCCTGACATGACTGAAGCCTTTGATGTTTGGTTTATAGGCTTTTGTGGTGAAGGGTTTGATTATATAAAACCTGATTGGTTCATGCTAGCTCGTTCATGCCGGATGAAAACATTTGCTGCCTTGTTATTCATTTAACGTGCATGGCTTCCCCAGCAAAGGTAATGGAAATGCCTAGCTCATTAACTGCTGAAGTACAGCTTGGGTAGAGGAGAAAAATGCATGTGATGTTGATACTCCGCTATCACGTGTGCCTCGGTACCAGTAATGTTGAGTTTTAAGGTGTTATCACCTGCTGGTTTTTACACAGCTGCCCTATTTTGATCTTGGCCTGTTAAAGGATTCCTGAGCTCTCCAAAGCACATAGCTGGGCAATTCCACATGAGAGTTGCTAAAACAGCAATTTTTAAAGTATTTTATATTAGAAATATATAGGTTTTCATGTAGATGACTCATTACCAAATCAGACACTGAAAACCATTTTAAAATATCTTTGACGGTCTTCTCAGAATTTTGTAATATTTTTTTAGCTCCAGGACAAGGATCAAAGGTTATTTTTCTAAAGCTGACAACTCCTAAAAGATATTAAGCTATTTCCTGGTATTTACTGTATTTCCATACATTGGTAGCCAAAGTATTTGAGACTGTAAGTCATTGCAGGTAATTGAAACACACAATTCCAGTGGCTCATTGTGAAATTTGTCATTTTTCAACGCGGTCAGCAACACAAACATCATTTATGATGCCAATTTTCAATTGCTTTGTTGTTTTGAGTATAATAAATTCAGTAGATTATCAGAAAATGTAATTCCGTTACCATTTTTGTAATTCTGTTACCGTTGTCTCTTTCTCATAAATGGCATCCAGCAAAATATCTGTGAACATACCAGTCAATATAAACTTACCATGACCTGGTCAACATCCTAGGCCACCAACTTAAGCTTAAACCTACTGCCTATCATTGCCAGATTTCAGAGAAATGCCTGTCGAAGTACAGGCAAAAATAATGGCATTTTTTCTGCCGTAATTCCGTTACCAACACTTTCACCTTCGTATAGCCTTCTACAAAATGGATTACCCCAAACTTTGTGTTATACAGCTCAGTAGGAATGCCAGCGGTACTGATAAAAGCACTGGCAAGTAGCTACTGCATTAGAGTAATAGATGGCAGGTAAAAATGACATGAAAATGAATCTTGATCGTAATTCCGTTACCGTGGAATTGCCCAGTTGAGCAATCTATTATGTCAAGCAGTGAATGACATCCTTTACGCTCGACCTGTGATAATGATATGATGTGGCGTGAAGCTAGTTCTGAGATTTGTCATACCTGAAGATTGTTACAGTGTTGAATAGAGTACTCACACTGCTAATGTAATTAAATGGTTATCTAATGTATTTTTTAAGTTTTTCTTTAGCGTCTTGTCCACATTTGTGGGGAATTGTAGAGTGAAAATATGCTCTAGACCTATTTTCATCTTTTATTTTCTCTTGGGGTCAAATAAACAACACAGTTTGGCTTGAACATTGGGGAGGGGTCTTCCCCTGAATTCCTGGCTCTTTTCTGCTGTGCTCGAGAAACACTGACCCGAGTTCAGCTGCAAAAACTAGCAGACGCGCTCATGTCCATAATGCCTAAATATTCAAGTATTTGCATGACTGCATTGGCGATGACGGCCGGCAATTTGGCTCTAATGACGAACACAGACCAGAGTGTGAACGAATGTTGCTTCATCTTCTAGGAATCATCACATCTGGTGTATAGCGAGGGTGTGTGTGCGCATATGGTAACTTGCGTGCACTTGCTAACGTTTTTAATTTGCCTAGACACGCCTGTCTGAACTGTATGTATGGAAGAGAGCACATGTGTGTACATACGTGTGCTATTGCCTCAGGTGTATATGCTGGTATGTGCGCGCACATTCGGGTGTGTTTCACTTTAGCCTTTGCAGTACGGCCCAAAATTGACCGTATATGCGAGTCAGTGTTGTGCATATGTTAGCTAGTATTGCCTGAGGTGTATATGCTGGTATATGTGCACGCATGACATGCATGTTTTCCTTTAGTAGGACAGTGTGAACTTGATTGTGTGCACGAGTCGGGGTTTTTGCTAGTGCGCGTTCGCATGTGGAGGGGGTCTGTGTTTGGCATTGCCTTGTTTTTCAGACATTCCTGGAGAGGCTTCCTGCTGGGAGCTGGAATGTGTTTTTACCTGTCAGTCAGAGCTGTGGATGGGTTTTGCCTGTGGACTCCTCTCCCCTCCTGCGTCTGCAGGACGCTTACGGCTCCGTTAAAAATTTCTGTACACAGACGTGGTGTTTCGAACCTACTGACCTTCCTCTGCAAGCCCCTGCTCTGTAAATCAGGAACTTTTGAAGCTTTTTTTAAACTGTGAGGTGGGGTTAATCATCTCTGCAGAGCTTGGAGTCGACGCTGTTCAAACTGCAATCTACGGTGGTGTGTCTCCGTTTCGTGTTTGGGCGATTTTCAGCCAAGTGTGCAAGTAACATGAAAGACACTTTTGAAAAATCAAACCCATTTTCTCCCCATAATTTGGCCTGATTTTGTTTTCTCAGTGAATTTCTAAGGATTCTACAAAGCTGCAATGCAAGAACTATCTTTAATTATGAGAAAATGCATTTTTAAATTTTTCATGTTGTCTTTCTTGATACCATGTTTTTTGTCAAAATACTAGTAACATTTAAGTTTTAACCAAGTTTTTGAGGTAAAATGGTTTCAAATGCACTTTACTTTGTTTCTGAAGTGTTTTACAAAAAGATTTAAGGGAAAAGGCTTAATATCTGTCGGGTAACAAAAAAGACCTATACGGTAACAAAAGAAGAAAATGTATAAAATGACCAATAGTTGGTGGTTTTGTATGACAATTTTATTTTTTTTTTTAAAGTGACCAGCATTGAAAGAAAATATCATTATGTCTTATTCTGTGCTCATGTCGCTCGTGCAACGGCACAGATTTGCGTGAATTAGTTTGCGAGGCTCATGAAGCAGTAAGCCATGAGAATCCATTCTATTTTCTGAATGTAGTCACACTAAATTACAATGCAAATGAACAGCAACCGCATAAAACAGGTGATTGATGATGAATACTGAATATACCAGTGTTTCAAATATAGTGTAATTAAAAATGTGGTTATCTCTATATTTGTAAACTTGGGGACAGATTTTTATTTTCAAATTTTGAATCAAAAGCTGCTAATTTCTGCAGTGCTCAAAGGTGGTCTAACGGCTGATGTAGGTGACATGGATCAGAGCGCTGCTGTGGTTTCAATGCTGTGAAAGGGAGGTATGAATACAGCTTTTTTTCTGCAGGTCAGTCTTCCTGCATATCTCTGCTCTATATGGCTGAGAGTGGAAAATAAGTGAACCTCCCTCATTACCACAACAGAGCCATCTAAAATAGACAATTCCATTGGGGGGAAAAAAAGAACCAACAGTCGTGCATGAAATTGCAGAAAGCAAGAGAGACCACATCTAAGAATATGTGAAAATTTATTATTGCGTAAATCACACACAATTCCTATGTTTGCCTCCTTAATCTATAAAATTTCAATTGAGCATATGACACAGACATTATACCCCAATCGTGTTCACCAGTGCAACATAAACACTGTATTTTACCGAAGCAAGGGAATCACTTCCATACGACAGAGTTAAGCAATTTCAAATGTGATCACTTAAACTGGCCTGGGCCCGTATTCACAAAGCATCTTATCTTACCGCTAGGAGTACTCCTAAGTCACGCTAAAACATTTTATGCGGGAGTAAAATCTTAAAAGTTATTCACAAAGCCGCTGAGAGCAACTTTTAGTTAAGAAAACTGGTAACTCCTAGACTAGGAGTATCTCTGAGATAGGTGGGAGTAAATCTCCGTTGCTATCGATGACATCAGTTCTCATGCACAAGCCTTGGGACAATGAGCACGTTGATTGGTTGTTTGGTGACAGGGTGGCCCATTTAAAAAAAAAAAAAAAAAAAAAAAATCCCACATACAACCCATGGAGGAAAAAAATGAGGAAATAGTCCAAGCGGTTGGTTTGTCCCATGAAATAATAACACGTTGAGAACTCCTGAAAGTGCATGCGCAGTACCCACATATCACGCTCTAGGCAAATAAACATACATAGGAAAGAGAGAGTTGTAAAAACGCCAAAAGCATAAAACGAGGCAATAATGAAACGCGTTATTTGCCCCAATAATTGGCTACTTATTACCCAATGGGAATATGTTGCGATCATTTAAATGTCGGGTCGTTCAAGTTTGTTTGCCCTAAACTGTCAGTCCACTTTGTTCAGCAACATTGCAAATATCGTCATCCTCCTCGACATCATCATCACCGCAATCGGCAGCACCATCATCATCCGGTTGAGGTATGTTTCTTTGTTGGCATAAATTGCGAAGGATGGCACATGTTGTAATTACTTTGCTGGCTCTCTCTGGGCTGTGACGCACCTCCCCATGCAGCACATGAAACCGGCGCTTCAGCTGCCCAATACCAAGCTCCACCACACTGCGTGTCATCTTGTGTGCTCTAACATGCACCATGAAAAAGAAAACAGCGGACTAAATATACTGAGCAACAAAAGAAACACAAGTTTGCTAGTTAGTTTATGTACTCTTATGGTTACTCAGTCAAAGTGACCGCAAAACAAAGAAAAGTTTGATGAAATAAGTGTAAATGTGCACATGCTGGTAATAAATTTGAGTTTCTATAATAATTGCGCATCTACTTATTTTCCGGTCTGTCTTTAATAACTTGCGTGTCTTTTTTTGTTCAGTATATTTGTAATTTACAGTATTATGCCAGCTTCACATGTAATGGGCTATGCCAATGTAGGCTATAGCAACAATGACCTACCTGTTATAATTTTGTTGTGGTCCCGGTTGTGGATTCAGGTAAGGGGTCAAGAGCCAACGTTTGCAGGGGTAGCCACTGTCCCCTAGCAAGTGGCATCCCGCAGGCACATAATGCCGCCTGTCAAATAATTGACATAAGCCGCTTTCCATTAAAATGCGAGAGTCGTGCGTGGGTCCTGGCCATTTTGCAACAATGTCCAAAATATTGTATGCGGCATCAAATACTATCTGGGTGTTGATGGAAATAACTTTTTTCTGTTTACAAATACCTCTTCATCTTGGGTCAGAGAAATAATTCAAACATGGGTCCCGTCAATAGCACCGATGATACCGGGCATAGGCCTACCTGAGATGTGCATGAATTCAAGTTTGATTCTGTGTTGTTGGCGAATGTCCATTGGAAACCGGATAAACTGTCAGATGATATGGGGTTCACAGAGCGCATTGATTGTTTGTTGAATTGAGCGACTGACAGATGATTGTGAAATCCCTAAATTGTCCGTGTTGCAAAGTTGCATTTTTCCAGTGGCCAAGCAATGAAGTATTGTCAAACATTTTATTTCGGGGCTTATTGGGTTGTTTCTCATGGTTGGAGATGTAATTCTCTCCCTCACCAAGTCAACAACAAATAAAATTCACGGTTGGTCCGATATCTCTTCAACAACTGCGCATCATTCAGAATTTCCAAGGCATTCCGTCTTTCAACAGAAGCAGCCTTTTTCCGATTCTTTGTGAATAGGTTTTAGCGAGTTAGGAGTCCTCTTGAGTATTTTAAGCTCTCCCAGACTTAGGAGCTACTTTTAGGCCTAAAATGCTTTGTGAATAACACTTAGTAAAAATAATTAGGTGTCCTAAATTTACGACTTACACGCCCATTTTTTTAGGATTTTCTCCTAAATCCGGCAGTTAGGACCTACTCTTAGTGCTAAGATGCTTTGTGAATACGGGCCCAGAACTCCAAGAATTTAATCACATAGAAGCTATTAAAAAAAGAACAGTTTCACTTTTTTCGGCATAACTACGCAATAAGTCCAGGTTCTTCTGAAATATTTTATGCCTTTTTTGGTCATTGTGAGGAATGATCTCATAATAATCTTGGGGCCAGCATCACATCATCAATCAAACAAAATGTCAAATATGTTCCCAAAGCCATTTTGGGTTTGGCCGCTAGAAACTGGACGAAACTGGTGGTCTACTTAGACTAGCTAGTATACAGTGGGGTGCAAAAATTTGGGCACCACTGGTTTAAATGTCTGTTACAGTTAATCTCCAAGTGAGTGAAAGCAAATCTGAACACTAAATGAGCAGTTAAACATGGCACCTTTCTGCAAATTTAAAAGCAAGGTTTCTTTGTATTCTAATTTTTGTGAGTTTTTAAATGATAAGAAAGGAAAAAGGGCCCTGTGTAAAAGTTTGGGAACCTTTTTGGATTATTATTTATTACCTTTTAAGAAGATTATTACTAAGGCCCAGACCCAGGTGATTTACTCATTAGGGTTTCAATGAGTCAGGTGAATATAATTGCAGGGTTGAAGAAGTAACTCCATGCCTTCTGAAGTATCCAACTGTGGTGGATGTTGTGTCTGGTGTTAAAAACCATGTGTTCCTCTAAATAGTTGTCCAAGAATGTCAAAATCAAGATAATTCACTTCCACCAACAAGAAGGGGGCTACAAAAAACTCTCACAACGTTTCAATCTACCCATTTCTACTGTCAGAAACATCGTATGAAAATGGTCAATAAATGGAACAGTTGAAGTCAAGGCAAGATCTGGAAGACGAAGAAAAATTTCAGATAGAATGGCCCGAGATCTGATGAGAAATGCTCAGAAGAACCCAAACATCACTGCAAAAGAGCTGCAAAAAAGAGTAGCAGACACAGGTCTAGTTGTTCACAGGACAACAATATAGCTTACCTTAAACAACAAAGACTTACATGGCAGAGTTGCAAGAAAGAAGCCTTTCCTACGACCTCAACACAAAATTAAGTGTCTGAAGTATGCAAAAGAGTACCTTGAGAAACCTCAAGCCTACTGGAACAATGTGCTTTGGACTGACAAAACCAAAATTGAACTTTTTGGCCACAACCAAAGAAGGTATGTATGGAGAAAAAAGGGTGAAGCGTTTGTAGAGAAGAACACGTTGCCAACTGTTAAGCATGGAGGTGGATCCATTATGCTTTGGGGTTGTGTAGCAGCTGGGGGCACAGGCAATATTGTGCGGGTGGAAGGAAGAATGGATTCCACCAAATATCAAGGCATTCTAGAGGCTAATGTTCAAAGCACAGTCCAGAAATTGAAGTTGAAAAGACGTTGGGTATTCCAGCAGGACAATGACCTGAAGCATACCTCAAAATCCACCATGAAGTACCTCCAGGAAAGATGGATGAAGGTTTTGGAATGGCCGTCACAGTCCCCAGACTTGAATATTATTGAAAATCTGTGGAGAGACCTCGAAATGCCGTGCATGCTAGAAGGCCGAAGAATATTTCTGGGCTAGAGGTGTTCTGCCAGGAAGAATGGGGAAAAATTCCAAAGACAAGAATTGAAAGACTCTCAGCTGGCTACAGGAAGGGTTTGCAAGCTGTTATAGCTGCCCGAGGAGGCGATACAAAGTAGTAGCTGACAGGGTTCCCAAACTTTTACACAAGGCCTTTTTCCTTGTTTTATTATTTTGAAAGTTAAAATGTTCAAAATAAAAATTTATTCTTGCTTTAAAAGGTGATAAAATGTGTCATGTTTAACTTTGTAGCATTTAGTGTTCAGGTTTGCTTTCAGTCACTTGGAGATTAATTGTGACGGACATTCAAACCAGGGGTGCCCAAATTTTTGCACCCCACTGTAGTAGGCCTAGGCCTTGGCCTTGTTTCATCAAGATTTCATCAAAATTATACGTCCGTGAACTGGATTTTTTTTTTTTTTTTAATTGTGGCATCATACCTGTCTTTTGCATTACCAATTTGTCTTTTTTATTACTCAGTGATGGTAACAATAAAGACAAACTATGGTAACAAGAAAGACACATCCAAAAGTTTTTCAGGGAACTGTGGGCACTTGTCCACACACAAACATACCTTAATTATGGCAGACTGAAGCAGTTACACTATTACAGGTCACTCTTTCAGTTTCTACCAGGAATCATGCATTATTTTGTGGTAACAAGAAAGACATGCAATTTGTGAGACATGCAATTTGGAAAACTTGCAGAGCTGTCTGTCTCCCACAGCTTCTTCAACTTCTAAAATGCAGCCAAAATAGATTCCTTACATCCTGGTATTAAAAAAAAAAAAAAAAAAAAAAAAAAAAACCTTGGTAGTGACACCTATTGGAGACGACGTTAATTATTGTCCTCAGTTGTGGTGGTGGTAACAAGAAAGACAGTGACTGAACCAAGTTTGCGACATAGCTATAATGACTAATATCTCTAGAGGAAAACTAGGAAATGGGGAGACAAATCTGTTTTAGAGACCTAAAGTACAAAGAAACCTGTAAAGTTTTGTAAGTGATAAGATTTCTCAAGGGAAAAGAGAAAAACATCAGCTTGAGTAAAAGTGACCCCACTTGAGACAGGTAACAAAGTGGACATTTTGGTTAAATGTGATAATACATTTTTAAACCAGAAATTGCAACATACAAATTGCTTCCTGGGTGTTCATTTTGGGTTAAATGTGAAAATCGCCCGTTTGAGCTCTGACCTGGAGTAGGGTTCGGGTTTGAGGTGGTAAATCCTGGTTGAGGAGGTAAAAACCCTGGCCCATTATTTTCGCTCCTTTTGCCTGAGTTTGGTAATGGGTGTAATTTTTCAGTAAGGAAGGAGGGTTACCTAATTTGTATAAGCAGCTGGGTGGGTTTGTGGGCAGAATAAACCCATGATCGGTGTCTTACTTTTCAATCCCTGGTATTTGCAATTTTTGGCATCGGTAGGGCCCATAGCCTTTAGAACTCGGCAGGTTACTCATTTGAGACATTGATTAGCAAAGTAGTCTACACACTGCGTTCTCAAGGCCCTAATTGGCCCTGGTTGTGGGGAAATCATGAACTCCTGCGGTCCCTGTGGGCTACTAGGACTGCGGTCAGGCATCTGTGCTTTCAGCCAGTTTATTATCCCCGCAATAAAGTGGAAGGGGGATATAGGAATAAGTGATGTCCGTCCACTTGTTTGTCTGTCCGTCATGCTTCTTTTCTGGGTCAGAACTTGTAAACTGCAACAATTTTCCTCAAAATCTAATGCATAGATACATTTTATGGTTCAGATGTGCCTTTTTTGTACTTCTGTTTGTCCTCCTTTCCGTCTCTCCTTCCCATTCATCGCGCTTTGTGTCCAGGGCAGAGTGCCAAAACCGTTCGGTATTTTCCGGTGGAATTTACGCATCTTACTGTGTAGATGTGCTTTTTCATGCTTCTGTCTGTCCTTCATTTTTGGAAAATGCTTTCTGATGTTTCCAGAATTCTGTTTTGGAATATCAGCCATCCCATGGTGGGGGATCCGAGTATTTCATGCATGTTCATTGAAGTCATCGACTGTAAAGTAGTCTGCACACTACCTTCTTAAGGCTCTAGTTGACCCTGATTGTATGGAAACATGAATACCTGTGGGCCACCAGGACTGCAGTTAATGACAGTTAATTTATTGAACTGGTCTGGAAGGAACCCAGCTAGAGCCAGTGAAGACTGTTTTCTTTCTTGTGCACTCCCCCCTCTGTTGCGTGACAGATTTCATTCATGCTTGGGAGTGAAAGGTCTAATACAGTCGGGCGTGTTGACGATTGTGTCGCGAGGTGTGTTTGCGAGAGGCGCCTGGTTTGACTCTTCCCTTCTGCTCCTCCCCCATCCCAGATGAGGACGTTCCTGCAGACATGGTCGCAGAAGAATCGGGCCCAGGAGCGCAGAACAGTCCCTACCAACTCCGCAGGAAGTCCCTACTGCCCAAGAGGACCGCTTGTCCGACCAAGACCAGCATGGAGGTAGGACTTCTTTGAACTGGTGTGTTGTCTCATGCCTGTGTACGAGCATATAAAAACGCGTGCGGTATGCCTGGCCATTGCCTATATATGTATTGTATGTGTGGCTGTGGCCTTTTTATAATTGTGTACAGGATGCTTGGCCATTGCCTGTATATAGGAGTGTGCTGTATGCGTGGCCTTTGCCTGTAAAGAAATTCATGCTGAATATAAACGCATTCTTTATTTGTATCTATAGCCTGTATATAAACGCATGTGTATGCGTGGCCATAGCTTGTATATAAACACATACTGGATGTGTGGCCATAGCCTGTATGTAAATGTATACTGTATGCGTGGCCATAGTTTATATATAAATATGTACTGTATTTGTGGCCATGGCCTGTCTATAAACACGTACTTTGAGCGGCCATTGCTTGTATATAAACGCATACTCCATGTCTGGTCATAACCTGCATATGAACACATGCTTTACGTGCGGCCATAGCCCGTGTATTAACGCATACTGTACGTGGCTATGGCCGGTACATAAACGCATACTGTATGTGCAGCTATAGCCTGTATAGAGTTGAATACTGTACGTGTGCCTATGGCTGGTATATAAACATATAGTGTGTGCATGGCCATTGCCGACAAGGCAAACTGCTATGTGGCTATAGCCTGTATATAAATGTTTGGCCTTTATATATGAGTATATGGGTGGCCATTGCCAGTATATAAATATGTACTGTATATGTGGCCATTGCCTGTATATTAACGTGGACTGTACATGTGGCCGTAGCCTAACCATGTGTACTGGGAGGATGTTTGTGTGTGAATGTGCATGAGTTGGCCTGTGTATACATGTGTGTTTGGGCATATGTGTGTGGGTGGCCTGTGCCTGTGTAGACTGCGAATAAGTGTCACAGTGCGTGCTCACACGAGTGTGTTTGCGCCATGGCAGTTAGGGTCTGCATTGTGTGGTATTCCTTTACTCTATCTGTATGCTCCATTCTCCAGTGTTCCACGCTCTAAAAACCCACGGGCCAGGGTTGATCTACTTTCTACATCTCGCTCACTGCATAAGTTATCTCTGCATTTATTAAACATAAGGTTCAATTATTTAACTCCGATTCAGTTTATTAAAACGTGCTGAAATATTCATATTGGGTGATTTGAATTGATGGATTAATTTTGACCCTGAGTGATAAAATAAAAAAAAAACCCTTTATTGGTTTTTTCTTTTTTTTTTTTTTTTTTTTAATAATACCCTTTCGCTGTTGCCTGATAGGAGTGCATATGCGACAGCCTTGGCATTTGCATGGTTTTGCTCACATGCCTGTCTCTTAAGTCATGTTTAATACACGCGTGTTTGCCTGTGGCACGGCCTGAGCCAAGCCACGTGACGTTCTCCATGTTTCCACAGCTCTGCAGAGATGCTTTTAGAACGGTTCGAGGTTATTTTGAAATTTGCATGACAGTTTCGCATCATTTGTGGCCTTGACTGTTCTGTGTCCGTGTTTGTTTTTAGGGTGCTTCCACCTCAACCACGGAAAACTTCGGCCACCGCGCGAAACGAGCTCGGGTATCGGGCAAGTCGCAAGACCTTCCAGGTGAGCACTGACTCCGCCCACTCCTTGGGCCAACTAACAAATGGGAAGCAAGAGTGACAGAACAGTAACAGAAATAATAATCAGTCACATAATCACAGTTCTATTGATGGGATCACTTTTAATATAAGTCAAATGCTAATGTTGGGAAGAGCAGTTCAATAAGTGTACTCCCCATATCACTTTGAGAAAGCTGGACATTTTTATAATTAAAATAGACAATTGAAGCACATTCTTATGCCTCCACGTCACAAATGGACGAAGGCATACTGTTTTCTGGTTGTCAGTTTGTGCGTGCGTTCGACATGCGGTCCATCACAAACATCTTGTGTGCATTATATTTTCTGACGGAGTGGAGGTATTTTCACAGAATCAGAGAAGTTAACTCCCCAAAGAGAGTAGCTAAATTGATTAGGTTTGGAGGTCATCGGATGAAAGGTCGAGGTCCCATAAAATCTGTAGCACATGGAGCCCGATGATCAACTTTTAGGGCGTATGAAGCTATGGCAGGTGGAGGCATATCAATTATTAATTAGTACCTTACGTAATAATGGTGATGATGATGGAAACTATAAGCGCTATCCTTTCCTTCAGCTGCTCCTGCGGAGCAGTACCTCCAGGAGAAGCTTCCGGATGAAGTGGTGCTGAAGATATTCTCCTACCTGCTGGAGCAGGATCTGTGTCGAGCTGCCTGTGTGTGCAAGCGCTTCAGCGAGCTCGCCAACGACCCCATCCTCTGGTGCGTCTTTCTTTTACACTTACTTAAACTAATCCCTCCGCCCAGTGCCGGCTCTGCTATATTCACCGTATTCCTAATCCAGATTAGGCCATGGAGAGTAAACACTAATGAAGGGACTCTGAGAATAGAGTAGCCCTGATCTTGCCGCTTTTGATTTCCTGCCCTGTTATGTGACCTGCGGCTGACCCGAGGGGTGTCTGGCTTTACAGGAAGAGGCTGTACATGGAGGTGTTCGAGTACACGCGTCCCATGATGCACCCCGAGTCTGGAAAGTTCTACCAGATCAACCCAGAGGAGTACGAACAGCCCAATCCCTGGAAGGAGAGCTTTCAGCAGCTGGTGAGAATTCTTCCTAATCCAGCCAGAACACAACCAGAGCATAAGCACAACTCAAACCAGGATCTCCAACCACTACCCAACCATAGTCCGAGTATAACTCGACCCCGACCCAGCCACAGCTCAACTGTAACCCAATTGCAACTTTGCTGTAGCATACTAACAGCTTAACTGCAGCCCAGCTTCAGCTCACGCATAACCCTACGAACCCACAGTACAAACACAACCCCACCGTATCTTGACTGCTTCCTACTCAACACCCAGCCTACAGAAAGCGGACTGCTGTCTGTACCCCCATGATCTAACTGTGACCCATCCAAGAGTAAGACCATCGGAAAGCAGCGTCCTGGTTATGTGGGCCAGTACCGGACTCAATACTTCTCTCAAGGCTCAGTTCAGCCTATGCTTTCTCACTAAGAGGCTACAGTTCTGGTTGTGATGGTGGACGTGCTGTACGGTAGGGCTTCCCAACCCTGTTCCTGGAGTGCTGCCATCCTGAAGATGTTCCCTCCAACCAAAGCAAAGCACAGCTCATTTCCCAGTTAGATCTGCCGATTGGCCAAATCACATGTTAGGGTTGGTGTAAAACCTGCTGGGACTCACCAGGAACAGGCTTTGTGATCACTGCTCAACAGTTGTCACTGGACACAGTAAGCACCTGTGTCTTTTTCCATGTTGTTTATTCACTGAGACGCTGGTTGATGGTATATCTTTTTATTTGCAGTACAAAGGCGCGCACGTGAAGCCAGGCTTTGCGGAACACTTCTACAGCAACCCAGCCAGATATAAAGGGAGGGAGAACATGCTGGTAAGAATCCATTAGCATTTTTGCCTGAAGATTATTCTGCATTATTTGTGTATTTTCGTATATTGGTAAATTGTATAGGTTGAAATGTGGTTGCTCTCTGGTACTACCCTGCTGTTGGTGTGTGCCGATGTACACTATGCAATTCAGATTGGATTTAAGTGCATTTTAAAGCTTGATTTGCCCGAGTGTCACTCACTACGACTTGGCTTTTTTAACTTCACCCTCAGTACTACGACACCATCGAAGACGCCTTGGGCGGAGTACAAGAGGGTCACTTCGACGGCCTGATATTTGTGCACTCTGGAATCTACACAGACGAGTGGATTTACATCGAGTCGCCCATCACCATGATTGGTGCAGGTCTGTGGCCCATCAGACCTTTCCGCTCGCCTCTCTGTACCTGGATTTTGACTCCGCAGTACAAGATTCACCTTTGTGTCATTTTTAGCAAGTGTTGTCCTTCAGGCGTTTGTTTGCCATTTAAAAAACATAGTACTAGCCTTGTGCTCAAATTGCTTCAATTTATGCTAGCTTTGGATAGGAATAGAATTGAAAATGATATGATTGAAACGAGAATTCAAAATTGTGGAATTCAGCCATTAAAATGTAATTGCTCAATTTCCCTGAATTAAATCAGAAGTGACAACAGTGTTGAAGCTGGTGACTGGAGGTGGAGAAGAAAGGTTTTGGTGGGGAAAATCTGAACAGCCACAAGGTGTCCCTGTTTTTAATCCACTTTTCTCGTGATGCTTTGCACTGTAGCCCCTGGAAAAGTGGCAGACAAGGTGATCATCGAGAACACCAGGGATTCCACGTTCGTGTTCATGGAGGGGTCAGAGGACGCCTTCGTGGGCTACATGACCATAAGGGTGAGGCCTCAACTTTCACCCGTTAGAACCTGCCCTCAGCCCCTCCAGCATCTGCTGGCCTCCGAGCAAGAGCGTTTTTCTTGTGTTATGCTTGTATACATATCCAACCTTTATGGCGACTCTAGAGATCATTGGTTGGAGCTTGGTTCCATGGGCTGATGTGACGTCATAATGCCTTGTTTCTTTTTCTGCAGTTTAACCCCGATGACAAGTCGGCCCAGCACCACAACGCCCACCACTGCCTGGAGATTACCGTCAACTGCAGCCCCATCATCGACCACTGCATCATCCGCAGCTCCTGCACAGGCAAGTTCAGCTTGCTTTTCACTGTTGTCTTTATTTCAGTAACACTTTAGAGGATTCTGGGTAATGCAGTTTTGTTTTTGTTTTCATGCATGGCTATTAGTTTGAAAGAATTCTGGGAGTAGCGTTTAACCCTCTCTCTTCCTCCCGTTACTGCAGTGGGCTCGGCTGTGTGCGTCAGTGGCCAGGGAGCGTGCCCCACCATTAAACACTGCAACATCAGTGACTGTGAGAACGTGGGGTTGTACATCACAGACCACGCACAGGTAAGACCCAGCACTGCTCACAGACACAGCAGTGACTAAGAGGATTTTCACTGCACCACGCGCTGTTTGCCAAAATCATGCAACATGTTTTCTCAACACGTCTGGTTATTGAAGTGGTCAGCAAACTCTGTATTGATCCATGTATTGACCGGACTGTTGAGACGGGATGTCAGTAAAAATGTTTATATAAACGGTTAAATATTCAATTGCTTCTTAAATGTATAAGGAAAACTGACCAGTTCTGCTTTCATTGTGCAAAGTCATTTTTAAAATTAAGAAAATTTTGTATTGTATGTTGTTATTTGAGCCTATGAATTAGTTCCAGCAGAGTTGGGTGAAAAAGTGTCATCATTCATAGGACAAAGTGGAAAATCAGGATAAAGAAATATCTGGCATGGTTTATTACTGTGATTATTTCAGTATTGCGGAAAATAACAAGCTTTGACTGGCTTGTGTTATAGTCTGTGGTTCAGTGGCTTGGCTGCGGAATACAGACCCCCGGGCAGTGAGATGTTTATTAGTGTCCTCTTTCTCTCTGAAGGTCCCCAATCCTCTCCTCTCCCGAGTTTCAGTAGTGTCACTCTCTCCCTCATCCTCAGGGTATATACGAGGACAATGAGATCTCCAACAACGCGCTGGCCGGGATCTGGGTGAAGAACCACGGCAACCCCATCATCAGACGCAACCACATCCACCACGGGAGGGACGTGGGGGTGTTCACCTTCGACCACGGCATGGTATGACCCCCAGAGCCCAAGTTCTCTCAGTGGATTTTGCTTGAATAAGGACGCTGCAGAGAAAGGCAGTAGTGTAGAGATGGTATACACCAGGACACGGAGTGTGTTCATGTAGTGCGAACAGCGCTGAATGGTGCCTTGCTGGGAGGTTGTTTGAGGCTGAGGCCCAGCTGTAGCCTTGAGTTTGCATTTTCCCCTTGTACGTATTTGTGAGGGTTTAGAAATTACAGTTACAAGTGTCTCTGTTGATGAGGTCATTACATTATCATTACAGTATGTGGAGATTAACGGTAATAATTGAATAAGAAACTGGGTACCCAGTGTTTCCCCTCACATGACAAGGCATGCATACCAGGTCAGGTGTACTCTCCACATAACTCTTGACCAAAGGATGGGCCTCAGAATTGGAGATGGTCCTCAGACGCTGCACTGTGGCTCCTGTGTAGCTGGGATGGGCGCGGAGTTTGTATTGATTGCGTGTTGCTTGCAGGAAGAGAGACCATACAGGGAGAGATGGTAGTGGGGGAGAGAGAGAGAGGGGGCAGAGAGCCCATTTTGATCAGTGAAAGTGTCTCCTCCAGCTCTGCAGGTGTGGGCAGCAGGCAGCGTCAGCATCTTTATCTTAGGCCGGTGCTGTGTCTCGGCTGCTACTTTCCCAAAAAATAAACTCTTACTCATCCTCTGAGAGTCACCCTGCCGAGTCAGAGGATCCGCCAGACTCTCTCGCCTCCTCCCTTCACTTGAAGTTTGGCTCGGATTCGAAGCGATTTTCTTCATTATGTAATATGTAAAATGAGGCACATTGCTTAGCTGTCCGCTTTAGTGTGACGAAGTGTTGGGCGTTTGGGTTTTTTTTAACGCGGCTCTCTGTCTCCCCCTGCAGGGCTACTTCGAGAGCTGCAACATACACAGGAACCGGATCGCGGGCTTCGAGGTGAAGGCGTACGCCAACCCCACAGTGGTGCGCTGCGAGATCCACCACGGCCAGACGGGCGGTATTTATGTGCACGAGAAGGGGCGGGGCCAGTTCATCGAGAACAAGATCTATGCAAACAACTTCGCCGGCGTGTGGATCACCTCCAACAGCGACCCCACCATCAGGTCAGTGGGGGGGCCTGGGGTTTGGGGACAGTTTTTGCAGGTCGAAGGCCCCTGGTTTTTACAGTTGATGCAAAAAAAAAATTAACTTTCCATGCTTCCTTAGCTTGCATACAATTCCCATGTCACAGTATAGAGTCAGTCTTATCATTCATGGCTGTTTTTGCTGGGGTTTTCCACCCTGTAACTGTGAAATCATTGTTCTCTTTAGTTTTAAGAGTTTATTTGGTGACTGGACGAAGATGTATAATTAAAGGATAGTTGCAGGAAAATAGCAGATACTTTACGTGATGTTACACTCAAGAGCTGGTAGTCTAACTTGATCTATTGATGTGTTGACATTCGCTACAACTTCAGTTGTGATAAGTGACCTACTTATTGGCTGAAGTGATAATTAGTTGTTAAGTACACTGTAAATATAGATGATTATCAGTAGCAAGTCCTCAGTTGCAGTTGAAATACTATATTTTTATAAAAGAAAATCTGTCAGGAACAGTGTGTGCTTGATATCATAGTTTTGATGTTTTACTAGAAAAGGAGGCTTTCTGCTCTTACCTCTTCGTTAGGCTTGCTTATTGAGAAACATTTTCGGCAGCAAGCTGTTGAGCTCCTTGAATTCATGTCATTTTTAATTTATTTTTTTTTTTTTATGTAGGAGCAACGCCATCTACAATGGCAACCAGGGCGGAGTTTACATATTCGGCGATGGACGAGGCCTTATAGAAGAAAACGATATTTACGGCAATGCCTTGGCAGGGATCCAAATCCGGACAAACAGCTGCCCCATAGTCCGGCACAACAAGATACACGACGGTCAGCACGGAGGAATCTACGTGGTGAGGAGATTGCGCGTTCGTCCTGATGAGCACAGATGCACTCTGCATTCATACCAGGGTTGGAGACAATTCCATTTCTTTAATTCCAAATAAGATATCTCAATTCCAATTCCACCACTGATTTATCACTTCCAAGAATGGAATTGATCCCAACCCTGACTCATTCTCACTCATTTAGTTTAGCTCTGTGAGATTTTGCCAGATTTTAGCCTTGGGAGAAGCAAATATTTACTCTAAAGTGGTCTTCCACCTACCTTGTTTGTAGATTATCCCTGGGGGAAGATGTAGGGGGGTTGGGGGGGGGGGGTCTGGGCAGTCTTTGGTCTGGTGCCAAAATGACCAATGTCAGGGTTGAGGAATGTGAACGCAAGATAAGCTAGTTCTATATTAATCTTAGAATGGGGCCAAGCATAGCTACATTGCGGATTGACAAGCTTTACCGCCGTGCCTGCATGCACGTTTCATTCATGCATGCGTAATTTCACACGTTTGAAGCCAAGCTCGTACTCCGTATGTGTGGGCTGGGAGCGGGTCTGACCCCTGTCCATCTGTCCCATGTGCTCCATCTCAGCACGAAAAGGGCCAGGGTGTCATCGAGGAGAACGAGGTGTACAGCAACACCCTGGCGGGCGTGTGGGTGACGACGGGGAGCACGCCGGTCTTGCGGAAAAACCGGATACACAGTGGGAAGCAGGTAACTGCCGTGTGGCCTGTTCTCCATAAGGGTATGAGGGAGAAATCCTCCGTGTGCTCAGACGAGCATTTATAGAAAGCAAGACTCTATAGGCTGAACACTGCATGTATCCTCATGTTGTATTTGTATTTTAATTGACCACATGTAAACTCCATATGGACTTTTTTCTTCGTGACTTGAGCAATACGTTCCTATGGCAGTTCTCACTAACCTCTGAATTTTGCTCTTCATGCAAGTAAAGGTGATAATCGAGTGCATTGTCCTTTCCTGAACAGGTGGGCGTGTACTTCTACGACAATGGTCACGGAGTACTGGAAGATAATGATATCTATAACCACATGTACTCCGGGGTCCAGATCAGGTGAGTGATCCCTGCCTCTAAAAGCTGTACAGCTGGTTAGTTTAGTGGTGACAGGCTGGTAACCCAAAGTTTGGCAGGTTCGAATCCCAGGGGCCCTTCTGATGTCACCCGGGGTTCAGCGCTGTAAATGGGTGATCATATATAATATAGTACGGTGTTAATTACATGCACTTTGGCGAGTTCTGAGGTAATGAGCAGCACATAAGTCTTTGTTTCGTGTTTAATTTGGTCTGACTGCGTGTTGCATCAGTGTGGGCAGGTATAGTGCGAGCACGAGCTGAGCAGTAATTTATAGCGCGTGAAGTTATGTGTTGGCTAGCATTGCATTTCATGGTCTGTAAGTTTCATAAGCTGCTGCACTCTGTAGCGAACATGATTTGCGAATGCCTGTCTAACTGTTCATTTTATCCCTGCTACAGAACTGGCAGCAATCCAAAAATAAGGAGGAACAAGATCTGGGGAGGTCAGAACGGTGGAATTCTGGTCTATAACTCCGGTAAGAGCGTCTGCATTATTCCACCTTTTGTGTGTCTGTGTCTCGAGGCTCTTGCCGAGAGCTGCTGTAGTTTTTTTTTTTTTTTTTTTTTTTTGGCTGAACCGTGAGTCAGCAGTTGGAGGACTTTCTGAGAGAAGCTGACCTCTCTAGAGCCTCCGTATGAAGATCGGCTTCACGGCGACCTGCCCTGTGGTTCTGTGGCTCCGCTCTGTTGTGATGTGTGGCTCTGTGGTGCCTCTGCTATGGGCTCTATGGTGCCTCTGCTATGGGCTCTATGGTGCCTCTGCTATGGGCTCTATGGTGCCTCTGCTATGGGCTGATGTTTCTTTGTTGGCTGATGTGCGGGTTTGCCTTTATCGTCTGTAGGTTTGGGCTTCATCGAGGACAACGAGATCTTCGATAACGCCATGGCAGGCGTGTGGATAAAAACGGACAGCAACCCCACGCTGCGGAGGAACAAAATCCACGACGGGAGAGACGGCGGGATCTGCATCTTCAATGGGGGGAGAGGTGAGAACTGGCACACTGAGTGTCCTGATGTATGGTCTTCATTTTAGCTTAATGGTAGCGTGCTGTGCTTTGGGTGTTCATATTCTGCTGGTGATCGTTTCAGACTTTTTGTAATGGCTCTTTGGGTCAGCTCATTCATTCTTTAAAAATAGCCACCTTGTTCTAGTTCTGTCCAGGTGATGTTATAAATGTATCCATTTTAAAAAGGGAATAAGCGATACTTAGCTGGAGAGGGTAAATGGTGCAGATGCTGGCTTTATGGGGTGTACCAGTGCGCCCTCTGTTGGCAGGAAGTTGTTGTGACGGTGTTTCTGTGCGCAGGACTGCTGGAAGAGAACGACATCTTCAGAAACGCCCAGGCGGGGGTGCTCATCAGCACCAACAGCCACCCTGTCCTGCGCAAGAACAGGATATTTGACGGCTTTGCTGCAGGTGAGCACCAGTAGGCTTCTACAACATGTTACACTGCTTCAACAAGCGAACTGCAGAGGTGGAAATCCTAAGTAAAAATTTCTCTTAGATTTTCAGACCAGTTACCTGAATTTGCTTATCAGCACAGCTCTCCTGCTAGAAAATGGGTCTAATTTGTCTATATCAGCTGGACTGACTGTCTGACCTGGGACTTTTCCTGTTGTGAAGAGGGCTTCACTGTGAGCAGCTCTTAGTTAAAAGGCTGGTTCCTCCCACTGTGAGAGTCTCTAAATAGGGCCCATTCTTCTATCAGTTTTTGCCTCAGCAAAACAAATCGTTGTCCTGCTATGAAATGGAGCCTTGCCCCAACCTTGAGGTGCCTTGAAGTTTAAACTTCATGCTGTGAGTAGGATATCCTACCTTTCACAAGCTCTTCTTGTTCACAAACCCAGCTTGCCCAGTTCCTCTTTAATGTCAGAATGGCTGTTGGGTACTTCGCAGAGTCTTGATGAAACAGACTGGTGGTGTTACGGTGTGCTTACGGAGTTTCCCCCAGGCATCGAGATCACGAATCATGCCACGGCGACGCTAGAAGGCAATCAGATTTTCAACAACCGCTTCGGGGGGCTGTTCCTGGCATCGGGAGTCAACGTCACGATGAAAGGTAAAGAAGGGGGGATAGAGAGGCCAGCTTTTACATGAGGCCTCTAGACATGTTTAGGTCGACTGTGAGCCAATATGAACACTTACCAGTAATTTCCTACATCTCCGAGCAGTTGAACAAACTACTGTGTTAACCATCAGGATATGTTTCAGGATATCTCCTGTCCAGTAGGTTTTCCCTCCAAACCTAACCCAGAATGCCTTATTCAACAGCTAAAAATATGCACACATTGCATTGACCTGTCAAGTGGTATAACCAGGTGCTCCGAATTAGATTTGGAGTTAAAACCTGTGATGGATCTCCAGGAACAGTTATCATTCTGGTAGTTACCACGGCCAAAAAATGGATTGTCTGACAAGTTCCTAAGCTTTCCAACAAAGATAGATGAGTTTACTGCACTGTAGCTGCTAGCATGGTGAAACTCCTGTGTTCCCTGTCTGCTGGCCAGATGAACCAATCACAACTCTCCTTTTCACAGATAACAAAATAATGAACAATCAGGATGCCATTGAAAAGGCGGTGAACAGAGGCCAGTGCTTGTATAAGATTTCCAGTTACACCAGCTACCCCATGCACGATTTCTACAGGTAACACCCCCCCACCCTTCCCTCCGTCTGACCTGTGAGCCCTCTGGTCTGTTTACTAACTGTTGTACTGGGAGGAAAGTCGAGCAAAACTGGCATTATTTTCCTGCCCATCTCGCTTGCAGGTGTCACACGTGCAACACGACAGACCGCAACGCCATTTGCGTCAACTGCATCAAGAAGTGCCATCAAGGGCACGACGTAGAGTTTATTAGGCACGATAGGTGAGTGGAACCTTTCCTACACTATCTGAAGAGAATTTGTAACTTTGTCATAAACTTGGCGGCTTACAGCATTGCCATTTTGAGCGCTGCTGCCCTGTCAGCACTGTTCTGGCTTGTTATTGAGGCTAAGATGTGTAGGTGGTTGCATAACTCTGCTCTGTCACTGTCTAAAACAATTTGTGTGCGCTTGCTGTGGCGGTGTTAGAATTCTGTGTTGACTTGATGCTTCATGTTATAATGCAGAGCTGCAAACTTAATTGTTTAGAGCCAGTTCAGGTTTTGAAAGGTGCCCTTGCTTCTTGCGTGACATTCCCCTATTGGTAGTTTCCACTCGATGGGCTAACCCTAACCTGCGTGTGGTTGAATTTGAAATGACTGAAACCAGTTCAAATTACAGTACTTCAGGACTGGGAACAGCTAGTTTTCCAGCTTTTCATTACCTGTGGAAGGCCAGTTTGGCCAATTTGAAGTGCAAATTGTTATTAATTTCTGAACGAAAATCAAGATTCTCACACGTTTTTAAGGATCCTCGGCTCTAGCAGCTGAGATTAGTGTGCAAACCTTCGGAGGCTTTACCCTCCGAGGGCAGGACTCCTTTTGATTAACCTTGGACCTCTCTTCCTCTCCTACCCTAGGTTTTTCTGCGACTGTGGAGCTGGGACGTTGTCGAACCCCTGCACGCTCGCCGGAGAGCCAACACACGACACAGACACTCTGTATGACTCTGCACCTCCTATAGAGTCCAACACGTTGCAGCACAACTGAGCTGCCCCCTTCCCTTACAAGCCCATTAACTGAATATGGAGAAAATGTGCTTCTGCACACTACAGGACTCCATGTGTAAACTAAGTGTGGACATGAAAAACATGGACTAGACAAATTTAAAAAGAATATTAACTTGGACTATTCAAAGCTGCCCCAGCTTTGAACTGAAGAGGTTTATATATTTAAGAAGAAAAAAAGGAAAAAAAAAAAAACATTCTGCTGTCTGTGGATGTGGCGCTATTTTTTTCCCCCTCTTTGTACCTTTTTCCTCCTAGCAATGTTTTCACAAAGAAGCCGGGAGAGGAGATCGCTAGAGAGGGACGAACAGGACGCGACTCAACGCAGCGGGACGAAAATGAGCAGGGTGTAACGTTTGGAAAGTGGGAAGACTGCCTTGCGCTTGCATCCTTGTACCTCCAGGCCTGCAGGAGGCGCTATCCATGGAAACCTCAGTGCAGTTTATAAAGATGAGAGGCAAGCCATAGGCCATCCCTCCCTTAAAGGAATGCTCTTTATCAGAAAGAGCCGTGACCGCACCGCTACTTCCCCCAGGAACCGTTGCGCTGGTATACGTGTATGGTTTAAGAAAAATGTGACCTAGCACTTCGGCTTTTTTTTTTTTTTTTTTTTTTACATTGAGAAATTTGATTTTAATGCTTTCTCATGTAGTTTTTTTGTATTTTCAAGCAAAAAAATCTTACTGTACTTGAATGTCTTATTTTATTTTTTGTTAGAACACCCTAGACTTGCTGTAATCGTACTCATGTCCCAGTATCTAAGTTCTTTCTGTGAAAGAGAATTTAAGATAAAAGTTTGAAAAAGAAAAACACTAAAAAAAAAAAAAAAATCCTCCAGCAATGTTATCAATTTTAAACAACATTGAAAAAAACAAAAACCACAAAAAAAATTGGGTTTATATGTAAAGTTGAGTGTTTTCATGAGGCTGGTTGTGTGAAAAAAGTTTGAGGATGCCTTTTGACTTTTTGTAGTGCTATTTATATGTGGGGCTGAAGAATGTGGTTCATAACACAATCAACCTTTAAAAATCCAGACAGTGATTAAATATTTTTTGCCACTTTGGACAAATTTGGAAGGGAACTGTGAGGCCGAAATTAGTCTTGTCAAAGCACTGCAAGTTGTAGGCCCTTGGCTCCAAAATCTTCCGAGTGATGTGGCCGCAGTTCATTGTCTGTTCCATACATTGCTGGAGCTCATCAAGTAAGCTTCTTGCTATATTGAAGCAGAGACTAATATCTACACAGCTGTATACAGTTTCTTAGCTTTTTCATTCATGTGTATTGGTGACTGTGGGTTCTCATAAGGCCTGAATTGTATGCATGTACCATAACATCTAGACTTAATATATTGTGGAGTATTCAATAACCATTATGTAGATGCTAGTATCAATTAAAAAGGGTTTAATTTCCTAGAAAAAAGGAAAACTGGTCATTTTTCAAAATAAACTTTATTTGATCAATTCAGTCTTGAGAATTTTGAGTGAAAAAAAAAAACATGGGAAACAACTGTGGGAGGGATGCCGACGAACCAGAGCACAGTTTTCCTTCAGAGTTCATTGATCATGCGGACGAGCGAGGCAAAGCGTTCAGCATCCAGTTTGGAGTCCTCAGCCAATGAACACAGCTGCCTGTTGAGAGGGAATTTTGCACTTTAGTTTTGGAAATGAACCACACTGGAGTTCTGTCCATCCTAATCAGCCAATGTGACGCCGAACTACAGCTCAGTAAACAAGATCCAATAGACGAACGGGGACAACTTCTCAGTTTATCTTGGCCATGGAAATGGTATAAACCACTTCAGCTGCTTAACACGAGCTTCAAATACTCATAAGGCTGAAGCATCCGAACAGTTCCCTGTCAATTTCGACAATGAGAAAGGAGGTATTTGCATCTTGACTGCCAGGCAAAATGAAGAATTCTGAGTTCTAAGGTGTTGGAAAATCCAGGTAACTGGCACAATATCTCTCTGAACCTGAATTTTCCACATTCTGAAGTGACACTGCTCAGCTCAGCCACAACCTCAAATGTACGCACCAGGGAGTGGGTGAGAGAAGGTGAATTTAGCAAGTACCTGAAGACCCGCAGAGTGACTGTGCTCTTCTCAAACTCCCTGGCTTTCCGGTGTCCTGATTGGATGACCTCCTCCGGGAGGCTGGCCAATCGGGCGGCATTAAACCCGTAGCTCTTTGGGCACGCCCCCCTGATGAACTTGTACAGGAAGGTGATGGTCTCCTGACTGGGGTCCTCGCACTCATTCTCCACCATGCAAGCCTGAAATAACAGCCATTATTCATTTTGAGCGGCACCTTCAACGAGCCCATCCAGGGTTTCTATACTTCAGTGTTCATTGAACAACACAACACAATGGAGCAGATTTTGTTGTCACTGTATTTCAGTTAAGGCGATGCAGGTTCGCGAAACTTACTAGCCACTTATTAGCGCCACTGCACCCAAGACAAACCCAGACAGGAGTGAGTATGCTCTATAGACATTTGCCAAACGGTACAAATTGCGGTGAATAGGTCAGCATATTACAACCCCAATTTGGGAAAAAGCTGGGACGATATGAAAAATGCTCATTAACAAAAAGTGATTTCTAAATTCACTTTCACTTGTATTTCATTGTAGCCAGTGTGAGGACGAATTATTTAATGTTTTTGTCCGTGCAACTTTATTTGTAAATGTACATCCATTCCTGCCTTTCAGGCCTGCAATGCACCATTGCTCGGTCGAGTGTTGGAGTTTCCCCATGAATAGCCACAAACAGCCAAGCCATATACTAGATTTTGACCTAGTCTGGTTTCCCCGAGTAATTCAGCAGTGGGCGAGATGGAATGTATCCATAATAGAATCTACACAGTTCCATGTAGACATATTGAGAGCCGTAGCCTTACAAAACATTCTCAAAATGTTGCCGCAATGTTGTGACAATGCAGCGTGGGACATCATTTTTTGACTCATTTTGGTAATCGGGGTTAAGAGGACGATGCTACTGGAATCATATTCCTTCGCCCGCAATTCCCGGCTTTGATTCTACAAAAGACAAGTAGAATCAATACAAAACGTCAAATGTTTGTATTTTTTCCACTTACACGCATTTAGATTAATTTTAATAATTCATTCAATAAATGAATAATCATTATAAATTAAACAGTCTTCCACATATTTGGCGTGGAATGTTGTGCAGTCATGTGACCTTGGCCAACGCCACAGCCTGGACTGGGTAACAAAGAAAAACTTAACTCCACATTAATCCTAGCCATTTTCGGGGAAAAAAAAAAAAAAAACTGGTATAGAATCTAATTTAAGAAGAACGGTGGAATTCCACCAATGGTGACCTCACGATGTTCTGCAGCAGTGCTGTCCCTCAATTAATCAGCAATAATTTCTCAGAATCTAGCGTGATCTTACTATAATAGCACCAAACCCATAACGCTCACCTTGATATCCAAACAATCCTTGCCATTAATTCAACGAGACGAGTACCCAAATAAACGTATTCTGTGATAAGTTTTCATTATAAACTATAGCATCAAATCCTTTGACGGTAAACATGTAACTAATGTTTTGTCTGCCCCCATGTAGCGCGGAGGTTGTAAAGGAAACATTTACAACTTGTACTGGTATCCCAACTTATCGGAAACTGAGCGCAATTCATCGGTTACAGGAGCCTTTATTCTGCTCCAAATTGTATTCATTAATCCATTTAAAAAAAACAAAAAACAAAAAACAATTTCAATGGCCGCTTCTATTAATCTACATCAAAGTCCATTCGCAAATGGTAAAGAAATATGGCATGCTTCTGGGTAATGGCATAATTTTCAGAATTGTTTATAAATGGAACTGTTATGAAGAAATAATATCTGGCACTGGAACTGCCAAATTTAAAACAATGCCTAACCATATACAACAATGACAAAACATTACATTTTGCGTTAGCGGGGAGAGCCTCACCATGTGTCCCAGCCGCACAGCAGGGTCGCGGGCGTGGTCCTCCACCAGGGAGTGGTAGTGGGTGGAGAACAGGGTCCTGCAGCGGATTCGCTCGGCCAGCTCCTTCACCACCGCGCTCGCGATGGCCGTGCCGTCGTATGTGGCCGTGCCCCTGCCTGCACCGAGAGAGAGAGAGGGAGCGAGGGTCAAACTGGGCATTCAAAATCCGAAAACTGTTCAGAGATGAGGAATGAATTTCGGCCGAAAGTCTCACAGCTACTTCGTCTGCTGAATGTTGTGGTGCCCCTCGTGCTATTTAAGCGGTGTGGCCGAGGAAAACGGAGTCTATGTGGTTCATTCCTTTTACATGTTTGTTAACTTGAATTGTATGACTGGTCGTTAGCCGTAGTGCAGCCTTACCCAGTTCATCCAAGAGCACTAGAGAGTGGCTCGTCCCGTGGTGAAGAATGCTTGCAGTCTCACTCAGCTCCACATAGAAGGTGCTCTCCCCTGTACAACAGACAGGGGGGACCATAAGAAACTATCATCTAACCATCACCCATCTAAGTAGGGCTCTGATTCCTGATATGGAGGTATGGGGCCCGGCCCCTCCAAACTCACCAGACATGATGCGGTCTGAAGCTCCGAGCCTGGTGAAGACCCGGTCCACTGGGGTCATACTCAGGCCTTCTGCTGGAACGTAGCAGCCGAGCTGGGCCAGGATTACAATCAGACCACTCTGGAGAGAAGACATACAAATAATTATTCCACAGCTCCATTGAGGACCAGAGAGACATACCTGGACTTTGGAGACTCCATTTTATATGCATTTTTTTAGTTCAGTTTTTTGGAAATAACTGACGTATAAGCCGTTTAAACAAGAACTGCATTTACTCGTTAGCCGTGAATTTGTAGGTCCTCCGATGGCAGCCATTTTGAAGCAAGGTTATGAAAACGTTTTGTGAGCGCCCGAACCATCATTCGTCTCACAGAAACACCAAATTGCATCAAAATAGACACAGGGAAAAGAAAAATTATAGAAAATGAAAGTTCATTTGAGACTCAACCAACCCATGCAGCAAATATATGTTCTAAGGCTAAGCTGAATCTCACTTAAGTCTGCAAATGAGTTCAAAAAAAAAACACACACGCCTGGCTTGTGGCTTTTTATGGCACTGCAAGCTGTGCCATTTTGCCGAGATAGGCCAAACCACAGAAACACCAGCAGCGGAAACAGCTGCACATCCTGAGGGGTGGAGGGGAGAGGACCAGACTGAGCTGATGCCTAACACTGCAACGGACTCAAGTACCAAGTCATGTCAGTTTGTCATCGTCTGCATTTCCCTGAAGTTACTAGACTCCCAGGGTTTTCTTTTTGTACGTACATTTATCTCGTTTTGCAAACAATAACAAAATGAAAATAAACCTATTTATCAGGGGTGGGTGTATTTCATCCAGAAAGGGCTAATGTAGGTGCAGGCTTTCATTCCAACCAAGTAAAAACACGATTGTTTCCCAGGGATGAGAATAAGAAAAAATATTTTCAGCTGAAAATTAGTCGGGGGTCTGGGGGCCGGCCAGGTCCAGGGCGGAGCCCGGTCAGGGGGTTCAGGGGGGCAAAGCCCCCCTGAAGCCCCTGAGTTTTAGCCAATTTAGACTACAAAAAATGCTCTGAGAGTGCTCAACTAATGAAATTATTATGTACATCAAACTGATCCAAAATGAAGCTTCTAAACTTCATATAGCCAAGAATTATGGTGCCATTTTGCTGATGCAAACTGGCAGATTTAAGCACTTAAGTCAATACTTAAATCATCATGAATAGACTAAGTAGTATTAGGTTAATGTTTAACAAATTTATTCTTAAGCATGCAGCATGGAATTACCTCTTTTGCTGTGAAATCTTCCTCCCCACAAATAGTCATATTTCTGTGTTTTCTCCATTATGAACAGCATAATAAATTCAAAATGTCACACACATAACAACAGTTCTTGTTTTCACCAATGAACATATTTACAAGTTTACATCATGTTTCAGTGAGAAGCATTCCCTTCTCCTTTATTAAACCCGACGATCTTGAACGAAAGTGCCAAACATTAAAGGGCATGAGAAATGCTTCCGGAAAAAAAAAAAAAAAAACTTGACTGACATTAGTATTTTTCGGCGACATGCTGCATGGAGCCAAGTAAAGGACTACAGAATCGTCTCCTTTTAACCAATTAGGCAACTCTAATCCTGTCCCTGTTTACTTTGCTCAATTAGCAATCAAACAGGGGATTTGCTTATTTACTTTGCTGTATGAGTAGAACTCTTTATTAAGACAGCATGTTTGATTGCCGCATTCTGAAAGTTAAATGGCCGTAGAACAGCACAGAACGCGTATTTGGCCATTTTGTGTGATTGCGATAATTTATAGCTCACATTCACGTTTCATCCGCTTTACAGAATGTTATCCACCTTGTGTATTTTTTAGACGCTTGAAATCCAGGGCGATCTGAAAATAAATCTCTTTATTTTTATTTTATCATTATAGATCTCCTAACAATACTACAATGAGAGATGAAATGCTGAATTGGGATGTGGCGATGTTGAACGAGGATTTTTTTTAAAGTGTGATGAGACCACTTGCCGTCATGGGGTGTGTAGGCAGTCGCTTGTAATTTCTTGAAACATACACACCTGAAGCGGCTTAAACGATTTAAAATGCCGTCGGGAAGACGCCTGAGTTTAGATTTCGCTAATTGCAGGTGCTGCGCCCTTCCATCAATCTGTTCCTGTGTACTTGGCCTAAATAACAATCAAGAAATTTCAGTAGCCGTTAACGATTAAGATGTGATGGTGAAAAGCAGACAAACCTAACTGGGCTACGGTGTTAGATTGAAAGAATGCCAATAATTTAAATAATTTTTTTAAAAAAATCTTCCTCTGAATTACATCTCTAATTGTATCATTTTAGGACATTATTCAAGATTAATTTTAAAACAGATTTGTCATAAGATCGCCCTGGATTTTAAGCGTCAAAAAAATACTCAAGGTGGAAAACACTCTGAAAAGCGGATGAAACGTGGATGTGAGATATGAATTATCACAGTCGCACAAAATGGCGTGGCAATGGAAATCGTGTTCATGCAAATCTGTGCCGTTCTATGGCCATTTAAACTTCAAAATGCAGTAATCAAAGATGTTGTCTTAATAAACAGCTCTGCTCATTAAACTTAAAGAGTAAACGAATCCACCATTTGATTGCTAATCAAGCAAAGTAAATGGGAACAGGTTTACTTTTCTTAGAGTTGCCTAATTGGTTAATAGGAGACGATTCCGTTTTCATTTGCTTGGCTCCTCTCAGCACGTAGCCGAAAAATACTGATGTCAGGTCAAGTTTTTTCCAGAAGCATTTCCCACGCCCTTTGACGTTTGGCACTTTTGTTCAGGACAGCACAGGGGTTAATAAAGGAAAAGGGAAAGCTCGAATGTTCGCCCCATGGCAGCAGGTTGTGTTACTACGCTTAAAAAAAAAACCGCGATTCAGAATCGTTACACCCCTAGTGCTTACATATATCGTCTTTCTGACCTGTGGTGGCCTGTTTATTAGACAAATAACGAACATAGATTGCAACCATATATGCCGTATACAACTTCCGGATTAGGTACCGCTGTAAACCGTGTTTGGCTCTCCGATTATATAACTCGTTAAGAATCTTTGCGTGAGAGCTGGAGCTGGTCAAAATGCGGATCTAACCCCCCCTAAATATTTTCTCCTCGGATTTAGACGTTTCGGAAAAATGACCCAGAAGCTGACAAAAATCGCGGAAATCCGCGGATCCGCGGAAAATTCTCATCCCTGGTTTCCACAAATCAACCATTATATTTTTTGCCAAGGACCTCGATTAGTAGTATCAGGTGCATCACTACTTCCTTAGAACAAAAGCCTGCACCCACACTGGCCCTTCCTGGATAAGGCACCCCACTGCTGCCCAATTTGAATTGCAGCTCCCGAGATTTATTTATTAAATACATTTTTTAAAAAAAATTCTGAATGGCATGTGGAAATAAACATGGAGAGTAAGGTATTGCAGTCCATGGTCTGAGTATGAATCCTACAACTAAATAATTAGTAACAAATATTACAAACTGACCTCACTCATGCCCAACATGCTTGAAAATGATGATCGGGATTGTTAAAGATGGCGGGTAACATCAGTGCATCAGTCACACCCACCTGTCTCATCAAGGTGGACTTGCCACCCATGTTGGGCCCCGTGACCAGAACGCAGGTGGCCCGGCCCTCGTCCTCGCCGAGTTCCTCGTCTCCGTCACCGCGACAGCCGATGAAGACGTCGTTAGGGATGAAGTCGTCTCCGAAGAAGGTGGTGGTGACGCAGGGGTGCCGGGATCCCCTCAGGTCCAGGAAGGGCCTGGATTCGGGGGCGTCCCTTGGATGGAGCACCTGAGGGCGGGCCATCGGGCCGTCTCCGCCCTGGCTGTACCGGGACAGGCAGAGCAGTACATCTGCATGGGGGGGGGACAGGAAGTCACAGACATCTTACTCAGTTCAGTAGCAGCATAAAGCCGCGGGAACCACAGATCAGGGGCTCATACTGCACAGCATATATTATACAATGTGCACACACACGTACTTATAACGATTCTTCACCATAAGCAGAATTCCAAAAATAAAAGGTTATTGTATAATCTGTAAACTGGGCGAGGTATTTTTTTCACTTCCATCTGAAAACAAAATTCTCAATCTTTCAGCCAGAGATGAGTCATGAGGGGACCTTTTTGCAAATCCATGTGATGGAGAGAATTCAGTCTTCTGCAGAAAATAGTTAACGGTTGATACTTCAACAATTGAATATATGATGCATTCATTATGAAAGGCCCCATAAAAAAAAAAAAATACTTCATCCATTTAATCTGAAAAATGTAATGCGGCCAAGCAGATTTTTTTTTTTAGTATGCATTTTTAAATAGAGTTTACTTTTGCATACGTGATGTTTTTTAGGTTTCTAGACCAGATTATTTTTTGGTATTTCACTGAGAACAACACAGGGACAAAACTTTTTCAAGTAAGCGGCTTAAGTGTCCGTCTATGGGTACATTCGTGCTATTCGCATACGCCGATTGCCATTTTTTTGATACAAATAAAAAATAAATAAATAATTGATGCGGCTACGAATTCTGATGCGGGCGGGAATGATTTACTAATATTTTTCTATGGGGCCTCATTTCCAATTTCCTTGATCCCAGTGTAGTTTGAGCGCAGGTCAACTGATTAGCTGCACCGCTTCTTTACGCGCCCAACTCGCCATTATCCCTCTCAATCGGCCATTCTAATCATCTCATTCTCTCCCCCTTTGCCGCTGTGGATGCAGTGAGCATTCTGCCGCAAAATGGCTGCTGTACCCACTGGATGCAGATTCTAGCCCCCTCCCAGTGAAACAACTCTAGATGGAGATGAGGTGTTACATAACCGCGTTCTGTCGCCCAACGGGCATTAATACAGCAGCGAGGGATAATGTGGGACACTGGGAGTACTGCTCTCACCACCATTCCTATTACATCCCCCACCCCCCCTCCCACAATCCTCTGTGCCATAAATAATTAATAGTGAAACATTCCCCCAGCCTGTCTCTCAGGAGAGCACCAACACTGCAGACTGTGAATCACCGCGTGAGAGACCGTCAGGTAGGGCCTTATGATCACTCAGGAGGCTGTAATGCAGTGGGCCAAAGGAATAACTGCAGGCCATGAGAGAAACGCTGCTGCAAACATTTCCCCAAAAGGGCTGTAAATCCACAGGCCTAGCAAGCATTAGCATAGATTATTATCTTCATATACTCTGAGCCCAACAGGCATACTGGAAGTTGTCAAAAGCTAGCACACCAGCAAGAAGAAAAAAAAACAAAAAACAAAAAACAAATCCTTAAAATTTATTTAAAGAAGATGAATCAAATACTTATTGTTTGTCATTTTCTCTCCAGCATCATTTTCACCATACAGTCAACTTCTACCTTCGAGCATTAGATAAGTTTGCCCTCAGCAGCCTGTCACAAACAGCACCCAAGGCAAAAACCAAGCCTACATCTTCCGTTTCTGTGCTCCAAATGTAGATGTATTTCATTTGTTGGCGGTTGAGTTTATTTAGGACAAGCCAAAACATATGCAATATGCAAATTATATGATGTAGAGCAGACCAGATGTGTTGCAGTATTGCTGCATTTGGAGCATTCTTGCACAGCATCTGCTCCGTAGAAAAGCATATGCACGTTATCACCATCTCATATGAGCGAGCTTCCATAAACGGTCATATGTGAGACCCATACAGCAAATGCAAATAAAAAGGATCATAAATAATTAACAGCCAAATGCCACCATTCCAAAATGATATAGATGACTGTCAGCTTCCTATGATCAGGAGTTTCAGTCAGCAGTATTGGAAACATTACTCAGGCAACAAGCATTGCAAATTTCAAAAAATCACATTGCCCTGGACCAGAACTCCAGTTCAACCATACCAAATCAGGAGAGAACTTGCAACAGACCTTATTTGTTGAAAAAAAGACGAAAAAGACACACATTTGAACAGCTGAAGACCATACTTATTCTGGCAACAAACAGAATCTCTAATTGAAATGTTGCATTAATGGAATTAGACTTAATCCGTCTCTGTGAAACTTGACTGAGAAGTCTTCTCCCCAATCAGAATTTAGTCTTCTAAACAGAATGAATGCAACCGACAGCACGAGTCTTCATTCCGATCGTGTACATTTTTCTTGAAATCATGTAATAGTTTCCTCAGTGTACGCAGCGTCTATGCAGTAGAGTAGAAGATTCTAAACTTATCCAAAAAGGGCCAGTGAGGGAACAAGCGCTTGGTCTAGCCATTCAGTTACACACCTGACTCTAGTAATCAACCCCTACTCTATCTTAAAAAAAAAAAAAAAAAAAAAAACCTTCGATTAGCAGAAAGAGGACTATAACCAGCTGGGTGAAATGAAAGCCTGCACCTGCACTAGCCCTTTCTGGATATGGTTGAATGCTCCTGCAGTTCAGCGCGTTTGCGTTCTTACCCAGCACAGCCATGCACTCAACAGCGGTCTGCCAGGCTCGGTAGTTCTTGTCAAAGTTGTAGAAGAGCCTCCTCATGCAATCCTTCAGTGCTCCATCCCTCTTCTCCTCCCAGCTCTGCAGCTCACCAAAGAGTCTCTCGATCTCTCGGGTCCAGTACCGCTTCCACCCCTTCTTGGTCGACTTCACCTCGTACTCCTCTGGGATGTTCCGGTCCGACACGCTGTCTGGCACCTCCATTTGGTAGCGGTTCCGGCCTGTCCCCCAGTAGGCCAGGTTCCTACAGCCCAACCGCTTTTTTTGCCGGTCCAGATATTCCTGCAGCTCCCTCTCAGTGTCCTTGATACCTGCCAGGGCCTGGTCGAACTCCGGGTCGAAGCCGCTCTTTGGCGTGATCACGCCAGTGGAGCGGGCCTTCTGGTGGTCAAAGGCCGTTTCCCAACGCTGGAGCTCGGCGGAAAGATCTGGAAACATGCCCTCTTCGCTGTCCGTCTTGCACACTGCCACCTGCCGGAGCAGCTTGGAGCGGAACCCTTCAGTGGCAGCTGGCTCCAGGGCGGAGATGATCTGTTGCATCGTCTTGAAGCCCTCGAGTGCTGAGAGAAAGTCGGCGATCTTGCGCTTGCTGTATGTGATCTCCTCGTACAGCACAGCCCGGCTGTCGGGGTGCCCCTCGCTCTTCAGGGGGGTCCCCATGCTGTGGATCTTGCTCAGAAGCCTTTCAAGGTCTGGAAGCTTCTTCAGGAGCTCAGTCACCTCGCTGGCCGGCCCTGGGGAGCCCATCAGGTCCTCAAGGGCGTCAAGCCGGTCTCCGATGGAAGCAGGACTGCAGAGTGGGGCGCATAGCCACTGTTTGAGCAGCCGACGACCGAAGGGCGTGCAACACGTGTCAAGCCGCTCCAGGAGGGTGCCCTCGCTGCCCCCCGTCGAGCCATTCTGCAAAACCTCCAGGTTAGCTAAGGTAACTCCGTCCAACACCATCCGCTGCCGGGCCTGCCCGAAGGACTCGGAATCCCCGTCGCTGCGCTCCATCTCCACATCCACAGGGACGTACTCGTCAAAGTTTGCCATGGAAATGAGCTCCTGGTCCACCAGGCACTTCTTCAAATAGAAAACGCACCCACCCATGGCGGACAGGGCGAACTCGTAGCCCTCACCAGGGGTGAGGCCGAGGGAGTCGCTCTCCGAGGTCATGGCCTTGAGCGTGGGCGGGAGCCCATTGCACTCTTTAAAGTAGTCCTCCTCTGCCAGTGTCTTCAGGGTCTTGGCAGCATCCCAAAACTGCGCCCCAGGTGTCAGCGCCTCTTGTAAGGCAGAGGACAAGGAGGACTTCAGTAGTTTCTGGGTTTCGGCTGATAGGTTACCCCTCTCAAACAGCACTTGGGCAGGTGGGTGGTGGGCAGTGAGCGTTCGGAGGCGGGAGCAGTGCCGGTCATCTCGGAACTGGCCCAAGTAGAAGTGCCCCATAGAGGCGTCGACAAAGGCCACACCGTAGGACCTTTGCCCGGCCGCTCCCTCGCCTTCGGGCTTCTCCTTAACGCTCAGCAGGTAGCGACTCTGGATTTCCGAAGGCGCACCATCCAGTACACTGTAGGTCTGCGTGCCCTTGGTTATCACTCTACACACCTCTCGTCGCACCACACGATCATATTTGGTGGGGCGCGCAATGGTGCGACAGCGTGCTTCCATCATCTCGGGGGTTTCCGTCTGCTCGACCCGAGCCACTTTGTACCCCCTCTGCACCAGGCCGTCTGAGAAGCGGGCAAAGCCGATTTCTGGGAAGCCCGAGTGCGCCCAGGTGCCTTTCATATAAGACAGACCGAGCTCGCTCACGCCCACCACTGCGTCCATATGGTAGAGCTCGTAAAACTTGCCCACCTTGTAGAACAAGACCGTGTCCGCCATCTGAGACTTCAGCTGCCACCAGCGTCGCATACCTGGCGTACACTTGTTCAGGAAGTCATCAGGCACATAAAGGGTGGTGGGGTCATAATCCGAGTCTCCCTGGCGACGCCGCTTGCCATCCTTTCTGCGACCCTCTTGCAGCCAATCCAGTTTCTCATGGTCCCAGATTGTTGACCCCTCGCCAGGAGTCCCGCTTCCTTGACTCTCAAAGCTGTCTGGGGCAGAGAAAGCGGACAGTTTGGACTTGGCGCTGGCTGAAACCGCAGCAGGTGCCTTTTTTGTGGGCTGAGCAGGAGCAAGCACTGCGGGGGCAGCCTTAGCTTTGGCTGATTTCTCCGCTGGGCGCTTCCGTTTCACGGGCTTGACAGGGCTGTCCGGTTCCGATTCAGACCTCGACCCATCCTCCTCCTCCTCCTCCTCCTCCTCCTCATCTACCCCGCTGCTGGCACCTTCATCATCATCTTCCTCGCTGCTGCCCCCACCTTGATCTGGTTTGAACTCGTCATCCGAGCCCTCGCTGTCAGACGGCTCCACAATGCGCCGTCTCTTGGGCTTTTGCCGGTCCTCGCCCCGGGTCCTAGCGGATCGTCGGCTGGGTTTCACTATAATCTCTTCCTCCTCCTCTTCGTCGCCCAGCTCTTCATCTGACAGAGTCGATTTGTCAACCTACAGGCAAAGGCAGAGGCAAAATCAGAGATGCCAATAAAAGATTTTCTATTCTAAACAGGGATTATTGGAAGTATTAAAAATGCAATTATGCTCATTTTATCTAAACAACACAATGTCATTCAAATACCCTCATAGTGACCAATTCCAGTTTATTATCCGACATTAGGTGGCCAACATCAAGAGCCATATTGCACATCCCCAAACCCAACAAAAATGTCAAATTCTAAATTAGCAAAAGGCACTACTCCAGCATATGGTTTATGTGAGTGCCAAGTTGTATGAAAAAATATCAAACAATTTTCAAGCTATGCTCCAGACAAAAATGTTTACAGACAGACCAAGGGAGTGATAGATATACCCTACTCCCATATAATACGCTGGGAAATAATTCATTCAAATTTCTGAGTAATTCATGTTAAATTTTCACATGCATTTCCTCAGGCCAGTGCAAACCAGCCAGGACATGACAGTTCACCTACCAAACACAGGATGAAAAAGGACACCTTGATAGCGCACCATGTCTGGTCTTCACCTCTTCAAATCAGAACCTATAGCTCACCCTGGAGGAAAAACAGCCAGGAAGATTAAGAGTCGTGACACTAACCTCCATGTCCTCTTCCTCATCATCCTCATCCTCAGAGGGATCTGTGCAGAGGGGCATAAGCAGCCTCTTTTTGGGACTGTCGGATAGGACGCGATCTGCCAGCTCCATTGCTCGACGAATCTCAGGCTTCCCGCTAAAGAACACACCCCCCATCTTTGCTTCACTGCTGTCTGAGCCTGGGGGGCGGGATGGGAGAGCAAAGCCATGAAGCCAACAGTGTACATAACTACAGGCTCCAGCCTTATTTACCATTTCCATCTCCAAAAGCAGGGGTCCTCAAGATTAGACATGGAGAGCTACAGGTTCAGCTGGTTTGCAGAGCAGTAACTGCACAATTACATATTTTTATGCGGCCATTATTATCATGTACTTCCCTGCAGTAAATGGTGGGAATAAACCCTTGAGGATCAGCTGCAGTAACACTTAAGACACCTGATCAAGGTTTAAGAGCACTGCTGATCACCTATTGGTCAACATTTGAGAGAAATACTAATTACTGAACATCATTATTACACTGTTGTCTTCGATTTAATATAAACCTCACAATGTTGTGTGAGGGAGGAGCATACACTCCTATAACACTACACGAATAACAGCCATCCGTTGGTCAGCAAAGCTAAATGGCGAAAAGCACACCACTGCTAAATGGTTTTGGATTTAAGCAACTACTTGGCACATGGTTTATGCAAATCGATGAAATGACTGTTCAGTCAATGGTCGAGTTAAAATGGAACTGCTCCCATTAAGATCCAGACACAATGCATAATATGCATTTTGCACAGAATGAAAGGCTAGCTGGATTTTTAGTGTGCTCAGCACCAATTGTCTGCATGCAGTAACACACTGTCACGCTAGGAATACCCTCGAGTAATAATTAAGGAATGCTGCAGAAATTAAAGCCACTAATTGAACACTTAATGGAATGTAATGGAATTTTGAAGCATTTCTGACACCAGAGCAGTGACCCCCTCTCACCTTTGAACTCCCGGACATACTTAATGTTGACCCATCCACGAGTAGGTGGCTCGTCGAAGAAGTGGACATGTAGACGTTGGTCTCGCCCTCGACCCCTCATCTGCTGGCCACTCAGGGGCTGTGGTACTACCATACATGGCCACCAGGGGTGCCCTTCCAGCTTTGCCCACACAAGGGCACCAGCCGTGAAAGGGCATGCTTGAGGGCTGAGGGAGGGGTAACAATATTGTTAATGCCCATAGCTGGAAAAAGGGCTGATGAGCATGACCATGGAGGACTGCACTATGCACCTAATGAACTACAGGCCATATTCATAATGTACCTTCTAACAGAAGAACAGGCCTGGGATCAGTTTCACATTTTAGCTCATAGCAGGAGAGGGCAGGCAATAAGCATGGGCAAACTGACCCTGGATCTAAACTCCCATGCTGATATGTTTTATTATCAAGGCTCTGTGTCTCTGAACTGCTGCATTTTCCAGACTGATGCCACCATTTCTGAGCAATTTGGATCCCAGCTCTAGGAGCCAGAAAGAATCAAAATTTCTGCAAACCAAAGCTTCACGCAAAGTTACCAGCACTGGTTGCACGCGTGCATGTGCATCATGCGTCGACAACGCAAAAAGGTGTCAAATCCCGGAATAAAGGAATTAAAACATCATTAAACCAAACACTTGAACAGCTTTATGCCTCAGGTAAGTCCACTCCAAGGCCCCCCCGCGAGATAATCAGCAGCAGGCAGTTTTGCCCGGTTTTTTGGCCAGTATACGCTTTGCACTGATCCCAAAGGATTTAGACAAAACACATTACTAGATAGAACTGTGATGACAAATTCGCTTTCCAACATGAATGTGTTCAAACTAAGCTCTAATGTTTCTAAATTACCTTGTTAGTTTTGTGTTTTATTGAATGGATCAGAGAGACCATGTGACGTTATGCAACCATCTAGGTAGCTACACTGCAAACAGTTAATTGCAGTAGATGGTGTTGAATTACACATATTCCCGCCTCGTCCGGGCCCGTCCCCCAAATTCACACTCAGAAAATGGAGATCATCTGTGCATCATCCGAAAGTACCTATGTAACCACAAAAAAACGGAGCTACACACCGTTAACTGAATACTTCCCCTTCAGTTTTGCACTGGCATGTGGGATGCGTCAAACAATTAGCCTTTACAAACTCGCCACAACAGACACCCAGCTAAGGAGCAATCCCTCAAACCTAACGCCAAATAAAGCAACCATAGCAAGGCAATGAGACGAGCCATAACAAAGACAGTTAGCAAAATTACTTAGCCAACTACAGCAACATTAATCGCAGCTCGCCGATGACATGGCAAATGCAACACACAATTCGGCCAGCTAACGTCTAGTTAAGCCATTTATACCTAGCTAACTAGCTAGCTATCATTAGCTCCTGTCTAATGCCTGTGCCATTTTATGATTAGCTAGCCCCCGGAACTTTTTGGTCCTTACCTCTCTTTTGTTGAAGGTGCTTTACTTTCAAATAGCTTTCCATTGCTTCCTTTGGCGACAGGTCTATTAGTTGTCGCCTGAGGGTTCTTAGTGTTTTGAGATGGTTTCTGTTTCGCCGCCTCTTTTGGAGAAGTGTTCGATTCCTTCACCTTGGATGGCAGGTCGGCTTCAGTGGGAGAAGGGCTGGGTTTCGTTTTGGAGGTGAGAGGCGGCGACTTGGAGAAGAAGTTAAAAAGAGAGCTTTGCTTCGCCATTGTTGTTGCTTTACTGCTACTTGGTTAAAGTAAATGCCTTTTCTAGAGATGGTTGTTTACATCCCACAGCTTATTCAACCTGATTCACGTCCGCCAAAGACACGCACTTGCTGCCTTCGCGGGAAAGAATCACGCGGTGACCGAAGGGAGGAGTTTTAACACAGGCGTAGCCAATGGTAAAGCGCGCTTTCTGTTTTGCGTGGCCGTGCCTTAACACGTGGGCAGTGTCACTGATGGCAAAAAAAAAAAAAAAAAAAAAAAATCGGAAGTTCCAGAAATGCAAGTAAAGACAGGAGAGACCAGAAACTAAGGAATCTAATTATTACTAAAATGTTATGTTATTAGCTCATGCACATTTACACTGATTTCTTCAAACATTTTTTTCGATTTGCGGTCACTTTGACCGGGGGACCATGGAAGTATACTAAGTTGCTTACTTTCATTACTTTTGTCGTTCAGTATACATACTTTATCCAGATTTGTTGCTCGTTATTTCGAATTATTCCCAGATTTGTACTGTGACTACTTATTTGTTCAATTTGGTTCCGATGCTGTTGTCATTTGTCGGACAGTGAAATTACACAACCGCTGCAACATTGCAATATTCTAGCTTGGCTTGTCTGCGCTGTTTGTTTTTTTTTTTTTTTTTTTTTTTTCGCCGCGACAGTACTGTTAAACCTGCCGAAAAATTCTCGTTCATAGTTTGTGCAAATTCGAGATTGATTGATTTCCACTTTTCGCGGAAATTTTGATTGATTTTTTCATTTAATTTCAGTTATGTATTTCTAACTGTATGAATGGTAAGTTTTGGCCTGTAGGTGGCCCCAACGAAACACGAAGACTGAGACCTTTGCAGATTCCCAGTCAAGGGTTCCAGAGTTAATCTCGTTTTGCAGTTTTCCTGGAAGACTCTCTTATGTGGACCATCTCTTGTCATTTGAACAAGATCCCTGGCTGTTATCTAGTGTGCTGTGAATACACTTACTACACTTTTGTCATTCACCGTTTGAATGCATTTGTGATGCCGGACAAAATGTAAAAACGTCTGTCAGAATTCACCATTCATCCTGGCCTTTGTGTCTTATGCTCTCAGGTGAACTGCTTAATTGAGCTTAATTCTAAAACGATGACACAGTTTTCTGTATTTATGCCCAGTTTTTCCAGATTCAATCGTAACAAGAATACTACATGTCATTAACTTTGAAAATGGTATTCAATTTTTTCTCTTATTTTTTTTTTTTTTTTGGCTTGACTTGTATTTGGTCGCATACATGTGTGGAAGTGTGTTTGCCTTTCAGTAGTGTTGACTTTGAGATGCCCTTTGCTCGTAACATCCACTTCATGCATATGCAACCGTACACATGAACGCACACACTGCTCACACATATCATTATCATCCACATTAGGTCAGCTGTATCCCAACTGATGTTCATTTGGGATAATTGCACATAATAACAGATCCAATTTAGTCATTAAAGGTTACCAACAAACAAAAGGCCACTAGCATTAGCTCAACGGGTGTGCATTTGTGCCATTTTTTTTTTTTTTTTTTTTTTAGCTTTTGCCCTTGTGTTCACATCAACATAATATTTGGAGTGGGAAAAAGATGAGTTGACTCATTACCACTTCACAAAGGATGAATCATGGTTTTGAATGCTCTTATTAATAAATGGATAATTACAAAATGCATTCTCTTGTGTCTAGACCAAAGCTGGATGTTCAAAGTAGGGTTGCGGAGAAGACGATACTTCTTTGGCTCAGCCCCATGGCAACCCTTTTAAGTGCATTTGCTTGTTATGTAATGTGATGTGGCCAGAATTTAGGAATAAAGACCTTGAAAAGTGAAATACATTAGATGTGTCTTGTCTAAATCAGTGTTGCCAGATATTATCTCTGTGTCATACGGCTATACTTATTCTTTTAGTCTCAGCATTCAATTAGGCCCCTGGTGATTGTTATATACTGGCGGTTTATGTCTTTTGTGTACGGATCACAATTCAGACACAAGCCATAATATATCTGGAATGTGCACACCACTTTCCTTAGGCTGTATCTACATTTTTCATTTAATTTTCTTTAATTCTTCTATGAAGAGCTGCATGTTTCCATAAGGCTGTGCCGATGATGCTATGAAACAAAAGGCTTTAAGCAGTAAAGGTGGTTCTCTCAAGCATTGATTATCATTTGCGTCAATATTGTTTTTATTGAGAAATAATGAGAATAGAAGTTAGCTTATGTATGGCTATACCTTTGCGATTTTCACAATTATAAAGCAGCAAATGGAGGCTCACCCCAACCATCACCAATGTATAGTGCCCACTTGAGCAATATGTGGGATCCATTTTCTGTAAGAATCCATAATTATCAAATTAAAGCGGTGCGCAAAAAATCCATGCATTAATTATTTATACCTCTTCACCCTCACAATGGAGCTAGAGCCTACGCCCAGTGGACTATGGGACAGGTTGCCAGTCCATTGCTGGGTGCACACCTCATTCATTCACATGCAATGCAGGGAGAACATGCAAACTCCACCCAGCAAGGCCCAAGGTCCGATCAAACCCACAACTTTCTTGCTGTGAGGTTGCAGTGTTACACAGTGCCCAGTGCGCCAAGGGTCCGCCGCTGAGCAAAGTATTTGATGACATTGGAATCTAGCCCCATTTCGAGACGTGGTAATGGTAGAAAAGACATTACAGCTAGCAAAGAAGTTTTTTGCCAATTAGTGTTATATGATCGCGTCACATTTTTCCTCCTGGCTGCTCTCATGGAATGTGAATTTGGAGAGCATTGACCACATTTCTGTGGATGTAAAGGGCAAAATAGACAGTGTACTTGCTAATTAATGGCTGCACCCAACAAGTTAATTATGTATGGTCCGAAATAAACTGTACTTTGCAAATGAGAATATTTCCTGACTAACACAGAGCATGTCAGGTAAAAAGTGAGTTATAACATAAAAATAAGATATATCAACAGCAGAGCGACAGGAATTTTATCTTGGGTCCTGTCATGTAGAATTTTTTGAATGAAGAGCAAGTAATTGCTAATGCTCGCACTCATTTAATCATGACGTAATGGAATTTACTTTCCATTCTAGCAGGCAATGTTACGCAGGGCTATCACAGATATTATTCTGTTTACATTGTTCATTTTTATCTATTATTTTTACCCTGTCCTCATAACATTTTATCCAAGTTTAATGTCTATTAATGCTGAAAAGCAGACTCTGGGCTCTATTTTAGCACCTTTGCAAATAGAAACACACACTGCGGAAACATTATGCTCAATTTCACCTGTCGCCAGCCTTTTCATTATGTTCTCCTAGTTTGGGAGTCTATTGCTCTATAATGAAAACATCTGCTTCTCCAGGGGTTGGACAATGCAAAAGGAGATGAGGCAATGCTAGTGGTCGGACGATTAATCGGAGGCTCGATTGTCGAACGCTCAAGCTGGAATTCTGACTGCCGAGCCTTGCCTTGGCATAGGGAAACCCTCCTAAGATCAACCAGTGCTGGATCATGTTGGACAGCATATTGCCGTTTTATGCCAAACAGAAGGATTTCAAAATGAGTTACGTTTTCCGGATGTGGTGCAAATAAAATTCCTGCCATATATCATGTGATTTTGTTCTTTTTCTGTCCTGCTCACAAATTTCTTTTGGCTAGGACCGAGCCACAAGGCCCAAACTCCACCGTATTGTTGTTCTCCTATTTGTTTCACTAGCATAACGACAACTTCCAGTTGGGGAACAGCACATTTTAAAGTTTGTTCTAAGTGTGTGCCACTCGTGCAACAACAAAATGGACAAAAAGTTTCCCTTACTCCCAAGATCTGCCAAATATGGGATGTGCAAATATTTCGGTTTTGCTAGTGACAACTAAGTCAATATGCAAGTTCTGCAAAAAAGCACACAGTTATTTGGGTATGTAGAAATCCCATTTAAAAATTCATAGTATACATGTGGCATCACAATCTGATGGGAATGCCCACTTGGCGGGCAAAAGAGAGAATCCTCTGCTTTCCTCCAGTCATTTTCACCATAGCCTATTGTTTAGCAGAAATGCCAGTTAGTTGTTGTTAAATTGGATGCCATAAACGACGAGGTGAACCTGGATTGTGCTTTTTCAGAATCCCGTCCGAGAAAGAAAACCCAAGGAGGAGGCAAATGTGAATTCGTTGCTCATGTTACTAGCTACCATAGAATGGCTGGTAACTGTTAATGACTAACACAATCAATTTTGGAAGTTAGCTGAATAGCACTCACCTTTGCTTTGACAAAGATGATTTTTTTTGTCCTTCACCTCCCAACCAACAGCACTGTTGGCTAGAAATACATAACTCTCCAAAGGATTGTTCTGATGCGCACAATTAATACATTTTTAAAGAAGGTCTGTGTTGCTTTTCTCTGTTTGTTTCTGTGAACATGACAGGTTGGAAAGCAATCTGACTCTAGTGTAGCCATGTCATAAATCGAGCTAATGCTTTGACTGCAGCTCTTAGTGATATAGGGCAGCTCTAAACTTTTGTCCTGGGGAACCCCACTATATGCTGACTTTCATTCCATCAGCAACTGCAATCACTAAACGGTTATTAATGTCATGGATTTGCCCCGCCGGCTGAAAACGACAAGCCAGCGGGCACTGGGACCATGGGCCCAAAAGCAGGTAAAGGGACCCAAACGCACAGGCTGAGTAAAAATATAAAAATCTTTAATTTAACAAGTAAAACAAACATCAGGGGAGCAGCAGCACAAACAACACAACTGGGCTTGAAAACTAGAATGCTACTGCCCTCTATTGAGGCACAGCCAACCCTTAAATAACCAGACCTTCACCTCCACCACAACGAGCCACACCTGTTGCCAGTTAAGGTGGAGGTGAAGAACGCAGCAGGGGGAGGGACTGCAAGGACAAACCCTAACAATTAATTTTCCTTTATTCTGTCCTTTTCATGTTTATTATTGACCCTCTTAGGCCACAATGTCCAAAATAGCTATAGCTGTACAACATGTAGGATTAAAACTGCGTTTTACAGTTTTTTACAGTTTTACAGGTACACATTTTAACTGATTGAATTAATGATGATTTTCAAAAAATTGTGAACTCCCACCTGTCAAACTGAGTTTGTCAGGTGACTTTGTCTGAATGAAGCAGATGCTGGTTCAAAAGTCATTAGTCAACTGGTTTTTCCTGGCTTGGGACAAGGCTTGACACAGTGGCTTCAAAAAAATCCTCCATGGAGATCGATGCAAGCTTCAGAGCCTCGGCATTGGACGTGACATCACTAACTGAATCGCAGCAAACAGAGTTGTTCGCAAATAAATGCATATCATTTCCCTCCTATTTTCATTTGCATTATGTACCCTATAAATAATGGCTACAAAATGGTAGTGAGGTCTAATATGAAGGGGAGGGGGTAGGGGTATTTTGATGCATGTGAATATTTTCCTTGTGCGGGAGAAACACAAATTACTAACTTCAGTCTCGTCCTTGTTTTAATACCACAAGTGCCATTTTGTATACAGTTTAAATCGCCCACATATTTTCATACAAAAAGCATTACCTGGTGAATGGACCTTTCTATTCCCTCAAATGCCTCCACAGATTACTACAGTGGACTGCAGTTTTCTGCAGACAGAAGCCATTGGTGAGAGAAGTTAGAAGCTTGTTCTTCACTGGATAAAAGTGCCAGTTTACTATGACATTAACCCACTGGTTTTAAATGAAATGACAGCGGCTAATCTGATTGGCCTTCATGGAACCAAACCCCACACACCCACAGATATTTAATTTTTCTTAGTCCGACCCTTTTGGAAACAGCACCTCACCTGCGCTATAGCCTCCTATCGCTAAATTACCAGAATGGAGTTTGACATGCCCAGTTTTGATCTGTGATATCGTTAGCACTGGCATTTGCCAGCTACGTTTAGGTTGTCAAAATGGGGTCCTCTGTCTCAGACAAGTTCCCTTTTAAAATAGATCAGAAAAAAATTAAATCTCTCCATATAATAGTTTTCTACTGTAATCTTTTGGGTTTGTTGCTTTGCTGAAGGACTCCATTGCACTTTTCACACTGGGATTTGAGCCAATGACCCTCCTGAAACACTTGCTTGCAATCAAAGGCAGGTTGCTGCAGAGTAAGAGGCCTACCTACAGACCCTCAGGGGTAGTTTTGAAGAAAAGGGAGTTCGCAAAAAAGTTCTCCCAGAGAGTCGCGAGTGACAACCCGACCCCCAGGCGCTCGAGTCGATCAATCTGAGGGGATCTCCCAATTCTCTGTTTTCCTGTCAGACTGACCGACAGACGAACTTGAAACCTGATTCACATTTTTATCGATCCTACCTGGCATCACTTGGGCGTAGGTGTACTGCTGCATCCCCGCTGAACCGATCAATACCTTTTAAGTACTTCCCAGGTGGGACCAGTGATCCAAAATGGGCACATTGTACCCTCCATTCTCTTACATATAGGTCTAACCGGTAGGAAGCCCCAGCTTCATCACCAAAACATGAAGTAACAACCTTTATTGAAAAAGTTAATTGTTACTCAGGGTTTGTGGCACTGATGTCCTGTTGGCAGGCACAGACACCGTTTTCCTCAATATGCCTGGAGTTGCTGGCTTGCACAGTTTGTGGGTTGTGAATGAATAACGTTATCTTGTGATTTTGAGTGCCAATTAGAGACTTAGCAGGCGCTGTCGGTAAAATATTATGGCCTCATAATGCTAAAGGTTGAATTCACCCCATATTTCTGGGTCAGCAGTGACACTTTAATCCAGAGGACCTGGTATATTTAAAATGATGTCACTGCTGCAATAATTCCTGCAGACCGCTGTACTGGGATGCATTCAATTTGATGACAGGATGTATCAGGGATAATCTATTTGAGGCCAATTTGTTCGGCAGCATTCAGGATGAAATTGTTTTGGTTTAATTCTCTGGTCTTGAGCTGCCAGGAACTCTGTCCCCACTACCAAAACTAGGAGGAGAATTTAAGCCACTTGAACAACAATCTCTCATGTCCCTACTCGTTTGTCTGCAGAGATCTTTTACGTCTCATTTGTCAAAGAGAAGCATTGAGAACATAAGATTCCCATCCTTCTGACTGAGAGCCAGGGGTATGTTTGTATATTTGAGTCTGTGTGTATCCATGAGAGTGTGTGTGCGTATGTGTGTGTGTGTGTGTGTGTGTGTGTGTGTGCTATGCTTGTGAGAACCAGCACCTGAGAAACCATAATGCTGTGAGCACATTTGGGGGTCGCAAGGACATTTTGGTGGTCCTCACAGAGTATTACAGAGAATGATGGATAACTGGTTTCCGTTACGGTTACCATTTCAGTTAGGATTAGGATAAGCCATACTTTGGTTACAGTTAAGGTTTGGAAAAAGCTTTACACAGTGATTGTAAGTTAATACAATGGCCTTAGGAGTATGGCCATACAAATATGTGCATGTGCGTGCTTTCATGTATATATGAGAATGTATGTGGGTGGTGAGAGTGTGTATTCAAACTGCTTTTGTATTCAGTGTGTATACCTGCAGTCTGGATCTCGATGAAAGCCAAACCGTGCCTGCTCATCCTCTTGACTCTCTCTGCTCATCCCTTTCTCTCCCCACTCTGTCTATCAGGTGAAATGACTTTGCTAAGACGCAGGTTAAAATCACAGCTATCTCAGTATGATGATTGGGTTGTGCTTCAGGTTTTCACCTTGTTGGCTGGGAGACAGTCCCATCAGGCAGATCACAACCTCAACAGCAGTCTGCGACTTCTGCGCTCCCATTTTCCAGATAGTCCTATCCCTCTCTCTTTCCCTCTCTCTCTCACTGTCTCTGTCCTCAAATAATATTTGTTATCTTTGCATGCATACCTGGCTTTTGCTGCATTGAACATTTGCTGAACACACCTGCATACTGATTCACATACAGTGTAAAAAGTTTGGACACACCGACAAAACACCATTTATTAAAAACAAAAAACCAAACAAACAAAAAAAAAACAAGATCAAAGTCTTATATTCATCAAAATGACCACCATTTGCAACCATTATACTTGCATATTTGTTTTCTATGAGGACAGTCATATGGTTCTCAGGGTTTGCACCAGCCTGACACTGGAGGTTCATACAGCTGTGCTGCTTTTTTGGTTTGCTTTTACTCAAAATTTCTGTCCAATAATTCCCAAAATAGGATAATTTTCTTTCACATTTTGGAAAATAGAATTTGCCAGTCTTCTAATTTTTCATAGATCACTTTTTTTTTTTTTTTTTTGCTGTGATCTGGTGAAGTAAATTATACACATTTTTACAACTTAAGACTATTCTGTGCTGTACCATGAGCCATGTGAGGGTCTTGCATCAGTTACCTTAACCACCAAAGATTGAAAACTAAAACACAAATAAAGCGTGTCAAAATTTTTTGACACTTATTGTATTTATACACATACTGTCAATCTGTATGAGTCAAATCCCTCTGTGCTCAATGTTTTAACTTGTTTCTGCATTCTTTACAATTTCCTCATTAACTTTAATTCCATTGCCTTACAGTTAAGTGGATTAGTGTGACTAAGAGTCCCAAAAGCCCATGCTCACTGTCATTGTTGCTCTTCCCCGCTCTCTCTCTTTCTCTCTCTCTTATTCTCTCTTTTTTCTCACCTAGCTCACTCTCGCTATCCTCTTACCCTTTTGTGCCCTTTATTTTTTCAAGCAGAAATCCATAGGGAATGCAAAGATTAAGAAAATAACCTCAACCTGCTCTAAAGTCACAAGGAACACAGTTCAGCAAGATAAAATCACTGGTATTGAATTTTTTGCGACAGTTTATTTTCTGGTGGAATTTTCAAATAATGTGAATCCCTTTAAAACGAGTCTGCTGACTTGGTTGGCTTCTGCCTTATATACTGATATCCAATACTCCACAGGGAAGGATTGCCTGTGGAAAATTTTTATTTGTGATGTATGTTCACCTTAAGGACTGTCACTTCAAAGCATTCCTTAGTTTCCATAGCTCTGTATGCACTTAATTAATACCCCATGTTTAGGTATATTTAGGTAATTGTACACGTATTAAATAACCAACGCTGTATTCCTTCCACGTTTTTAAAGAAAAATCTAAATTTGATGGACATAGTCAATAGGTTTCACGATCTATAAAACTGTTTTTGGGTTTGTAATGCAAGCCTGTTAATGAAATTCTGTTAAAAAAAAAAAAAAAACGCACCTGAATAGCTATTCACCTTGACCTGGATCGGCACCAATTCTGACACTCAATAAGCCGTGACCAGAGATGGTACAGCCTAGGGTAGCTTGCTATTTTGGTGCGAATTAATTAATGTGATGAGAGAATCTGCTTTGGCTGCTGATATAGATCTCTGCATCTTTAATGCAGTCATGAGACAGGCAGTGTGAAGCTCAAGGAATACTCACCAGAGTCAAATGACCACACAAACTGGTATTCATGTCTGTGAACCCAAGATCAGTGTGTTGTACTCTCTGGACCCGACATGGCTGAAATAATATTGATAAATGTTCATTAAGCCCTTTCATTAGCTCACTTGGTCCGACGGACCAAAAGCGAGCTCATGGGATCATGCAGCGGCGTCGGCATCTGCTTTAATTTTGAACGTCTTCTGCCAAACCACTGAAGGGATCGATGACAATTTTGGACGGAAAGTGCATATGGATGTACAGATTAAAATGTATTAGAGGCGTCGAAACTTGACATTGAACATGGCCACCAGCCATATTTAAAATTGTACTACCGGTATATCATAATGGAGATACCAAAGGCTTAGTGGGACAGCAAACGTGAATAATAAAATCACCAAGAATTAGAACGCAATCAAAGTTGGACTTCGCATTTGAAAGGAACTCCACAAACTGATATATAAAATCTTTGTGCATTTTTGGTGGACGATACTAAAGCGCAATTAAGTAGAGATTGACCGGGTCTACTTTCATTAATTGCACTTCGAAGCTTGGGAAGTCACCAGAGTTCAGTTAGTGGCAGTTAAAAATTCTTCTTGAGCACAGTGGCTAGACTACCATGGCGACCAAAGGATCTGGGAGTGCTAAAGAAGTTACAGCCTTCTGAACAGAGTTGAATAAGTGAAGCAAACTCGCCAGTGTTTAGCCAAATTTCCATGACCAATAAAAAAATCCAATCCACGGGCAGTGAAAAGTCATGAAGGATAAACGTTTTGTTGGATACGGATCTCGCATTAATAAAAACCAGTTTGACTGGTGTAGCTGCATTGGACAACGGCTCCCACGCCAGCAAGAGGAAATCCTGGTAAACTACGCCGCCGCGTAACACAGAAAACCCTGCGGGGAGCCCGCAAGGAAGCGGTCTGGCATCGAGGTCTGTGTCGGGGAACATCGGTCGGAGAAAGGCGCACCTGGTCTCAAGGGAGCACCGAGAAATTAAGCGCTGAGGCCAACCAGGTCCAACGTCGTCAGGGTGAAAAGGGTAGGCGATGGGGGGCGACAGCGGGCAAGATTCTGCAGTATAACCGAGGCGCCAGCACGTTTACCCCGCCTCCGATCTCGTTTCCTACGGTGGTGGCCGCAGGGCCAGGCCCATAGAGCTCCAGGTGTTTGGCAAAGTAGAATGTTGCGAGAGGCATGGTGTTCGGGATTCCGTGTATGTAAGTCCACGACAGTCTCAAATGATCAATAATGTTTGCCGGTCATCAGAGATGTAAAATCCAGGGGTCAGAAAGTAAGAGTCCTGCCAAGTTTTTCTCCCTCCTGCAGAATGACCTGATCATTGATATTGGCTCTATCTCCTGTCAGAAGTAAATCCAGGTGGTTGGAATAATGTTCTGGGGAGGAATATTTACTTTCTGAACCCAGATTTTACACCTCTGCCGGTCATAGAAAATTGTGGCTTGCACTTCATTTAGACACAGACGCACAAACAGGAGCAGAAATAGGCGACAACAACCAGCCAAACACAACGGCGCGGCTATCATCCTCATGCTTTGGTGGCTCATTTCTGACAACAAGATCGCAAGGGCTGAAAAAAATACAAATTAAATTATCAAAATAAAAAGCTTAGCTCTCAATTTGGTACAATACTGCTCCCTTGAGCAATACACTTTAGCCCAATAGCTGACTAGTAGGCTACGTAATGCTGGGTATAATGATCTGGTGTCTGGGGTTTGGAGAAAAAAAAAAAAAAAAAAAAAATGACATGACATGACATGTTGAAACATCAAACCATGACGCTGAATGTTGCTTTGTTTTTTTGTTTTTTTTTTTTTTCCTATGCAAATGACAAAAGGTGTCTTCATTTTTGTTGGACCCAAGCATAAAAAATGCTACCACTTGTGTGCTTACATAACACTAAAGCCTGAAATAAACCGAGTGAGCTACAATGCCCATGGCACTATTTTTTTGTATTTCGCTATCAGCGGAGACCACCAAACATTAATATTGCTCCCTATGTTTGATTGCATATTTTACAACGTATTTGTATTCAGTAAAGGTTTGAACGCCTGCTGAATGTAATGCATGCTGTGGTGTCTACCTGGTCACAGCATCCATCAAGTTCCTGAATGGAAGAGCCTGGTGCTGAAAGTACTTAAGTCACATTTTCACACACCGTGTGGTAAGAGTGGGAAAACGTCTTTTATAGTTAACCAAGTCAATTTTCTCGATTTTTTCAAAATGGTCATTTGATCACTTAAGTACTTTCAACACTGGGGTCTTCAATTAGAAGAAAAAAAAAAGCCAAGTCCATCAAATCAGGTGATAAAGCTTTAATGTTTGAACTGACATCCAGCAGCAGCTTTTGTGGTGTGCCGGTAACACCACACAAGGAAGCTGATTGTTTGCCGACGGAGAGACTGCTTGCATTGTGCTTTGTTGGGTATGTACTTTTTCCTAAAATGGAAGAGAACGTATCAACCAAAGATGGATGACCTTCAGTTCACAGTCAGGGAAAAGGAGATGAAAACAATTTTTATCTTTTCCCTCAGTTGTGTGGCCTGGTGTTGAACTGTAGCCAGCTCACTTTTGTTTTGCAGTGATTAGTGGTTTGTGTGGCAGTATGGAACAGTGGTCAGAGCAGCCGCCGAGAGCAAAGTAAGTTCTATACAGTAGGGGACCAGTCAGCTGTGCGCAGAATTATGCATATTTATACAACAATGTGAAGAGGTATGTGCTTTTGAGTGTCTGGTTGCATGTACTAGTGCCCTGTAAATTCTGAATTGTGAAGTGGGATTAAAAAATCAGGCTGTAATGATGTGCTACAGGATTTGTCTAAAATTCAGGAAAGCTCTGTGGATAATGGTGTTAGTCAAGTAAATCACTGGCAATATGGTTCTGGATTCATGTCTAAAGCTTAAGGTAATCTGTCTGCAATGACAGCTCTTTTTCCTGTCCTGGGGCATTCAGCAAATGAGTGTGTGTGTGTGTGTGTGTGTGTGTGTGTGTGTGTGTGTGTGTGTGTGTCTGTCTGTCTGTCTTTCTGTGTGTGTTTGTGTTCTTGTACTTGCTACACAGTTAGAACCAGAAAACATTTTTCCCTACAGAGTGGAGACATTAATGTGAAGTGAGACAAAGACAAATTGCAACTTATTAGTTAAGTTTAGGGCTAAGGTTAGAATTTAAGGTTAGGGTAAGGGTTTGGGTTCGGCATACATTGCTTATTGTTAAGATCAGGGAAAGACTGCAGGGACACAGGAAGAAAGAATGGAAGTCAATGTGATGTCCTCACAAGGACACAAGCACAAGGATGTTTGTGTGTGTGTGCGTGTGTGTGTGCACGTGTGCGTGTTTGCATGTGCATATGATATAACTTAGGATCCACACTCTGTTATAATCTCAAATAATTTGTTGATTGAATTATACACTTTGATGAAACACTACAGTGCCCGTTACTCCAAATTCAAAACTGTGTGTCCTTGATTCTTTAGAAAAACACCCGCCAAGTGTGAAATAAATCAGAGGAACTGCTCTTGCGATATGCAAAGGAGAGATATATACACTCACAGATGGAGATTCTTTGCTTCATGGTTAGATGACTTTGTATATGAGCTGTGCAATTTAAAGCATTCTTCTCAGTCATACCATTGATTGAGTCCAGCAAATTTCAATTCATTTATGCTGGAAGAATTCCAAAACTGGGGCTCCCAGTGGCCTAACACAGAAATGCTCAGGGGGAGGGAAGAGGTGGGGAGCTGCTAATCTTCAGAAAAAGTACAATATTCTACCAATGTATGTTACAATTGTGGAGCTTAGTGCTAAAAGGTGAGGTGAGGATGGGATAACATTTTCCATAGTTACTTAAGTCTACTGTCTTGAGTCTCTCAAAATGGACATTTTGTGACTTAAGTACGTTTAGCACTGGGATCTTCAAGAGGATGCCGTATACTGCATGTTACTCACATAAATATGGGATGAGCTCCAGCAGAATTCTTGATGTTACATCATAAGTCATCTGCTTACAGCAATTAAACAGGATTCCTTTCACCCTCTCCAAATGTTTTACCATCAATTTCTAAGGGCATTCCAAAAATAAGTGCCTGACAGATAGCTTCTCTTGCTGTTCTGTGGCAAGCATCCAAATGCAAATCAATGTAAAGCAATCTATAGTCATCCAATTTGTTTTTCTGTCTATCTTGTTGAGGTTGGATTAGCCTCGGCCCCGCCAAAGAAGAAGGGTCTGGGTCTTATATTATGCAAGGGGTGGGGGCTAATGAGGCAGTTCATTTCCCTCATTAAAGTCATAGAGAGTAGGGAGTGTTTTGGTCATTTAAAGGGATGCTAAAGTTGCAGGTGCTCACAGCTCGCAGGGAAACTGCTTTTATTCCTGGTGGGGCATTGAAGTTTTTATCTTTGAGTGAGGCACTTATTCTGAATCACTTTACTGAGTATCCAGCTGCTTTAAAGCACACCCCACTGACTGCAGTGTTTACTGGGCAAAGAATTTCACCCATGCAGACAGACAGACACACACACACACACACACACACGCAGGCACTCATGCACACACACACATGAAAAGCAAAAAATCGAACGATGAATCACATAAACACAATCTAGCATGCAATAACTATGCACACCAGCACACCCTTGGCAAACAGACATGATAGCATACATTTACTCACAGTGAAAATACAGTTGAACAACAGCAAGGAGATCCATCAGTCATCTGTGACACAGAGCACTGGGGGGCGTGTGTGTGTCTGTGTGTGTGTGTACGTGTGTGTGTGTGTGTGTGTCAGTGGCGTATGGCCTGTATACTGTATGCCTCGCAATTTACCTCAGCATAACTGAAGCAAGCAAATCTGTCTGTCCTGCATGTGGACTCAATACATGCTCAACTTGACTTTCATAAGACATGCATTGACAAGTAGATGAGCACTTTTCGTTAGCCTCATAGCGTAATTGCCTGTCTCAATTTTTTAAGGTTTTTCTTTTCTTTTTTTTAATTATTATTTACAAGAGTTGATTTTATTCACTTTTTATTCTTTTAAGGTTTTGAGAAAAAAGTAAAAAACACATTTTTTTTTGCTAACACGAAAGAACAGGCAGCTGATATCTCAATTTGGCCAAAATATGACTTGGGCAATTATGCTATGAGACTAACGTTTTGCCTTTGTAGGAAAATTCCAAAAACCTTTTGCAAAGGGTTAACCATAGTTGATAACTATCTTCACAAAAGACGTTTGTGTTATTTTCCCCAAGCCTAACAAGTGTCATGCTGTGTGAAAACTATACCAGCTATAGCTACAGGTCAAATGGAAAAAGCAAAATTTGGGTTAAAGTGGTAAGAGGGCGAATTGGTCCCAGATGAGAAGTCTGATGCCTGCAAGAGAACTATCTTCTGGAAATTTTAAATAGTGCTTAAGGCCATGTATTGAAGTTGTATTTATTTCTACTCTTGCTCATTTAGTCAACGCGAAAGCTATACTATTTACTTGCAAATGTTGAAATACAGATCAGTTTCCAAGGCAAAAGCTTAATTTAGTATACTTTGAGAAGTGATTGAGATTTTTTGAATGGTAAACTGAGAAGGTGTTAGTACCACAGGGCAGTGCAAGGCTGTTTTCTGTTTCCTTGAGGGACCATCAATCAGTAACCTCCCGCGCACAATTTCGGGAAGTGTCCTTCGCTTTGAGGTGAAGGATGTTTGGACACTGGGTATCATTTAACAGCACTTCTTTTAACTGGGGAAATTAACTGCACTTTAATAGATTATTTTTCACGCCTTGCAGAGCACTTCAACCTCAGGAGAGAAAGCGCTTGGCATTGCTTCCCCTGGAAAATACCAGGGAGCTGACTGTCCTGCCTCCTGCCGTCCATTTACCTCTTTGGTTTTGTTCAAAGCTCACTAGTTTACTCACAATTCGTTACTGTTTATTCCAGTACAACTTACACACAGAACTTTTCTGTCTTTTTTAGCTGGATATACGACAACCCCAATTCCAAAATAGTTGACTACTTATGGAAAATGCTAATAACATCAAAAACTGGTGATTTTAATTGTCTATTCACCTTTTACTATATTGAAAACACTATAACAGTGTATTATTTGATGGCTTAATTTGGGAATGCAATGTTTTTTTTTTAAATATATGCTCATTTTATATCTACTTATTATTATTATTATTATTAATAAAAAAAACTTCAATAAGAAAGTATATTAACATGTTAGAATATCAAACAATATGTTTTCAATATGGTAGAGTGCGGACGCACTTTTTAAATCAGTCATTCTTATATTATTAACATCTTCCATGATGCGCCAACTTTCACAGAATTGAGGTTGTGTGTGGAAGTATTGAACCCCAGGCATGAGACAGTGGGGTAGTGGAATTCGCGCGTGCTGGGTTTCAGATGAAGTTGATTCTTCAATAACCTCTGAATCACCAGATTGACACAGCGGATGTGTTCCTCTAGGGTTGGAGAGAAAACCAAGAATATCATCCAGAGTTTTGGAGATGCAAGGTTTTGTACAGCACAGACGGTGTATCAAGATTCAAACATGGTTCAGTGGAAAAAAGAATATTACCGCTATCCGCTTGTTCCACATTGCCGGGAGGTCACCTTGGAGGAGGAAACCCTGAGTCCCTGAGGGCTTATTTTGGCCATAGCTGCCTTTGAGGGAGGAGAGTGGTTTGTGAATCCGTCATCTGACCTATCGTACCACTCCAGATATAATCAATGTTTCAGTGTCAGAGCATGGAAACCCATGCTAGGGCTGGACAGTACATCATCTTATGGGCTACTTCTGTGGTAGAGTGCTGGAGTACGTTCTTATGTACTCCATAATATTGATATCTTACAGACCAGATATCTTTGCTGTCAATGTTGACAAGAGGTATTTTGTGTGTGTGTGTGTGTGTGTGTGTGTGTGAGGGGAGGGTTGGGTGGTTGGGGGTTGTTTATCTCTACTACTTAATTTATTTCTTTTCCTCTGCCATCTCCTCCCCTCTTCTCATTCTACTGACACGCCTACTTATTTTATATATGGGGTTTATAAAAACCACTGAATAATTGTACAGGCTTCTCTGCTTTCAGTTCAATAGGATCCAGAGTTATGCTTGCCATTGATCAAACAGAGAGTACATCCATCAAGTTGCTGTAAATGCGATGCATTTTGCTATTTGTCTAAATGTTGTTTTACGTTTGAACTGCAATGAAAATATTACGTTTACATTTTCACCTGTTTCCATAGATTGCGCTTTACCTGCAGCTTTGTGTTAAAATGAGCTTCTCTTCCCCAGTCTGGCCAGAGCAGTATTTCTTTTTGCTATTGTAGAAAAAAAAATAAGTCTGTATGTCATATAAATGTCCCTATTTATTTTTTCCAAAATCCTACAATTTATGGCAAGCTCAGGCAAGGATTTTTAACAGGATGCCTTATAGCTGAAAGTTAAACTTGATTAATTTTACATAAAACGTTCAGGTCCCCTTGAACTGTTATTTTAACCTCTCCCTCCATTAAATCACGTTAGTTTTCATGAGAGTGTGACACAATTTAATCTTTCCTTCCATTTATGACAAGGTAGGCGAAAAGGGCTGCATTGACTTTCTTCAAAATTTGTAAATAAAAACATTTTCTTTACTCATGGGTAAGGAAAATGTAGATTTTGCTGAAAGCACAGAACTATCCTTATCCTTATTTCCATAATCCACATCAGCATTTGACCTCAGTGCTTTCTCTAAGCGCAATACTCCATCCTACGTCCCACTCACCCTAATTGCATTTTCGGTTTGAAGGTGAACAAAAGCAGTTTGGCTAGATTTTGTTTATTATCCCAATTTTCGACTTTTTCTCTCAATGTTATTTCAGTTTCTTACACGCTCACGCTGAAAATCCAAAATCTAACCCCTCTAGCACCTAATTTTTGAATTCTTGATCTAATGTGAAGTTTTTGGATTTCTTAAATGAAGCCTCAAACCTATGACAAATGGCAAACGGCTGTTGTTTACTTTACTGTTATTATTGACTTTTTTTTTTAATCAAATATGCATTATTCCAGAAGGTATCTCTAAACGGTGAACTGAATTAGAGCCCAGAATTTGTGGTTAAGAAATGATCCGTGCACTGATGTATTTATTTTAGCTGGAGCTGTATTCTATTTGTTTTCCCGGAGCTGTTGGGGGCACTTTGAAATTGCACACGTCTGCTCAGTAAATCGATAGGTTAAGACGGAGCAGCCAACTGAGCTAACAAAGGAAGCGTCCTCCATCCCTCTCAGCAGATCTGGTGCTTGTGCTAAAACAGGACATTTTAAAGAATCACTTTTGACTCCCTCTGCAGCAGAGACTGGGAGCGCCAATCATTTAACCCTTTGAAAAACAGTTTCGCTTTAGTTTTTTTTTTTTTTTTTTCCCCAGAATTTTCACACAATTTAGTTGGACATCCATTGGTTTCAAATTACCCGTAGCGAGTGTAGCATCACAAATAGAATGCTCAATTAAAGACATTTGTGATCTCCCATCTCAGCTGGCCGATGCCTTGCGGACCGAACAGAAGGGATGGAGGTCTCCTAGTAACGATATTCTGCAGCCAGTCTTGCCAAAAGTCTTGTCTCTATTATCTATGATGGACTTAGGGTTTCATTGTGGGTCAGATATTCTGCGATGCTCTTTAGTGTTGTTCTATTCTGTTAAGTCTTCTTGGCAAATACCCTGAAAATCTATGACAGCTGCATGTGTAAAATGGGAGTAACTGAAACAATGACTGACCTAGAACAGGGATGACTGCAAAGAAAAGGACTACTTTTATAGAGACATTGTTTAACATTATGTGAGGTACATCCATAAGTATTTTGACAGTGACATTCAGGCTGTAATTCTTACATTATTCACTCCGTATGGAATAAAAATTGCTGGCTGTCAGAATGTCAAAGTTCTTACCTACATCACAGAATTTGAGGTAACGCTTTCTTTTCGAAGCTCTCATGTTAATACCAATACCAAAACCCGGACTACATTGGCGGGGTCTTGGCTGGGGTTAGCCATGGCTTGAGAAGCTGCATAGCCCACAGTCATTCTAAGACCTTGGGGGATTTGGTTTCTGATTAATGTTATCACTTACTCTCTCCTTATTCCCTTCCTTTTCCTCACACTAAGTCTCATAATTGATAGAGTCGTCCCCTCAGAAACGTGTGGAAGTGAGAACCAAAGTGTTTGTAATATTTATCCTCAGAACACTGTCCCCATTTGATCAGGGAGTTTTTCTCATTCTCTGAAGATTAGCAGATGATGCTGCAACAGCTTTATCTAGGCCGAGATAAACACGACATCATTGCTCTTTCATGCTAACAGATTGTGCTGAAGTACTGCTGTGATCATTTTTGCTTTGAAATATGGAAATCATTGTGACTCTGAATGGTGTATTACACAGAATATTGATCAGTAATAATAATACAATTAATGGGGGCAGCACAGTAGCACAATGGGTAGCACTGTTTTAGCAAAGGATGAAGGTCATAGTTGTGATGGTGCGTTCAGGAACCACAAGCGAGAGAGGGAAATCCAAAAAACATGCCTTTATTGAATGCCGGGTCAAGACCAATAGACACAAGAATTGCCAAGCCACAAAACAAAATCCAAAAACAAAGTCGACTAGACAGGCCGGGTCAGAACCAGAAAAACAGAGGTGCGACGTACATAGACAGTAGGCAAAAAGTCGTAGTCGAATTCCAAAGCAGTGGGTCATACACAGGGCATCCAAACACAGAAGACGTGGTCATACAAAAATGGGTCAAAAATCCAGAAAGGCAAAACAAGACAATAAGGGCTATGGCTAGATTCTTGGTCGGACGAAACAGTCGAAGAGAAGCAATAATCAATGGCATACACGAGACTCTGCACAAAGAAATATTGATCAACATTCTGACAAAGTCAGAACAGCAGTGAGGACTCTAAATAGACAGAAGGGAAGTCACATGCTATGCAGGGAACAGGTAAATGGGATGAGAGCTAATTACAAAGGAAGGTACACATGGGGAAATCCTAACCCACAACAATTGGCGAAAGCCAAGACACGGACGGGATTCACGCAGACATCTTATGACAATTAACAGCTCCGGTCAGGGAGTTCTAAGTGCACAGACAATGAGTGCAGGAAAGCAATTAAGCATGTTCGAGAGATCTCGCAGAAACGTAGAGAGAGAGAGGGAAAGCCAAGCAAGAGGCAGAGACTAGAACAGGGCGATTGCTGAGACTGAATTAGTACTTATTAGTAGCGGTGCAACTTTACAGAGTAACTAAAGTGCTCGTTAGTAAGTTAGTAATATATACATGGATTATTTGGGTTAGTAGACTATGATACAAAATATAAATGTTAATCTTGTTAGTAATCTAGAACAGCAAGGTGAAGGAAGTAAACAAGAATTGAAGTAATGATATGAAACACCAGAAACCATTGAAATCACCCGAAGCAGGTAGGCACACAGACTGGGGAGACGGACTGAACCAACTAGATCACAAGACAGGGGAGACAAGTGCAATGAAACTGAAAATGGCATAAACTGAAAACCTGAGAATACAATAACCAAAAAGAATAAAGAAAAGACATAATCATGAACATAAAACATGAACACAAAAACCAGAACCATGACAATAGTTTCAAATTCAGCCTTAGGCCTTCTTATGTAGAGTTTGTATGTACTTTCCGTGTGCGTAAGGGTTCTCACTGTTCTCCCTTTTACTCCCACAGTCCAAAGACATGCAAATCAGGCTACTTGGAGACTCTAAATTGACCGTAGGTGTGAGTGTGTAACTGAATACTGCTGTATTTGGTCCATGTGATGAATTGGTGGACTGTGTGGGCTGTGTTCCTTCCTCTTGCCCATTGCATGCTGGGATAGGCTCCAGCCCTCCCAAAACCCAGCCCAGGTATAAGCAGTTAGATGGTAGATGGATATATAAACTAAAACATAATTTTAAATTGTTGAATTATGTGAATACAGGGTATGTGTCAACTTAACTATGACCAATATCTACACATATGCCCTTAAACAATGTGGTTGTTAAGTGGCTCCGGCTCAGTTTGGAAATGTTTCAATTTTTTTGGCTTGTCTAATATTCACAGTCCATTTACATGGGTGAGTGGGTGAGGCCATTTTTGAATAAAAAGGCAGAACATTGTCCAATATGGTGGATTCAAAACTGGAGGGCTTAATTATAATTTTTTTTAAAGTATCTGAACACACTCTATGCTACCCCTTTGAGCAATCACGACTTTTATCCAGTGAAAGCTGTCTACCCCTGTCATGACAAAACACTAAAAAGAGAAGAGAAATGCTTGTTAATTGGTACTGGGGAGTCAGTCTTTGTTATTTCAGGAGAATGCTTTTTTGCTTTGGTGAACTGATTTGTTTTTGTGGCATTTCTGTGCCCTGGGATAGAATTATTTGTTTGGCAAACTTCCCAGGTCTGCCAATGCATTTCCTTAATAGAAAGTCTGAGAGGCTTCTGTATTTTCAAACTTGTCACTGGCAATCTGTAAGACATTGAAGGAATGTAATTTGGCACCATTATTCTCACGAAAACATTTTTTTTTTCAAGGTTATGGAGAAAGGCTTTCAAATCATGGTTAACCAGAACATCACTCTCTCATCATTCACAGACAAGTACATTTATACAGCACCAGAACCAAATGGGGAAACATTTCAAATTAACTCAAACTTCTTGCTGTCTGGCTTTGTATCCCTGCACTCTGGATTTGAAAACATTCAATAAAGCCGATGTTATGTAATAAAGAACAAATAGGCTGAAGCTGAGACTGTCTGCTTTATTTTGTCTGCATTTAGATCCATAGAATATGAACAATTTAGGGTTTTAGCTTTTTTTTAATCATGTCAGATTCAATAATGTGACTGCACTGTGCACACTCAAGCAGAGATCTTGCCCACACAACTCACCCCATATCCTTATTTAGTGAATCTCTCTCAATCTTTTTCTTTCTCTCTCTCTCTCTCTCTTCATTCTAAACACTCTCCAATGCTGTATTATGCAACAGTGCTCATCATCTGGAAGTTGAGATGATACTTGACTTCGTAGGACTGTGTACAGCATTGGTAATTAACTGTACTGAACACTCTCACTCCCATGATCCCTGTATTCTGCTGTGAGGTGAAGACCACTTTCTCAAAGCAAATTTAAGAGGAACACTTCATACCATAATGCAACATAGAGCACAGTGCTCTCTCTCTTTCTCTCACACGTACACAAACACACTAACGCATACACCACACACACACACACACACACACACACACACACGTCAATGACGTGACGTTGTCAGAGTGCACTACTTTGGTTTAAAATAATTTTAAATGATTCATAATAAGCATCATTTTATTCTATAACACCTGTTTAATTTGAACATATTTCCAGTTTATCATAAAACTGATATATATTTTATGTTTTGCCCTCAAATCCTCAAAATGTCAGGTGGAGCAACCGTCCGAGCAAGTTAACACTATGTGAAATGTACTAAATATGTAATTTAAAATATGAATTAATATAATATTAATATGGGGGCATAATTTTATATTGAAAACCTTTCAAATAAACAAAGTTTAATAGTTAAATTGTTCTTAAATTGTTTGGAAAACCAAAATACCCACCCCCTACAATAAAGAATCTATAAGTTACTTTTAATACCCAGCTCAATTACAAAATAGTAATGTTTTAGGCAGAGTAGACACTCTCAAGTATACTTACTAAAAAATCACTTTAGAAAAAAAAGAGGGAAGTGTGGTTGCGCCACCTGACATTTTTTGGCTGGTGAAATTACAAATACAGTCTAAAACTGTACTAAAACCCTGTAAATGTTGTGAAACCATTAAGACTTGTTTAAACACTCTTTTCCAACTTCAAATAAATGTATTCTGTATATTTTTAAAGATTTATTTAAAAAAATTTTTAAAAGTCTTATTTGTCATGGTTTCACTTAATAGAGACAGAGTTTCTATGAGGAAATGCTGACTGGTTCTAAGAACAAAAATCAAATTACAATCCAATAACTTGCAACTCAAAGCAGGAGGTTTAGATAAACATCACAGGTACATCAGGAAGTAGCAAGGAAACAAGACTCAGTCGCAGATAGGGAGACACTTGAGAGCTGAACCAATCAAAGGAGACATTACTTCTAATAGACACACAAGTTGCTGAATGGGTGGAGACATAGTGGGCATTCACACGAGGGTTGTGACAGTGTTCACTGCTGCAGTTGAAATCCTCTAATACCTCCAAACCTTAAACTTCTGCAACAGTTTTCACATCTACTCAGGGTATCAGAATATTTCAATACATCACCTCTGCTAACAGCCTAGTTCAGACTCCACAGTCCCATCTCTGTCTTCATGAGCAGCGATGAGCTAACCCCGCCCTGGGCTACCTTACTGCTGTCTGGCTTAAGGTCACACTCATCAGTGGGTAACTGTGCTTGTACATACTCTGTGAGAGAGGAGAGAGAGAGAGAGAGAGAGAGAGAGAGAGAGAGAGAGAGAGAGAGGCTTATGAGATGAAGCTTATGTGGTGATGTGGGCAATGTCATCCATCTTGTCGCTCTCTATACAGTAATCAGGTTTAGCCAGTCCATAAAATATGGTTAAGAATTTACTGTCTACTGACGTTAATGTCGGCCCAAGTTTTTTTTTTTTTCCCCTCGGTATGCGGTTTATTGACAATCTTGTCCACTTCTCCTGACCATAAAGTTTCTCCCTTTCCCCCTAAGGATTTTATAAACTCTCTTTGGTTAAATAATAAATAAGGACACTTTTCCTGAATGACGTGTTTCTCGACATTGCTGAGCGTGGCTCATACGATATATGAGGGCACATCCGGTAGCTTGAGTTGAAGCATGGCCAAAATAATTAATAAGTAGCATGTACTATCACATCCGCTGGTCAGGTAATTGCTGTGAAACATAAAGCTAAATTTTCAATGATCCATTGATAACATGCCTCACTTGTAGTCTTCATTCTTATTTAATGCCAATTTCAGGGATCCACTGAACATTGTTAGGATTGATTGGACCATTTTATATTACTATTGATCATATGAAATTTTTATTTTATCAACCTTTCATCACATCGGTAGGAATGGCATACCTTGCTGTGTTCAGCTCTGTTTAACTCTTTACTGTGTAAGAACATAATAAGATAACCGAAGTCAAATATAACAATCTCTATTCCTAAAATCATTGAAGGTTGAAATTATTGGTTTGAATTAGAGACTCATCAAAATAAGCCGCTGTATGGCTTACCAACACAACCCGCCCCCCTCCTCCCACCCCTGGCCCCTCTCCTCACCTACGCTGTAGGGTAATGCCGCTCCGCAGTTCAGACAGGCACAACAGCCAGATGCAGTCCTGTGTTTGATATCTTCACTGATTTGTTGGTCTTGCACAGTTTAATGAGGAGGGAGAGAATCTAAGGACACCAAGCTGCTAACATAAATTTTCTTTCAAAGTTCCCTCCGGAGGCTTTGAATGTTCTGTACGGATTCCGTCTTTCAGCTGAGATAAATTACCCATTAAAAAAAAATGTTAAAATGTGATATGAAAGGTGCTTCTTGAATTTTCATCTATGCTCGATAGTAGACAGTTTTCATGGACAAAGATCTTCATATTAAATGTCAAATATAAGTGCAGTGTATGCCTATATATGTCTACCCTGCAATAAGGCATCCTCAGCCTGGTGAAATGTTGCAACACTCTTGTGCAGAGAATAATAATGTAATTTGATGCACCAGAAAGCAGTTTCAGTCCGCCGGCTCACTTGTGAATGGTTAAATGTAGTATAAACAAATAGACAAACCAATACAATCAAATTGATACAACTGTGTGCTGTGTGCTGGATAGGCACTTATGTGCTAGAGGAGAGTTGGAGGAGTTTTTTGGGGAGTGGAGAGAGATTAATTTTTGTTTTCAAGGTTTTTGCTGATATTAACTCATGTTTAAAAGCCCCAATCATAGGAAAGGTAAGACAATTTGCTCCCAAGGTAAAACCTTTGTTGGGGTTTATAAGGGAGAAACCTTTGTACCTTCCCCCCCTAAGTGACTTGGCTGGTAAATTGCCAAATTAGGTAGCTAAGCTGGTTTAATAAAAGTGAGGGGTTGTTTTTGGGTGGGTTTTCTTTTTCGCGGGAGCCAATTTAAGTATATAGCTAGCTAGATAAGTAAGCTGTAATACATGCATAAATACATATAAATTTATTGCTATTTTCAATGGCTTGTTCTCTTGTAGCTGTTGAAATTTAATAAGTCAATGTCAGGTCAAGTTATCTGATTACTTAGCTACAATTTGGATTGATTTTATATGTTGGGGCTTGTTCTAGGTTGTATTAATTAAAGACTGAAGTTAACCAGAGAGTTTTTACTCCTCCTGGGTTTCTTTTAGCTGCAGTAGCTGTTCACAGATAGCTAGTGTTAGCGTTTTCAAGTTGGGATCTGGGATTTTGAGCTTTCTTAGCAGGGTAGGTACATCCTTCATTCAATAATATTTACTAGCAGACAGCTAGTCTGCAATAATTGAATTCCAAGTGTAAGGTTTGTAAGATACAACCCTGTTTCCAAAAAAGTTCAGATTGTGTGTAAAATGTAAATAAAATCAAAATGCAATGATTTGTAGATCATTTTAACTCTATTTGCAATTGAAAATAGTATAAAGAGAACATATCAGATGTTGAATCTGACAAAAAAACATTTTTTTAAGGATCTGCTCATGTTGAAGTTGAGCCCATCAAATGTGTCGCTGCCTGGTGCCCAGTTAGACCCCCTGTAGCGTGCGGACATGCTCCTGCCCAGAGCGAGGTGGGACCGAGTGTTCATGGTCCAGGTTGAGACCAATGACATAGGTTAGGATAGCTTTAAGGCACTGCAAATTCCACATGCAAGCAATTTGGAAGTTTAACACATGGCTACAAACCTGGTACAGGAAAGTAGGCCACAGGTTTATGGAGGACTGGCACTGCTTTCGGGACAGGGGTAACCTTTACGAGCCTGAGGGGTTGCACTTGAACTGAATGGTTCAACATATGTTTAGGGACTAATTTTAGCGAGAGACTTGGGGGCAGGGAGGTTAAAGAGTGAAAAGAATATATGACTAGCTTTTTCTCATCTACATTATTGACAGAGACACTAAACGATACTACATTAGGTTTGGCTGACTGTTTACAGTCTGCAAAGCTGATTCAGAATGACTCTGGATGGAATACTGATGAGGGCAGAGACATGGCAAATTAAATTCAATGTAGCTAAATGTATAGTTCTTCATGTTACAAATAAGAGGTTCAAAATCGGAATGTGCTGTACTTGAAAAAGATCTGGGAGTGATTGTTGACCAAACCCTCACAGGTTCTAGCTACTGTGCCAAAGAAATTAATCAGGCTGGCAGGATGCCGGGATATAGAGCCTAAAGTATTGAGTATAAATCCGCGCAGGTACTTTCCTTGTACAATACCTTTATCAGACCACACAGACAACTTGAATTATCAACTGAGTGTGGAGAAATAGCAGTTTTGATGTTATATCTATGTGCAATGTTGTAGAGATAGCTACTAAAGATAGTATGCTAATCAGCAAGCTCCAGCACAGTCCGGCCCCTCCTGTCTCTTAATACTGCTTTATACCTCAAGAGGGATAGTGGGTCACGGTAGTGTCCAGTCTGCCCTCAATCCAACATAAGAGGAGAAAAAGTAGCGCCACCCCATGGGCTTGTCCATCTTGCTAAACTCTCAACATTTCTTCTTGACAAGTATGCAAACAGCAAGCTGCTACCTAAACCTCTAACGTTAGCTGTTTACCTAAATGGATTTTTTGTGCAACTTGAGAAAACACAAACTGGACCGAAAAAAATCCATACAGCGTCTGATGTTTGGTTTTGGTGGCAGTTTTCTGGCTACTATGGTCTTGCTAAAAACTGAGCTAAGCAAGCTACAACATTAACTGCAGGCTGCCATTTTACACCTGAATGTCATAAGGTTGCAGTGTTATCTAACCCGACTTTCAGAGTTTCAGTAGTGTGATGGAACATTGTGTATTCCTGCACTGCCGTTGGTCAGTAGTTGGCTTTTTTTAAAGGCAGTGGCTATTTTTACGCCCGTCGTAAACTTACTGTAATTTGCTATTCTTAGAGGCTATTTTTACGCCAATAGTAAACTTACTATAATTTGCTATTCTTACGAACTACCGTATCCACATGCACAATGTAGGAAATTCGGCCTTGGAAAATAAATTGCTACCCACTGACTGGGTTTAAAACATCCTGCTTGCACTGCGTGCCTTGTGGTTAACATTACTAGATCGGCTGGCTGGCTTACTTATTTTAAGTTACAGTCAAGATGCCCCCTACTCAGGCTAGGTGGGGTTAGTTATTAGCCAGCTAACTTAGCCAGACTGCCATCTAACTCACTAGCCAACTTGTACTCAAATTTCTTGCAAGGACAAACTTTGTGTAGCTAATAAGCTCTTTGTAGCTAATAAGCTCTTCTACACGACACTAATCACTACTGACTACTGATTGCAGAGAAAGACGACCTGACAGTTTCCCAAATATAAGCGAGCAAACGTTGAACCTAAAGTTACACTGTCATAACTACCTAACGCGTTAGCTAAGTTAAGCAACTTGCTTGAAAACATAAGTAATGTTACAGCTGTCCCGCTAGCCAACGTCAGCTGATATATTATAGCCAATGGCGTAGTATATGCATAGACTGTATAAATCAGTCTATGGGTCGAAGTCCAGATTTCCTTCATTGCAGATGCACATACAGAAGCTCGTAAGAATAGCAAATTAGTGTAAGATCACGACTGGTGTAAAAATAGCCACTGCCTTTTCTTAAACTGGTAACTGTGAAGTTGAATTGTATGGATCCAGTGTGGGATAACGTGTTGTGCTCTCTGGTGAAATGCTCCGCTCTATTTGTTTGGAGCAGCTTGCATAGTGCTCCTTAAAAGAAAAGTATTGAAAATATGGAAATTTTATCCTTGAAAGTCATGATCTCAGTTGAACTTTGTGTTTGTGCCCATATGATTGATTGTTCAAACCAAAGGTTCACTGGTTATTTTCTCAACCCAAGGACTTGGAATCCACGTTACAGAGCATATGTGTGTGTGTGTGTGTGTGTGTGTGTGGGGTGTGGGTGTGGGGGTGTGTTTGTGTTTGCATGTGTGTATGTGTACAGTATGTGTGTGCGTGCTCTTACAGTATGTGTGGTCTGGACTAATTTGTTTCCTGAGCAAAATGAATGTCAAAAATTAATGCTCATTTTGTTCAGTTAAAACAGGTGTCATGCGTCACTGCTGATTCAGCAATCACATATTGTGCTGAATCATTTCATAAAAAAAGCTATCACATGAAATAGAAGAAAACAAAGATTCATGAGGCTTATTTGCAGATAAAGTAGTACAAAGAATTCTGTGGGAACAAAATGGCTGGAGCGTGGGCATTCATATGCGGTCTGCACCGCTGTCAGTGAGTTATAGCCTTTTTACTTTGGGTGTCCACAGTCTGAATAATGGGTCTCCTATTTTTGCAGTGATATTCTTTGCTACCTTCTTGTATGGTGCTGACAGTGGCTAATGACTGAGGGCCAGCGATACAGTACCTGTGGACTGAGTAAATGGCGCTGACAATTTGAAGGCTGCTTTACGCCAGCTTGTGGACATGAGATGCTGATATATACCACCCTTATATAGTGAGCATCATACTTCATTGAACACTGACACATTTGTTTTCTTATTGTGGTTCTGTTGGCTGAGTAAATCACTAGATATGAATCCAAAGAAACATGAATTTTATGTCCTGAATTGGAGGCCGAAGGCAAAAAGTGCCTGAAACAAGCAAGAACTGAAGATGGCAGCAATTCAGGCCTGGCAGATCTTCAATGGGGAAGGTGCCCCGTGCCTGGCAATGTCTATGTGTTACTGACATTAAGCAGTCATGAAAAGGATATGTGACCAAAGACACTGCCTGGCCAACACAAATCACCCACTCTAATATTTTTCTGGATCGCCTTTTGCTTTGATCATGGCAAGTGTGGTCATGGTGTTGTTCGGACAATCTTATGCAGCTTTACAACATTTTTTCTGACCGGAACTGCATTTTTTTTTTTCTTTTTGCCAAGATCTTGTATTGATGACAAGATAGTAAGCCACTCCATAAAGCCTTCTCCAGCACATCCTACAGACTTTAAATTGCTTAAGGTCAGTATTCTGCAATGGCCAGTTCATGCGTAATAATAATTCTTTTTGCTTGTTGAGCCACTCTTTCACTATCTGAGCTTGATGAATCTCAGCATTGTCATTCTGGAATATGCTAGTGCCATCTGGGGTTAGAAAAATCCATTGTTGGAAAAACTTGGTCATTCAAAAACACTCTGCTATCTTCACTTTATTGCAGCATAATCTTGCTAAGCCTTGACCTGACCAACTGAAACAACCCAAGGATCTCACAGTGGCGACTATGCATAATGGGTGCATTGCTTCATAAGCTTCCTTTCTTACCCTGTAGCAACCCCCTCTCTGGAACAGGATGAATCTGGACTAATCAGACTAAATGACCTTTTTCCATTGCTCCACAGTCCAATTTTAATGCTCTCCAGGAAAATGAAGTTCCTTTTCTCAATTAGCCTAACTAACAAGTGGCTTCCTTGTGGCTACGCAGCTGTTTAGTCCCAATACTTCCAGTTCTTGTTGCATTGGGTGAGTGAAAGTACTCTTACTTTCACGATTAAACATAGCCATGAGTTCTACTGTAGATTTTTTCACGATGAGACTTCAAGCATTTTAGTAATCCTCGATCACAATCATTCACAATTTTTTTCCCGACCCGTTTCTTCCACAAAGTTGACAGTTCACCACTATCCCTCCAGGTTTAAGTAATGCGTTGGACAGTTCTTAACCCAATTCCAGTGATTTCAGAAATCTCTGTAGTTGTCTTTTTTTATTTTTTTGCTTTGTGCAGGCCCATAATTTGCCCCTCTTGAAACACAGTAATGTCTTCTTCACAACCATGGGAAATGTCTTCTGACAAGCACTAAAACACAAAGCCAGAAGAAAAATGTGTCACTGTCCCATGAATTATGATGTTAATTGTATAAACCATCCAAACAAAAACCCCCCACAACCCAAAATGAGCATGCACTTACACTGAAAGTCATTAACATAATTCAAAGCTGGTGATTTCACAGGTATTCTTCATGTGAGTGTACATATTCAGTGCACACATTCATACACAGTGTGTAAATGAAACCTCTGTACTAATCTTGGAACCCAAGTAGTCAGGTCTGGAGGGTAGTCAATACACTCCTTACTATCTGGGAGGAGTATGTCTAGTAGCGGAGATATGCACACATACGCCTTCATTGCACGTGCATTAATTCAGTGTAGTTAAAATTGTCTTTGCATAGTAGACAAGTACCCATTCATCAATATGATTTGTAATTAATTAAAATGCCAGAAGGTTTTATGAAACTGTACTTACATTAATTAAATTAGTGTAGAGTAGACACCTCAGCGAGGACTGCCTCCACCGACACACTCTCATGCACACACCTACAAACGGGCAAGGGTACACACACACACACACACACACATGCAGGCAAGCGCAATGTTTTCGTGCTTTAGGGGAAAATCCCATAGACTTAACAATCATTTCCTGACCCCTTTAGCCATCTTTAATCATGAATAATACTTTCCTAGCCCTAAGCGCAGCCTTAATCTAACCCTGACTTGAACCTCTGAAAAATCTTGTTTTCATCACTTGTGGGGGCATTTGTTTCCTGTAAAGGTTGGAATGCACACCCACATACACTCAAACATGCACATTACAAAGCATATGAGGATCATTTGTGCAGTCATTTTGGGGTAAACCTTCAGATTTCATTGCTTTGGTGGTTGAAACTCGAAACATTTTGCATGTTACTCCGAAGGCAGCTCCCTCTGGACTTGAATGCGTTTGATCCCTTCCCCTGAGAATAAAAGCTTTATTTGCTGCAATGTATTATGGGAAAGCAGTGTGAACTGCAGTAACTTCCATCCCTGTGGCAGAAGCATTAACAATCCTGACATATCCTTTCTGTGGTCTATTCACAGGAGGTCCAGACAGGCCATGCTTTGTGCACCTTGCACACACCACACCCTGTCCCGCCCCCCCCCACACACACACACACACTGATGGTTATAGAATACTTCGGGCCTCATGCTGTGAAATCCCCATCACACGGATATCCTTGGGGTACAAGCAAAGCCACAAAGCAAATGAACCTGGTGCGAGAGGTGAATTAAGGGAGGGAAGTATATGTGAGAAAGGCATTAACTGGAAAGAATGGAGTCCCCAGGGTTGAGTTAACCAGCTGACCCTGAGGTCAGCAAGAAGTCTTAAGAGTCAGAATCAATCCTTTACTTTTTAATGGCAGACTTTCTGATAGGCTTGAATATAACTCAGGATAATGTGAAACCTAAAATGGAATGTGAAGCGTGGATGTGGATGTGAAGCGTAAAACTAAAGAAAAAGACTTTGGCTATCTACAGGGAGGCAGGCTTTAAACTCCAGGGCAGGAGGTTAGTGATTAATTTGTTCCCAGAGCCTTCTGCTTGCTTGTGGGCATAACCATCCTTCTGGCTCTGCAGCCAGAGCCAAATGTGCACATTCTTTTCTGATGATCAAATGTAGATTTCCTGAAAGACTGCCTTATTTCCAGCCGCTCTGTCCTAGACTGTCGGCTACATTAAGGCTGCCTAATACCGACCCTGATCTCCGAGATTTACCATCTTGAAGGTTTTTCTTTAAAACATGACAAAGTACTCCTCATTCAACAACTAAAGATCTGTATTGAGCCCGCTAATTGGTTAGATCTGATGTGCCTTACACTGTTATAAACTGACTGAATTCAACAGTTAAATTAATGCACTGTTTCCTGGTTATTTTAACTGTAGGTGGAGTCCTGCGCGCATTTAACTGTGGTTTACACTTAACATACACGGAACTCTGTTGTAAACTTACTGTAACATTACAGATAAAATAACTGGCAAAAAAGGGGTACCAGTTTATAACCGTATATTTTGACTGGTGTGAAAACCTACTGGACAGTAAATCTCCTGGGAAAAGGTGACTTAATACTACAGGGAAGCTAGTTTGAGAAGATGCATAGTTTCCCATTGATCATGGCTGGTTCCATCCTTCGGAGGAAGTGATGAGACTCCCCCTGGCAGCTGGGGCGCAGCTATCACAGTTACCATGGAGCAAAACTCCAGTCCTAGCAGATTGATCCATGAGCGAGTTTTTATTACAACAAAATCACTTCAGTTTCATTTTTCAGACAGCACTATCAATCACCGAGGTTCATGCCTACAGTAAAATCTCTGGAGTTGTATCAAAAAAACAACTTCTTACTCATATATTGCTTGCATAAATCAAGAGCACTGGATGAGAAAGTTAAGTATGCTTTCTGTAAATACCGAAATTATCATATGGCCTACATATTTTCATAGATTCACTGAGTGTGGCCATGGCTTAAAACTACTGTATACTCAATATGCACTATTTACTAAATATTCTGTGCCAACTGCTTAGCTTTTCCTCCATACATTGGACCTATTATTACAGTGGGATAGGTGCACCATGAGATGTTTGCCCTTGCAGTAAAAAGCCACTTGCATGATGTATGAGATTGCGAATGGAACCAGGGACAAATCTGCTCCGTCCTTAAATATGTGATTTTCTTCCTGAGAGTACCTACCCATATGCACAAGCCAGGCCATGAAAATACCCAATAGGCCAGGGATTTCAAGTAAACTACTTTCAGAGAAAACTTAACATACTTAACAAATTTTTTGTCCAGCATACTCAAGTTGGTGCAGTGAGAAATGGTCTGTATTTATATGGGAAGTAGGCAATTGACGGTGTGTTTAGTCGGTAGCTCATATTTTGAGAGCACAGGTGTTAGAAATGAGTTACAAACCCGGCTTTGGATGCTGTAGTCTGCAGCCAAAGTTAGAGGGCAATATAAAAAGTCAGCTCAAGATTTCATTCAGCTAATAAAATAATTAAGAGCTGAAGTCCTGAAACGGACTAACCCATGCTGTGCGCTGCTCTCCTAGAGACACTCTCCCGCAAGTCCTTCACTAATTCTTTGCTAAGGCCTTCGCTAAGGCAACCATTTCTTTGACTGTGTTAGTTCTCAGTCACTGATACTGCATTTTCATTACAATAGTAAAGCCGCCATCACTTAATCTGTGCACAGTAACATCCTCACTCGGATGCCAGTCTTATGTGATTGATATGTCAAGCTGTTTACATGATGGCAATTAGATCCCCGCAGTAGAGCAGGAAAACATAGTTAGGGCTGGGGAGAGCAGGGAAAATACTGAGCCATAAGTTTGGCTTTACAGTTGTTGTTGTTATTGTTGAACTGCGGTTTCCAGCAGAAGCCCATTAAAACGTGAAATTAATACATCGGGGACTTAACCTTTCTCGCAGCCTCGTGCTGAGTGCGACAGCTGGGATCGGGAGACGCCTGGACTGGGATGTTATTGGGAGGGTGGGGGGGGGGTTTGGAGGAGGATGGTGGGTGGGAGGGAGAGAGGGAAACAGATTGGTGATAATGTAAGAGCGCAGTCTTAATAACAAGTCATAATAGAGTGCCACATTCATGCTGGGGTGGGTGGGAGTTTGGTGTTCACATCGACAAAAGCTAGAATGCTGCACTGTAAACCCTGACACGTGTGGTGAACTCAAATGTTTTGTGGAAACAGATTACCTCAAAAAATTGAGTATGTCAACTTAATGATCTTGTGTTCACAGTACTTAAAAAACTTGTAAAAAAAAAAAAAAATAATAACTTTGCCTTATTTTCTGTAAGTTCCTTCCACACAATGCAATTAAGTTGGCCTACGCAATTTTTTTATAAAACATTTGAGTTCACCACACTATCAGGGTTTACTGTGCGCTCGGAACCTGCCCCTCATACCCCAAATACCAAATACACACACTTGCCATACTGAAGGAATCCAGGACAGCAGAGGGAGAGAAAAGCTGGCACTGTCCTGGTTCTCTTACTGAAGGGCACAAGAGGTGCAGAATGGCCAATCTAACGTGAGTACATTTATTCTGTAAATTATCATCCTAATAACTTTCAACTGAGGTTCATATTTCAGCCTGAAAGGTTTCCTAGTTGTATTTCACTGATAAAGGCATTATGCCGATGTGCTTTAATTAGCCTCATCTGTATCACACTTGCAGAGTCTCAGTGCTCATATTATCCCACACACCTACTGTGGAAATGTCTCTGATACGCTGGTGGAGATTTATGGGGTGCAGCCGGCACGACTGAACTGGGGCTGCAGACGATTAAACCCGGCTCTTTCAGGACACAAAAACTTTCAAAACACAAAAGAGAAGTAGACACACAATTAAATTCCTTTATACATTTAGAATAGCCAAACCACAGAATTTGAAGCTCAGTGATTGGCTGTTTCTTCAGGCAATGCGAGATGGGATTCCTGGCTGACTTATCTGTGCATAGTCTTGTACCTTTTTTTCTTTCTCTCGATGAACCTGAATTATTTCAATGCAGTTGCGCTTTGTTTGCATTGATGATTCAAATGGAAGAGTTACATGCCCATCCATGTGCCCAAAAAGCTTATACTTCCAGTCACGTGACTCCTTTGGACCAAAATACATAAATTCTTTTCCCCCTCCGCTTGCAGTTGTTATGATCTGGGCGGGGGGAGCCAATTTTTGGATCAACGATAAGCCACTAAGGCACATGTATATTGAGCAGGACAAGGAGAAATGAAAGAACGCTTGGAGGACCTGATGTTCCTAATGATTAACTCACTAGTTATACTCACTAGTAATTTATCTCACTGGAAGAGACATCTGAGAGGAAAGCTATAATTAAGAATAAAAGGTAAGCGTAACCCCTTCTAGTAACATGATCCAACCCTGACTGAGCTAAAGCTCACCATCTATATACACACACAGCATAGTTAGTGTTACAGCTCATTGCATTCAGGGAATAAGGCACCAATCAATTAACAGGAACAACCTGCAAAACTGCTCGAACAGGGAAAAACCAATTAAACAGACACGTGGGTCGTGACAACATTATTCTGACAAATACAAGTGGTGGAGGGGCCACACAAATTTTGCCATAGTAACTTACTATTGGATGTGATCATCAATGTAATGTACAAAAATACACAGTTGCCATATAGAAAATGAATAAATGTAACTTTAAAATGATGCTAGATGCACATTTGGAAAAACAAAGTAGATCATTCAAGTAAGTTAAGTAAAATGGAAATTAAAAAAGGATTTAAAAAAAATTGGTTTCAATTAAAAATTGACATTTGAAACCCTCAAAGTGAAGTTAATTACACGCTCAAACAAAAGACTGGAGAAAAACTAAAATCATGTTAACTTCACTAAAAATTGTATTCATTTGGTCTATACAGAGGCTATATATTAATCTACATGAAGAGGGGATGAGAATATTTCCCTTAATCTTTTTAAGTAGTGCTTTGATTTTTTTTTTTAAAGTAGATCAAGCAGGATATATTATAAAACATGCAATTATTCCAGTAAACAACACTCACCCGATCTGTGAATGAGGGCGTTTTTTTCAAGAGCTGTTTTACGCAATGTAATGTTTTCATAGGCCGTGCGTGGGCCATTGCGTTGGACCACATTTAATCTTAGCACTGGGGTCTTCTTTAGTGCTCTCTGCCACTGGTAAAATGGCTCCATTTCCAGTCACCTGAAATGCATAAAGCAGATGGCATAGTGATAAAGATAATACAACCATTGAATTGCTAATTCAGTTTTATGAACCGAGGCCACCAGCCCTTTGTGTCAATGAGCAGTCATCAGAGCATCAGCCTGGAGCAGGATACTGGAACTTTGAGAGATGAAATGATCCTTTGCACATTAATTCTATCATATTCACTGCAAAAATGTGACTATGGGTCAACGTAAAAAAAAAAAAAAACTCTAATTTGTATCACCTAATTTAATTAGTTTTCCTCTACACAGTGGCGGAGCTACGGGGGGGGCGAAGACACGTCCCTTTTAGTCCTGGCTAGATCTCAATCATTTTCTTTTATTGACGTCTTTTCCAATTATTGTAATTGGCAACTGAAGACACGGTTTATCTCCACATGCGATCTAACAGCGATTAAGTCGGGGGTTAAGTTCAGCACAGTGGCAGAACAGAGAATTGGGTTGCACAAAACAGCCGTTTAAAACAATTATAAATCCTGACCTGTTCTCAGTCATCTTCATGATTAACAAAAGGTTCACTCCGAGAGCGCTCCGCACTAAACAGGTGCTGCTTGTTCTCCCCATTAAGGTAAGACGACAATCATTCCTCTGGGCGCGTATTTGCTGTATTTAAATCTCGTTATTCAAAATTGCATAGCCTACCTGTCGACTCTCACGCAAAATGGCTTGAGCCGCACGCTTGTTATAACCTAGGCTATTTAATTGCCGAGTGCCACTGTTTTTTTTTTTTTTTAAATCAACCCACGAAATACCGAGAGTGAAAGTCCGCGTTTCATTGGAACACGGACCAGTTCAATCACGCGAAGCATTGGCCAATTAATAAGTAAATTTTTTTTCTGCACTGAATTTAGCCCACGATTTCATCGCTGTTAGATCGCATACGGTGAGAAGCCGTGTCTTCAGTTGCCAATTACGATAATTGGAAAAGACGCCAATGATTGAGATCTAGCCAGGACTAAAAGGGACGTGTCTTTGCCCCCCCTGTAGCTCCGCTACTGCCTCTACATATATTTGAGCCGACAAAAGCTAATTAAACTAGAATGTGTTTTCACTCGTAAAGTTTCTAGCCTAACCCACCAGATGGATGGACAAATGGACAGACAGACAGGTACATACCAAGGAGCACCACTGCAGGACCTGAGTAGTAAGTTTGCAAAGTTTCGTTTAGACCATGCAAACGGTTTTGGAGTTACGCTCCTGAAATGAAGTGGGAACGCCGACGCGAACGGGAACCGAGCCTAAAACAACATGTCTCCCCTCTCCCTCTGGGGGTGAGACCTAATTAGGAGGGACCAATTTAGAGTATTTTTTTAAGTTGATCCAAAGTAACATTTTTCACTGTTTTGTTGAAATACAGTATAATGTCTGAACAGACTCATGAGAAAAGCTGTAAGAAAGCAATAAAATGCAATGTAACACTTGCACTTAATCTACAAAGCAAATTTGCTTTGATCATAATCTATATGCAGATCCAGTAGCTGAAATGGATTGCAGGTTATTACAGTTTAAAGAACTACTGACAACACATCAGTCTGACCCACCAATCAGATATATTTCAACATGTTCGCCTCCTGAGGTGTAAATCAATGAGAACCAATCTCCTCTGTCTTTATCAGCTGTAACCTTGGGCGATAGAAAACTCATCAGCTGAGCTTCTCGTTTGAAGTAAATGTCCCTCTCTCGCCTGTAGTGACAATATCTGCGGGAACTGGGCACGATTAAAAATTCTTGTTTTGATTGTGCCTGACTGTTGGCTCACTTCGCGATTTACGTGACAGGAATCAGTATGATCCAGTGTGGTTGATCAGGCAATATGTCAGAGATGGAGGGAAGGAATAGTTGTGGTTCCCCATTCAGATGTTTTTGTATTTTTGTGGTCCCCTTATCTTCAAATAATTGGAGAGAGGCAGAATCCTCAGATAATTATCAAACTTTATTCAGCCCATGACCTAAAGCCAAGAATAGTCTCTGCATGCAAATAGTTGCTGCTACACTCATTCCAAATGCCCCTTTTTTTTAAATGGAAAAAACCCTTCCAATCACATTACACTGGTTATGTCCTCTTTCCCTGGCCATATTGGTTGGCATGTTCTCTATGGGATTTTCTGGAAAATATTGGTGGCGCACAGAGGTATTATTCCCATAATAAAAAGAAAAAAAATATATATTTAAAAAATAGAGAAAAATGCATTTAAAAATACAGATGGATACAAAAATACAAATGGATATGTAAATTGCTCACCTGATTGTTTCCAGTAATATAGATATATTAATCAAAACAGAAATCAACTGAATGGATATTGATTGAATCAACTGAACAGATATTAATCAAAGCTACAAAAATCAACTGCTTATATGTGTGTGTGTGACTGCTGCTTGCATAATATGGTTACTGATTCTGATTATTGATTTACTGATGAATATGATGAGTAATACTGAAATATGATCCCCAACAGAATCAGTTGCAGAAGGGAGAAATGCTAAAACCAGTGCATTACTTGCAGAATGAACAGTTCATTTCAGAACCGTTAGATAGCAATGCAGGGCGAGCAGCGTGTGGTCAGGGAGCAGGCGGAGGTTGGGCAGTGGAGGTCAGGATCCAGGAGAGGGAAGAGTACAGGGCAAAGCTGAGAGTCAAAGCTTGGGTGGAAACCAGGAGAGCTATACAGGGACAACCCGGGATCAGAGAGGATGATAAACCAGGGCATGGTGAGGCGAAGACAAAGGCAGGACAACACAAGCAAACACCTAAGGCTGAGACTAGCGATATCGAGGGGAGACAAGAAACAGAAGCGGGAACACGCATGAGGAATTCATAGGGAACACCAGGAAACAAGGCAATTAACCAATTAACGGAAGACCAATTACCAGAAAATACATGAAGAGCAAGAGAAAAGCCTGAAAAACACTGTGAAATATACAAACAGTGACATGTAACGTGACAGCAATTTGCCGGCGCTATCACAAAAATGTCATATGATAATTTATTAGCTGCCTGCCAGGCGTTTTAAAGTGGAATGTGAGGTTTTTGCGGTTTTATAAGAGTTCATGGCCTGGAGGTGAGTGCTGGGAGAATAAAACTTTAGCAGACTAGCAGGCCATTTTAGAATGCGCTTGCATAATTGGAAATCAGTAAAAGGACATCTCCGTGGCACTTTCAGCAACTGACTTTGCATTCGTCTCTATGTCTGCGGTGTTTATTTCTGCCTTGAGCTGATCTTGTTTAGTCTGCTTTTAACATGCACAGCTTGAAAAGACTTTATTTAATTATTTATTCTATTTATGAATTTATCTTTTCATTTATTTATTTACTCAGAATAGGCTTGTGCCAAGCAATACATATAAGGATGTAATAATATATGTTTTTAATTGCTTATTTCCGTATTGCCTTGGTATTGGCCTGAGGGTCGCCATATGGGCTAATACTGCAACCCAAAGGCCAATACCAAGGCAATGCGAAAATAAGCAATTTATAATATTTTTATTAATTGGTTACGTATGTTGTGCTATCATGACAATATTATGACTATGACTTCTGAAGTACGTGACTTCAAGACTCATTAAAGAGCTAAATGCTAGGTCGGCGACTGTCGTCTGCTTCTCTGAAGCAGACTTTGTTGGTTTTGCATCATAGAATATTGAGATTTTTGAGGCTGAAGATCAGTGCCGTCTTTTAATAGAGGGACCAGAGCTAAAACGGCCTTGCAAAAATGGGGTTGTTCGTAAGCCTCTCTAAAAATATTAACAATAATCTAACCTTGAATTTAAAGAAAATGATCGAAAGGGAAAAAAATTATCATAAAATAAATATTTTTCCCAAAAATGTGTGCCACAATTATTGGCTCCCCTAGAGGGTACATTCCCATTAATATGCAGAGCCTAAATGGTCACCCATGACTTTCTGTTTCCTCTTGGTTTAAATGTTAGGTGACAAATCGCCCGATGTCCGTTTGCCATCCATCACCACGGTTACGACAAAGGAGTACAGCCAATGATGTTTAACAGAAAGTCGAGCTTCAGAAATTTCGGAATGACCAAAAGAAAACTGCCAAAAAGGTGAAAAATTTCCTTTCGACTTCCAATGCAATAATTGCAAAATTCAAAGCATATTGTGCTGTCAAAAATCCCCCTGGGAGAAGATGTGTGTCCATTTTGATCGCATGCACTGTGAGGAGGATGGTTCAAGTGGCAAAGGAAACTCCAAAGATCACAGTAGGAGAATTACAAATATTAATTATGTCTTTCAGTCAGAAATTCTCCAAAACTATGATTAGAGACCATCTTCATAACTACAAAATGATTAGGAGGACAGCCTGAAAAAAGCCTCTATTGTTATCGAAAAACAAACTCATGCATGGACAATTAGAACGGAATGGTACTGGAATGCTCATTGGCACCAGGTTCTGTGATCATATGAGACTAAAACATATTTTTGTTAATATTTTAAATTCAATTTTGAGAGGATAATCAACAAAGGTGTAAATTCATAACCACTGTTGTTCATATTTAGCAAGGGGGCCAATATTAGTGGTGGGCACTGTAAGTGATTTGTAATCAGAGGTTATGATGACGTGAGTTTATAATTCATGTGTCCTAAACAATTAGAGCAGCTGTTAACCTTGCTTTAAATAGACCTGCTTGACGGCTACTTGTTTTACCTTCAGTCATAATTTATAGTATTGACACGACTGACCATGATGATTTGATGGCTAATTTGGCTGAAAGCCTGCAAATCTAAAGCTTGCTAATAGTGAAAAAAATCCCAGCAGGAGGTGCCATACTTCGCCAGTATGACTTATGGATTATATGTGTGTTGTGTGGGTTTTGCAGGTCACTGTGGGTAAACACGCAGCACTGGTGATGGCAATTAGGAGGGCTTTTCTCACTGAGAAATGTGAGGGATCAGAGATTACGCTGATCCACTGAGAGTTAGATGGGAAAACACAAGAGGAATGGGTCCGCTAATCAGATAACAACACACACAGCTGCCCGGAACATTCTACACCAGCGGTGTGATCACATGGATGAAGGGTTGATAGCAGGTTGTGTGTGTGTGTGTGTGTGTGTGTGTTCAATGAGGGAGGTGGTAGGGGCTGCTGTAACACTTTAGACAATTCATTTGACCTTCTCCTCTAAAATCTCTTTGACCTCAGCCAGATTTATCACCAACCAATTTCTCAAGACTGTATTTCTGTATTTCTCCCTCCTACTCTCCCTCCTTCACACACACACATACACACACACACACACGCCCTTTCTTTCTCACACACTCTCTCAAACACACAGACAACAGACAGACAAATACACAAACACACACACACACACACACACAAGTTTACACAGCGGTACTTATTAAGGCATTGCATTCACTTCCATTCATTGTGAATGCCTAATAGGTCAGATCCACTATGCAGTGAGGTTACACACAAAAGGTAAGGTAATGCCTTACATAAACTTGCTGCAGAATTTTTGTTTTCTTGCGGAAGCTTACTGCTTACCGCTTACTGATCAGCTTTTATGGAATGCTGCATCAGTCTGTGTAAGATTTGATCAAATTGAGGGTCTTGCGTAACCTTGCGGGTCAAGGGTGCCAAAAAAAATTTCTGACATGTTGGGGAAAAAATCAACCAAATTCAATATGATGTACTTTTACGTGAGAATACGCAGCATGCAGTAATCTACAGTCAATATATCAGAATATCTATGAGGCACATATGAATGTTTTTGAAAAAGCAGATTCACCTCGAGCTACATAATTTGATGTTATAGACAAGTTTTCTGCCATGTTGGAAAAAAGTCCTCCAGAGTGGAATGTGTAGTTTACCATTTGGTCGTGAGACCACTGATCCTTTGCTATATAAGTTTGTGGATCTTTGCTATCACTTGCAGAGGGCCACCTGAACATTTATGCATGCCAAACTCCTCTTCTGGAACTTTACAGCACAGTGGATCTACCCAATAACCCTAACCTTTACCATAACCAAATCATGCTAAACCTAACCTCAATTCACACCTGACCCCTAACCTTCACCAGGTGCTTAGAAATAACATTTTGCTTCATTAGCACTGAGCTTTGGTCCCCATCAGGACTATTGGTCCTGACAAGGTCAGTGTTTATACCAGAAAAGGTCCCCAAGAGGTAATGAAAATGGCCGCACACACACACACACACACACACATGCATACACACACGCACACACACACACACACACACCTATACCTGTTTTCTCCCCTAGAGGAGCATGCTGACTTGCCCATTAATTCTAATTAATTGGCCGACGCCAGTATGTGTGAGATGCAGATGTTTTAAATCAATGTGTTTATTTGCCTCTAATTAAGTCTATAGCTTTGCCAGTAAGAGATTGAAATGGCATGTTACCATGGAAATAGAAGTTGACCTTTATAGCCCATGACACTTTGCTTTGTTTTTCTGAAATAGGGTCCTTTATAAAGTTACTCATTTCATTTACTGCTTGTCCTTGAGACTGCTGGCCTTATCAGCCTTATAGAGCTACTGTAAATCATCAAATTACATTGGTGAAGATAGTTGTGGCATTTGTGTCTGTCTATGTGTACATGTGAGATTTAGTCTGTGCCTTTGATATTATTAACTATTGAGCTGACCTTGTTGTGAGCAATGTCCACAATGTCTGGAGCAATTTCCACTACACATAAATGTTTCTATAATGATCAAAGGCCTGTGAAACAACTGATAGCATTTGTTATGACTATGCAATCTATCACACATTGTAATGACTGCTCAGTATATCACTCTTGTAATGACTCCATAGTGTGTAAATCATTGTACCAACAACAGTGTATCACTGATTGTAATTGCTACACAGTGCGGTATATCACTGTGCAATGACTATTCACTGTATCATTTATTGTAATGACTATACAGTATATCACATTTAGTAATGATTATATAGTGTATCACAGATTGTAATGACTATACAGGGCAAGACGGGTAATTCAACATGGGCAGGTCACCACACCATTTACACTATATGCCCAGAAATTTTATAAATAATGAAATAAACTGTGTAAAATGCCTGTTAGGTTCATGACATACTCATGTTACAACCCTTATGTCTTCTTAATCATTTCTACCTCCTTTCCAGTAACCTGCATTCTCATATTTTTCTGTGGTGTATGTAACCTTACTTTGAATCTAGCAGAGTTGTTAGATTGTCCTTGCTAACTGCCTTACAGCAAGTTTGTCAGTTTATCGTCTTCGGAAATCATCGTAACCGTAATTATCGTATCGTAAAGTATTGTAAAATATGGAAGTACTTTTCAAACTTTATTAATAGGAACAAGCTCCCAAGCCTATTCTCCAGTCTCCAGGATTGGAGCCGCATTCCTGTAGACCTGCCTCTCCAGTTTGTTCCTCTGACCAGTTTATTAGGAATACGCCACAAGCCTTGAGTGGTCTCCAGGATTGGGGCCGTGTTTCTGCTAAATTCCTTGGACCAGCCATCTGACAGGTCTCATCTGATGAAGGTGAACACGAACCAGCTTCTGCCCTGGGATGCCACTGGCCGGGTGCGGACACGCCCCTTACCCAACCCATTATACCATCTGAACTGAACTGCGCTCACACTACTCTGGGCTCTGTTCCTACTAGCCATTACTGTATTCCTATCAATAAACGCCTTCAGTGGATTGTGCTTTGACTCTGCATCTGGTTCCTTGTTTGGATCGTCACAATACATGTGCTTGCAGAGGATAGTATGACTTAGCATCCCCAATATTTTTGAGTAAATTTGTCCCTAGTCTTGCTAGCAAGCCTATCAGACTTGATGTTTGATGTCCCATATCAGTCCTTTGTGGCATGAGGAAGATCAGAGAATAAGTGCTGCTTGGTATGTATATTATGTCTGGTTTCCTGGATTTTACAAGCCTTTGTCAAATTTACTTTATTTGACTTCATTTTAGCACAAATATTTCCCCAGTGATTCGATAAATGCAGTCAGTGGGGAACTGGCATCACGGCACCTCGTCTTTCTTTTAATGAGAGAAGCGCGGCATCCTGTCTTTGTGACATGGCGGAATTTGTCGTGCTGCCTGTTCAATTTGCGTTTCTCTGCAGGACGCTGTCATTTAGTGTTTTTGCAAGCGCCTCTTAAAAACTTTGAGCAGCTGTAGGGGGCTGACTGTGAGTTTATGTGACGCGAAGAGAGGAGCAGTGTGATCTCCTTCTGCTGCTGTTGAGGTAAGTGCATCAGTGACTGCTGTGCCGGTGAGCATCATGGGAGAAAAGACGAAAGGAAGGAATGCGCAGATCAATATTTAATTAATTGATTTCTCTCTTTCAATTATCTACTTTAATTATTGCATTCTTGTTATAATGCATCAGTATAATTCATACTGCGTTAGATTTATGTGCTTTGGCAAAACAATGAACACAAATAGAAATTTAGGGCAGCGAGATAAAGAGACAGAAGCTGACAAAGGGCAAGGGGAGAGCATGAGAGAAATCTTTTTTGTGTATTTATTCAGAATTTTCATCCAATGTTACATTTATTATTACATCTACTTTACACATAAGGACATCAGACAAGTTAAGGGACACACACACACACACACACACACGTGAATACAGTTCATATAGACACATGCAAAAGCATTCATTTGTACTATGTTCATACATTCAATCCTTGTATTTTGATCAATCAGTCAGACTTTATATTTAAATAGCACTTTTCCCACTAACACATGCAACCTAAAGTGGTTTAAGCACAAAACATTAGTGAGTCGGACGAAGGAATCACTTGAGGCAAATTGAAAAGATAAAAAGAAACAGAGTAAAAAGGTAAAAGAGATGGATAATACAGTGTGTAAGACAGGAAGATAAAATATTTGTAACAGAAGGTAATTAGCAGAATTAAATGGAAATAACAATACTAATGACAGTAAAACAAATTTTCTGAATTTAAAGTGATAGAATAGATAAAAGAAAGTGTTAGAAACAGAAGAATAAAATAATAATAATTCATGAAAAAGAAACCACTTCAGTATAACATAATTACGGTCTTCTGGGAGGTGGTTCCATAGTCTAGACCCTTGCCAGATATGTGGCCTCACTGTGGGTTTTTGGAGACCACATGACCTGAGGGTTCTAGCTGATTAATGAATTAACCAGTACTCTGGTTTTGTCCTGGTTGTGCTGTAAAAACATTCTGGCCCACCCATGACTCCAGGTATAAATACAGTGAAAAAGCGTCAATTGTCCCAGTGTCATCAGCAGATACATTAATGTAATACTACAGGGTGTTTAAAAAAAAAGTATACCCAACTTTAATCATTGATTATACTGTACAAAAACTACTGAGTTTTATTTTAAGTTTGATATGTCATTAGAAAGAGCTGGTTTTACTCTTAAATGATACCCCAACCAATAAAAATAAAATTCAGTAGTTTTGTACAGTATAATCGATGATTAAAGTTGTGTATCCTTTTTTTAAACACCCTGTACTAGTGGAAATTTTCATCTTTGGCAACTTGCATGTCTTGCCAATGAAGCTCTTTGAATTTGAGTTTGTATTGACTTGAATTCAGAGACAGAAACTCTGTGGGTTTCTGCCGTACATCACTGTGCTCTGAGCCGAGAGATCTGTGAAGCTGATCAAATACTTGCAATCACAGCGTGAGGTGCTTAAGCTTATTCTTGGCAGCGACACTGACGAGGTGAAAATGCTAAAAGCACACACGCCATTTCCTGTGCCAATTAGTCTGATTACTGCGCTTTCACATGTATGTATGTCCGGTCGTGGCCCAGGCTGGCCTTGGGATTTCATGAGGGGTAGACGGCTGTCATGGCTGTATTTCATCTCTAATCGGAAGGGAGGGCCTTGGTGGAATGAGACTGTGTACGTGTGTGCAGGCTAGACAGCTGCAGATCGATAAATGAATAATTGAGCAGAACTAATCTAGCATTCCCTCAGTCCACACATGAGAAATTCCCTCCTCTGAGGCTGTGAGTGTTTACATGTGTGTTGTACTGCATTTGCCCGTGTGTGCGTGTGTGTGCATGTGTCTATGTTTATCTGTGTGTGCTGGCATAAGCTTATGATGCATTTACAGAGACAGAGCACGAATAGGCTTCGCCCACCTCTGACGGGAACACAATCGTTAACCTTCTGTTGACGGTATTGTGTGACAGTGCTGTCCGGTCTTTACAGTGTGCTTGTTAAACGTGTAGAAATGCCTCAATGTTGTTTTATGTTGGAATTGTCCACAAACAAGTCAAACTAAGAAAAACAACATTTCAACCTGCAGAACAAAGCCCATAACAGGTCATTCCCCTGATGTTTGGATCTCAGCAAATCGCGTCATACCATCATTTTCCTTGATTAACACATTTTAGCATGTTAAGGCAATTAAATAATAAATTAAATAAAGCGTATTTGATTCGCTTTCTTAAATTGGCTAAGATTTACGAAAAAAGATACTACTCTGTATCATTCGCGTTGACCGCTGGCACAACCTGAGCTTCGTGACTGTTTAAATGAAAACAATAAAAAGACGATTGAAATGCGCGCAATGTTGCTTCCAGATGAGGTGTTTTATTTCTCATCTTACCATAAAGAAGAGAATAGCCTACACCTGGAAGAATTGAATGTTCTTGGAGTTGGCTTATCATTAATCAAGGAAAATGGTTGAAAACCGATCAAGGCATGGCATCAGTTTAACGGCTGTTTTACCGCCATCCCGGTTTCATTTCAGCAGCTGCCTCTGTGTCACTCACAGATCGGAAATGTGTGACCAAGCAGTGATCACGAATATTACTGGCTAACTAAAAACCAGAGCAATCCTTTAAGAACAACTATTATTGAATAGTTAATTGCTAACAAGACTGTTTGGCTTCTCTTGAGCCGTTGGCTGTCAACTTTCTTACATTTGACGTGAAATTCACGCATTTAGGATTTTTTCTCAAGCTAATGCATGGCAACTTTTTCAAAATTGGCAATGCCCCTCAATGCCCCCATAATGCAATTTGTTTTAGTGAGCTCAAGTCAAGCCAGCCTTGAAAGTTGACAGCTCCAGAATTACTCTGTGTACCTTATAATTGATTACCCCTATTTTATTTGCTTATGATAGCTAGCTTGTTACCAGCAACTCTTTGTCACAGTTTATTTATTTGTTTCCCCAAGGCCTTCTGCTCGAAGCCACTTATCTCTCCTAATTAGCTCAGTTTCGCGGTTCAGGATCTTTCATATGAAAAAAAAGACTGTCTTTTGGATACTTGAACTTGTTTCTCGTGCACTGTTCCACTCAATAACAATTGAGCATTTTTATCGTGTCAGAGGGTACTATCATGCGATACTAAGTCAGTGAAGGCGGGTGTTTTGTTTTCCCTCCATGTGAGTGTGGTTTTCCATGTATGATGAAATGCACTCTCTCTAATGCTATATGCTACATTATTTGATATACAGTGGTGTCCAAAAGTCTGAGACAACAAGGGAAAATGCTTAAATTTTGCATTTTTAGCTCACTGGCTGCTTGGCAGCCCGAATTATTGGAATCAGGCAGGGTTCAACGTCATCATCGTGGTCGTGATCGATTAGGCAAATCTATCACTATCTTCTCTTCCAAAACCGCTTTCCAGATTTACTTAATATTTTTTATGAAGCTTACGTGGGACCAGTTTTTAAAAATGTTCATTTTTGGATTTGTGACAATATTGTAATTAAAAGTCCCCCATTTAGAAAATAAGCCTAATTGAGCTATGGCTAAAAGTTGTGCTACTATGCACTCTTTTGTCTGGGCAGTGAGCTGTGACATCATGAGATTCACCTGGGTTTTGCCCAGACTGGTTTTGAATGCCAACTGGTGAGCCAGAGGGCTAATGGTCCTATTTTTTTTTTTTAATACAAATTTTTTCATCACCAATGATAATATCCGCTGAACAATTTAAATCGAAAAGTTGAATTTAAGACTATGTTAGTACTTGGTGTCTACTCCTCTTGCTGTGAATACAGCTTACACTTAAGTGAGTGTGGACTGTACAGTTTGTGCAAAGCCTGATGTCCCTTGTTATCCCAGGATGATTTGATAATGTTCCAAAAATCATTTTGTGATGTCACAGAATGCTTGGCTTACTCAGTGTTCCAGTGCACCTACAAATGTAATGGGGTTGAGGTCAGGTGACTGTGGAGGGAAGTCCATGCCAGTCTGCTGCCTTGGTCCTCTTCAGCCTTCAAGTAATTCTTGCAAAGTTCTGAGGTTTGTTTGGGGTCAATATCCTGCTGCAGTATGAATCCTTCTCCACAAAGATGCAAACCAGAGGTGTCAGAGTGTGTGCACCTATGCGCTTTTCTGTCTGTGTGACTTTCTGAGTGGGTGAGGCTGATTTTTCTCAGCAATGACAGATTCGTAACTGTGCAGCAATGATTTGAAATGCTCTACACGGAGGATGGCAGCTTACTTGCAATATTACCCCCATATATTCTACTCCTCTCTCTGTCTCTCTCACTCCCTCGCCACCTGTCTCAGATGCCAAATTTCTGTATCCACTCTTCCTTCATAATCTTTTTCACTCACTCTCTACCTTAATTTTTCCCTTCCCTCGCTCTTCTTCTATGGCTATAAAAAGTCACTGTACTCACACACTGAATAAATTAACTGTCTCTGCTCAAAATTTGACACAATTTGCGATGTTTCAGTTCATAATTGAAATATTTGTAATTATACTGTGCAACCCCATAGCCTAATCAGTTTTTGGTTTTGTGGAAAAATAATATTAATACTAAGTAACTGTTTTCATGAACTTGTCAAACAAACTTCATTGTAGTGAATTTGAATATCTTGATGGATTAAACATAATTAAAACTTTGTGAATATGGAAGAAAATCATGCTAGTTACTCTTGCAGATTTAATTTCCATAATTGCTCCCAGAGTAGAAGTGACTCAAAAATCACAATGCAAACTGCTGCCTTAATTGGTTTTGAATAGAGACAGTGAATTATATTTTAGGATGAATGAACAGAAATCCATGTGCTATTTCCAGAGCAATAGTCAGTATTACAATATGCAACCAAGTCAAATATCTATCTATCTATCTATCTATCATCTATCTATCTATCTATATATATATATATATATATCTATATAAAATCTGTATATGTACTCCATATACCATGTGATTCATTGCTCCTTCCTGAACTATTTCTCCTTCCTCCCTCCCTCCCTTCCTCCCTCCCTCCTTCCCATTCTTTGATCTCATCCTTGCTTTCCTCCACCCGGCCACAGTGGACCTCCCACAGTGCTGCTTTTCCCTGGTGCTCATGGTGTACCTTAAAATTCCAAAGTATTGAGTTAATTCACCAACCTAGGAGGGGCGGGGACAGGGAACGCTTTTTGCTTCAGAGGGAGGCCTTTTGGGCTCATGCCCTCCAAACTGTACACCCTAGTGGCCTGAATGAGGAATCCTATGAATCATTTTTATGTTTTATTCACTATTTTTATATTCTGTAATTATTGTTCTTTTCACTTTTGGTGTTTCCTTTTTGTTATATCTGTTTATTTGGATATACTTTTTTATTTTCTTTACTTTTGTGGTAATTAGCTGACATCACACCTCACCTCAGAGTTTAAGTTACACCTTCTCCATATCCTCGGTAAGATGCTGAAGATGGCTTAGACTGAGACGCGTAGGTCTTGTGACTGCTTCCAATAAACCACAGAAGACGATTATCTTGTGAGTGCGTTTTTCGTCATCCACTAAGTTTTTCCTTTTAACGCACCCAGAAACGTGTCTCTTATATTCTTTGAGTTGAGCGCAACCTTTTTTCACTCATAGTGTCACAGCAGCTGTCTTGCCAGTTATTCCGGTGTGTTCCAGAAGCAGCAGGCCCTTGTTAAACAGCTTCAAGCAGGGATTACGGCTCAGGTTCTCAAAGAGTGATCCATCCCAGTGGAGCCCAACAACTCCATTTTATTTATGGACCTACCGTCTTGCTTCACACCTCTATCTCTCTCTCTCTCTCTCTATCTCTGTCTCTCTGTTCATTTACATTGCCTACTGGATTGGGGACAGGACACTGTGGTACCTGCCAAAGCCCCATGCTTTAGCCGAGCGGTACTTTTTATTTAACTAAAGAAAATATGGCTTGCGTCGAGTCATGTGATTTATTTTGGTAGCAAAAGCGACTTGCCTTTTTTTTTTCCTTTCTGCAAGTTGACAGTAAACAAGGTGCTGGAGGGGAAAAAAAAAACATCCGTTTTCATGCCAGGCCTCGGGGCTGCTGCAGAACAGCCCTAAATCCATGTCTTTAACTGCATCTCGGCGATGCTGCCCATCACACCGCTAGCATCTTGCCGGCATCTCCCGACAGGCGAGAAGGGTCTGGCGGCAGGACTTTAAAATTTGTTGTCAGCAATTACAGTGCACCCTGGAGGTGTGTGTCGAGTGGCTGAGCTCTGTTTTCTTCTAAAAAGCAGACCGGCTGGAACTGGCAGCCATACGTAAGCCTCTTATATAAATATGAGAGTCTTCCTGTTGGTGGTGGATGGGAGCTGACCATCATAATAGAAGAGAGAGAGATGGAAGGAACAGTTAGAGGGTTGGAATATGGGGAGCTGGAGGGCGAGTGGGGCATCTGAATTTTTGGGAGGGGGATTAAAGAGGGGAGGTGGCTTGTTCATGGAGTAGAAGGTAAATGAACCCCTTTGAGAGCAATTGGGCTTGTTTTTGTAATGATCTCAACCTCTCTACATACACACGTAGAGCTATCAACATTTACCTGAAGCAGGGGATCTATTAATTGGCTGTTAATAAAAAAGTTTACCCCCAAGGAGCTGGATTCACCTGAAAGATATACTGCAGCAATACAGGGTATATGGGGACAGAATAAGTCATAGAGGAAATAGTTTTAAGTGCTTGTGTCAAAGTGTGATGTATGTGCACAGTGTGATGTACATTTTCGACAGATTATAAAACTCATTCCAGCGTCATCGCTGTAAGATATCACCAGCGGACCATGAAATTTGGTGCCTTAAGGAGGGCGAGAGCGTGCAGGGTATTTCTCTCTTTCAGGAGGAAGTGAGTCACTCTGCTTAGCCAGGCGCTACGCCGTAATTATGTTGACCCGTCTGTGCTGTACGCAACACCATTATTCACCTTTCCCCGTTTCTTCCCTCGTTGTTAAGTTTTATTTCGCCAATTCGGATAATCCTCCTGCGAGGGGCAGACGTGGTTAGATGATTTTACTTTTTTTCTGGGTTTTGGGGAAATGGTTGTATTTCAAATCAGTATTTTGAAGAGCAGCTCATTATTCTACTGCTGACACCATGCAGGATGTATCGTGAATGGCACTCATGATTAAAAAGACTTTTATTTTTTAATTCTTCCTCTCCAGAGTACTGCAGTACTTCAGAGGGTGATGGAAAGCTGTACATACACTACACAAAGTGTGCTCATATGTTTTAGTTATGTTGAAGGCTTGCTCTTACGATCTGGGCTAGTAGTGGGGATGGAGGCAGTAGAGGGGAGGAGTTTGGGGGGGTGGGGGTGGGGATAAGGACAGTGAAGATGGGATGGGGGCGGAGACTTGGGCATTGTGGGGAGGGGAAATCCAGTGAAGAGTGTCTGACAGGGTACCACTTCTGCAATGGAGTTGGGCAGTTCTTGGCCCTGAGTGGGTTAACCCTTTCAGCGCCGTGGGCAACTATAGTTGCCCAATGATGTAAGATATCAAAATCAGACACTGTTGAAAACCTATCATGTGGCAACTTGTTTTTTGAACAGCTTTTTCAACAGCTCAGGATAACTACATTTTTAATTCCTTGAAAATGTATTCAGCGCTCAAAGGCTTAACAAGTTGTAACTGCCCCATAATAATCAACAAGGTACAGCGCCCTCCATAATTATTGGCATCCCTGGTTAAGATGTGTTCTTTAGCTTCTAATAAATTCAGTTTTTTTCTAAATAATATAGGACCACAATGAAAAGAAGAGGAAAATTCAACCTTTAATTCAAGTGCATTTATTCAGTGGGAAAAAAATCCCACATTAAGAAATAATTCTTTCACATCAAATCATGTGTAACCACAATTATTAGCACCCCTGATGTTAATACTTTGTACAACCCCCTTTTGCCAACAAAACAGCAGCTAATCTTCTTCTATAATGTTTCACAAGATGGGAGAATACAGAAAGAGGGATCTTCAACCATTCCTCTTTGCACAATCTCTCTAAATCATCCAGTGACCTGGGTCCTCTTCTCTGCACTCTCCTCTTCAGCTCACTCCACAGGTTTTCAATGGGGTTGAGGTCTGGGGACTGAGATGGCCATGGGAGGAGCTTGATTCTGTGTCTGGTGAACCATTTCTGTATAGATTTGGCCACATGTTTAGGGTCATTATCTTGCTGAAAGACCCAGTGACGACCCATCTTCAGCTTTCGGGCAGAGGCCACCAGATTTTGATTTAAAATGTCCTGGTATTTCAAAGCGTTCATGATGCCATGCACCCTAACAAGGTTCCCAGGGCCTCTGGAAGAGAAACAGGCCCACAGCATCACCGATCCTCCCCATACTTCACAGTGGGCATGAGGTTCTTTTTCTGCATACTCATCTTTTGTGTACCGCCAGACCCACTTAGAGTGTTTGTTGCCAAAAAGCTCTATCTTGGTCTCATCTGACCAAAGCACACGGTCCCAGTTGAAGTCCCAGTACCGCTTAGCGAACTCCAGACGTTTATGTTTATGATTGTGAGTGAGAAAAGGTTTTTTCCGTGCATGCCTCCCAAACAGCTTGTTGGCATGTAGATAGCGCCTGATGGTTGTTTTGGAGACTTTGTGACCCCAAGATGCTACCATTTGTTGCAATTCTTCAACAGTGAGCTTTGGAGAACTTTTTATTTCTCTTACCATCCTCCTCACTGTGCGTGGTGGCAAAATAACCTTGCGTCCTCGTCCAGGCTTGTTTACCTCTGTTCCAGTTGTTTTAAACTTCTTAATGATTCCTCTGACAGTAGATATGGGCAGGTGCAGGCGAGTGGCTATTTTCTTGTAGCCATTGCCTGACTTGTGAAGGTTGACACACATCTGCCTTACTTGAATGGCGTGTTCCTTTGTCTTTCCCATGTTGAAGAGTGAATAAGAGAAATGGCCTCTGTGTCACGTCCTATTTATACCCCAGGGAAACAGGAAGTGATGAATTACTAATTAAATGTTCCTAGATACTCTGATCAACTTTGTAAACTACTGTAGAAATGACAGAAATACTTCAATTACATTTATTTCCTAGGAATTGTTAGGGATGCCAATAATTGTGGAACAGGTGATTTTATGCAAAATAATTATTTCTTAGTCTGGGATTTTTTTTTCCCTTAAAATTCACTTGAGATGAAGGTTACATTTTTCCACAATTTTCAGTGTGAGAGTATGCTTCTGCAATAAAAATTGAATGTATTTTAAGGCTTTTAACACATCTTAACCAGGGGTGGCAATGATTATGGAGGGCGCTGTATTATTCTTTCGACATTAGTTGCCCTATAACAGTGGATGGGAATGTAAAAGGTGCACTGGAAGACCTTTCGACAAGGTACAGTGCTGAGCAGATTAATAATGATATAAATAAAATGCAGGCAGCTCAGCACTTGCGTGATTTGTATGCCCCGGCTGACCTTTGCTAGCAGCATTTTGGCTCTTGTCTGTATTGCTGAATGCCGTTTGGCCTCTTCTCTGAGCCGCTGGCCTTTACGGCTTCTGATCTCTCCTGGGCAGATGAGCGAGTTTCGCTGGCCTCGGGTCTCTCCGGTGGTCCGACAGCTGTGCTTTTGTGCCGCCTACTGAAAGCCAATCTGATATCCACAGAGGCTGTTGCTCTTTCCTCCAGGCTAGCAGATTAAACCATTGCTGCTAGTATTTAGCAACTGTAGAAATCATGGAACATTCCATTTTTGAACCATTCCATTGCTGCTGCCATATTTACATAAGTATCACTGGGGAAAATTGAGAATGTGAGAGAATAAAAATGGTTGGTTGGCAGTATGTTAGACTGTGGAACCTAGCTCATGCCTGGATCTGCAGTAAATAAGGTACAAGCTGCTGTCTGGGAAAGTATATTTGTATGATATGTCAATTGGAGGGCTCGCTTGAATTAGTAATCGAATTTTTTGAATTACAATAAAGTTTCGGTTGTGCGTTGGGAGAAATTGAATCTCACAGGTGGACTGATATTGCTTACACTGAGCTTATGAGAAGTGGCTGAATACTCAAAGGGATGGTGATGCTCATATGAGCAAAATATAGAACTCTTGGGTCTGTATACCAGTCCTGACTGGCCCACTGTGCACACTGTGCTGAGTGGTGTCATTAGTAGTGTGGAGCTTTAAACACAGAAGCTGTATGTGAAATAACTGTCAGCAGAAAAGCTGGGCTTCGTGTTCATGAGTATCAGCATGCAGCTACTGCTGCTATAGCTATGTGGAGCTCTTTTGACTGTCTGTGTCAGCAGTAGGCCTATAGAGCAGCAGCAGGGGGTGATGATTGTGATGATTGCAGTATGGCGCTGGGTTCAGGTGTGCTGGTTTTGCAAATAAGGCGGCCATCGCTCATCGAGATCAGCGCAGGGGAGATCTGCAGCACCAGCCAGATGGCTAGGCATCTAAATTTCAGTATGCTTGACAGGAAAATTGATTTGGTCAACTATTTTCTGCAGTAAATTAGCAACACAAGTGCAAACGGTAAGCACTCCAGGTTACCCTAGAGCGAGTATTCTGCCAAGCAAATAAACAGTGTGATGTGCTGTAATTGGTAGCTGCTGAGTGGAAATCCTTCTCGGGAGCTCCTGTAGCAAATCAAAGTGAATGAAAGCAATATGTTTGCAATGTAAATGCATTCTGACATAGGCATAGTGACCTTTTCCTTGTGAACTTAACCATTACCCACCTAAAGTGTTTTCAGCGGAGGAACACGTATTTCCGATGAGCATGCTGCTCAATTTTTCATTGCAAATGTAGTGAGCCATCAGGAAAAAATAAGATATGCAAATATTCAGGAATTTAAAGGCATGACATTTATTTCCCTGATGTTTAATATCTTAAACATGTCTCTTGTTTACTAAAGGTCTTTCAAGCCCAAAGCACAGAACTGTGGGAGGGTTGTGATACTAAGGCAGGGAAAGAGGTGGGACTGGTGTATCTAACAGATTGAAACGTTGGCATTTTTTTAAATGCACAAAAAGTAATTATGAGGCGGGAAGTAATTTATAGAAGTGTTGGAATGGGATATTTTCTCTGTGTAAAAACTCACCATTACATTGCTGGCTTCCAGCCTGGTCAGCACTCTGTGCCTTGGAATTGCTTTTTAGAGAAATCTAAATAAATTAAAGTAAATGGATTATCTTGCTTGGATCTCGATCCCTTCGCTGACAGTTTATCGAAAAGGATAACAAGATGGCATTGCTCTCTGGTAAACCTGCTTTCAAGAAATTTGTCCAGGCACCTTATTACTGCATGTGTAGTATTAAGCTGGCTGTTCTTCATCTAAGCCCACAGCCAATGCAATGAAGGAAAAGCACAATTTCCATTCTAGACACACAGCTTATCACTCTGACTCAAACAGCAGTTTGTGCATAATGTCCAAATCCTAATGTACAATTTCTCCTGCCAATGTCAAGTACGACCAAGCTGAATAACCCTGAGGATGTTGCTGGGAAACTAATGTTTAGTTAGGTGCTTTTGACCAAAGCTTAGAGAGGCAAACTGAATAATTTGCTGGGTAACGATTCGTCTGTTCCCTCATGTGTGGTGAAGGGTCTTGTCCTCTGTAACTACAGGGATACTTTCTGCTCTGTCCCTGCTCCCATGCGCACTTCTGCCAATACTAAGGAGGACCTTTTCGTGTCATTAAAGCTGAACAGGGGGTCACAAATCCCATGAGCTTTACCCTGCCAAAACTTTCTAAGACAAAGTGAAAACCGTTATTACAACCTTCTGTGACCAAAATGATACATGAGAATGTTTCTTTTTATTTTTATATTAGTTGCTTTTGTTAATTTGAATTTGTTTGAATAAGTTCCGTTATTAGGAGCAGTAGGAAACTTTATAGAGGTATTTGATAGGTGAGCATCTTTACCTCCTATTCATGTTTGATCTCAACAGAAAGACACTACAGCCAAGAATATCTTGATAGAAATTTCACGATGTTCAGCCCTGTTATTAATATCACAAGGGAATTTTCATATAAAAATAGCCCATTTTGAAGGATACAATTCCTGGCATTTCTTGGTTCATCAAATTATCCCCCTCTGATCTAGAGGAGGAGGGAAAATACACTCCCCATGTTTCCTGTAAACTCACTAAAGTGTGAGCCTCTGGTAGGTGTGTGGCTTTTGTACATTGGAAGAAAATGGAGTAACAAAGTCTGTTGACTGAAATTTAGCTGTTGCTATTTGCTGTTGCCATCTGAAGATCAGGGTGTTTTTTTTTTTTTTTCAGGAGGTGCAAGCATTGGTTTGAAGTTTCCTTTTCTTTCTTCCCTCCTGTAATTGGTCTCATCCATTTTATTCTTGTTTATGGTTGTAGACCTTCAACTGTTTACATTGACGCTGTATATTCTGTTGCGACTACAGTTAAATTTCCTAATTTTTAATTGGATTCTCAGCTTGGTCCAGCTGGTCGCTCGATCTGTCAAGAGTTTTGCGGTTTATTAATTGATATCTTTGATCACAATTATTTAATTAAATTTAATAAATTAATTTTATTTTTTGGATAAGTGAGGGGTTTTAACTGTTGATGCACCTGTGTTTGGCATTCAGAGCGCTGGATGTTAAACAAGGGTCTCTGATGTTAAAACAGCTGGTTTCAAAAATTGTACTGATTACAATTAAACTTCACGTCCCAGACAATTCTCCTTCACTGAAATCACCGTATTACTGAATACACCAGGTGGAAAAGAGAAAAGTGGGGAAATGAATATTTTTAATTTAACTTTCCACCTCATCCATGAGGTTCTGTCTGTGCGCATTTATGCTTAGAAATCAATTGCAGTTGAGTTGATTAATATTAATATACTGTGTACACGTTTGCTTTTCTGCTGACTATTGCTTATTTTGCTGTGTAAGATATGGCATTTTCTACTGAAGAATAACTTGTACTAGGCACAAAAATTCTAATTAGTGAGTAACAGTATTAGCAAATAAAGCCAACGGTGGTCCCTCTATTCAGTGAATTAGGAATATTTTAGAGAGAATTCTCTCAGGAACATGCAAGCAAACCCAGTGTTTCACAACTATTTATTATCAATTTGTCTGTGTTTCATCGATTTAAATCGCATTTCATTGGGCAAATTTGTTCTGTTATGCTGTCAACTTCGAAGCAAAGATTTGCCTTGGAGGCAAAGTGGCATGTTTGCAATTTTTAATGACCCAACTGCAAACATGCTATTAAAGTGGTTTATTCTTATCTAAATTCAATACATTCTGCTTAAAGTTCTGCCAAGGTCCCTCTTTAATGGTGCAGATGAAATTAATCTGGATTTAATTAGATCCTGGGGGTGCAGATCGCTGCTAGAGGGATGAAGGCAATTGGCCACGGGAATCAAATCACTCTCAGCAAATTTAACTGGCCAGTGGGGAATTGTCATGGGTCCATCCTAGTATTCTGGAAATATGGATAACGTGACTGACACTCTCCTGATTTCTGTGAAACTGCTCAGTCTCCCATATCACTCATGTACCCTCTGTCTACAGACCTCGATCCAAAGTCATAAGATGGTTTTACTGGAACCAGTTAAGTGTGGGATTCAGTCAAGAACTGGGTTTTTCCTGTGTAGGTAAAACAGTCTGTTTAGGTAGAGCCATTCCTGGTTGGCATTTATAAAGCCATTGGAAGTATTGTATTTTCATTTGAACTTTCATAAAAAGGCAAAAGATGGACACTGAAAAAAATAGGAAATGGAGTTGCTTTGCGCTTTAGACTTAGTTTTGCTCCATTGTATCGCTTGCATTGCGTAAGGGGCTCCTGAAAAGGCTGCAGTGAGTTTATAGGCTTGGTGCTCAGTGAGTTCAGCTCCTTTGTGCTCAGGCAGTCCTGAGTTCCGTGTGCTGAGCTGGCCTGTCACACTCACTTTAACTTCATACACCCTGCAGGGACGAGACACTGCAAACATCTCCATTTGCTCTTATCAAGAGTCTCTCTGAAATCACTACTGACATCAGCGGAACAAAGATTAAACTTACTAGAAATCCCCCAATGTTTGATTATGCGTGCGTTTTGTGTGTGTGTGTGTGTGTGTGTGTGTGTGTGTGTGTGTGTGTGTTCCTGTGTCTGTGTGTGCGTTCGTGTGTGTGTTCCTGTGTCTGTGTGTGCGTGTATGTGCATGTGAATGTGTGCGCGCGTGTGTGTATGTGTGTGTGTGCTTGGTATGCGTGTGCCTGCGCACGCGTGTGTATGTGTGTGTGTGTGTATAAATGTGTTTATTCCTATATAAATATGTTTGTAACATCTAAGATAACCTGTTTGGAAATAGATTAACTTCTATCCATCCATCTGTCCATACATCTGGATTTCCAGAGGTTTCATTAGGTGTTTTCTTGGTTTATGGTGAACATAGAGTAATACGGACAGCACTATTCCTGTGCGGATTGAGCTGCTTGTACTGTGTCTGCTGTCGGTTCTCATAATGACTCTGTGGTGGTGTGAGTACGTGTGCACATCAATGATTCTCGCCCGTAGTCACGCAAAGGAGATCTGAGGGAAATTCATTTTTAATCAAGAGGAGAGTGAGTGAATTGGCATTCTGATGCCATGTGAGAGCGATTCTCTGGATTATTGATGAAAATGACTTAAAACAGATCCGCATCGGATAAAAGATGGCAGGATAAAGGAGAGGGGGCCTCTTTTATGTGCTCTGTATGTAGATCAGGGGCTGGAGATGTGAAGATAGACAGTGGAGGGCAATGACCCCTAAACGTTCAGCACAAACCAGGGACATTGTATTTGTGTGTGTGTGTGTGTGTGTGTGTGTGTGAGACAGTGGAGAGAGAGAGAGCGAGAGAATGTCTTGTGTGTGTGCTTGAGTGTGTGTGTGTATGTGTGAGTGCACATGTGTGTGTGAGACAGTGTTGTGTGTGTGTGTGTGTGTGTGTGTGTGTGTGCCTGCTCATGTGTATGTGTGTGTATATGCTTGAGAGAGAGAGTAAGTCTGAGTGTGCGCTTACATGTGTGCGTCTATGTATGTGTGTGTGCACGTGTGTTTGTGTGTATGTGCGTGTGTGTGCGTGAGAGAGAAAGAAAGAGAGAAAGAGATGCCATACCTTTGTGCAGCAGGTGTTTACAATTTCTTCTTGAGTTTGTAAGTCTGAAACCTGTTGTGTAGTGCATTGACTGTGCAGTGAACTGTAACCTTTGACATAGTCCATGTCTTTTTTTTATGTCCCGATCTATTGACTCAGTGACAGAATGACCAATAATGGTCCTGAGGATCCGAGCACCTAATATGCAGGGACTGAAGGCTGTCCCCAGCTCTCTGGCCCCTTTTAAGCCCATCTCAATCAATAACCACATCACTCCTGCTCGGCCCCTCCTTGGCATTTTCCACAAATGGCATCTGTTCCCCTCGGACAGCTGAGCTTGTCTGACATGCTCTGTGAAACCAGCTCTTGTCTTTTCTTTTCTCTTCTCTTCTCTCCTCTTGGAATATTCATTTATCTAGCTCTCTGTCATCCATACGATTCATTTTAACAAAGAATATCTAATTCTTTTGTATTTTAACATCAAATCACAAGTGACAGTCTGTTACTAAGAGCTCCGCACCTGACCAACTATTTACCACAAGTGACACAAACTGACCCTGTGAAGTTTGTCCGTGAAGTCTCGCAAATTTGAACTATTGAGATCGAAGTAAGAGTACAAAATGCACACAAAATTAATAAAAATTTCCAACCCTGGCAGTAAGTGGCCTCGTTTTGCACCAGATGAATCGAGTTTCAGTGCCATCCTTGAATGGCAGCAGCTCAAGACGTGGCTACATCCAAGTGGCCTCCACAAATCTCCAATTAAACTCTTTCACCCAGCCCTCCAACTCAGCAAAAGTTTATATTCTTTATCTCGGTATTACCAAAGACATGCAAAAACCAGACATTTAACCTAAAGTCTAAAATACCGCAGTCATTAGGCAGGGAATTTAAACAACATTTGCTCTCAAGGGGGAAAAAATGTTTCTCCTTTTTAATGGGGATCTTTGAAGTCCTTCTGAAATGCAGGTGTCTATTTGACCATATTCTAGATCTGATTGGCCTCATTGTGAGGAGAGGATGCTTGTGGTTTATATTTGCACACTAAGAGGGAAGACTCCACTGAGGTTTGGAGAGTCAGTAGGGAAAAATAATGCATTGTAAAATAGTGCAATAAAGTTTAATAACCACCCAGGTTATTTTCGGCAAACTGATAAAAATGCCATAAGTGTTTGTAAATGCTTCCTTCATAACTTCTGCAAAAATGCACTGGGAACGCGACTGCGAGACTGCATCTCTGTCTAAACTCGCACATGACATCTCCAGGGTAATAGACACGTCGTAGACTAGTCTATGCCTCTAATTAATAAATTCTTCAGTTCGCAGTGCTGTGGATTGTTGATTTAGCCGGCACTCTGACATGCTTCGTGATGCTGTTATCCTAGAGGCTAAAGGCACCGGCTTTGATAGCCAATGAACCAATTATCTAGTGTGAAATTATATTAGTGATGATTTCTAAAGGTCTCCGGTCTCTGATGGGGGGGCAGTGAGGAGGTGAGGGATGCAAGGAGCCCTTTCAGCGGTACTGGGGTGAGGGCCGAGCTTCGAAATAGATTCGGCTCGGGAGCTAATCGCTTGGGAGCTGCGGCGCTCCACTGAGCACTCCGTTCGTTATCGCCAGGCGAGTAATTGAATGCTCCAGTGTTACGCACAGGAAGGGGGCGACCTTTAAGGAAGCTGGGAAAGGCAGGGGTCTTTTGAGACAGGACCACCCCTGTGCAGTTGGTGCTCAGTTTTCACACACTGACGTCTGGTGTGTTATCTCACGTCCTTGCCCTCTCAGTCAGTGCTGTCGGTGTCTCAAACTCTAATTAACCGGCCATTTAAAATCCAGGTTCAGAATCTGGACGCCCTCCACACTATTTTACTTCAGCAGCCTGGTTTTGTTAATGAACATAATCTTCACGATAGGACTGATTAGTGAGGGTACGTGTACAGGATGCATAGCAGTATTTTCAACTTTCTAAATCCTGGACTTTTAACCTCTGGCCAAGAAACTTGGCAGTATTGGCTGAGGAACACAAAAAAAACAGCAGTGGTTTGAGGGTAGAATGGGCCTGCCATTGCAATCAGGATGGAAGTGTGCATTTACATACAATAGCAATGTGCTTTTTTTTTTTTTTTTTTGGTCATTCTTGGTTAACTTTTGAAGACCCTCATTTTCAGTGTGGGGCAAAATCAGTGTCATCTACAACCCCAAAGTTGGAACGGAGTGGAAAATGCACATAAACACAGAGAAGTGATTTCTAAATTCTCTTCGACTTGTAATGCATTGCAGACAAGATTAAGATAAGAAATTGAATGTTTGGTCTGATCAACTTTGTTTTGCTTTTGAATACACATCGATTCCTGCCATTCAGGCCTGCAAACCATTCCAAAAAAGTCAGGAGGGGAAAAATTCAGGATTACTAATGAGTTAAAAAATTTTGACCAATGATGGGATTTGAAACAGCTGATGTCAGCAGGTGATTATAAACATCATGTGGTACAAAAGCAGCATCCAGGAAAGACCTTGTCATTCAGGGTCAAAGATGGGCTGAGGATTGTTAGTTTACCTGCTAAAGCATGAGAAAATCATAAGATTGAAAAAAAAAAACATTATTCCTCAAATGTATATAAGGGGAAATTGAATATTTAACCCTGTACAGTGCATAACAATGAAAAGACTCAAAGAATCTGGATGTGTTTCTCTAAGTAAAGTCAAGGGCCTAGGCTGAATACTTGTGATCTCTGATCACTCCGATGGCACAGCATGAAGAACCATTATTTTTCATTTTTCAAGTGATGTTACCACATTTGCTTGGGATTTCATTGGCAAACTAGGTTGCCAAGTACTACAGTGCTTAGTTATGTCCAACCTTTTCTGATTTGGGGTTATAAAACTTTCAACTTGGTTTACCCATTTTAAATATGCCCCTTATGACTCCTATTTGTAAGAAACTGACAAAAGATTCTGTGAATTACATGTATTTATGAGTATGTTGAACATATTTATTCTCTCTTTTTATCTGATTTTTTTTTCTGTTGTCTTTTAAGTTAAAAATGGTGGTAATTGTTGATTAGGTATCTGCGTTTTATGTGGCCCAATGCAACATTGATGGTACCTGTATTTGTAGCGTTAATGATACTGAAGGACTGTGCCACCTGCAAATATTCCTTGGTGAAAAAATATGATGGGCAATAGACATGTTATACAGTATTTCTTTTTTCAGAAATGTGAAATTATATCATCACTCTTCGTATGTGGATTGAATGCTCAGCTGTACTAAACCCATAACAAAGAAACCACTGATAAATGAAGGTGAGCTTGATCATTACACCTCTAGTCCACTTGAAGTGAGCAACTGCTGTAGTATTATTGTAATTATTCTCTCTCTCTGTCTCTCTCTCTCTCTCTACAAATATATTTAGTATGTTTTATAGGTGAGTGTGATATGGTCTGTCTTAGAACTCGGCATTTTTCACCTTAAGAGTTTGTTCTTGTTGATTCCTTATATGGTTACTTCATCCTGCCAAAAGTTCATAAAGAATAAAGTTACAGATGACCGCATGTTTGTCAAACCATCTCAGCCTCCATCATCAGGGCAAGTTGAACATTTGCATGATATTGCAGCAGTTGTGATGTCATTAAGCAGATGGAGTTTTAATTGGCAGAGAATATTCTCTTTGGCCAGCCTCCACATTTCAAATAGGAAAAACCCCATGGTTAATTCTTTGTGATGGCGTGGAAATTAACAACATTCCTCTGAATCCAGAGCAATACAGTTGTAAAATGCTGTGAAATGGAATTGATTTGCCTGTAGTTTGAGCCGATTTAAATGTTCTTGTCCTGTGGTCTATGTTCAAAGTCACGTGGAAGACTAGTGATTTACTCCCTGGTACAGCTCTCTCTCTCTCTCTCTCTCTCTCTCTCTCTCTCTCTCGTAATATTCTGTCTAAATTCTTCCTCCCTTTTCTCAGCAGTACGAGGAAAAGCCATTGTCATTACATGACCTACAGCTGGTCAAGTGAAGACAAGATTACTTTGGTTTCTCATCTGGAAAAATATTTCTTCTCTCTCATCATACTGCTATTTCCAGTGTGAATACCATCTTGTATCAGATAACACCAGACAAAATGAGAACACTGAGAGCAATCTATGTCATGATTTTTTCTGTTTCATCTTACTTATATTATTTTTTCTGTGAGAATTTCCATTGCATTGAAATATTGAATATTGGTCTTAGTAAAGGACGTGATAATTAACCTGCCCTGTTCGTACAATAACGATTGTTGGTTGAATAACATTCAAATGAGTGTGAAGCAAAGAAAATTAACACTGCAGTCAAAATAATGAGAACGCACAAGACTTTCATTAATTCTTAATTAATTTATTGGAGGCAGTGAATTGGAATGCTCTCCATAATGACATGAGTTGGAGGACAGATTTGTATTGAAGTTCCTAACGATTTAAAGTCAATTTCAATGTGATGTGAGACCAGACTAATATAATTTAAATTGATGTCTATTTTTACATGTTGGTCATTTTGGGTCCTACATATATGACTGTGCACAGGTATTAAGGAAGTGTATGCTTTTTTTTTTTGATGAAACAATGATGTGGGACCTACATGTGGTTTATGAGTAGCCTACTTCCCTAATGTAGCTAGCTGGACTGTAAATGTTATGCTTCGACCTCATTCAGCGTTCACTGTGCATAATCGTTTATGCATTTTTAATTTTAACTGGAAATAAACCATGTGCTCTGCTAAACTAACGCTAGCAGGCTTATTTAAATAGCTATAAAATTTTTGACCATGAAACCTGTAGCAGCTCTGCCATTAGGTGGCTAATCGAAACAGTATATTAGAAACATTACATTGTCATCTACAACAGGTGATTCTTAAGAGCTTGGAATAATGATAATTGAGGGTAAGTTATGAAGAAATCAATCTCCATGGTCCGCGAGTCTCCCTAAATCGTCCATTGATTTTTGAGGACAGTGTGAGATGCGCCCAGCTTAAATGCTGATTATCCAGTTTCGGAAATGTGAAGTGCTTATCGCAAGTCTTGCCCTGGCTCGCTTATGTGCGATGCACACTTGAATTGAACTGTCTCTAGAGGTAGCTGCGATTGTGAGCAGCTGCGTATTTACGCAGTTGAAGTGTCAAATTATTTGTTTCCGTATTGTCTCAGTTGAGGAAATCTGCTTACTATATTAAAAAGCTGTTGGTAAATGCCCGCAATTCCATTTTTGCAACCGCAGATATTTCCGAGAAAGCTTATTCATTGCACAGTTGAAATATATAAATAGACCTTGCTACTCTATGGGCGGCACGCTCACTGATTCGATATTCGCCGATGGCGCTCTGGTGTGACAAAGTGCAGTAGCCAGCACTGCATTCTTATTTTGCGGAAGGAAGAGCTCCTGATTCTCACCAGTGTTAAAGCGCTAGAGAACTGCGGCTGAAGTGATCGCTTCAGCTCAACCTTTAACGCGGAAGGCACGTGTGTAAGTGCGGGTGATGGAGAAGTGCCAGTCACGCGTGCATTGACTTACGTTACGGGGCTGGCTTTACCACGGACGAGCATGGAAATTGCCGTAAAAAGGTCGTATATCCTGAAATTAGCTTTTCTAAGAAAAGCAGTTTTAAAACGGCTCCTGCGCCTCCAATATTATCCATGGTTTGAGGTGCAAATTCTGTCACGGTCTCCGGCAAAGAAAGTGAGCCCATCATTCTATATAAAATGCCTCGCCTTCCCACAGGAAACCCTTGAAACGAAATTGTAAAAGATGAGCTATGTCTAGGGAACCTGTATGCGCCTGGCATTCGTTCAAGCAGAATATTTTGAAGAAAAGGTCATGCAAAAGCTGACTTCCAGAGTGGTCTCGGGAGAAGAGTCAGATTCGTTTACCGGATGTTTGATTTGATTCCTCTCTAGAAAAGATTCTGAATGTTCTGACCTTTCTTTCATTTGGTGCAATCACCGGTGGAGAAGTTAACACTTGAGCGTAAGCATCATTGGGAAGCTTAGCAATTTATTTTAAAAATACATGAATCGTAATATATTATATTCTCGCCTGTTATCGCTCACCTGCCTCTCTGTTGAGAGAGCAGCCTGACCAGTAGGTTTAGCCGAGCGCCTGAGTCTGAAGGAAATACAAAACTGAAGCCATGCGCGGTCGTCTGCCATCTACAACCGCATCTTCATTCGGACTGCGGGCTGGGTATTATCCTTTCATCAGCTCCACGACGCGAAAATCATGGAACAAATGAAAGAAAATTCTGCCAAATACGCCAGGAGCTTGTAAAGGCTTCTAAATGATCTCTAGATTTGTTGGGATTTGTGAGAGTAATGCGGCGGGCAAAAGTTGATATGATCCTACGGAAATGCGATTTGCTGCGGCGACCCAAAGGATGATACTGTTGTTTCTTGCTCACTATTTGCAGAATAGACAAAAAAGGATGCATGAAGTCTAACACAGTACAATTAAGGAAATGGAAAGCACCATTTTCAATCATTGCCGATCTGACAGGCGAAGGAATGGTTTTTACAATATTGAATTTTTTATTATTTTTTTCCGGGATGTTTTTTGCACGAGCAAATAATTATTCATGTGATTGATTTTGTTGCATTGAAACATGACTGACTTTCTTTACAGTGTTATATTTTGGAAGGTTGCACGCCAGTTTCCTAAAGTAGTCAGCTCAAAATATTAGTGTGGCAGTGCAAAATACAAATTGTTAATCCGACGTTATCTGGCTGGCTGCCAAGGAATACGAGTGCTTTCTTGTGGAAATTTCAAAGTGTGGGGAAATCGTCCCATTTTCTCTTTGAGCTCATTTGCCCAGATTTTCACATTAGCTGAATTGATTAAAATCTTGGTGCGCAATATTTGACTAAAAGTCAAACCAGCACACGTGTCATTGACATATACGGCGATAGATATTTCTGCGAGGAAGCGGAATAGAGTACGTTTGTACCGGGGACCTGTATCCCTCCTCGCAAGTGAGCGCTGCGCGAATGCCGCTCCCTCCTCCGATGCGGAGTTGGTCGCTGTCCGTTGCGCTGGTGGTGCTGAAATTTGGATGATGCCTAGCCATCGAATACAAGGCTGTCGGTCCCTACACATAAATGAAGACAGCGGCCGCTTTCTGCTCCTTGCCATCCTGATTATCCTGTACCTGCTGTGCGGCGCCGCAGTGTTCTCCGCCATCGAGAGACCCTCGGAGCTAAAAGCCCACGGCCGCTGGAATCGGACTCTCCACAACTTCAGCGAGACGTTCAACATTAGCCTGCAGGATCTTAACTCCTTTTTGCGCGATTACGAAGCTGCGATCGCCACCGGAATCAGAGCAGATACTATAAGACCGCGATGGGACTTTACTGGAGCATTCTACTTTGTCGGAACTGTTGTTTCAACTATTGGTGAGAGAGATAAATTATTATTATTATTATTATTATTATTATTATTCACTCTACCATGGTCTTAGAGGGACTATCCATGGAGGTAAAGATGCTGCCGTTTAAAATGTGCAAATATGTAAATACAAGATTCATCTGCAGTAGCGTCTTAATTTGCCCAGTGAATCACGTATTTTCTATTTGTTTCATCAAACTCAAATTATTCATATCCCTGGGTAGTGGAGTAGTCCTGTTGAAAGCATCTAATACTTAGCATCTGAAGTTAGCATTTAATACTTTGTGGGGCCACTTGTAATTTAAACTATTTTTCTTAACACCTTTGTGGTGTTCCATATTCATCCGTATAGTTTATGAACAGTTTGCAATGAATACTATACGCGTACACTTTGAGTGCAGAATTTGGAGTTAACTGTATTAAAATTGAGAGAATGATGGGACAGTGAGATCATAACTATGCTGTGATATACTAAAATTAGTTCTTGTGTCTTCCCTTGTCCTTGCAGTGAAACAGACAGATGTGAGAAGGTTTAACCTGTAGCCATTAGGAGTGGAATGTGGAATTTGAAGTATGTTTCCTCCAAATAGCTCTGTATCTTACTTGAGCTTGTATATGGAGCAGCAATCTGAATATAGTGTGGCCCCATGAAATATGCTGTCAGCCACTATTTGGCCCATAGGCTGCTATTATTTAATTCCCTTCCCAGTAGTTGGCCTCTACCTGCATATCAAACAGCATCTAATAGGCAGTCAGTTTCTCCCTGGTTCTTGGTTTTTATGTGGGATGCATTCTGGTTCAGCACCCTGTTCAACGGTAAAATAACATTGTCCCACTAGGGAAGGATGGGACTAAGGGACACACAACTTTTGTGGTGCAAACATGGTATGCAATCATTAGTGTACTCAGTAAGTGAACAGTCAGTACACTAATGCATTTTATTTGCTATACATTTTCTTTTGAAATTGATGCGATTCATGCTGCACTCAGTGTAAAAAAAGGTAGCCCACACTCAGAACAAGGGGTTATCTGGCCTGTCTTTATAGGGGAAAAAGCCTGTTTAATTCTTTATGATACCCTCTTGTTCGGTGTGAAAAGTGCAATTGCCAGAAGGAACAATTTTTCCCAACATAAAACCTGAGTTCCTCGATTGAATAGCCGAGTATGAATAACTCTAAAATATTGACGTGAATAAACTTGAAATCTCTCCAGATTTTTTCCCCACCCGAGGCAAAGAAAAATGAATCAATTCTTTATGAGTGCAGATAAAATATGGGTAGTCCAATTATTTTACAAGTAGGATTGATTCTGTTCTGCATCTGATTTTGACCATTTAAGTATGTGCTGCATTTAGATTTCTGAGGTTATATTTTAGTTTTTATATAACCAGTTCGAGGTCCCTAGTTTGCCACACGTTCTTTTGCTGCACACACAAAGCTGAGGATCTGATATTTTCTGTGCAGGGAAAGTCCTGCGATGAAATATAACTCCTATACTAATGTCCCTGTCTTTTGGCTTCCGGCCAACAAACGAGATTAAGTTCATTATGTGTCAATTCTCGTCCTTCGTCAGCAGGGATGGAGGGAGGAGGAGGTACAGAAAGAGAGAAAGAGAAAGAAAGGGGGTATTAGGGAGAAATGAGAAAGACAGTGATGGAAGGAGACAGGAAGGAAGATATAAGGAGAGGTGAAGGTATGGATAGAGTGTGTCCCAGTGCTTGAAAAAATGAATCCCCCAATGTCTCTCTCTCTGGGGGGTGAAGATGAGTGAAGGAGAGGAAGGCAAGGTTTTTAGAGTATAGGGATGCACCCGGAGCTAGTGAGGGGGAGGGATATGCTGAGAGGAAGAATTTTAGAGGCCGTCCTCTGGCCCTCCGTAATGATGCTTGACAGTAAAGTGGTAACAGCCTGCGGTTGGAGATCATGGTGTGGTTTTGGTCCAGCAAACCACAGGCTTCACTCCAGATTTCCTCCAACCAGCAGATGCATCTGCAATAGGTCAGAAAAGAGCAAATCTCCCCCCCCCCCCCCCCACACACACACACACCAGCACAGATAATGTCCTCATGAACACCCTGCAGGCAGATGAGCAGAATGCTGCATACAAATACTGCCTGCAAGGCCTCGGACCTCACTCCTCTGCACCATCTCCCACCCTTATGCACAAACACACACATGCATGCACACACACACACACACACACACACACACATTGTCATATACACACTCTCTCTCTCACACACACACACACACACAGACTCACACACGTACACTCTCATATGCACTGTCTATCTCACACACACACACAAACACTCATAGACACACATACACACATTCACGCTGACACACATTCACACACACACTCACAAACACACACTCACATGTACAGTCTCATACACACTGTCTCTCACACACACAGAGGCCTGCACATTTACACTCACACACATGTGCTCTCACAAATACAGTTTTTCTTTCACACACAGGGTCACAAACATACTGCATACACTCACACACATACACACATAGAGGCTCGCTCATACTGTATACACTCTCTCTCTCACACACTCACATCCACACACAGACACACAAACACACATAAACCTACAAATGAAGGCACACAAGCACTTGCTCTCTCATACACGCACACACACACAGGTACAGTCAGATACACTCTCATGCACACAGGTATGGTCAGATACACTCTTATGCACACAGGTACAGACATACTCTCACACAGAAAAACACACCGACACCCATGCACTCATACACACTCTCAACCTCAAACACGCACCCACACACACACACACATTCGCACACACACCAACATTTCACATACACACACACACACACACACACACCCCACGTACACCCACATACATATACACTAACAGAAGCATGCACACACTGTACACACACTCTCACTCTCTTTCAAATGCACTGACAAACACACCTACATGTTATGGTCCAGACCAGGAATCAAGTGCAGTGTCAAACAGGTAGTTTATTGACAGCAATACAGTACAGAGTGGGGACGCAGGTGAGGGCGGAACCTCAAACGAGGATTGCACAGTTCAGCACAGATGTAACTGGCAGGCGTGGGCTGACAGTCACTGGCCAGTGGCTTCCAGGATGCAGCCAGATGTTGTGCAGACTTTGCCAGCACTGAACTGCCTCAGAGGGTAAGGAGGTTTCTTGAGAGGAACATGGTCCCAGTCTTTGACCCTGATTAGGATAGGAAGCTTGTTCTCAAAAACTTAAGTTGATGAACAGGCTTAAGTTGAGTTTCCTTGAACTTGCTCCCAATCCTGGATCCTGGACCCTAAAGGACGGTAAGGATTTAGAGAGAATGCTGTCACTAAAGTACTAGTTGCATTAGACGAAGACAAGGAACTTTTACTAATAATAATAACGACTGGGATCTTCGTATGAATGCAACAACAATCCAGCAACTTGCACATAAAGAAGAGGGCTTGAATACTTGTCACACGGTCATTAGGAAACAACCGTTTAATGAGATTCAGCCAGACAGGGAAGGTGCACAAAACATAAACCAATCCAAACACACGTACACCTAATAGACACGTAAGTTGCTGAATTGTGAAGAGACACACAGGGAAATCACACAAGGGTTGTGACACCTACAAATTCAGGCACACAAGCACTCTCTCTAACTCTCTCCCTCTCACACACACAAACACACACTTGCATGTACACGCAAATACACCCTCACACACACAGGCATGAGCACTTAAACTCACACTGAAAAACACACTGGCACACTCTAACACACAAACACCCACACACACCCACACACATAGACACTTGCACACACACACACACACACACACACACACAGACACTCACACAGCCACGCACACACTTGCACACCCACACACGCATTCACACTCACAGACACACACACACACACACACACACACACACACACACCCCATCCTCTCTGTGCTTCTGTCTGCAGTCTGCTGTCAAATGAAGAAGATTTATCATGGGAAATGTACTGGAGCGTGAAATAGTAATGTATGTGTGAGTGTGTTAGAGAGGTGGGATAGTGTACCAACATGCATACTGATGCACATGCTCACGCACACTCTGGCTCTCATACTACCCAGCGATTTGTTCAATAATTTAAAATAGTTGTAAACGGTAGGTAAGAGACGCAGTGTGCTCGTCAGCAGAGAAAATTGCCACTGTAAAGCAGGGACCCGGCTCAATGGTGGCTTTAGTGGGGCTGGTACTGTGCTTTTGGGAATGCACCAAGTGTAGCACCTTCATCCCATATCTGTGTATACAGATGCTAAACACTCTTGAAACACCTCTCTCAGCCAATTATGAGAGCTCAACATCTTTGCATTTGTGTGTGACTCTGCTTGTGAATGTTTATATTCTCACAGGCAATTGTGGATAAAGAGCTGGTCTCTACTGCATATACCTTCTTTGCGCATTAATTCATATTGTTTTCTCATATATGTATATATTCCATGAATTATTTATTTAGTGTTAGATCACATGACTGGGATGGTCCTGGTAATTTTACGCGCTGTTACAGCTTCCAAATGCCAGCACTTCATTGGAAAGTTCCCCAGGACCTGTCCCGATTCAGTTCAGTTGTTCTGACAATTATATCATAAAAACTGAAGGAGTTCTTCCCCCAAAAAAACAGAATATGCTTCTTCTCACTGAGTCTTTTATCTTTGGAGTAGCTCGAGTCTGATATCGCGTCTTTGTGCTCTGGAGAATAATGCTGATTTTTCCACTACTGCACGTCTCCCTGGGTAAGAGCTTCTGCCAACTGATGGAAATATAATGTAACATAATGCACAATCCTCCCTCTCGCTCACTCACAGTCTAGACTGACTGATACTGCTGTTTGATTGTGGATCTCAGTGAGCATTGCTGTGTAATGCTTATGTGTACTGCTGAGTTGCCACAGCTTGTGGTTTTGGCTCGTAGAGCATTTTATTGAACTTGTCTCATACAATCCCAAAAACTGCTATTTTTTTGCCAAGACTTTGGCACTGAATGAATTCAGTAAGACTTTTGTCACAGTCATTCGTCAAACAGCTTGATTCATTGTTCTTTTTTTCTGTGCGACGAGTCGGTTCTAGCTTTGAAGGCCTGCCAGCCGCGGTGGTGACTGCGCTTTAATTAGCATTATTTATTTTTTTATTTATTTTGGCGGAGTGTCCCTTTAAATGGGGATGGAAAAATACACAGTGTTGTGCAGGGGGAACAGCAGGGGTGGTGCGGTGGTACAGGATGTACACCCACTGCACCTTATCTCGGTCGGCGAGGCTCCAGAAGTCCTCCCCCTATCTCCCAGCTCGTACCGCAGCTGCTCCGGGCTTTGTTGGTCAAGACTGTGTGTTTGCTGACGGCTTATATCTGTCAAGCGCCGTGAAAAGACCCGGCATTTGATGGCGCCGAGGCGGGGGGCAGTCGAGTACCTGGTCACCGGCTGCCCCAGTGGGGTTGGGGGGGGTTGTGCCTCTGCTTGTAGTGCATGTCTACAGTCTCCTCCGGGCGCTACCGTTTGTGCCTCTGACTACTGCTGGTCTCTGAATTGCCTCTGCGTTTATTATTATTTTTTTTTTTTTTTTCACCCACATTGGTACAAAGTCCCTGTGTACCTGAACTTGCCCTGCTACAATTGGTCAGGTTCAGAGTTTATCTTCTTGGAAATCTCGTGTATCACTCTCCTCCAAAAAAAAGGGGAATCATTTTGTCTGACTGAGGGCGAGAGGGCTTGGGGTCTGACGGGAGTCAATTAAGTGGTCAGCGTGTAATCGATTTAAACTGTCAGATGTATCTTGAGCAAGTTAAACCTTTGCGACTGTCAGGATTGCGCTAGTGTCTGTCTCTGTCCAATCACATTAGAGCGGAGTCAGCAGATTCAGACGAGTGAGTGTCAGGAAACCTCCTGTGTGCCGGGAATACAGGCTGACGGCTGTGGCTGGAATGTGAACGGGATGTTTTCAGGCCGGGGAGAGAGAGGACTTTTCGGGGGAGACGTGTCCTGTGCCAGTCGAGAGGGAAGGAAGAACATGTAAGGTTCTTTTATTTTTTTGGAGGAAGGGAAGATCCATTCTTTCAAGTGCTGGGACACAGCTCTCCTTCCCTCTTCCTCCCTCTCTCTCCCTCCCTTCATCACTGTCTCTCATTCACCTTCAAATCTCTCCCACTGCCACCCCTTTCTCACTTTCCCTCTGTTTCTCCCTTCTTCCCTCTCTCCCTTCCTCCCTTCTAGTTGATGAGAGATGAGAAATTCTCTTTTGAGTGGAGACAGTGGCACTCATCTCCCCAAATCACCGGGAGCTCTGGGTGCGGAAGCACACCGCTGTCATCTGAAGAAGGGAAGAGCTATAGGCAGAGGGGCGCTAAGATGTGCCTTAGTCTTTTAGGGCTGTCCTGGGCCTTCTGCCTCAGTATGAGGTTGTTGTTTATTGAGGGGCTCGAACTTCCTATTGGAATTGAAAACATTTGTATATTTCACAGCCTCTTCAGCTTTATTTGACAGGATAATGTAGCACAGGCATCCTCAATCTTATCCAGAAAGGGCTGGTGCGGGTGCAGGCTTTCATTCCAACCAGGCTGTTACATACCTCATACTACAAATCAAGCTCTGTAGCAAAGACTCTTGGGGTTGATTGGTGGAATCCAGTGTGTACCTCTTTGATTGCAATGAAAGATTGCACCTACACAGACCCTTTCTGGATAAGATTGAGGATGCCTGGTACAGTGACTCAGGAAGAATGAGGGATGAGTGAGAAGGAGTGACATGCGACAAAAGTAAAGAGACAGGATTGAACCAGCAATGCTGTGGTCCAGAACAAGCATTTTGATGGACTTCTGCTGACTGCGCCACTGAAATACGCTCTAGTTTGGAATTTGTAAACGGCTCGTGCTGTGGATGATGATTTAATCCAGGCGGTTTGTGAGGATTTGTGTACATTAAGTGTGAAAGTACAGTCAGGCTGTGGAGGAAAGCCTGATGTAAGCAGAAGGGCGTTCCTCATGCCCTTGCAGCTTCTCGGTGAGAAAAGCCTTGTATCTGCTCATTCATTAATTTCCTGTTGTGGCTGCGGCTTGGTATGTGTTCCTTTTAAATTCAATTCAAAACAACGGAACTTTATTTAGCCCACTTACAGCAAACAGCTGCTATAGAGCTATTTGCAGTCTGTCAAACTATGTAAAACTGGTATTCAAGCTCTGGCTTTTACCAAGCTGGTACTGTGCAAAAGCACCCAATTTTTTTTTTTTTTTGTGAATTTGCTGTTTTTTTTTGACCATACATATATATTTTGTCTTTTATTTTTTTTTCTTTCTGCATCAGTGAGTCAGTACAAAAACAGAGCTCATTTGAGATTTCAGAATGTTTGAGGGATATTTATTTTTTGTTAAAGACAGTAACAGATGGTTTTGCCTGCACGGAGCTCTGATCACAGCATCATGGACTCCTGGCATTACCTGGAGATACAGAAGCAAGCAATGCAGCTGGTCTTCCAGAGAAACTGGTGCTTATATACTTACACTGTAAACCTAGAATCTGTGGCAAACTGAAATGATTTATAGAAACCTATTACCTCAAAAAAATTGTGTAAGCCAACCTAATTGCATTGTGTAGACATTACAAAAAGAAAGAAAGGTAAAAATATGGAAAAGTTTTTTTTTTTTACCATGTTTTTTAAGTGCACTGAACACAAGATCATGAAGTTGGCTTACACGGTTTTTTTTAGGTAATCGGTTTACACACAACAATTGAGTGCGGCAAACTAACTGGGTTTACAGTGTAGAACAACCAACCTGCTGATTTTATAAAATTGCAGGACAGTATATGTGGAAAAACTGGCACAATTTAATGGTAAATTGTGGTCACACCAAATATTTATTTAGATTTGCTGCTATTTATATATTTTTATTTTGTACATTCTTCAATTTCTTTTTTTTTTGAGAGAATCTTTGTTTTATTTTTTGTACGTGTGCATTTGACTTTCGCATTGTACTTGTACATATTCATAAAAAGCATTAAATTCGACTGAAGTTAGGTGCAATGCTGTAAAATGAGTGGGCCAGCAGCTGTTCAAGTACCAGAGCCCACAATCAGGCGCTGGTCCAGCCCAGTCAGCCTCATTAGAGTTTTCTGAGGGGCTAATCTGAGTTGCACTGCAGCTGTGCAGGTTATTTTCCTGTGCGATATTGTGGAGCACCTTGGCCATACATTGGAAATTCAGCAGTATGGCATCTCTGAGACTGGTCCTGATGGACTTCAGCCCTCAGATTCCCATTGCTTTGCGTTAACTTCAGTGAGTCATGCATAGGTCGTCCCTGATAGGACTCAGGGGCACTTTTGGGTGAAACAGAGGGGCTGTCATTGATTGGCTGCCACTGCATTGTCAGACACTGGTTCTGGTCCTGATAAGGTCCAGCCCAGACACTCTGGCCAACCCCGATGACAAATATCCAGGTTCGAGGGGGTGAGACTGAGGTTACTGAGGCTGCTGTACCAAGTGTGTTTTTCCATTCCTCCCCCTGCTCTGATCTCTGCATTGCAGCTACAAACAGACTGAGAGGAAATGTCAAAGTTAAAAATGGAAAACTCCCTCAATCACCGAAAAGGCAGTTGTGATGTCTCGCCTGATCACTCAAACGAAATGTGGGCACCTTTCCACTAGTCCCACGTCAGGTGCCTTTTCTAAACATCCCATCCTCATCATTTTAGATTTCACCCGAGCGTGGAGGATGGGTCAATGTACCGGATTATAGCTGCAATAAATCTCTGGCTGGACAAAGTGCATCAGCATCCTTGATTTACAGCGTTTCTGCACATTACTCGAGCGTGGTTTTGTCAGCTCTCGTGAAAACAAACCGAAGAAGAAAAACAAAACAACAAAAGTAATAAAACAGCAGGGTCTTTCAGAATAGTACAGGAGAGAAAGTGTCTCACTTAGCCAGTGTCTCTGGCATTTTGCGTCTTCCTCGCTGAAACTGTTTTGCCCTCGTGCGCTCTGAAGATGGAGTTATGAGAAAATGAATAAATCTAAATTTCACTCGACTGATCCCATTTCAGGAGCCACTTTCCCATTTCGTAGGAGGAGAGCGGGGTGCGTGCCTGAAGTGGGCTTGCTGTGACTGAAAAGCTAATGGAAACAGGTTGTCTCAGTGTTACGAAAGTGCCATTACACAACCATTTATGCAAACATGCTCCACACAGTCAGTCTGGAATCAGAGTGTAGCACGGGGGTGGCCAACCCTGTTCCTGGAGCGCTGCAGTGTCTGCTGGTTTTCGGTGTTACTCAGCACTTGATTGATGAATTAAACAGTGGATTACACACTTAACTTATCTCATTTGGGGTGCGTTCAAAGTCACACCGGTGCACATCGTTTTGTTACGGTTTCCGGGTTGAACGACCTGTTTCCTCCAACCGGTGTGCAATGCTGCACAACCGCGTTTGAGGTATGTTTTCTCCTGTTTGTTGGGTGTGCCAGGGGTGTTATCCAATCAGCTGCAACATGTGTATAAACTGCGCCATCTTAAAAAGGCAGTGGCACAATGAATCCAACGAGGGTAGTATATAAATGCATCTCTTGCAGCTTGGTATTCACCACGGTTGATGACATCAAACGACATGTTTGTGGTAAGTAGAAGTTTAAAAAGTTTAAAAATCAAGCACAAATTTGAACCTATTTCATCAGGCTCTGAGAACTCTTCCAAGAGAACGCACAGCCCTCTCGGCTGCCATAGTTACAACGCTTGCGTGACACAATGGGATGTTCAGCGCACTACTGTTGCCATTTAAATATACGTTTTGCTACGTTTTGCCGACTTTGAACGCACCCCTGGTGTCTTAGGCTTAAATTGGGTCCAGAAAACCAAAGTCGGCACACCCTGTGGCTCTACAGGACATGGGTTGGCCACCCCTGGTTTAGCACATGATTAGCCCCACTGTCACTCCGAGAGAGTCCTAAACTCTAGGGTCTCTCCTTCATCATAATACAGTGCTAACATTCCTGGCTGCTTTGGGTCGTATGTTTCTGCGTACACACCAGCTGGACTGGTTAGGGTTAGAAGCTTAAAGCAGACATGATAGACTGGGTGTGCAAAGTGGCACACTGGTGCAATGGGTAGTGCTGTTGTCTCACAGCTCAAAAGTTGTGGGTTTGAATCCGGCCTGGGGCCTGTCTGTGTGGAGTTTCTCCCTGTGATTGCCTGGGTTTCCTTTGGGTGCTCCAGCTTCCTCGCATAGTACAAAGACATGCATGGCAGGCTAAACTGGAGACTCTAAATTGCCCTTTGGTATGAATGCATGAATGGTGTCTGTGCCCGGTGATGGATTGGCCTGCCGTCTTGAGTGGGTCCCTGCCTTTTCACCCATAGTCAGCTGGGATGGGTTCCAGCCCTCCCGCGACCCCAGTGAGGGAGAAGCGGTACAGATACAAACGGTTTAAGTTGTTTCCCTGAAAAGAAAAACTGTTATATCATCACACAGTTATGCAAACCCTAGGAGTATGGTATGCGTGTATAACTTTATATGATTGTGTTTCTGAAAGTCAGAGGAATGATTTACTCTGCGTGAGCTTCTTTGCAATTTCAGTCAGTCAGGTCAGTTCCTCTGTCAGACCAAGGCGTTGTTGCATTAGTATGATGCTTGCATATTTTCAGCTTCATCTTGAAAGAATGCACTTGAAATCATTTTTCTAGTTCCCTGGCCCCACTGTCCCATAGCTCATTGCAAAGACTTTCCCTCTGATGGCTGTCAGATGCTGGAGAAATGCATGATGGGAACTGTTCTATAGTACCAGAGCTGAACAGCAGTTTAGGTGAGCACAGCAGCATCATAAAAAATGTCAGATTTAAAGCATCGTAAATTTAATTGAATTGGTGGAGTGAAATTCGACTGCTCTCACTTTCTCTCTCTCGCACACATATACTTGCACGCACACACACATACAAACACACACTTATGCACAGTAACACATACTCAGGTGCACACACACTCTCACACATGCACACAAACACACACTCGTTCATATATACACACACACAAACTCGCATGGATGCAGGCACATGTACCCGCACACCACACACATACTCACATGCGCACACATGCGTGCTCACACTTAAACACACACTTACACACGTATGCACAAGCGCCACACACACACACACACACACACACACGCACGCACGCACTCACACACACATGCACATACACACACACACAGACATGCAAACACAAACTCATACGTGCATGCACACCACACACGTACTCACATGCGCACACATGCATGCACACACACAAATACACACTTACACACACATGCATTCACATACACACCCTCACACACACACACACACACACACACACACCCCTAGCACACATGCACCACACACGCACACATATACACACACATATGCGGACACAGGCACCACACACACACACACACACACACACACACACAGCTTGTTCCAGAGACTCAGTCTTCCATTTTGTCTGATGTTCTATCTTGCACTAATATGGGCATTTCTGGTTTTTACCTGAATTTAGATCTATCACTGCACTTAGCAGAGGATTCGGTGCATCTCCTTTCATCTCAGTGTTTGCAGAGGGCTCAAATAACCAGTATTTTACTCTAACAATGAGGCATATAATATTGTTTATTTTTCTCTTTTATAAATAAATATTATTTTGCTTTCAGGTACTTTGTGCTTAAAATGTCGAGAAAATTTCTTACCTCTTTGGCAAGCCTTGAAAAGAGTAATTTTACATTTTCACCGCATTGGATATGGTTACTTTGTACAGATGGCTCAGAAATATCATTTCAAATCTAAATGTAAATAAAATGAAAATATTTGTTGCAGTTGACTTTTTTGTCTTTTGCACTTCTCATAACACAGGCTGCTGAGGTTTTTTTTTTTCTCTCTTTTTTCCCGATGTTCCCTCAGTTTCCTTAAGATCAAAATTTCCCCTGTCCTGAACCCCATCATTACAATCAAGGTGACATTTGTGTGCTTTGATGAAAATGCATCTCACTGATTAAGAGGTAAGCATGTGTTTGCTGCCACAGGGCTGGAGTGCCTCGGTGGGCGTATTTAATATTATTTACAATAATGTTGCTTCAAAGCACTCATGGACCACCCTTCAATTAATCTCCCTGTGTGTGCACTGGTAAATACATACAAACATCTAATATTTATATCTCTGAGTGTGTCTCAATCACTACATCAGTAATTAGCCGATATGTACTGTACAAAACTGCTACATCAAGCTACAGTAACAACATATCCACCAGACAACATGGTGTTTAATCCCTTCTCTCTCTGTGCTATACGTCTCAGAGCACCACAACTCTCACTTGCAGTAACGATTAATAACTAAATGAAGTCGTGTGTGTCTATGAGAAAATATAAAACGAAACAATGAGGACAGGGAAAGGAGTAAATTGTGCGGTACATAAAATATCTTACTATTGCATATCTTTGGCCATGCGAACTGTACAGATGGTACTCCGAGAACATACTCCATTGTATAATAGACCATGTTCACTGAGCAACTGAGGACTGAGATAATGAACAGCTTCGCCAGTGTACACAAGCACCTGTGTTCTTTGGATCACTGCTCAAAATCAATGTAGTGGGTCCTCTTCGTTCGTTCACTCATATTTCATTGAAGCTAAATTAGCACGGTTTCTTTGATACTGACATCATCTTGCTAGAACAAAGTTGCTACAGTGTTAATCACTGCAGTAATGATTCTATTATAGTCTGTCTCTTAAGTATTTGCTCATTTAAATCCTAACAGGGACTTTTTTTGGCGGTGCATGTTTGAATGTAAGCTTATTGAAGCAAAAACAATGATCTTTCTACTCCTTATGGGGTGGAAGAGTGGCCTTGTGTTAGGCTGCTTGGCTGGATACTGAAGACTAGCTGGGTTTGGCTCCTGACATGCTTTACACCTGGAGAGATGAATTGTGTTGTTGGGCCCTTGAGCAAGGTCCTTAACCCCAAACTGGTCTAGGGGCTCCTGTTTCTCTCTCTCCCTCCTTAAGCTGCTGTCACACCGGATACGAAACAAATTTTTGGCACGACAGATTACATTCAAAGTCAATGCAAAGACGCGAATACACGCGTCTTTGCATTGACTTTGAATGTAATCTGTCGTGCAAAAAATTTGTTTTGCATCCGGTGTGAAAGCAGCTTCATTCTCAAATGTTCTACGTGGTGTGAAAACAGACATGTTGTCAATGGAACTTCTCTGGTTTAATTAAGGTCCCATTGTTTTAAAATAATTCAAATATTTGTGATGAGCCTGAACATCATTTGTTTGTCAGTTTTTTTTTTTTTTTTTTTTTTTTTTTTTCAGCTGGACGGCATATAGTTTCACAAATGCAAGCCCATGAAACAATCATTTTTCTGCAGTAATTTATATGTTTAATGGTAGGCTATCATTTTAGGATCAGGACTTGCTTGTTTTATATCTTTTCCTGCCTTCATTGTGCGATTTGTTCAATAAAAATTCTGTATGTCCTTTTCAAAACATGTAATGTTCCTACTTTGCAGTATTCCTGAACTGTAATGTTGTTCATTATCATTATGCTCTAGTGTTCTTGTTGACAGTTTTGAATCCAGGCAAATTTTGACTTTTTAGCCATTTCATGCTGTAATAATATGACTGTAATGTAATGTGATATCATTTCATGCAATGATTGGTTAGCAGTAGGACGCCAGAGTGAGTCTGTGCAAGAGTGTGTGTGCGTGTGTGTGTGTGTGTGTGTGTGTGTGTGTGTGTGTGTGTGTGTGTGTGTGTGTGTGTGTATCCAAGCAAGCCATCCTTAGATATTTTTTTATTGATCATGACAAATTATTTCAGTCTAGTCTTGCCTTAAACATACACTGACATTGATCCCAAGCACTACGGGTTGATAAAGATGTGAATAATGATTCGAGCCACAAAGGTTAATTGAGCAACCGTCTGAGACAGCAGTGCCTTGGAGTAGACAATATCAGCAGCAATAACTGTTTGTCCACAGCCAAATCAAGAGAACTATTTATATTCTGAGCAGAGTAGCTCATAAGTTATTCATAACAGTAGGTGTGCAGTATATAGCCTACCAAAATAATGTGATGGTTCTTTGGGGAAGACTATAAAAGAGGGGGATTATGTGTTCCTCAGGTTTTATAAATGTGATAGCTTTAACCTGATTCTTTTTATTTTTAGAATCCCTCCAATTACCCAGCTTTAATAAGAAATTAAAATAGTATTATTGAGAGTGAGGTCAAAACCCAGACACATGACTCTGGAATCAGTTCAGTAAGCTTTTAAATGTTTGTGTATATGTGCGCTTGCATGTTTATACATGCCTGTGTGTATGTGAGATGGAGAGAGAGAGAGAGAGAGAAGTGTGAGATTGTGATAAATTTAACCGAGAAAAAAAAATGAACATCCTCAGCCCCCGCCTTTCCAGTTGGCCTCATGCCACACACTGTTGTCACGGTGATTGTTGATGAATGGTTTGTTTGATAACAACAGCTCACTGTATGCTGACTGTACAGATGGGAGAGATCAGCCATTTTGTTCTGTGCATTCTTTACCACAGAATGGAGTTAATACTGTTCGTATTCCCTGTTGGGCTCTGTTGCCGTTGATTATATCACATGTATCCTTATTGCGTTTCACAGTGCTGATCGTGTGCTGTGCTGTCACTGATTACCGCATCGTAGGTGGTTTTGTATCTGCCACGGGCTTCCCTGCTTACTGGCTCTTTTTTTTTAATTGCTCAATCCTGTGTTTGTCTAATTAATTCTTTTTTCTTCCTCTTTCGAATTATCTGCTTTTTTTCCCGCAAGTTCCTTCATGCTATCTGCTCTTCTCCCTCTCAATCGATCAGCTGATAGTGACTGCACTAAAATTCTGAATTTTCTCAGTCAATTGTGTAACATTATTCAGGCTTTTAGTGGGGCTCTGGGGTGTCCTAAAGGGCTGGAGTTTTCCCCCCTGTGTTAATGTGTGCATGTTAGCGTGTGTTTGAGTGTATCTATAATGTATATGCAACCGCATAGTGCCTGAGTAAATGTGCATGTATGTCTCACTGTGTATGTGTGTGTGTGTGTGTGTGTGTGTGTGTGTGTGTGTACACGCATCCGTGTGTGTGTGTGTGTGTGTGTGTGTCTGTGCATGGCATGCGCACGCGCGCGTGTGTGTGTGTTTGCAGGCGCGCTCGTGCGTGTGTGCGTGTGTGTGTGTGTGTGTGTGCGCGTGCGTGTGTGTGTGTGAATATATGCAAGCAAGTACTGTATGTATGTGTGAGTGTCTCTCAGTGGCTTCTCCGCAGCAGTGCCAGAGAGATACAGCAGGGGGCCAGGTTTAGCGCGTGCTGCATTGCGTCTGGTGAATTAGCCCAAGCGCTACCCCTGAGCTGGGAAGGCTACACACCAAGATATTCACAGAAACACACACACACACACACACACACACACACACACTCACTCACTCACTCACTCACTCACTCACAGAGTTCTATTTATCTCACACTGTTCAGAGTACCCTGGTGGACTGCATTTGGATCATTAATTTTTAAATTCATTACCAAAATCAAAACACATATTAATCATCGGGGAAACTGTTCTATTATGAATATTAAATGTGCAATATTGTTGATTAAGTTGAAAATGCGGTTTTCTTCCATAAATAATCTCTCCACATTTGAACATTGAAAATTTCTCATGTTTTCTGATCCTTACCAGAAATAAAATGCCTGTATTTTGAGATAATGCTATGCTGAAAATATACTGTGTGTACTGTACACACGTGGTGATTATTAATGTATTTTGCCCACTAAGTAGACTTGTAACAATGTCTTAATCATTCTGTCTGACTAATGCATTCACTGTATACCACATTTAATTTCCATCTGGATATAATATTAGACCCCCTATCTGTTGACACAGACACTTATAATCTCTATCAATCAACATTATGACAGTTAACTGGTCTGCTTACAGATCAGCTTGGCCATGCTAATGATATATGCAGTAATTGTGCATTAAATAACAGGCCAATAGTGAGTTATCTGACTGGGCTGAGCAAGGCCGTGCCTACGTTCCTTTCACGTTGTTTGAGTGTCAGCACAACGCCGGATTATATTATTGCCATATTTTGTGTGTTTCTGCCAAGCTTAAGCCACTGTGAGGTGCATATCGTGCAGACATGGATTTGTACAGGTTGACATCTGCACCAAGCTCTGATACCATCTGGAGACAATACTCAGCCAAGGTGTCATGTGTGAAGTCAGAATCCCTGCAGCACAGGATTTTATAGAGGTTACTGCAAGACAACTGCCTCTTGAATTTTCTTTATGGGATTCTGTGATGGAATTCAATTCAGTCAATCTGCTTTAGCATGTCTGTGCTATTATTAGCAATGAGATAGCATCACAGATACTGGGGTTTATCAACTTATTCTATTCAGAAATGAATGCGAGCTTTTGAAGGAAGCAGCAAGCTAATGGTGCAGCTGCACAAGTAATTTTTGAGTTTCACCTTTTGGGCTTTAAAAGGTAGAAAAAGAAGGACTAATATTCAAGCGATCTAGAGCTGCAAGGTCAAGATTTATTGGTTAGCATTGTAAACTAGCCTTTTTATAGCCATCTGTGGTGATTGATTTTGTGATATTGTTCTCATTAAAGTCAAATAGATATATTTCAGGTCATAATTTGACCGGTAGGTAGAACCTTCTTATTAAATAACTCTCTGGAAGTATTATTTTAAATAGAATTACATTATTGCCATAACGGAGCGAGAAAAGCACAATGGAATAAACCAGTGCGGTTTCCCATTTTCCATCTTTTTTCCCTCCATTTTTCAGCTTGGATGAGAGGTAAGGAAGTAAACAAAGGCAAAAAAGTCGATAAAGAAAGGCAAAAAGAATGGATGCTGACGGGGAAGCCGAAGTGACATGATGCATTTCCCCGACAGTAAATCATTGCGCGGGACTACGGAAGAATCGATGGCCATTGTTCAGTGGGCTGGGATTTCTCTTACAGCAGAGCGAGTATGATCGGAGCCGGACAATGACAGGGAGGCTGTAAACGGGAAAGAGTGGAGAGTAGAAAGCAGGTGTGAAAATGAGCAATTTGGCCTGAAACCTATTTTCCAGAGGAGGAAAATCCCAGCTCTGACAGTAAGAGCCGTGCTCGCATCTTGCTCCAACCAGAACTTGCTAATTGACATAAGCTCTTTGCCAGAAGGAGTAACTAATAAATAAAGCCAGCTAAGTGATATCATCTGTGAAACAAACACAGAGTAGGACTTACACTTACAGACTCCTGGACTTCAGCACTCTTCTCTCCGCCCTTTAAATACTGGACATAGTTGAACGTGTTTCTGCAATTCTCAAGCCCTTTTTAAAGGAAGCATATTTCCTATAGTTTGTTGCAATAAGCATCTGTCCATTGCGAACTCTGTATTGAATCACCAATCTATGGGCATCTTGGTCAGTCAGCCCAAACCGAAATTGCATGATTTAGGAAATATAGATACAACCTGTCATTATTTATTGACGTACTAAGTGGTTGCATTATTCTGCCATTGATTTTCATGCCATTTTGTTTCCAGTTCCCCTTTCTTATGTGGAACATGTTATTTCATTGCTGTGGTCGAATGACAACCCCATAATAGTCTTGTTAATGCTCACTACTAAATATTGAACTTGAAGCACCTACATGGACACTGTAGAGGTTCTACGGAGTGACAGCTAACAGCCAAGATGGCGACATATTCTAAATTTTATTTGTGCGATAGTTACAAGTGGGCAAGGACTGATACATTTCAGATAACTGCCATTTCAAATCCTTGGAAATGCATCATTGTGATTACCATTCCCTGAAATGACTTATTATCTCTGCCTGTCAAACTGAAAGTAACGCTTTGTGGTCAATTACTATCAGTACTTTGGCAAATTACCAGGGTATAATTTCAGTATTCTGATCATTAAGCTCGTTAATGTTGTTCAGTGTTGCCCATGCAGGTGGTGTGCAATCCCATTCTTACTCCCTTTGCATCGTATATCGATGTTTGATCAATGCCATTCAAGCATCACCGTATGACAAGTCAAGCCAAGATCATGCTGGAGCGTGCTTATCAGTACATCTGCGTGCATGTCCTATGCTATGTCACGTGGGCATATACTTTGATGAGTGATTACATTCACGCATATTTGCATGTCATTATTTAAATGAGCAGGTTTTGATGACGATGTAGTATAAGCATGTAGGAGTGACAGGGCGGGAGATTTGTGCTTATGCATCTCTTCACTTACGGGTGTGCGTTTTTCTGTGTATACATATGTGTATTTATGTGTGCGTGTGAGTTGAGTGTGTGTCAGCGCGTGCGTCTTCCACGGCAGATGGCACAGTGAGATGTAGGGACGCTTCCTGTGTTGCTTGCGGTCACTGCTGAGTCCTGCCGGTTGAGTCGGTGACTAATGGTTCCCCATAGTGAGAGGTGGGCTGAAGGGAAGGACACAGCTATCGTTTCCCTACTACTGTTTTACCGAGCTCATATATTTTTCATGAAATTTCTGGATGAGCTGGTGCTTGAAAAACAGCCCCTTTTGGGATTACCGGGGAGCGTGAATGATCATAATCATGCTGTTTGTGCACCCAAATTCAGGCTTTTTTCCGAGGGCTGAGCCAGAATAATGGTGCGACTGCAGAAGCAATGAGAAAAAACAGCCTCTCAGCTGTAACAAGAATGAAGAAAGTAGACTTTCTGCTGGCAAAATGGAGAAGTGCGATGTCATAAAATCACACTTAGGCGCAAAACACACATTGACACTGCTTGCAGCAATTACCATCAAAACTCCATTTGCAAACACAAATTTATATCTGCCTTCACATCCTGACACATACACGTGTACATGACTACGAAATGCTTACAATTCTTGCAATATGAGTTCTTGATTGTAGACATATGCAGGTATACACTTTTCCCCTGAAAGCCAGGAAAAGGTTGTTATATTTATGCTATTCATTTGTACTTTTTCTCGCATGCCTGCTTGTGTATACTCCTCCCTTGCCTTCCTGCCCCACCCTTGGGGAAGAGAAACGAGTCTATGCTTCAAAAGCCATACGATAACAATGCAGAACAATACAGGAGCAAAATGGCTGGGGCTGTGTCCTGCTTTCACACAGGGACTGCTGAAGGTGGGCTGTGGGCATTCTGCTAGAGCTAATCTGATTAGACAGCTTCTCAAAGTTAAAAGAGGGTGGCCTCTATAGACTGATGTTCGGGGTAATCAGGTTTTGGCACTGGGTCCTGTTGGAGTAACACAGACCAATTGCTTTATGTCCCTACCCACTCCCACTGTCCTGGCAAGGTTAATGAGTGCTGCACAGGGCCCGCAGTGTAACACTACTGAGAGAGCTGGCTAAGACCGGTCACAGAGCAGGGCTCAAATATCCGTCCCTCTGTGAGGAGATTCAGTGGATCCTCAGCTACTACCCAAACTCCAAACATGCACACCCGCATACACACACACACGCACATACAAACACTCACACGCACACACGCGCACGCACATACACATCCTTGTACTTCTATATTGTGAGGACATTACATAGACTTCCATTCCATTTCTTAGTGTGTCTCTACAGCCTTTCCCTAATCTCAACAATAAACAACGTATGCCTAACCCAAACCATTTCCCAAGCCTTAGCATATATTCCTAATTCTAACCTTATCTCTAACCTCACCCCAAACCTGAACTAATGAGTCACAGTTTGCCTTTGGGCCAGGTCACGCAGTTACGGAGTTACAAAATTGGCGTATTTTGTATCATAGCTCCAAAAGTAAGTAAGATAGAGTTACAATTTAAATGGCTTTGTGTAGGTCTTACGAATTTGTAACTCCGTTACTGACCAGTTTTTTGCCATTTTCACCCAAAATAAATCAAATGAACAAAATTAGCTATTTTGTTTTTTGAAGTGCTAGGGAAGACCTACACAAAGCCATTTAAATTGTAACTCTATCTCACATAGTTTTGGAGCCATGATACAAAATAAACCAATTTTGTAACTCTGTTACCGCATGACCTGGCCCCTTTGTAGTTGTGAGGACAGGTGAAAATGTCCTCACTTTCCAATAATGTCCCCACTCTGTAGGAAGAAACATCTTCTAGTCCTCACTGTGTAGCAAGTACAAGAACACACACACACACACACACACACAATTATGCTCTTCCATCTTCTCTCTCTCTCTCTCTCACTCATATGCTCTTGTTTCTCTCAATCCCTCTCTCTCTCTCTCTCTCTCTCTCTCTACACATACAATCTCTCCCTGTTTCTCTGTCTTCCTCCAGATGTGTTCCAGATACTTGTAGATGATATGTCGGGTCTTGGCCATTTTTTGTTTTCATGCTACAGTCAGTCTTTATAAGGGGGCCAGCTTGAAATCAATACTTGCACTCTTGCAGTTCCATTTTTGATAAGTTTTAAGGCTTATTTCCAGTTATAAATTGCTTTTGTTGTTTAAATTGATTCTTTTCCATCTCTGTGAAGGATGCCTTTAGAACAATTACTTTTTGTCTTCCGAGTGTAACAATGGACTTTGATTTCGAATGGAGAAAAAAGTCCCTATTGTTTGACTGGGCATAAAAATACAGCCCTGATATTATTAGAAAATATTTAACTGTTTCAGCGCCTGCCAAACCATCTTGTTCAGTACTGCCATCTCAACAAACCAGATATACACTAGCTCTAATATGGCCGGTCAGTAGCAGTCTGTGTGTGGAAGGCTTTAGATTACTTTTCTTGGGAGTGGCCTTGTGTGACTGGGGACTGTTTTTAATCAGCATTTATTACAGTTTCACAGGTTCATTTCAATGATTTGCTGAACTTGCAAACCTGTGACAGTGAGGAAAATGATGAATGCTGCACCTAACTGCAAGTCAGTGACAAATGGCAGTTGAATCCAAGCAAAAATCTTATCAGTATGTCCCCCATCTGCTTTGTTACGTATGTCAGCGAATAAAGTGTGTAAAATACCAAGGTGGGGGGACTGGGGGGGTGTTTAGATGCAAGAATATACAGTTATAAAATTGAGCAGTTTTCACCATCAGCATCTTTCATCTCAAATCATTTTTTTCAGTCCCTTGCTACATCAATCATTTACCTAAAATTGAACTTGATGTCAGTGTAGGCTCATGTAAAATCATTAGTCACAGATTTTTTATGGCTTTTGTATAAACTGAGCATTCACCAATGTCCTGCAGTGAAGTTTCACAGTGGGATGCATCCATTATTTCTGTTGAAATGTGGCTCTCGGTGATATATGAAATGCAGGCTGTGCCAGCAGATGAAAAGGGAGACATGAAAAAGCTTTGACTTGGCACACAGTAGCTCTATTAATTGCCAGTGGGCGCGACTGAGGTGCACCTCCTAAGTGCGCTTAGCCGACCATGCTAATTGCAATTTGTAGCCGTGATCACTGTCAGCAGTTTGGCGTCTGTATGTATTAATATGGTGAGGTACATAGGCGTTTGGACTGTGTCATAATTTTAAATGGTTGCAGTTCCCACATGATTTGTGCATGCATGTGTACAGCCCTTTCAATTTGAGTCTCTGTCAAAATATTTACGGATTTGACGGTATTTTTTGTATCTGTATCAAATAATTCCTTCGTTTTTGATGATTTAGCTACAGATAAGACTTATCAAAAGAAAACTGATGCATATTGCCTTGTGGTTGTTGCTGTTACAACTTGCATTGTTACTATTGTTACGATATGAAAGTGACTCTAAACAAAAAAATTCCTTGGTTAAATTGAGCGTTATTGCTGAAATATTGGTCGTTTGGAATATATATGGACATGCTGTGGTAGTTCCACCTTTATTGGACTTGATGCTCATTTACTTAGCATCTGTAAAATCTACTGTATATAGGCATATCGTCCTTTAGTTGTTTGTGCTGATGTTTTTCAATGTTGTCAATGTGTCTATATGTTCAGATTTCAGCAATGATTGACAGTGCGGGGGAAGTTACTTTAAAAAGTTTAGTTTTAAATGTCAATAAGTTACAACCAGGACCAGAAGGACAGCTGCAGTGAAGACCTGGCAGGCCAGCACCAGGGAATATACTCTTAAATTGGAGGGGAGGGGAGACTATATATAAAATTCGTAATCCTCGGTAACATGCCATTGGAATTAAGTCGGGGGAAGCAGCATCCTAACCTTTTGTTATTCAATTGCTCTCAACTTGTTCTTGTTTACTATGCTTGATAAGCAATCAAACAATTGATTGACTCATTTACTCAAACTAATAGACAGAATGACTGGCCAGTTTATATTTCCACAGCAATATTACTCATTACGTCTGAACTTGAAATGCTCACAAGACAGCAGAGATTTGCATTTATACTGTCTGGCCAAAAAAAATAAAAAATCACCTCTTGGATTTAACGAAGCAAAGTCATGAGAGCCTTTCATTGGATAATTACTGCAGTGATTAAAATATTTCATCTGGCAACAAGTTATTTAACCCTAACGGATGCTGTGAGTAGCTTCTCATTTCTTAAACAACCACATCAGGGGACATATCCTGTGGTCATGGAAAAGATGCTACTCTGTTTCAAAAGGGTCAAATTATTAGCCTCCAACAAGGAAAGAAAACAACAAAGGAGATTGCTGAAACTACTAAAATTAGGTTAACTACTGTCCAACGCATTATTAAAACCTGGAAGGATAGTGCTGAACCATCATCACTGAGGAAGAAAGGTGCTCAGAAAAAAATTTTTAATGATCATGATCGGAGATCACTTTAACGTTTGCTGAAATAGGATCATGAAAAATCAACAGCAGAACTCGTGGCCATGTTTAATAGTGAAAGTAAATGCATTTTTGCACGCAGAATGTTGGGAGAACTCAAGGGACTAAACAGCAGTGTAGCCTTAAAGTGCACCTATTGTGTGACTTTTCACTGATCATTCTTGTATTCTTGAACTCTACGAAAAAAGGTTTAAATGCGTCATTGTTTAAAAAACACTTGAGTTTTCTCATGCCTGCCAATTCTGCAGTACCTGTCTGTGAAACGCTCCATTGAAATGCCTGCCCCCGCTCTCCCGAAAACCCCAGTGTGCTGTGATTGGTCAACTTGATCACTCACTTGTGATTGGTCCACCGTTCGCGCCCCTTGTCACGCCCCTTACCATAAATGGATTTCCGCTTTACAAACAAATACTGGTTAAGCTTTGTAGGCGAAACCCACTTGATTCAAGGGCGTGCCAAACTATCTGCTTGGCGTGAAAATTCAAATAGTGGCATTACCAATTGATGGAAAAAAATGGCCAGAAACGATTGGGGCATTTCAGTCAGCTCTGGAGCAGTGAGTTTTGCAGCAGAGAGCGCTTCTTCTGGAGGTTACTTTGAGGTGTTTTCCGACACAGGCCTTTTAAATGCGCATAAAAACGATATGATTCACGCTACGACATTAAAATAATGAAAAACCATAATCGATGCACTTTAAGAAAACCATCAGTGAGGCTAATCAGTAAAAAAGCTCTAATTTGCTTGCTTGGGAGCATAAAGATTGCACTCCGCAGCAATGGGAGAAAGTCATGTGGTCTGATGAGTCCAGATTTACCCTGTTTTAGAGTGATGGATGCATCAAGATGAGAAGAGAGGCAGATGAAATGATGCACCTATCATGCCTAGTGCCTACCGTACAAGCCTATGGGGGCAGTGTTATGATCCAGGGTTGCTTCTGTTGGTCACATCCTGGTTCAGCACCTAAATGCGCTCAAAAATGGATCAGCTGACTACCTGAATATACTGAACGACCAGATTTTTCCATCAAAAGATATTTTTTTCCCTGATGGCACAGACATACTCCAAGATGACAATACCAGGATTCTTCGGGCTCAAATTGTGAAAGAGTAGTTCAGGGAGCATGAGACATCATTTTCACACATGGATTGGGCACCAGAGAGTCCAGACCTTAACCCCATGGGGAATCTTTGGGATGCGCTGGAGAAAACTTTACGCTGCGGTCCAACACTCCCATCATCAATACAAGATCTTAGAGAAAAAAATTAATGTGACTCTTGACAGAAATAAATGTTGTGACATTGAATAAGTTTATTAAATTGCATTAGCATGGCGTGCGTAATCAAAGCTAAAGGCATTCCAACAAAATATTAAAGAATGTGACCTTTATTTGGCTGGGTAGTGCATTAGTACACTATAAGCTTATAATAGGCCAACACATTGCCATTTCAAATGAATGGTAAAACCTTTTTGATGTTTTGTTCAGTGCTTAATCAGTACTTCTAAGTTTATGTTTTCCAATTTAATTACATGCTCTTTACTCCCATTTAAAGAATTATGTGGACTTTATTTTCATTTATATTTCATAATCCAATCATCAAAAGGCTACAAGTAAACCTGGAATTACCGAGAAAGTTGAGATTTTTTTCTCAAATTAATTACTCAGATTTCTGTCCTTGCAATCGTGCATTGAAGCTGAACATTATTGAATCTCCTAGTCATTATCACACATTAGTCATTATAGGCTGCGTATTGGAGTTGATTTTTTTTATTGAGTAAACTGCTTGATTATTTAGCAGGCAATATGCATGAGAACAGGATGATAGTTTCCTGTGAAAAAGTGAGCTCACTTACAACCCCGACTGCATGTTGACAGAGTCCACATTTCAAGCACATCTTTATTAATTTCAAATCCATTCTGCAGCCGTTCAGAGCCAACATAATGGAAATGTTGCCAATGTCCAAATGCTTATGAACCAGACTGTATACTTCGGGTGAAACAAGATATTTATGGTTTGAAATTGAGGGAAAAATTGCATCCTGGCATTGTACTCTGATTCATAAAACTGATGTGTTGGTGATTAGGATATCAGTGTGCTGCAGCACAAATTAAATCTGTGCTGCGTCAATGAGATTTTTTGGTAATGCTTTACTGTCAGGCCCCAGAGCACAGACCCTAAAGCTGAGCAGTGGAGTTCTGTACTGGGGTGTTTATTAGACCCAAGGAACAGCAGAGGCAGACTTCACAGCACACAGGCTGAGGCTGGCCAAAGGGAAAAATAACCAAAGAAAGGCAGGTGTGCACAAAAATCCAAAAATTGAAAAAAAAAAAAAAAAAAATTCACAAGTAAGTCCAAAAATAAACTCCAGCAAACAGTACAGAGGCAGCAGGAAAAATTGTGGTCAAAGACAGGCAAGTTTTTAGCCCGCTTGGCCTCAAGGCCAATCGGGCTTATGTTGTGGTTAGATGCCTTCATGGTGGTCTGTCATGCGTCCGTAAACTTTTTGCCTTGTCAGCGCTCTGGCGTCTGCATTTTCTTCACGGATCCTTTTCATATTTTATGTGCGTTTATATGGGATGAAGATCTAGGCCAAGTTTGATTTTGGCCATGTTTTGCCAAGTGGGTGCATAGGCTTTGCCACTATTTTTAGAATATACTTAAGATTCATGTCACCAGGTAGGCAGAAACAAGCGCGGTCAAGCTTAGAGACAGTCTGGTAAAGAACTGGGCAGAGTATATGTAGGCCAGGAAAATGGAGAATAGATGAAAAATAGATGAACCGGCAGGCAACAATTATATGGAATAGGTGGGGGGCAGCCTTGGGTTGCGTTCAAATGCAATCTTGGGCCTCGGGTGCGTTTGAGTCATGTTTTTTTCCTTAGGAAAGTTCCTTACTCCTAGAAAATGACCCAGTATTTACGTCGCAGCCTTGATAAGTTTGTTTGAACTCCCTAAATGTTAAGGAAAGGAGCTTCAATGCTTCCTAACTTATCATCTTTAGCACAGGGTAGACTTGACCCATCCGTTATAAAAAGGAAGGAGATAACGCTATCCCACAATTCCGTGCGGCAGCAGTATTTAAAGCGATGACCATCCCACCAGCCAATCATGAAAACAAACGAACATGACGAGCGAGTGATGCATGATCACGTCGCCTAGTGTAAATGCATTCGGATTCTCTTATTTGCGCGGTTGTCAAGGTAAACCCTTATGAATTTCCCTTGGCACCTTTCCTTTGCCTCATGACATTTTCTATCAAGATTAAAGAAACACGGGTAGGAATTAGGCAATAGGATGTTATTTTTTGTCTATTTGAACACAGCCTTGGACTTTATTGCATACTCGATGATACATCAATCATCAATCAAGGAACGTCAATTGACAAGTTCTCCGTAGATTAATTGATGTGTAACCAAATTAGCTGAATTTCTCTCACTCAAAAGTTTATTTTGGGACTCTGCCTTTAATGAGCCTCAGTGATAAAAATTAGCTTCATATTTCTATGAGAATAGACACTCTGCTGTCACTTTATTAGATAGCCCTGTGGAGCTGAAACATTCTCCACTAATTTGTCAGTTGGCACCAGCAAGATGACATTGGTTTAAATGCATCTTTCTCTACTGAGCTACAATCCACTGCTTTCGACAACACAAATAATAAAGAAAATGTTCCACCTCTATATTGGGTGTATTTTCATAGAGATATGAAGCTTTTTTTTTCTTTTATAAAGAGAGGTTAAGTAAATGTATGGTCCTGAAATAAGCTTTTATTCAAAATAATGCAGCTAATTTAGTCAAATAAAGTATGAATTAATGCATGAAGTAACAGTGATTGCTTAACTGATGATTTAGTTTGTGTGTGAACTTATTGCGCAAAGTCATAGTGACTTAATTATTTCTTAATGGTGTGCAACGGGAACACAAGATACATCCTACATCAATTAATGTATTAAATCATCATGAATCATGCATTAGATCAGCATTAGTATAGCATATAATATGTACTCTTATAAAGTTTTATCAATTTTTTTAATGCTAGTCAAGTGTTGCATATGGGGGAGAATGCGCTTGCTTTCCAGTTTAATAAACAACAGAAGCCAAGGCAAACCATCAGGAAGTACCCAAATTTTAACGAACAGAATTCGCTTGGGAAAAGGATGATTATAAATGATTCATAACAGATAAGAGTTTTCTTTAGAAAGCAGGACTAAAGAAAACAGCGCCCCATTTGAGAAAATGCTAATGATGTAGCAAATACGAAATGGACAGTGAAAGGCTGGTTAGCTAATGGCAGGCCTATTTTTGCTAGATTGAATGGCAATATGAACAGATCAAATGGTGAGATGACAATGCAAAGGGTTATTAGCAGCAAAAAGTTAATAGCTCCTCGCTAATGCAAGTTTCTGGATCAGAACATTTAGACTGTTTGGTGTTACTGTGCTAAGCTTGCCACAGACTTAGTAGAACCCTTATTATCTTTTGGATGCCCTGGTGAAATATACAATATTAATGAATGGAAAAATAAAACAAATACATGCCCTGCATAAAATATACATGAATTCGTGCATTGAAAGGGTATGGGATCTGAACTTATTTACAGAGTAGTCTAGAATATCAGGTATCATTAAAAGTTCATCTAAAGATTTAAAATATTGAACTTCATTTGTTTTTTTAGTTTGCCATGTTGCAATTTTTTTCTTTCCAGTTATGTTGGTCTGAAGGGTACCACAATACTGAATGTTACCATTCATTAGAACTGACATCACTGAATAAATTATTTAATGTGCAGGAATAAACACCCTCCCAATGAGCATTAGGCCAACCTTACTGCATTCACGTTACTGAAACACTTATTTTGCCTTATAAATTCAAGTGTACTCTACCAAATTTTATAACTAATTTTGGCAAATTTCATACTCATAATAACTATAAATAATTGCAGACTCATCCTCATCTGTATTCCGTGAGGTCTTTGCGTGCGGCATCACTGACTGTGGAATTTTTTGAGAGCTCCAGATATAGCAGCAAAGATTCCATCTTTCCTATCACAGGGGACAACCAGGCTCGGTTTGATCTCGTTTTGTGTTACTTTGATTTCTGCCCGTCACCATCTCCTGGCTCAGTGGTGGGAGCTAATGGGTCGCTGAATCGATGACGGCGCCGGGCCAGCTCAGATGTAATTTAGCTCCTAATGAGAGGCAGAGCAGCGCCTCATCTCGCTGCGACACATTGTTGACTTAACCTCATTTCCATGAACCGAGTCACTTTGACCATTGGGACAAATGCTGAACATTTATTAATTAAAGAAGGACTGAGAGGTTTGGCTTCCTTTGAGGTTCTTGGTATAAGTGCAGGAGCCTCCTCTTAATGCTGCTCTCATGTCATCACTCTGCTGTTCCATGACACTGATACAGATCATTTTCAGTTCATTCTTATTGCTTAAGAGTGACAGGCCCATTACTATAAGAGAAATTCTATAAGTCTTGCTGACTCAAGTTACAGATGAAAATGGATTGCTGTGTTTGTGATCTCTTCAAGTGCCTCTGGGTGGGAGTGTCAAAATGGGAATGTACAGTGTGTGTGTGTGTGTGTGTGTGTGTGTGTCTGTCTATGTACTGTATCTGTGTCCATTAGAGAGCATGTCTGTGTGTGAGTGCGTGCACGTGTATGTGTGAGTCTGTGTGTCTTTCTGTGTGTGTGTGTGTGTTTTTGTGTTTCTGTCAATATGTGAGCATCTGTCAGTGGTTGTGCATGCATGTATGTGAGTCTGAGTGTTTGTGTGCGTGTGCGTGCATGTTTGTGCGTCTATTCATAAAAACATATTTGTGGAGAGTGTGCATGCTTGAGCATGTCCATTCAGAACCTCATTCTTGCCTTGAACTAGATGGCCCTGCTTTTTAGATGAAAAACATGAGCTCATGATAAGATAATCATTTTAGAAGGAAAGGTCAAAACAACTATTCTCATGGCGAACGAGACTGAAAATGGCGATATTTATCACCAGACATAATCAGACCTTTCACAACATATAGTTTGAGGATAAAAGTGCATCAATTCTGAACTGCGACAAGGAGGAGTGAAAAAAAAAATGAATTAACCTTGTGAAAATGCTGTGTAGCTCGACAGCTCATGTCACACTCAGGTGCTTAACTTGAAGTTTTTTTTTTTTCTTTTTTCTGCTGCCTTCATTTGGCCTTGACACTCCTTTTTTGTCGCACAGAGAAAACTTGGCAAACTGAATAAAAGACTGCAATACACCATAAACCTTTAAAACCAGTTCATAATCCATCATGACTTTTAAAATGCATGATTGATTTCTGCCAGAATTTTGAATCAGTTATTTAAATCATTCAGTTGGACACTGACAAACGGCTACCTACTGTACCCACTCATGATTCAGCATATTAAATAATTGATGAAGGGGCAAAGACAATATTCTATCCTGGTTGGGCGTATTTATTTATTTATTTATTTATGTAGTTAGTTAGTTATTTCCAGAAAGTGCTGAATAGCCTGTTGGTTTATACAATACAGGGATCGAGTAGTGTTCAGTGATGATTGTACACCACCATTTTCATATAAAAGGGATCCTAATATATTATTTCTCTATATATTTTTTTGGTGAAAATATATTGAAAAATACTATTATAGGCAATGAGAACAAAAAAAAAAAAACATTCCCACAAGCATATTGAGGTAAAAATATGGGTAATAAACAAAAACACTGAAAACATGAATTTTTTAAATCAACCGAAGGGTGTCGCAAATTTTATTTTTTCAAACTTGCATAGCCTGAATGCATGTTTGAAGGCTCATTCCATGATTACTGTGCTCAAAAATTTGTTTAAACCGGTTTGAGGCAACTTTATTCTGCAAAATTACCTCTGATGGTCAGTTGTTCCAGTACAAAAGGTGACATGAGCTTTGAGTAGTGTCACACTGTTAAACATGATCGCACGATAGAAGGAGCTCTCAGAGATTGTTCGTAGCCGCATTGTGGCCTTACATAAATGCTGCCATGGCACAGTAGAAAACACCAAAGAGACTGCTTTGCTAAAAACTAGTGGCAATAGAGGTACAAAACGGAAGTTAAGTACCTCTGATGTTTGTTATCTGTGTATGACAAGTAAAAAAAAAAATAAATCAGCGGTTGACAGCATGACTCCGTGATATTAATAGCACCAGAAGTGTAGAGATGAAAGTATCAAGATCAACTATTTCTATTCGCCTGTGTGAAAATGGTTTGATTGGTCTTGTTGCTGCCAAGATCTGGCAACATCAAAAAAAGACTTGAGTTTGCTGAGAAATTCAAAGATTGGACACAATGGACTGGGAACAAGTCCTTTGGACCAATGAATCACAATTTTTTTCACCCAAACACAGAACTTATGTGTACCGTACAGTTTGAGAACATTTCAAAAATGACTGTTTAACCCCTTCAGTAAAACGTGGAGGCAGTAATATTATGATTGGGATTCAGTCTGCTAAAAAGGAGCTGGTGATCTCATAAAAATCGACGAAATCATGGATCACAGCACTCTTGTGAGGCACGCGCTGCCAGCTGGAAAGAGACTGATTGGTGGGGAATATTATTTTCAACAAAATAATGACCCTAATCGCACTTCTAATTTGTGCAAGAATTTTCTCAGTCGGAAAGAAACATCTGGTAACATAAAAGTAATGACTGGGCCTGCTCAAAATCCAGACCCTAATCCGATTGAGCAAATCTGATGTATCATCAAAAGAATCTCTTTGGAATGATCTTCAAACCATATGGAATGGTTTAGCGAGTGAAGAAATAAAAGAAATATGCAAAAATTATGCCTAAAAGATGAACTGCTGAAATCAAAGCAAAGGGTGGTCACACTAGATATTGACTTTTTCTCTCAAAATGACATTATTATTTTTGTTTTTACTATATATTATCTGTTTACTTATTTTCATCTAGATTGTATAAAATCCAATATTATATGAAATAAATACTTGCATAGTACTTGGATTCTGATTTATCTTCATTTTGTTAAGTGTATAATCATCACTGCACACTACTGTATTGTCGCAACCCTTGTGTGAATCCCTTGTGTGTCTCTACACAATTCAGCAGCTTGTGTGTCTATTAGGTGTATGTGTGTTGTCATTAGTTTACATTTCATGTGTCTTTCCCCACTTGACTTAATCTCATCACACTTGTGTCTCCTATTGACCGTGTGACGAGTATTTATCTAGTCTATGTGCAAGTAGCTGAATGGTAAAGTCGAATGGGTACTGGAATTCCTGTCATATGTTTATTAGTAAAACTTTTTTGTCTTTGGCTTATGCAACTAGAACTTTAGTGACAGCTTTTTCTCTTACAAGTTTTTATTGTCATTTAATGAATTCGAACAAGCCTCCAGTCCAAATCAGGGTCCAAGTTGAAGTTATCTCAATTCAAGCCTGTTCATCGACTTGAGTTTTCAAGAACAAGCTTCCAATCCTAATCAGGGTCCAGGACTTGGACCGAGTTCTTGTTAACCTATCCGAGTTTGTTCTCTTTGTTCAGTTTGTCCGGAACAACTGATCTGGGTCCAGGACTGGGACCATGTTCCTTTCAAGCAACCTCATCCTCTGAAGCAGTTCAGCAAAGCCTGTGTAATACAAGGCAGAATCCCGGAAGCTGCAGGCCGTTGACGGCAGCGCAGCTTAGCCAATAAAATCTATGCTGAACTGTCTGTCAATATTCTGGGGTTCCTCCCCCACTATTCCCTCCGTGTTTCTATTCCCATCTTGTACTGTATTGCTTTCAATGCTTTCAATAGACTACCAGTTGGACTGCATACCTGACTCTGCCCTTGATTCCTGGTCTGGACCATCACAGATATACATATATATATATATATATAAAAAATTTAAAAAAAAAACTCTCTTAGCTCTCTCAGTAGGTTGTGCAAAACTTTGTAAAAGGTGAAGGCCACCGAATGTTTCAGGCTGAACTTACTGAAAATTTATTGATGGGAGTTTCTGCTGCACATTGGGTATTGTGATGTTAAATGCGGACTAATTATGGATTTATTGACCCTGTCGAATTGCGTGTTTTGAGCTACAGGTATAGATCCATGACTGATCCTCCAGTGGGGGGAAGCCTTCATGTTCTCGTGTGAACCTGGTCGACAAGGAGCAGCAGAAAACACAGCAACTCGAAACAAATCTCAAAATGTCAAACAAGCCCATTGATGGTTATCAAATAAAGCTCAGCAGTTGACAAATCACAGCCGGTGGGCAGCACCTATGTGCCAGTAGTTACAACATCCATAAAACAAACGGACAGGCCCTCGGAGAACAGGGCAGATATAAAGGTTTCATTGAGACCTTTATGTGCTGGGCCATCAAGTGCATAAACCCGAAACTCAGCTTGAAAAATTGCTAAGTTGCTGCCGTGTAGCCTCCATACTACTAAGAATCTTGGAACTCATGAATAAGTACACTTTCCAACTCACATTAGCTTGCACTGGAATATCATTTGTTCTGGCATATTGATTGATTCTACACAAACACTTGTACGAATCATGACCTGGTGAGCTGTTTTGGCTCCCGCCTGCCTACGCTCCAATGCTAAAAATGCTAATTAGCAGTCTGGCAGTGTTACTGAGTATTTTTTATTTTATCAAGAAAACCTACCAAAGCAAAAATGAAGTTGTAATTACAGAGAATTAGCATTCCTGCCTGTCACTGGTTGGATATGTTTATGATTAATTTGGGTCTTTGGTTTTGACCGGTCTCTCCGCGGGAGGCTATTGATATTGGCTTGTCTCATATAAGCTCCATCGTAAGAGGATGACTCTTATTCTGGCTCAAATTCTGCCACGACAGCATAATTGTATGATTGGATTCCACATCAGAGGGAGAGCAATGTCATCTTAAGTAATTCATTTGGCATAAATCAGGTTTGAGAGTCCTTCACAGAGGAAAAATGTAAAATTCCCTGAATGTATCTGCATGATCTGACTCCTGCTGTGACAGTAAAATTTCTTTCTGCCTGGATCCAGTCTTTAAATGTGTGTGAAACACAATTCTTTGGGTGACATTATGGCTCCGATTCCTGCGCATTCAGTCAGAGATGGCCTTCATGCTGAGCCTGTAGCTGTGGTATAGGAGTTTACATTGCTTAGGTTAGGGCAATATGAAGGTGACCTCCCCTTTCTCAGTAAAGGTGTGGAACATCATATGAAGCCAGCTCATCAGCTAATGTGTCTTTCCTCTCCACGATGTTAGGTGTTAATGACCTCTTACCCCACCTTGGCATGATGTCATTCCAGAAAGTACTCATGCTAGCTCTATGTCAATTAGCATCAATGTGGTATGCTGCCAATACTATGTAACTTAATTAACACTTGGGTTTTCACATCTGGATTTGTGTGCTAACCTTAGTCTCTCCTTTCTCATTTACCTGGTTGCAAAAAAAACGCTGAATAAATTCTTCAAGGAGTAAGATCTCAAATGTGTGACTAGAATCTTTCAACTGATGGTGAGGTAACAATCACCACTGTTGTAAACATTAGCGTTCTTTCATAAAGACTCAGAATTTTGAATAGCATTCTACAGTGTGGCATTCAAAGGGTTAATCCTCTTCCTCTGTCTCACCTTTGACCCTCTCACAGGTTTTGGGATGACCACCCCGGCGACCGTGGCAGGGAAGGTCTTCCTCATCTTCTATGGGATGCTAGGCTGCGCGGGCACCATCCTGTTCTTTAACCTGTTCCTGGAGCGCATCATCACCCTGTTGGCCGTAGTAATGAGGGCGGTGCAGGAGCGACGTCTGAGGCGTAGCGGCCTCTTCCCGCCGGGTCTCCGCCGTGACTTCGCCGAGTGCTGCCTGCCGGGCTGGAAGCCCTCAGTCTACCACGTGATGCTGATCTTGGGGCTGGCGTCCATTGTGCTTTCCTGCTGCGCCTCGGCCATGTACACCCCTGTGGAGGGCTGGGCCTACGTCGACTCGCTCTATTACTGTTTTGTCACCTTCAGCACCATCGGTTTCGGTGACCTGGTGAGCAGCCAGAGTGCCGCCTACGAGTACCAGGGTCTGTACCGGCTCGCCAACTTCCTCTTCATCCTGTCGGGTGTGTGCTGCATCTACTCGCTCTTCAACGTCATCTCCATCGTCATCAAGCAGGTGCTTAACTGGATGATCGGCAAGATGAGCTGCCTGTGCTGCCAGAGGTGCCACAGAGCCAATGCGTTCCTGGGGCGTCGAAATGCCATCCGGCCCGGTGCGCGGCTGCGGCAGGCCCGCTTCGTGCGCTCGGGCGACTCGGATGGGCCCTACGACAGCGACACTGACGGCCGCCGCCTCTCCGGGGAGATGATCTCCATGCGGGACCTCACGGCCTCCAACAAGGTCTCCCTGGCCCTCATGCAGAAGCAGCTGTCAGAGTCGGCCAATGGCTATCCCCGGACGGTGTGCAACAGCTCGCGGCAAAATGGCTTTTCAGGGGGTGTTGGGGCGCTCGGCATCATGAACAACCGGCTGGCGGAAACCAGTGACAACAGGTAAAGCCTGGTGAGGCTAACGAAGATTGGTAAGAGGAAAGTGGAGAGATGGATGAAGATAGCAGGGCTAATGGCAAGGATGGAAAGTTTACAATGGAAATCTGACAGACTTAAGTATAAAAGAGTTTTTTGGGAAGAAGAATACACAACAATGGATGGCTAACTGACACACTGGTGTGAAAATCAAGGGAAGTTACAATAACATACAGGCTTCCACTGGGGGTCAGTTTTTTGGTTTGTCTTTTTCTCTGTAAACCATCCACTTTATGGCTTGTGCTGGAGGCGTTATATTTCACGCAATGGTAAGTGCTGTGAGCCTCACAATGACTTATTTACCGATGGATTTACAAATCTGATCTACTGCAGAAATCCCTGTGTTTCTGTGGCACCAAACCAGGATGGAAACGTCTGCTTTTATGATCTAGGCAAAATGGTATGTTTGGGCTTCCTGCAGTGGTGCCACTTTGGGTACGAAGGAGGCTGTCGTACCCCCATATCTTGAGTTTGTGATATCAAAGTCACAGGAACACATTCTCAGTACTGTGAATCAGCATTCACAGCTGTTATCTGGAGCTGCGCACCTATTGTGCTTGTGAATTCAAGATCAACACCTTAAGCGTGGCAGTGCTGGCAAGTTCTCAGTGTAATGACAGATGGATCAGAATATTATATCACTTTTCTTTCCTTTGAAAGAAGTAAAATATCATTTTTTTTAAAAAATAAAGATTTACAAAAGGATTATAAATTTGGGGAAAACTTTGGGTGGTTTTTATTACTGATTTAACCATATAGCACACTCATTTTGACTTTCGATACTATGCATTTGCTTTCTTTTAATTGGAAAATGATAATTGCTCTTTCGTTCATGGATAATTTTAGGTACAATATATTCTGTGAATGTCATGACTTTAAGACAAGTTAAAAGATGGATGATGTATTATGGATTGCATTTGCATGCAATGACATGAACAGTCAACAAGACTATGGATCATATTGAATTGTCGGTTTGAAGCTTGACAGTTATTTATGGTGGAGACCTTTATTTAATTTGGAATGTGAAGACAAATGTGTCCTAAGTAGCCATTTTCTAGACTTTTTGCATATTTGTTTTTAAAGGGCAAAGGAGAGCTTTTGGAATTACTGAATATGAATAGTCATCAAGTAGTGCCAAGCATCTAATTCTCTTCATGCAGCCAGCGCAGAAGTATTGGCATCCCCCACCTCCCAAAGAAAAAAGGCTGTGTGTTCTTAACAATAAAGTTGGTCATTCGTATGTCAAGTTCAAACATATGGGAAAACTAAATTATTTTATTTCAATTCATTTTTATCTTGTTTAAATGTTTTTCCTTAAATTACCTCATTTCATTAAGGCTTAAAAATTCTTGGCACCCCTGTTTAACATGTTTTGCTACCACTCCTGGCAAAGGCGATAGCTTTCTTTTTGAATAATCTGTGTGGTTTGTAAAAATCATTTGGAAGGATTTTCTTACTTTATTACCATAGATGTGTGCATTTGGTCATAATTATGTTAGGGAAAATGTCCCTAAGGTACCTCAGCTTCCTGGCAGAGATGGTCAGATTTTCTGGCAAAATGTTTACTATTTGATCACATTCATCTTGACATTGAGCTTGTTCTCCATAAAAGGAGTTTGTTTGTTTGTTTGTTTTTTGCTCATATGCCATTTTTGCGGCCTTTGTGTCAGTTCTTCTGTAAAAATGCTTTACGATTATTATTGAATTGAACCAAAAAACTTACTCCCCTGGACCACTGGCAGAAAAAACTTTCCAAAACATGAATGACCACACTATTTTTTTGACCGCTGGTATGAAGCATTTCCTCTCATAGATGAATTCCTGTTTTGCCACCAGAGATGCTGATGATGTGCTTCACTACAAAATTATTTTGGTCTGAGTATCTGATCATGGAGGTCTCCTTCAGTTACAATTCTTACAAACTCCAGATGTTTGGTTTTATGTCGAGTGCTTCGTGAGGACCTTCTTCTTGCAGCATGTCCTGGGAGTTTGTGGTCAAAATGATGGCATATTAATTTTGTTTTAGACCAGGGGTCCTCACTTTTACCCAGAAAGAGCCGGTGTGGATGTAAGCTTTCATTCCAACCAAGCTGTTACTCACGTGGTTCTACTAATGAACCCTAAGAGTCTTTGCCAAAGACCTTTAGTAGAATCAGGTGTGTAACTGCTTTGTTCAAATGAAAGCTTGAACCCACACCGGCCTTTCCTGGATAAGATTTAGGAGGCTGATGATCCCATCATACACCAAATTTTGACAATTTCTGAATTTCATTCTTTCTTGCTTCTCAAATCATCTTAGCCTTAGGATGCTCTTGCATCCTTTCCCTCACCCAGGTGCAATTATGGAACATCTTAATTTTTGTTACACATTAGCCCTTAAATGGTATGGTTAAATGTTTGGTGTTTTTAGAACCCATTACCAGACTTGTGAAGATCACTTATCATCATTGGTAGATCATTGGCTTTTCCAATTTTGTGATGGATTATTAGGGCATTTTGAATGCTTGTTACCTCTTTTTCCCCATAGTGATGCAAAAAGTAATGGAATGATGCAATGTAGTTCCTTCAGATGGAGCTGATGTAGAATTATATTGCCAATTTATCTTTGATTTCAATTGCAATATTTTTTGGCTGTACCAGTGGTATTGACTGTAATGGTCATCAAAAAATAGCTGACAGTACATACGTTTCACATATGTTTGAACATGATGTATAGATTGTTTTCTGCACTGTTTATTATATTAAGCCTTTTTTCTTAATATCCATCAAAGATGCCAGTAATATTCATTAGCATATGAACGTGAAATTTATCTGTACTTAAATATTTAAAATTTCTTATTCTCGCGGTTGACTGTTCCCACAAATTCCACGATAAATGCGAGTAGTAAACAAACATTCCAGGAAAAAAAATTCAAATACAGGTTGTTCAAAGGCATATTTCCTGACAGGATTATGGTCTCTAGTCTGATGTGTGAAGACAGGGGAGCTCATTTTATGAATGCCCTCTGCAGAAATATTCACTATAATATGAACACTTTTACCCAAATCCATTTAGCGAAAATTTATGACTGGTAGCTTAGAGGCTTCAGACGTAGAGATTGGTGCGGATTCTGAAACGGTGAAGTATTTTCCTCTTGAGAGAGTAAAAGATTGGGAGAAAAGAGAGGAAGAGAGTGAGATCAAGCGTGGAGCACAGAGGAATGAAGACTGAAGAGTTTAGACGCTCGGTCTTGCGAGAGTGTGAACATTCGTCTTATCGGCTCAAAACACAAGCCTTATTGGGGGAAGAGATTTACGACTTCAGCGCGGCCAATGTGCTGGCTAACCGTCCACCACCCTGTGATCTTACAAGGGCAATTATTAAAAGGCAAAAATAAACACAATAGAGGAACAGAAGTGTCCTAAATGGACGAGACAGAGAAGACGACGGAGAGCATTTGCAGACCTCCTTGGCTTTTGAATGACTTGTGACACTTGCCATTGTTATAGGCAGAGGGATGCCGTGTGGGAGGGAGACAGGATTAATTGCTACATGCACAGTTGGTTTGTGAGGTGAAAATAGGGAGATAAGCCAGGGTAATCAGGCAGAAACATTACGGGCAGCGCGGGGAGAATTGTGGCGTCTGGTTGGAAGAGTAAATTAGGAATCCGTGTTTGTGAAAATTCCTGCTGTAATGAGGATTTTGTCTTAATTAAGGAGTCAGATTTTGCAACTCTGCATCACCGGTTTGGCAGTGTAATAGAATAATCTCATTGTCGATCACCAGGAGACTGTGTCAGTGGGTCCAGGGTCTGGGGTGTGTTTTTGATCTGTCTCGGCACAGAACCTTCAAACCTTTACTCTCTAGTCATATGAGAGGCTATTTTTTTCTGCAGTGTGGAGAAAGGACTAGTGCAGAGGGAGAAAATGTGAGTGCAAGGAAGAGATAGATAGATAGATAGATAGATGGATAGATAGATATAGAGAGACAAATAGTGAGGGAATAGGATAGAGAGATGAGCAACTTGTGATTGAAAGACATTTTTTGCTTTTGTCAGGCAAGTCAGGCCGAGAGAGAAGAGGAAATGTGAACATGGGGAGAGAGAGAGTGAGAGAGAGAGAGAGAGAGAGGGAGGGAGGGACGGAGAGATGAAAAGAGTGCAGAAGAGAAAGAAGGGTGGACTGAGCTGTAAGACAGTAGAAGTTCTATGTTTGACTGAGATTAGAGCAGGACTTCCCTTCAGTGCAAATGGGATTTGGATCTTGGACGATATCCCCACACTAGCTTTCCCATCCCGCGTCCCCCCTGTCCCCCGCCAGGCAGTGGTCTGACTCCCTCGTATTTGTCTGATGTTGCTCTCACATCCTGCTATCCCAGAATGCACCACAGTGTTTCCTTTTATTGCAGTCATCAAACGCGCAGCCCTGTATATACCCAGCCTCATTGTATATAACAGCAAAGCATCGCTGCAGGATTTCCAAAATTAGATTATCAAATTTTTTCTATCCTGTATTACCTGCAGTTAGACTGTGATTTTCATTTCCTATTCTTGCTACAAAGGAAGTATGAAAAAGCCCAAGACTCAGGTAGTTGAAACTTCAGGCTTGATATAGTTTCATGCATGTTACTGTAAAGCCATATAAGACATATATACAGTATATAGGTGTATATACTACTGAGATATCTTCTGGTATATTTTTCTATACATAGATATTAAAGTAAGGAAGAAAATGGCTGGAAAAGCATAACCACACTATGTTCTGTGAAGAAAAATGGCTGTATGGGGCAGTAGCCGTGAACTCCGGAGTCTGTGATAATGAATAGCTAATGAGCTTTTATCCGTATGGAGGTTGCCTGCAATGTCATTACATGGTGCTGTGAACAACAATTGGAAAAAATCCTGACAATAAATCTCTTTTCACTGGAAGAGAGATGGAAGGCTGAGGCTGTAGTGGCCCTGGGAATTTGTTAAAGCCATTCACTTGATTGATTCACAGTTCTATTGGTTTATTGTGAATTATAAGATGGCTGGTGCACATGAAAGTAAGTCTAATTTTGAGCAGAGGGAAGCATCAAATATTCATGAGAAGACAGATATATTGGTTTATTTATTTTAATTTTGTATCTCATGTTGCCAGTGTTTAAGCCTCTCTGAGGAGAAACATTGGTTGCAGTTTTGTCCTTTCTATAGAAAGGAGGAAAGATGCAGCAGTGGCTTTATGAAGCCTTCATTAGTGAAGTACCATGGACGCTAATTCATTATTATCTGTGAATTAGAGTCCATAGGACATTGGAGGGGACTAACTCATGAGTTGTGTAAAAATGGACGCTTATGTATCTTAATTTTGATCCTGTTTTCCAAATTTCTAAACGTTTTGGGAATACATTTTTGGAAAATGAGGGCTTCATTTGAAAAACGTTGAGTGTCTTGTGGAGGGACATTTATATTTTGTGTTTTGTGCTCTGTATGTGTCTTTTATTTGTTAGAAATCACGTATTTTATGAAAAGCTCGTAACTCCCACAGTGATCAAGCTAGACCATGTTAAATTAGGATTTAATCAAAGGGAAGTTGTCGGTTGATGTGCTTATGGGACGTCTTTCACATATTTACTGCCCAGACAGTGAGATGCTGTTCAGAAGGACCTACATTTGAGAACGGCAGATCCAGAGAATGAGGTTGCCTGCTTGAGTGTTTTCAGCCATTTTATGGGAATCTGAGCAAGCCAAGGTGGTATAAATATATAAATATATATTTAAAAAAAACATTTATGCACCTCATCAGAGTCCAATAGTCAAATTATTGCATATGACCATAGATTAAGATTTTAGAAAACCGATATTAGGTATAAAAACTATATTTTTTAAGGGCCTGTTAATGCATTGAGCTAGCATAACATTAGGGGATTTAAATTGTATTTAGAGTAAGGTTTGTTAAATGTAAATGTATGTATGCATGGCTTGGTCTTCTCTTGCCTTACATTTTCCTTGCGTACACACACACACACACACACACACACACACACACACACACACACAAAAAAAAAAATTCACTTAGCCAAAACAAGAAAATGTATAGCTACTGTATTCTGTACTATAAAATCCTTTTTTGCATTTTGCAAAATATATCTCCATTGATTGCAATGGATCAAATAATCCAAGTGTCCTCTGTTTCTGCAGCTTAAGCAGTTAGGAGGTCAAGGAAAATGTGTACGTTCATTATCAGTATCAGTGCTTCTGAAAGGGAATACCATCTATTGCCATATTCTGTGACGCCACCAAACACGTTTCGCCACTATTATACATAACAGTAGAAAAGCCGATCTCAATCAAACAGAACTTCACCTAGGGCTGAGACCTTAGCAGATTATGTTTTTATATTCTGGGCTTTTCTTTTTCAAATTGCTATTTTCCAAACTCATCTCATGGAAAATTCCTCAAAGGAGAATTATCTGTACTGGCTGTTCCATGGAAAATGGGATGAAGATGAGTCATGAGATGAATAGAAAATTAATATGGATGGAATTTTCCAGATTTCACAACTGGTCATAGGGTGGCATGTGAACAATGGTTGGAGATTCACCCACCCCAAGTTGGGGTTAGTGGGAGTTAGACTCCATTAGATTGATTAGGGCACATTAGATTGGTCCATTCTGAGTACCAAGGGTTGCCAATAGTCTAGTAGTTATCTGTTCAGGAGTAACTAGGATAAAACAGTATGTTTTTTTTTTTTTTTTTCTGTCTGTGTGAAGATCTTCTGTACCAGTCAAAAGTGTGGACACACTTCACTTGTGTTATACAATGCCCTCCACTAATATTGACACCCTTGGTAAATATGAACCATATGGTTATAGATTAATTTTTGTCTTTTTTTTTAATCCTCTTGGTATTTAATTTAAAATTTTAACAAAAACGTGACTGTTAATTGAAACCAAGTTATTGAAAGAAAATAATAATTACCACCATTAAACAAATATTTCTTTCTTAAAACCATTTGTGCCACAATGATCAAATCTCTTGCAGTGCCATACTTTTTGCAGCCTCCCCTTGCCAAAATAACAGCTTAGCATCTTTTCTGTTAGTGTGTAATGAGGCAGCCATAGCAAAGATTCTGAAACCATTCCTTCAGACAGAATCTCTCCATATTTTTAGGTCCACTTTCATTGACTCATGCTTAGTTTGTCTTGCAGGTTTTGCCTTTGGTGTAGGTCAGGGGACTGGGTTGGCCATGGCAAAACCTTGATTCTGTGGTTGATTAACGATGTATGTGTGTCACCTCATATTTATACCCCAAGGGAAAACAAGGTAATTGTTGACAGGTGAAGTTTTCTGATTATTACGAACTTACTTTTGGGAATATATTTTATAAAAATTTTTCTTGTAAGTTTATCAGGGTGCTAATGATTGTGAGCCACACATTTTTGGGGAAGCAATGTTTGTTTTAAGATAAGATTTTTTTAAATTCAATCATCTTCTTTCAATTCTACGTTTGACTACTGTTAGTATCTTGAATGAAAAATTGGGATGATTAAGAGCAACCACACGTTTACAGTCGATTTAGCTAATATTTACGATGGGTGTTGGTATAAGTGGAAGGAACTGTAGTACTGTGCAGTAAAACTGAAGTGTTATAATTTCTGAAAAAATCAACTAAAATGATACAGGGAAAGGGATAAATTGCCAGAGGGTATTCATTTAAAAAAAAGAGTCATTTACTCTGCAAAATTGTCTCTAAAATTTGGGAATTCTTAAAGAAGCCATATTCAGCAAAATAAACAGTTGAACTGGTTTGGGACTTATTGGAAAAGGTCAATGAAAAGTGAACCACAAGTGGTGCATTTCTTTGGGAACTTCTACTACTATGTTAGCGTGAACTCCCACAACCATATCACCGCCCTCGTAGAAAAGCCATGTGAGCATTCTCAACAGCCATTACAACCCAAAAGCAGGAAAAGCTGGGACGATATTTTTCATCAAAATAAAAACTGAAAGCAGTGTATAGAAAATTATTTTTGGCCTGTATTATATTGAAAACAATAGAACAGCAGATTATTTTATGTTCACCATGAGTTTTGTTGATTTTTCAAAAAAAAAAATTTTTTATGATTCTAGCTACCTATTTCAAAAGAAAGTTGGGACAATAAAGTAGATACCTCTTTGTAATGTTGCTGTTCCTTTACACAACACTTAATAAATGTTTAGGGACTGAAAATACCACGCGAATAAGTGTTTCATATGTAATTTTCTGCCATTCTTTCAGTACAAGGTCTTTGTTATTCCGTTTTGTGTTCCAGAATACTAGCATATTAGTACCCGTGAGCTTGTTGAAACCTTGTGATCAGAAGGCGAAACCGCGTGTGTGCAATTGCCGGGCTGGGAACCAATTCGTATTATCTTCGCGTTGGCCGCAGCAATGGGCTAATCAGGATTTCTCGACACTGTTCAGTGCATGATACGGGCTTTGGTAGCTGTTCTATAAATATATCATGGATTTCCAGATCAAAAATGAGCTATAAAATGAATATGACACACATTCTCTGTTGGGGACAAGTCAGGACTGCAGGCAGGCAAGTCTAGCACTTGCATCCTCTTCTTATGCGGCCACGTTTCTGAAGTGCACTCAGAATTCGATTTTATGTTGTGTTGTTATAATACACGCAGGTGTCCTTGAAAAAGATGTTGTCTAGAATACAGCATATGTTGCACCAAAATCTTGGTGTGCTTTCCGGCATTAATGGAGCTTTTGCAGAAGTGCAAGTTACGCTTGATTTGTCTAACCACAGGATTTGCTTTCACAGTGTGATGGCTCATTTCAGATGCCTCCAAGCCCAGAGAAGTTAATGTTGCTTCTGGATGCTGTAAAAGTAAGGCTTTCTTTTTGCGCAGGAAAGTTTTAACTGTCTTTTATGGATGTAACTATGTTCTGTACTAGTTGACAAAGGTTTTCCAAAGTAATCCTGAACCCATTCAATAATAACACATAAAAAATGATGGTTCTTGATGCAGTACTGTCTGAGTGATGTTAGTTCACCAGTGTTCAGCTGAGGCTTGCGCTCTCACGCTTTACGCACAGAAATTCCTCCAAACTCCTTGAATCTTTGTTATGATTATGATATGCACCTTAGAGGGTGAGATATCCAAATCCCTTCTCATCTTTCTTTGAGGAACATTGTTTTTAAACCTTACAATGATTTATGCAATTGTGGACAAATTGGTGATTCTCTGCCTGTCTTTGCCCCTGAATTGCCCCATCCCAACTTTTTTTGGAATGCACTCCAGACCTGAGTAGCAAGATTGGATGTATATTTACAAACAAGATGCAGTCGAACAGACAAAACATTAAACATCTTGTCTCCACACTGTTTGCAATGAAACACAAATCAAAGTAAAAATAGAAATCACTGCTTTCTGATTTTAAGTACATTTCCCATGTCATCCCTTCTTTTTCTGAGTTGGGGTCGTAGAAGTTTGACGGAGTTTGTTTTTACTTTTTTTTTCTGTGTGTGTGAAATAAAAATTATTTAATTCAATTTCTTATAATTTATATATATATATTTTTTTTTACAAAAATGTGGGTGTTTCCAAACTTTTGACTGCCAGTGTGTGCACATTGCTGTCCCTTTATTCCCAGTCATGTGTACTGGTAAACCCGTATGTGTAGTCCATAGCTTGTGTCCGACTTCTGTGGCCTCAATCTGGGCCTGGAGGTGATGGTAACCCTTTGGACTTTAATACCTCTGCAGCATGTCTGGACGGAGTAGCAGGGACATTCAGGCAGTGCTTACATGTCATGATGCCTTTGTGTTCAGAGCAACAATGTGGCGTTTTCCTTCTAAGACTAGACTCCTGGCCAGTAAGTTGCAGGTTCCTATTCTGAGAAGAGAATGTGTGTCTTTTATTTGAGCAAAGAAAAAAAAAGAAAACCTTAAAAAGGACTTCATGTGATGAAGTCTGCTTATTGTAGCTCTGGACTCTCATTGCCTTTCTTGAACCCAGGAATTAATTGTTTTTTTCAACAGTTTAGTAATCTTTTTTTTTTTTTCAATCTTGTGATGTCACATAGCTGTTTAGGTCCATTAGTGAGTTTCAGCAGTTTTCCGTGAATTACTTCAGTCATGATTTCAGACCTAAAGTTTAATCATATTGTAATTCAAATCCGTTTGTTACTTGACTTTTGTTTGGCTTTTTGATTGATCAATCTTACTTTGATCAAACTTGGGTTATACTTTAAAGCCACTGGCTCTTCAGTTAGAAAAAATAAAATCCATCATTATGTCTGTTTTACCTTGCAAATACAGTAAGTTCTATCACTGGTCGCTGGAGCTGTGAGTTCATGACTTACTGGTTGTTGAAAGACAGCACGGGCTGTAAATACCTGTACACCATCGTAATGAATACTGTTAACTCAAGACTTCTTGTGGGTGAGGCTGTTTTATATAATCCACCAAGATTACTGAAACAGGGTGTAGACAGACTGTGACGGCATCACATTGATGCCCAACCGGAGCAGAGCTCCATTCGTTTATATGGCTTGTTTTATCTCGGTTCAGTAGACGTATCACAGTCCATCTTCGACATCTTTAACAACACTTTGTGAACTCTGTGATCATTCATGCACTAGCTCTGCCCTCAGAATGACATCATCAGCACTGTTACTGTTCTTTGTCCCTGTCATTGTTCGATCTGAGTCACTACCTGAACTGAATTGCTCATGCGCTCTGTTGCTGCCCAATCTGTTGATGTGTGCATGCATACTGTACATAACCGGTTCACCACACAGATCCCCCCCCCCCCATCCCCACTTTCACTTTAAATTTCAGTAATTTGCTCTGTCACGACCACAAATTAATGTGGAAAGACAATTGTAATCATTTTGTGGATGTGGATTTCACTTGCCAGCAGTAGCTTATATGCTACCATGACACTAATAGTATCGACTTAGATAGCTAACTAATGTTGCAAACAAACCCTGCGTGTTTCACATCACCTCAGCCCCAGAGGTGATAAAGGATCTGTAATAAGTAAGCTCAAAACTCGCGTTTCTTAAATTTTATATCTTGGGCTCACAATTTTGAGATCCTATTTATCCCATAAATGTCAGCGTTGCATTATTTGAGAAAAAAAAAAGGGGGGGTGGCATTAGCTCTTAATTGGCTGTCTATTCAAGTCAATGGGATGAATAATTTGCTGGCCAGCATGCTAACACTTTTCACTATAATATTAAGAAAATTCATGTTTCCACAATAACAGTTACACCTGTTACTTATCACTCTAATGGTGAAAAGCATTTGCTTGCTAGCTAGCGAATCATTCAGTCATATTGACTTGAATGGACTGCCAATAATTTTAATTATTTATGGGATAAGTATAATTCCATAACAGGACACTTCTTTAATTCCAATGATATATATTCACCAATGCTAGATAGCAGCTTATGTACTAACTGATCAATTGTACATCCTGATCTCGTAATTACAAGATATTTTCATTTGACTGAACTATCATTCACTGCCTCAAATGTACAGTTGGTGTTTTGACACAGTATCGGAACATTATGTCGGCCTTTTTCGGGTAGAAATCTTTGAATTAAATTAGAAGTCGATTGTATATCACAAGTCAGCAAATGATTGCATGTTATAGATTATAAAGCGAAGTATAGTAGGTTTCATGTGAATAAGTATACGCTGGAGTTTAACCAAGAAAGCTTTTTAACATTCATCCCCATAGGAAAATTAATAATTAAAAAAGAAAAAGAAAAAAGCAGTGCAGAATTCTAATTGTGTTACACTAAAAACACACTAATACAAAAGTTTGGAGGTGGTGGAAAACCTGGAATTTGCTCAGTTAATCAGTCTCTGTTTTCGCATGCATGTGTGTACGGTAGTCTGCAAAAATATAATAAATTGGCTGTGGTAAAATGCTCTATAATGGTGCACGAGCGACTCACATACTTAGATTGAGCAGCGACGGTGCGCATGAGCGACTCAGATCGAGTTGTGACTCAGATTGGGTAATGACAGGCCCCTGCATCGTGCCGTTCCATTGATTTAATGTATGCAAAATTAATTCTGGTTGCAACTTGCACATTTATACCAATGATTGTACTTTTATATTTATGTAATTTAAAGAAGACCCATTAAAAAATAAATTTATTCTACCGATATTTGTCTGATGATTAATTTCACCCACCCCCTTTTCTCTTGTCCTCCTTCGCAAAAAGATGTTTGTTAGCATGACCATCTGCTGCTTGTGACGGTTTTTTGAGTTATGATGCTGGTTAGCTGCATTAGCCTGCTAGCTTCTCTTAAGCCCCATCGATCGCTTGATGCTTGTAGCATCTGTGAAAATGTGTTCGCCTGACAAACTCTCTTCTTGTTGATCATGGAAGGTAAGTTTGCCTGACCTCAGAAAATTGCTGCCTTTTATCTCTTTGTGGTCAAAAATGTTTGGCAGGGGACAGATGGAATTTCTGTTTTGTGTGATTCGTAAAACCCTCACATGTGAAAAATGAAATGTAGGCTCACAGTGCTGAGAATAGGCCCTTCAAAGAAATCTAGTCTAAATGGAATCCTCAGGTTTACTGTTCAAAATAATAAGTAGAGATATTCTAGTAGATTGAAACACCCTTGACGTGAAGCCCCCTTGTTTAAGCTCCATTTTGAATAACGGGTTATCAGTGTACAATACTAAATATCCACTCCCCCCCACCCCGCTTGAAAATCTCAAAGGAGAGTCACAGTGAGTCTGCAGAGAAACAGCAGGTAATGTAGTTTATCTCTCAGTAATGAGTTAGAGACTTAGCTATTTAGATTTTAGAAGCCTAAGGTATTTTGAATATTGTCGTGTTCATTAACCATGCAAAATTATCCACTTTTTGTTTGCTGCTGAGGATGCCACCAGAGCTGGCGGCTGCCGGTACCCGGAGGGAGAGCGACTGCACAGCTGTTTACCATGGTCTGCTACTGTGCATCAGCGCTGTAATTTTTCTTCTGTGCTTGCTTGCACTCACCCCTGCTGTTCTTTACCGCCTGGTAATGTGAGTACATGGCTTTGCATCAGCGCAAGATCCCAACTTTGGTTTACAAGAGCAATTCTCATGCGCTCCCTTACATGACTTATGTTTAATGGCATACAAGAGCTATGTGAACTGTTCTTTACTGATTCACTGTGCCTTAAAGCTACAATGACATTACCTCCAGGTTCCCTGGACTGCCCTGTTAGCCAGCAAGGTGGTTGCAGTGCTACTTGTTACAGTGTTATTCCTTGTAATTATTTTTAGTAATTTTAAGAACTTGTACTGAGTAAGCACTAATGGTTATGATTCTCAAGACAATGTAAATAACCACAGGCATAGGTTGCTATATTAGAGCTGTTTGTGATTTTGGGGCTTACAACCATAAAACTAGAAAGCAGAGATTGTAATTTTAATAGACATAGTGCAATGGCTGCATAGCAACTGACCTCTTGAATTTCAGACTGGATAGTTTTAGTTTAAGATCTTAATCCTACAGATGAGCATGGCTTCAATCTACACCATTGCAGTATAGTGCTACCACCCTAAATCAGAAAAAAAACGTGGATGGCAAATTGAAACCACAAGAAGTGATTTGTTATTTATCCTTGATCTGTAAGACATTGAAAACAATATAATAGCACATTATTTGATCTTTCACCGCCTGAATTTAATTTATTTTTCAAAATAAAAGCATTTCAATTTTGATTCATGCGACACAATTCAAAAAAAGTTGTGGCAGTAAAGTATATGCCTCTTTTCAAAGAAGTCTTAATGTCTGCAACAAAAGGGGGTCTTAATTGTTGCATTTTGCATTTCTAAATGTGCCACATGTCTCTTATCGGGGACAAGTTCAGGCTGCAAGTTGGGCAGTCCAGCACATGCACCCTCTTCTTATGAAGCCATGGTTTTTGTCATTCGTGCAGAAAGTGGTCCTGAATTGTCATTCTTAAACATGAATAGTCATCATCCTTAGAGCAGATGAAATCTTTAAAGCAGCATAGCATGTTGCTGCAAAATCTTACTGTACTTTACAGGATGAATAGTGCCTACATAGAAGTGCAAGTTACCCTTGCCAAGGGCACTCACACAGCCCTATACCACGATAGAGCATGTTTTGGGACTTGTTGCTGGTAACAGTCTGGTTGGCCCTTTTCTTCTTTGGTCCAAAGCACACAGTATTCTTGTTTTTTTTCTTCCAAAAAACATCTGCAATATTGATTCGTTTGACCACATTTCATACATATTTCCACTGTGTGGTGGTCCATGCAGATGCATCTTAGCCCAAAGAAGTCAGCAGTGCTTTTGGACAACACTAGGCTTTATCCACAGGAAAGTTTTGTGGATGTAACTACATATTGCAGTACTTGAAAAAGGTTTGCCTTAAAGGTTTTACTTATAGATAAAGGATGTGTCTTGATGCAGCGCTGTGTGAGGGATCAGACATTACAGTATTCAGCATAGGTTTGTACATTTGCCCTTTATGCATAGAAATTTCTCCAGATTCCATGAATCTTTAAATTATGTTAGGCACCGTAGAGGGTGAAATATCCAAATCCATTCCTATCTTTCTATTCCAGATTCCATGAGTCTTTAAATTATGTTATGCACCATGGAGGGTGAAATATCCAAATCTATTCCTATCTGTCTTTGAGGGACATTGTTTTTGATTCTTTCAGTTATTTTCTTATGCATTTGTGGTCAAAATAACAATCCTCAGACCATCTTTACTTCTGAGGTATTAGAACTTTCCTGGATGCTACTTTGAGCCAAATCATGATTACAATCAGGCTTGAATGGCAGGAATGGATGTTTGCTTACCAATAAAATGAAGTTGATTAGACAAAACATTGAATATCTTGTCCTCACACTCCCTGCAATGAAATACAAGTCAACCTAAATTTAGAAATCACTACTCTCTTTTTTAAACTTACATTTTCTTTACTGTCCCAACTTTCTTCTTTCTTTTTGGAGTTGTATCTTTGTGATGTTTAATTTGTGACACCTTCCCTGAAATAATGTTGTTTCTTCCGGGGACCTCAAATGTTCACTTTTCCATTGCAATTGGTGTTCTTTAGCGCGTTTCCATTTTTTGAATTTGAATTGTAAATAAGATATCATGACCAAGTTAATTACAGCCGAACTGTAGTTGAAAGCAAACTCTGTGAACTGCCGCCTTCATTACCCTTAGTTAACTCAAACCTCTTCCCCGACGGGGTTTGGGGAAGTACCCAGATGATGGATAAATTTGTCTCTGGCTGCATTTGTAATGATCTGCCCCTACCCCTCTTGACACTGGTTCCCCCCTCCCCGTTTCACCCTGCAGGCCTTGCTTCTTAAGGCCTCCTCAGCAAAGTCTCTGATGCTCATTGTGTTTGAGCGGTACAGCTGAAATAGGGCCAGCTCTGAATTTCAAACGACCGAGCGGCGCTCCTCAGAGATTTCATCGGTGTCAGAATCGCGCTCACGACACTCCTGGCGGGAAGTGACAACTTTTCTCCCGGTATTGGGACTGACGGAGAGACGCAAACAGCAGCTCTCTGAATTCTACATCTTCCTCACTCTGTAATCACTGAACGAGACACATTCACACATGCGCTCAGCTAATCAGAAAAACCAAGCACAGAAGCTTTCATGCTTAATAACCATCATACCACTTCCCACAGCATGTATTCAGTATATGCGTTCACAATCGCACTATCAGACGCACGCATACATACACATATGCTGTTTGTTCACACACACACACGCTGTGTAGGAACACACATTTGCATATCCTCCCTCTCTCGGACCGGCAAGGTATAATCACATCCCGATAGCCATAAACAATAAATTATTTATGGGCGGTCACTGAAAAAAAAATGTAAAAAATGCAAACAAGAAAACAAAGGCTCCCTTTTGCTTAACTGTTTTGGTAAGAGTGTTAAAGCACAGCTGGAAGTGTCATTCATCTTCACTTGTGAATTTCACCGAATGCCCAGATGGTAAGCTTCTCTGTGTCAGCTTCCCTCGGCAACTGTCTAAACCAGCACTCTTTCTCCCACGCTCCAGCAATTCACCAACGATGGCGGCCATTAGCAGATCTCAGCACATACAGAGGCGTAGCGACGCTAGCATTCCTCTGCCGTGCCCAATGCAGCGTGAGGTAGTGAGTGAGCCACAGGGGCCTGTAGAGTACCGTAGTCTGTTTACCAGGGCAGCTACTGTATATTACCACTCCCTGGGGACATATTTTCATTCATGGTGTTGTAGTGACAGATTAATGTCATACTGCATTTTCTTAAAGAGAATATAAAGAGTGGATTAGCTATAGTGTATCCCTACTTTCCTGGCCACAGTTTCACACTCTGCTATGATCACTGCTCCACACTGCTGGTCTGATCACTGCCCCACACTGCTGCTCTGATCACTGCTCCACACTGCTGGTCTGATCACTGCTCCGCACTGCTGCTCTGATCACTGCTCCGCACTGCTGCTCTGATCACTGCTCCACACTGCTGCTCTAACCACTGCTCCACACTGCAGCTCTGATCACTGCTCCACACTGCTGCTCTAAACACTGCTCCACACTGCTGCTCTGATCACTGCTCCACACTGCTGCTCAAAACACTGCTCCACACTGCTGCTCTGATCACTGCCCCACACTGCTGCTCTGATCACTGCTCCACACTGCTGCTCTGATCACTGCTCCACACTGCTGCTCTGATCACTGCTCCACACTGCAGCTCTGATCACTGCTCCACACTGCTGCTCTAAACACTGCTCCACACTGCAGCTCTGATCACTGCTCCACACTGCTGCTCTGATCACTGCTCCACACTGCAGCTCTGATCACTGCTCCACACTGCTGCTCTAAACACTGCTCCATACTGCAGCTCTGATCACTGCTCCACACTGCTGCTCTAAACACTGCCCCACACTGCTGCTCTGATCACTGCTCCACACTGCTGCTCTGATCACTGCTCCACACTGCAGCTCTGATCACTGCTCCACACTGCTGCTCTAACCACTGCTCCACACTGCTGCTCTAACCACTGCTCCACACTGCTGCTCTGATCACTGCTCCACACTGCAGCTCTGATCACTGCTCCACACTGCTGCTCTAACCACTGCTCCACACTGCAGCTCTGATCACTGCTCCACACTGCTGCTCTGATCACTGCTCCACACTGCTGCTCTGACCGCTCCTCTGCAATTCTGCCCTAACCACTGCTCTACAGTAGGCTCTGACCACTGACCCAAGTCTATTATCAAGGACAAATAAATAGAAACCGTCAGCACTGTCCATAATGAAAATTCTCTTGGCCTGGTGCCCTGCAAAGCTAACCCTCATTGATCAAATTGACACTGTTATAACTGAACTCTTTCTCGGTGTATTCTTTACATACCAGGAATGCTATTAGCTGTGTGCAGAAAAAGTCACAGTGAGGAGCAGATTTATGTATTCAGCAGTCAGACCTGTGTAGACCTGAGTATTGACCTTTCCTTATGCTGCTCACATGCTGAGCTTTAAGAAGAACTCTAAGGCCCTTTTTGGAGAGTATGACAACAAAAACACATAAATACACATACTATTTTATGCATTTTCATGTTCATCATTGAAATGTGGTACTGCTATAAAATTGTAGCCACACTGGTAGTTAAAAGTGAACGTTGACATAAACTGAGGATGCAAATTAAATTTACCTGAAATGTCTTGCTCTATAGCTTAGTCTATATAAAGACCAAAGCAGCACTGTTAGAGAGTCACAGGCATATATACACACCAATATATAACCTATCATTATATAAGACATTTCATTTTGTTTTAATCAGAATACTAATGTGTGGAATCAATGGAAGGAGACCATAAAAGCCATACTAGGTGTGGGGATTGGTGGTTCAAGGCTCTTACTCTTCAATTAAACTAGCAACGGGCTCATTAAGCACAGTGCAACTGAACATTGATCTGAGTAAACTAAGGAAACCATTTATTTGTTGCTTACGTGTGGGCGTATAATTGATTGTATAAAGGCTGTATTGCTGCACTGTTACCCACTGAAGCACTCAGATATAGAATCGCACAGTTTTTTTGGCCCATCCCTACAAACGAGAAAATAAATTTAATCATCATCACTGGTCGTGTAACATGGTTTCCTTACCAGTAGCCAGTTATTTAATATGAACGTATAATGAAGTGTTGGCCATCTATGTGCCAGGGGAAGTATGGGGTCCGCTGATTTTTATGTGAACCGTAAACACAGCTTCCAGTCCGAACTAAAGTAACCCGGTGAGATGATCTAAATGTATACTTATCATGCAAAGAGTGACACTAAAAAACCATCAAAGCCAGCAGCTGTTGGGACCTCAGTTGGCCACCCTTGGTGTGATGAATTCACTTGCAGTAAATGGTGACTTCAGTCCCACCACCACAACTGCATTTCTACCATTTATTCCCACACTAAAATTTTATTTCTTAAATCTATGATTGGCGCATTGAGCTTCTCCACCAGGATTGCACACTTCATGATTTTTTAAGAGCACTCATGGAGTGTTCCAGTGAGCCATCGAGTGGACTGTTTTAATGCTGACTCTGTGCACATGGAGCACTTGCCAGACAAAAGTGGGATGGAGTCTGAGTGTTTTCCTGG